>CM046882.1:401658887-402291665 GCA_025667525.1 Glebionis coronaria | reverse complement strand
TGGTAATGTATTTTACCTTATTGGGTGTAAATGAATGTTTCATAGTCAAACTTTGAACTTTTGTTACTATACTATTGTTCACAATTATGTATATTTTGCTAATTATAAACCATAGATACTACAATTTAGGGATGTAGTATAGTTTGAAGCTCAATACAAAACTGTTGATTAACACACTGTCATTGTGTTATGAATTTGATCCAATAGATATAAACGACATGTAAAAAAATACAATGTTTACCATTTGTATTTTTTGTGTTTGCAGGGCAACATGGCAGACGAATTTATTTTTCCAATGTGCACTCAAGAGTACAAAAGCTTTCTGGTGTGTATTCATGTTAATCTTCACAGTCGTATTGTTGTTTGTCAGTCGATTAGTTTACACATTCATAACAAACAAAATCGCACTGGTAGGGTATAAAAAAAAGTATTCAAAGTAAGTTACTTCAATGGTCAGCCATATGTTTTCCTTAACGGACCAAACAAGTATCGTTATGTATGTCTGCTTAGAAGAGATGAAACAAAGCTACATTTGTATGTGGACGAATGGAAAGATTTTGCAAAAGACAATTTGGATGACGAAATTGAGTATTTATGAGTTCGTTTATTCTCGATTCTTGACAAATTGAAAGGCCTAAAAATATCGAGCTTTTAATTGTTCTTGGTTGTTAAGGATATTTGGAATTCTATGTCTAATTCAATCAACACGTAAAAAGTAGAAAATATTAAGGCTACGTATCCGTAAAACACAGTGCAAATACCAATTACTATTCACAAAGTAAAAATTTTAAATGCATAAAAAAATAAATTGCTTGGAATGTAAACTTAATGAAAGTAAAAGGACTAAAATGTAAAAATCAGGAACTACAAGGACCAAATATGTAAAATATGACAACTAGTAACAAACTTAACCAAATTAACAAACTTGCTAACTGATTTCGTAACAAACTGAAAGTTTAAGGACTAAGTATTAGCAAACCCTAAAAACTTGAAAGATTAGCACTGAATACAAACAATTACAAACAACAAGGACCAAAGTGCAATTAAAATGAAATGTTTAATGAAAACGGGTTAAGCCAAATCAAATAGCTGGTTAGAGCTTATTTTTCAACCAAAATCACTCTGGTTTGTTTTAAAATGCTTAAAATGGAAAATAAGCTAGGCAAGTAACAGGAATCAGCTTAAAAGCTTAAAAATCACAATGTAGCTTATTCTAATAAGCCAAGAATAAGCTAAAAAGAAATCCAGACTTCCACAACTTGATTTTATTACACAATCTGATTAATCAACTAACAAGAGGATTGGAATGTCTTTTAGAATGAAAAATGGTCCACTATATAAGCCAGAATCTGGAATTAAGCAAAAGTGAGCTTATTTGACCAACGTTGACCAAAAATTCCAAAAGCTGATTTTTACAAAATCCACTCAAGACATGTTGGCAAAGTGATTGGTGAAATAAAAAGGTCAATTTTGTGAAGTAGAAATGGAGATATAGGAAAACGGTTTGGTCTTTATTACAGAAAATTGCAAATGCTCATAAACTGACTAATAAGCTGTTTTCTCACTCCAACATGTAAACTGTATAATTTCCTCTTAGACACTATATCTTTGGATGTTGAACTACAAATGTAAACAGGTTTGAGGAAATATGATCAGGAAACAAAGAAATGCAAGTGGATTGAAGTTGGCTAGTTTTCTGATGAACAAGTAAACAGATTTTGACTCATACTTTTTATACTACCAATTGCCTTTTTAAAGACTATTTTGATCACAAATTCTACTGAAATGTTTACACTAGTTAACCAAATATAAATGAACACAATTCAACTAGTTTTACAAACTCTAATCACAAAAACTTTTCAAATCCAAACACTACTTTAGAAATATGTATAAGACTTTTCAAAGGATATTTGAGCACAAATGTAAAACAGATTAAGACTTTTATCAAAACTTGTTTGAATGACTAAATGAAGTGCATATGAACTGAAAACAAGCAAGTAACCACACTTAACCACAAAATGAACCTTATGACTGATGAAAATTCATAACTGAAATCAAGTAAAACTAAGATTAAGGCTGCAATTGAACAAGTAATCTATTAGACTATCACACTTAAGCTACAAACAGGCTAATCAAACAATAAATTCATCACATAGATCTTATTCTAGGAATTTAGCATGCAATACACTTGAAAGGAACCAAAAATAGGATTTTTAACACCTTTTAGCTAAAGGCCTTCTCCGATGGAGTAGAGGAGCGCTGGGCTCTCTAAAACAAACGTCCTTCAACCTAAATCAACTCAATTCTACAAACAAATCACCTCCAAAAGCCATATCTGATCAATTGGACTAACAAACTGCTACTTCTGAACTTTTGATAAGAACTTGAGCTACAACTGGCTAGAATCAATGGCAAAGCTTCCAAATCACAAACACAAGTTCTATTGATCTACGGAGATCAACAGCAATACAATGTATCAACAAGATTGCAGTAAGGAAGGAAGTATGATAAGAGTGAAGTGAAATGATTTTTTAATTTTATTATTTGGAGGGAAAAACTATTACAAGTGATAACTGTCTAACTAACAAACTCTTCAGTGTGTGTAAAACACTTAAGAGTTGTTGTAACTGAAAAGGAGGAACTAGAAATGAAAGGAAAATGAAGTGTGTGTTTTTTCACACTTTAAGCTACACATTACAAATGAGAGATCTAACTGCTATTTATAGAGTAGAAATAAGTAGTTGGGGTTGGTGACGTGTTTTGACCAATGGGAGAGTGCCAGGTGTCTTCATCGTCTTAATTAAAAATTCATCTCAAGAACACAAATTGGGGGAATTTGATCTAGTTATATTCAGTTTAAGTGGATAGTCTGAGTAGCTTCCTTGCTTGATTTGGAGTTCTTTTCATGTTTTGAACTTGTCCTGAAATGCAGTGTAGCTCAAGTTGAGTTCTGGGCGCGTTTAACTTTCAAAGTGACACGTGGCAGCTTTTTATTCGTCCTCATCAAGTCACACGGATTGATATCCGTTTTTGGATAAAAAGGATTATTGAGTGGCAGCATCTTATTTGATGAAAGGAGAGATAGTGGGAATCACTATTTAGATTCAGTTATTAAATGTGGAAAGTGTTAGTGGCCCAGCTGGCAGCCTATGTGGCGATCCAAACACTCTTTTTCTTGATCTCCTATTGGTCCAAAGGTTAACACACGGATTAATACAAAAGTTGATGTATATTTGGCAATTTCAGCCCTTCTTCTCTAGTAGAATCTTCACTTGGTTGACTTAAGAGTTGACCAGGTTTGACTTTTATCTTGACTTTTCCAAAATTGCACTTAAGTCCCTCAACTTTTGAATATTGTCAAGATAGGTCCTTTATCTTCAAATGGCTTGTCATCTTTGATTCTTCTCTTATCTTTTCATCATAAATGAGCTTGATTTCACTTTTTTTGCTTGAAATTTGTATCCTTGTTACCTATTTAAGCACAAACACAAAACATACCACATAATACTTCTTTATAGCACAAAAGTTAGGTATTTGCTATGTGTTTTAGGGTTATTTGTTGACTTATTGATATGAGATTTTGCTCATATCAAATCCCCTACACTTGATCATTGCCATGACCTCATGCAATGCTATATTTTAAAGCACAAATTTACATTTTTCTTATAATTAACCCACCTTGGCCAATATGAAATGCATTTACACTACTCTACACTATATGATGTATGGTTTTGATTTTATACAATGCAATGCAAAGAAGAACAATTCTATTTATATATTTTTGGATTTTTCATAAATGGTTTTGATGGAAAAACTCATAAAGAAATCAAAGACATAGATTAGGGCTTTTGGTACCATGAACACTTATCACCCTCAAGTTTCACTTTCCCCATACCAAGCTTAAAAATGGGATGATTGTATTCACAAGTAAAAAGTGCACCAGCTTATCCATGACAATTAAATGTGGAACCGGTTATTATTTGAGCAAATTTCTTGAGAGCAAATTTGTCATTATTTAAAGCGTAAAGTATAAGAAATGCAAAATCCAAAAATAAGGAAGCACATTTTTAATCCTAAGTAATCCTCTCATCCATTACTTGAAAAACCGCTCACAATTAATATAAGTCCGACTCAAGAATAACAAGTCATTCGTTTTATGTGTAAGATCCTTATGTCATGCGTTAATAAGTAGCTACACACTCGCTAAGGAAAGAAAAATAAAACTCACGCAATAATTTACATCTGCCGCCTTTTTGGAACTTTGGATCTTTAATCCCGCAACCCGTCAAGGTAATATTGGATTGGAGAAACTATCATATCCCCGCAACCCGTCAAGGTAATATTGGAATTCAATAGACATTATAATTAACACTTCACTTCCCCTTTTAGGAGTCTTGTACTATAATTTTTTCTTTCTTTTTTTTCTCTTTTTTTTCTAGCCACTTATTTTTTTAATAAGCCGCTCTTGTTTTTCTTTATTCCTCACAAAGAAAGTTGAAAAGAATAAAAGGAAAAACACCTACTAAGTATTAAGCATGACATAAGTCTAGTACACATAAAACGATCTAACTTAGAATCTTAAGACGTACTTATATCAACCATGAATGATTAGTCAAAAATGCATAAGAGACTACAAACCAATTAAAACCGTTTTTGATTATTTATTAACATATATACATGCAAAGAAATTAGAGGCAAAGAAAGAGAAGGGTTTAGCCACAAGTAATTATCATGAAGTTTATCTATCCCTTTTATACTTGCTTCAACTCTATCATCTCCCATTCTCCACAAATTTAAAATCTCAAGTAATGAGAGTCGTGGATGCTTAGCCTAATAGACCAATGAAGGACTAATGGTTAAGGCTACTAGCTAGAGTAAGCTTAGATAAGCAAACTCGGGTTGAGTCAAAGTATCCATGGCGGGCCTAATATGTCAAAGATATCTAAACTTGCTAAACCATATCCTTTATTATATTTTTTTTCTTTTTATATATTTTTGATGAAAAGCAAAAGAAGAAATATATACAATGCAAATGTGTTATGCAAATGAGAAATGATTGATGTAAAAAATTATGAATGCATATTTTTAGTGGCCAAAGTAGATCAAAAATTTGAAAAATGTTTAAAAAATTAATTTCCAAGTTATCATGAAGGTCAATGACAAAGTCTAGGTAAGGTCACCTCGATAGAAAATCCCCCTACACTTAAGCTAAACATTGTCCTCAATTTTTAAGAGCATGGGAGTCTAAACTCCCCTACACTTATGACAATGAATAGACTTTGTTTAACCAAAGCTAAGGAAAGATCAACTATAGTGAATTCATTTTTTAAGCACAATGTGTCTATGAAAAATCACAATAGTAATAAAGTGAACCGGATACAAGGGCCTCCTCCATAAGCTCCAATGCACGTGATGAGAGAGCAACCCTACAAACAACATGAAGACAAAAGGAAGGTCTCCCCCTACACTTCTCATCAACTCTATATCCTTATTTCTAACCTACCACACTCTAAGTCTAAAAACTCTAAACCTAGTTATTTAAGCTTGATTTAGGGAGTCTCTAGCTCGACTCTTCCTACAATGAATTAATTCATAGGGAAAATGGGGATCTCTTGGACAATTTCTACGGAAATGTCCTCCCCAAAATAGTGCTTAACACGGTGACCATTCACTTTGAAATTTGGACCATCGGGTTGTGACAACTCAATAGTTCTATATGGAAATACTTGAGAAATAGTGAATGGACCGGACCATCTCGACTTAAGCTTGCCCGCAAAGAGTTTCAACCTTGAGTTAAAGAGGCGAACCGGCTCTCCAACTTTGAACTCACGGTTCTTGATCTTAGCATCATACAATTGCTTAGTCTTTTCCTTATAAAGCAATGAGTTCTCATAAGCATTGGTTCTCATCCATTTCATTGAGTTGGTCCTTTCTATGTGAACCGGCTGGGTTTAAATCAAAGTTAGCCCACTTGAGAGCCCAAGAAGCCTTATGCTCTAACTCGAATGGGAGGTGGTATGCTTTTCCATAGACAAGCCTATATGGAGTAAAACCAATTGATGTCTTAAAAGCCATCCTAAAAGCCCACAAAGCATCATCCAGCTTATCCGACCAAGAAGCTCGATGCTCTCCCACCGTTCTTTCCAAAATTCTCTTTAAACCATGATTTGTGACCTCGGTTTGACCATTGGTTTGAGGGTGATTCACGGTAGAAAGTCTATGGTTAACACCATACTTCTTCATAACTCTTCTAAATTGATCATTACAAAAATGAGTCCCACGATCACTTATGATGGCCCGAGGTACACCAAATCTAGCCAATAATTGCTTCAAAAATTTCACTACAACTCGAGCATCATTAGTAGGCAAGGCTTTGGGCTCAACCCACTTTGACACATAGTCCACGGCTACGAGTATGTACTTATTTCCCTTAGATGATGGAAAAGGTCCCATGAAATCTATTCCCCGCACATCAAAAATCTCACACTCTTGTATGAAGTTTTACGGCATCTCATCTCGTTGAGTAATTTTTCCTTGTCTTTGACATAAATCACAAAATTTCACCATCTCTTGGGCATCTTTGTATATGGAAGGCCAATAGTAACCCGAATCAAAGAATTTTTTGGCGGTGTAGTTGGGCCCAAAATGTCCACCTGTAGGTCCCTTATGACAAGCTTCTAAGATCTTAAATGCCTCGGGCCCATCTACACACCGTCTAATGATTGGTCCGCACATTTCCTAAAGAGGTAAGGGTCATCCCAAAAGTAGTATTTCACTTCCTTATGAAATTTCTTCTTTTGTTGGGAAGTGAGACCCTCTATTAGCACATCCCCCACAAGATAGTTTGCAATATCCGCAAACCAAGGGGTGGCATCCTCTTGAGAAGATATAGACATGATCTCCTCTAATGGAAAGGATTCAGTAATTTCCTTATGAGGCAATTCACCTTGAAAAGGATGCTCAAGTCTACTCAAGTGATCCGCCGCTAAATTATCGGCTCCTTTCTTATCACGTATCTCAATGGAAAACTCTTGTAGCAATAAAAACCATCTCAAAAGTCTAGGCTTAGCATCTTGCTTTGTCATGAGGTACTTGAGAGCGAAATGATCCGTATACACTATGGTTTTGGACAGCACAAGATAGGTTCTAAATTTCTCAAATGCATAGACTATAGTAAGCAACTCTTTTTCCATGGTGGTATAGTGAAGTTGAGCACCCGTCATGGTTTTACTAGCATAGTGTATAGGTTGAAAATGCTTATTCACTCTTTGTCCTAACACGGCCCCCACGACATAATCACTAGCGTCACACATGAGCTCTAAAGGTAAATCCCAATTTGGAGAAACCAAAACGGGAGCCTTAGTCAACTTTTCCTTAAGTATCTTAAATGAGTATAAACACTCTTGGGTGAAAATGAAAGGAGCCTCTTTTTCCAAGAGGTGGGTCATCGGTCTTGCAATCTTAGAGAAATCTTTTATGAAACGTCTATAGAATCCCACATGACCCAAAAAACTTCTAACTCCTTTAACCGTGGTAGGTAGGGGAAGCTTAGCAATAAAATCTATTTTAGCACGATCCACCTCTAAACCTTTGTTGGATATCTTATGTCCCAAGACTATCCCTTCTTTGACCATGAAATGGCACTTCTCCCAATTAAGAACAAGACGTGTTTCTTCACACCTCTTAAGAATACTTTCTAAATGGGAGAGACAAGAAGTGAATGAATCTCAAAATACCAAGAAATCATCCATGAAAACTTCCATAGTGTGCTCAATCATGTCATGAAATATTGCCATCATACACCTTTGGAATGTCCCCGGTGCATTGCACAAGCCAAAAGGCATTCTCTTGTAAGTAAATGTACCATAGGGACAAGTGAATGTGGTCTTTTCTTGATCTTTAGGGTCAATGGGTATTCGAAAATAACTCGAGAATCCATCTAGAAAGCAATAGGACTCATTTCCCGCTAAGCGTTCAAGCATTTGGTCCATAAAAGGCAATGGGAAATGATCTTTCCTAGTAGCATCATTGAGCTTCCTATAATCAATACAAACTCTCCAACCCGTAACAAGTCTAGTAGGAATAAGCTCATTGTTCTCATTAGGCACAACGGTGATTCCACCCTTCTTAGGAACACAATGTACCAGGCTAACCCATGGAGAGTCGGAAATGGGGTAAATCATGCCCACATCAAGGAGTTTGATAACTTTAATGACCTCATGGATTGTAGGGTTAACCCTTCTTTGGCTTTGAATGGAGGGTTTTTAATCATCCTCCATAAGGATTTTGTGTGTACAAAAATTTGGATCAATTCCCCTTATGTCGGATATTTTCCATGCTATGGCTTGCTTATGTTTCTTAAGGACCTCTATGAGTTTTTTCTTCTCATCATCTTTCAAGTCTTTAGCAATGATCATGGGTAATTTATCTTTCCCCTCTAAGAAAGCATATTCAAGGTGGAATGGAAGATCCTTAAGTTCAAGGGTAGGTGACTCTCTATGGAAGGTTTCACTATGGATAGATCATCATTGGTAACTTCTTGTGGGATAGGTGAAGGAATGGGATCCTCATTGAGAAACTTTTAGATAGTGAGAATGTCTTTTCCCAATTAATAGGAGAATCATCATTACCAAGGAAGTTGGACTCAAATTCCTCCAGGAGGAAATCACTCTCTCCAAAAGGTGTTAAGGAGGGAGTAATTGAGGCAACGGTCTCTACATGAGGTATGTCCTCACTATCATTCTTACAAGCTTCATGGAAATGCTCATCACACACCTCATCAAGTACATCCACTATGTTAATTGTTTCACAAGATTGAGACTTCTTAGTCACTTTTCCTAGCTTAAACACCACTTTCTCATCCTCAACTCTCATAATTAGTTCTCCCTCTGCCACATCTATAAAAATACGACCCGTCCTCAAAAATGGTCAACCAACAGTTAGAGGAACTCTCGGGTACATATCATAATCAACCACTACAAAGTCCACTGGAACGGTAAACTTATCCACACCTAACTACCAGATAAGCTATGGTACGATTGGCTAACTCAAGGGTCATCCTAGTTGGAGTGAGGTCGGGAAGAGAGAGTTTTTGCCAAACCAATAAAGGCATGAGATTTATGCTTGCGCCTAGATCCGCTAGTGCCATGCAATTTTCCACCCCGGGAAAATAACAAGGGATCAAAAATCGCCCCGGATCTCCAAGTTTTGTAGGTAAGGTTTTGAGCCACACGGCGGAGAAATTATCATTAAGTGATGTGTTAGGCAAATCCACCAATTTTTCCTTGTTGGAGAGGAGATCTTTGAACATTTTAGCAAACTTTGGCATATATGCAAGAGCTTCCGCAAAGGAGATATTTATGTTAAGTTCCTTGAACATCCTCAAAAAATTAGAGACTTGTATATCATCCTTGTTTTTCAATTTCTCTTTTCTCAATCTTGATGGATATGGAAGGCTTGGTTTTTGTGTAGGTTGAGTAGTTGTTATGGTGGAAGGTTTCTTTTTGTTATTTTCTTCATTGGGAAATGTGGAAGGTAAAGGAGAAGTCGGTGTAGGATAAGAAGGTGTAGGTGTTGAAGTTGTAGAACTTGAAGTTAGTGAGTTGGATGTAGAAGGCTTATCACAAGGTGGAACCATAGTAGGCTTAACCATAGGAGGTGTAGGAGGTGAAGGATCATTAGTTGTCTTTCCACTTCTTGTTGTGATAGCATTGACATTAGCCCTTGGGTTTGTTTGTATGTTTGAAGGTAGATCCCCTTGTGGCCTTTGATTAAGTGCCATCAAAATCCTCTTGGTAGACTCCTCAGTCGTAATTCTCATTTACTCTTGCATTCTCTTTTCACTTTCATGAATTCTTCTTTCAAAAAACTCATTAGTATCATTGTGTCCATATCCTTGATTTTTACCTTGATGGTATCCTTGATTTAGAAAGGGTGGAGGTGGTTGGTTAAATCCTTGATTGGGTGTATGAAAGTTATTTCCTTGATTGTGAAAGTTGTTGGGTGCTTTATAGTTATTCCCTTGGTAATTTGGCCTAGGCCCTTGATTTCTTTGTAGCAATTGAGGAGGAGTGGGTTGATTTTGGGTGGTGGATGGGGTGGAGCAAGATAGTTATTTGACTAGTAAGAGAGATTGTTTTGATTGATGTTAGGTTTGAAATGCTCTCTATGTTCTTCTCTATAAGCATAACACTCAACTTGATAACCTTGAACCTTATCACATTGTTGGTAAGAATGAGGACCTCCACAAGTCTCACATAAAATAGCAATAGCATTCACATCATTGGTGGGATTTTTGTTCAAAGAGAGTTCACAAAATTTCAAGATAGTATCAAGCTTTTGAGAGATCATCCCATCCATTTGTGGAGTAACACTCTCTTGCACCACATGGACTCTCTCATCAAATTGTGTGTTAGTTTTCACCATGGATTTAGTCTCAGTAATGTCCCATGCCTCTTGAATGGATTTGGAAAGAATATTCCCACCCGTGGAGGAGTTGAGGGAATCTTGATGATGTGGTCTTAATCCATTGTAGAAAGTATTGATTTGGTGAACTTCATTGAATCCATGATTTGGGCATTTTCTTAATAACTCCTTGAACTCTTCCCAAGCATCACTAAAGGTTTGGCTAGGTTTTTGTTGAAATCCAATAATTAGGTTTCTCAAAGCCGTGGTCTTAGATGGGGGAAAGAACTTGTTCAAAAACTTCTTAGTAAAGTCATCCCAAGTAGTAATGCTCTTAGGTGGTTGTGTATCTATCCAATACTTGGCATTGCCCTCTAAGGAAAATTGGATCAAGATCAACTTAATGGCATCATGGAGAACTCCATTGTACTTAATGGTGTTGCAAAGAGATAAAAACTTCTTGATATGATCGTGTGGATTATCACTAGGTCTCCCAAAAAATGGCGTGTTTGAAACCAAGCTAATCATATATGTCTTAAGCTCAAAGGAATTTGCGGGTATCTTGTGACAATCCGTCAATTTATGGTTGATATTTTATTCTCAATATTTATTTGAAAACATTATTTTAATGTTATAATATGAACTCACTTATTTTTGGGAAGACATTTGGGTTTATGTCTTGAAGTCGTATCGACTACGTCTAAACCGGAGGATTCTACGTTACGTGCTTACGTTTACATACACCGTTTTGGTGACAGTCCGACATTTCAGGAAATAAATTTATCCGTGAATATTATTTTGGGATTTTAATTTTGAGTTGGTTCATAAACTCACAAATTTACGAGAAGAGATTAGGACTTACGATTTTAATTTAACGTCCTTTACGACTAAACCGGAAACCTTAGAATTACGTATTTACGTTTTCGAACTCCGTTTTTAATGAGACAATTTTTATTAGATTCGTTTTGTGCCGTTGATTCATAATTAATAAAAACGTTTTTCGTAAAACGACCCGAGGGCATGCAAATCAAGGAAACTAGAATCAAAGAATACCCGTAAATTAGTGGGATGGGACAAAACAAGTTTATCCCACCCCACTCAAAAGAGATGGCCAAAAGAGGACACCACATCATAAGATGTGGCACCCTTTTAGCTAGAAAGCTAACACATGTTAGCATAAGCTTAACATGTAAGCTAACTTAGCACAAAACCACCAAAACCACTTCATTCATACCATTTACACTTAGAAACTGTTAGCCTCAAAATATTGAGCCAAACAAGAATGCTCGGTCATATGTTTATTATGTATCATATATTTAGAACGTTGTAATAGGTAGTATATTAGTCGTGTTATTACGGGCTTAACTTTATGCTAAGGTTCATTAATAAGTAACCAAAGCCCAAAAAGGAAAGCCCGGCCCATGATCATATAGCCCATTAAGCTACATGTAGGCAAAGGCTATATAAACCCTTCCTAGCATGTTAGGAAGGGTGTTGGTCATTTCATTTTCTCTAATCTAATATTCCACAAGTTTCACCAACCATTTTCTCTCTACTTTCTCTCACTACTTTCTCTCTCTAGAATTCTTCTCATTTCTTCCTTTCTTTCTTCTTTAATTCGTGTATAACATCACATATATTAGGGACAACAATTGGTATCAATCGCCATGGGGTAGTTTTGTGATTGGTTGTTGTGTTTTCATATGATCCGTTTGATTTGATCCTTATTTCTTCCTCGTATTCAATTTTTTTTTTTTGTGTTTGATTGTGTTTCTTAATCGTATAACTTCTTTAATCATGTTGTAGTGATTTTGGTATCTTCGTTTTGATTAAAAACACAAACTTTCTTGGATCAAACGCTCAAAAATCCTTGGTTTTTCATCTTTCCGAAATTCTAGCTAAGGTACCCATCGGAAAGTACAAGTATTTTGAGGTCAGATCGCAATAACCACTAGGTTCTACTTTGCGATCTAAGGATTTCGATACCCTATTCCGATCTGGACATTCCGATCGTACACTGCGATCTGGGATTCCGACGGTTTCAAGGGACTTTTGAGTCGTTACTCTGCCAAATTTGTTTTAGACACATTCCGATCTGAACATTCCGATCTGAACACATTCCGATCTGAACATTCCGATCTGGGATTACGACAGTACATTGCGATCTGGGGTTCCGACAGTGCATTGCGATCTAAGCCACATTCCGATGGACATTCCGATGGCACATTCCTATGGACATTCCGATGGCACATTCCGATGACATGTTTAGTTAAATTTTGTTCGAGTATTTTTTCGACTTAGCCACCATCTAGACTAGTTTCGTAATATCGTTTACACGAAGATTAAAAAAAAAAAAAAAAAAAAAAAAAAAGAGTTTTTTGGCGGGAAAACCATTTTAAAAATTATTTTTTCCTAGACCATTTTTAGGCCATTTATGCTTCAATTTCAAATTTTAGCGATGCGAAAAATTTTTTGACCAAAAATTCAAATTTTCGGACAAAAATTCAAATTTTTAGGCCATTTTTAGGTTTTATTTTTGTCAAAATTTTTCACTTTTCAAAATTTTTCCCTATTAGTTTTTGGCTATTTCGGAATTGATTTCAAAATTTGGTAAGACAACATTTTCAGTTTACCGTTTTGTCGGACTGAGGAATTTACTGTCGGACTGGGAAAAAATTGGAATTTTCGAAATTGCAACCACAAACCAATCACACCATATCAACTTAAGATCCGAAGTCACTTCATCAACTGAGATACCATCATCATGGAAACGAGCAATGCGTGTTCAGACAGAGAAAAACGAGAGATGCAACTACAAGAACAAGTCCTTAAACAACGTTGTATGCAAGCTTTCAGTGATCTTAAAACGAATCTAAAACGTCTAGAAAGAGAGACCTTCTCGTACAATCCTTTGTATATGCGTGCTTTTCATTCCTTTTTCGGAAATGATCATCGCACGTTCACTTATGACTTAAGATACCACTTGAAGAATCTTGAGAATGAATTACTCAACAAAAACCACCATGAGACAAATTCCAAGAAAGCCTTCAAAACACTCAGAACACCGTTTCAACCATTCTTTGCTTCAAAGCTATTCAAGAATCCCAATTTTGAGTCCGAAGTTCGAGATGCAAATCAACACTTCAAAGACTACACTACAATGGAAGCAAATTCATTCAGAGACTTGATTTTTGGAAACATGGAATCAATTGAAAGACTTTTGGATGAACGCCTACTTCATGCAAAAGACATGATCAAGAAGATGAATGACAAAAGGCTGAAAATGCAAGAGTGCACGGTTGCAAAGATTCATGGAGTGGATACGAGTCCAGTCTCAACTGTGAGTAACAAGACAATATCGAGTAATGCAACTGACAGCTTCAGAACAGGGAAAACAACGCATGGTGAGCAGAATGAACATAACAGCTCAGGGACAGACAACAGCAGCTCTGACAAACAACACATCGACTCTGAGAATGTCATCAGCAATACACTTTCCTATGATAATGGTCCTGTTTATGATTCTGAGCCATTAGAAGAGGTACACAATGCTGAATTTAATGTGTTTGCCAATGCCAATACGCATGAGCATAGTGATCAAACAACAAACCTTATTGACACATGTATGACGGAAAAGGTTGATAGCAATACCATACCCAATTCATCAGACATGTGTAATAATGAGTTTGAGGACGATCAACATGCAAATGAGTATGATGATGAGGAGCGTGTCGCGCTTGCTAATTTAATTGCTAGTTTACAAAAAGATGTCAATGAAACTAGAAAGAGTCAAAAGCAATTAAAGAAGGCAAACACAGCGCTCACTCAAAACTTTGAAGAATGCAAAGCCGCTCTAATTAAATCTAATGAGACCCTTGAAAGTAATAGGGCTGAGCTACTTCAAAAGACCAAAGAGCTTGAGGGGTACAAGGGTAGTGCGTTAAAAAGTCAAAAGGACGATTTTGAAAACAAATATAATACAACTCTTGAGTTATTAGCCAAAGAGAAGCGTCAATATAATGTTTTCTTAATGGATGAACGTCAAAAAACGTACCATGCAAATACCAAAGTTAACGAACTTGAACAAAAGCTCTCTATGACCACTACTGATTCTGCTAAAATTCTTGAGGATAAGAAACAAGAGGTAGATGCGTTAAAACAAGACTTCAAAAGTAGATACGAGAAAGAAACTGAAAAAGTAACAAAATTAGAAGAACAAGTCGAATTTTTAAAGAACGTTGTTTATAAAACGCATGATTCTATTCAATCCGTAAGAATGCTAGCACCTCCATCGATGTTTAAGGGTCAAGCTAGCTTTGCAAGTCCTGAGTACCTTGCCAAAGCTCAAGCTGCGAACCCGTGTCTTTATCTTGATGAGACTGACAGGACAGATCTTGATTGCATGCCAGTTAGTGCCAATATTGAAGAGACTGCCCTTTGGGATGATGATAGTCAACCACTTGTCAATAAAGAGTTTGTGAAACCATATAATTATGCTTATGAGAATAGTCTTTATGGTTTTTCAACAAACAAACTCAGAAAACTCGCGAGGAAGTGTTTCTAGAATGCAAACAAAAGAGAATTCAATGGAAGAAAGCATTTGCCCCTAAGAAATCTAATGTTTACAAATACATCAACTACCTCCCTCTAGATGAATCTAAAAGCAAGAGTAGGAAAACATTAGGTATTCTTAAACACCACATAGATAATGTTAAATCTATTGTCGAAAGAGATTGGGCAAAACGTGAAAATGCTGAGTGGACACGTCCGATTCCTCAAGATATTACCTTGCTTGTGAAAGAACTCTTAATTCCAAACACGTCATTGATTAAAGAAACTGTCCTTCAACTTGAGGAGTTCATTCGAACTGAAATGTTTGATGACTTAAAATATGTTGAATCTCTTGAGAAACACATTGATGATCTTCAAATGGAGAAGTCTGATTTCTCAGATGAATATGATTTACTCTTGCAAGAATGCGTTTCTAAAGATGTTATGTGTGCTTATTTTACATCTTGTGCTGATATTGATGAATATTCTGAAGTTGCATGCCAATATCTTGATAAGAGCAAAGAATGTGAACGTCTTGAAATTGAGCTTTCGAAACGTAAAGAAAATGTTGACAAAAAGGCTTTTGAGTTACTTCAACACAAAACTGATTTCCTTCAAAAACATTGTCATTCTCTTGAACTTGCTTTACAAAAAGACGTTGGTAGTTTTCCACATGATAATAAATTGCAAGAAAAACTTTCCCAAACGTTTCGAGAAATGAATGAACAGAATTTGGAAATTCAAGGGTTGAAAGCTCAATTACAAGACAGGGACAGAGCAATAGCAGAGTTGCAGAAACTCGTTGCTAAAATGGGTGGGAAAATCGTGGAACCTAGCATTAAGAAACCTGTGGTTCGACAACCGAATGCCTACAAGGATTCAAAGTTATCTATCTTAGGAAAACCGACTCCGTTCTCCAATTCTTCTCATATGAAATCTAGGTTACCCCCTAAGACTGATGTGCAACCAAGTGTTCCAAAACCATCAATATCACCCTATGTTCCTCCATTTAGAAAGCACATTGTTGCTAAACCCAACCATGTGAATGCACCTAGCACTTCTAGGACTCCTCCAAAACGTGTGACATTCACGTCCACAAAGGAATCTGTAGGTTCAAATGACCTCGTTCATACCCACAACCTAGAGGATGCGAAACAAAAAGGGAAGATTCAGAAAGACAAACCAGTGTATGAAAAACCTAGTTCACCAAATCCCGCTAGAGTTCTACACACTCCTAATGGTAGTCAACCAAAACCTAGGATCCCTCTTCAGCAATCTAGGAATTGGAAACCATCCATGAATAGTCGTGTTTCAAACACTACGCCTGAACGATTTGGAAAACAAAGGAATACAAGTACTTTCGTGAATCCAAAATTCCCTGTATGTCCCACTTGCAAAAAGGGCATTCACAATGGAAATCATGACCATTGCATTTTGCAATACCTCTATGAGGTCAAATCTCGTTCCTTTGAACGGAGATCGAATACAGAATCCCATAAGACAACAAGGAGATACAAACCCGTCGTAAAGAAAAGCAACCACACCAAATCTGAAACGTGGATTCAAAAAGGACATAGTTTCTCTCCAAAGAAGTCTTCCGCTGTGCAAGAGAAAGCTACTCCTAAATCTAGTCTTCAGTGGAAACCAACGGGTCGGATCTTCACAGAAGTTGGTCTTAAGTGGATTCCAATAGAGAAAAGTGATGACACCTGCACCAACACTAATGCTACTGTTCTACACGCTGAAAAGGAATTTGTTACTCCTAATTCTAGTATTTGTGCAAATTCTTCTTCTATGATTGCAGGTACAACAGCGGATTCTGAACCCACTTCTCCTTCTTCAAAGGGTTCCAATTCTGTACATTCTATATCACCTTCTTCTGCTGTACAAAAGTCTATTTTGGATTATTTTCGAAAAACTTGAGAAAACACAAAAATATAATAAAATGTAAATATCCATAGAAAAACAAAAAAAAAATGGAAAAACTTTCAAAAGACCAAAAATATTCTTTTCGACATGTCTTTCAGTATCGATAATATGGACGTACCTAGAAATGTCGCTCAATAACGACACGGGTGTGTACATAAAGCTCGAATGAAAGTTGTAAATAGTTTTCAAAACATGTCATTTCAATGATTTACAATTACCTCAGATTGTGACTCGTACTTCAAAGAAAGGAAAGTTGATCACGATGATTACTTATCCTCAACAACGGGAAAATAAAATTTCTCGGTCATGAGCTATCGATAAAAACATTCAAAGTTTTTAAGCTCATGTAAATGACTTACAGTTAAATGTCAGACTGTAACTCGAACTTCATATAAAGGAAAGTGTATCTTTAAAGATAACTTATCCTAACCAACGGGTAGAGCAATCTATCTTGGGTTGAGCTTGTCACAAAACATTCAACGTTTTGAGCTCAACACAATGGCTTGTAATTACTTTCAGATTGCAACCCGGAACTATATTCACGGGGGAGTGTACGATTTCGTGCTCTTACCCTTAGCAAAAGAAGTTAAATCTTCTTACACTTGAGTGGATTCGTCAAGACATTCAAAGTCTATGAAATCAAGTTTATGCTTTAGAAAAACCTCTTCGACAAAAAGAAATAGGATTTTTCAAAAAGCGTTGAACACAATTTTTTCAAGAATTTCTCAATGATTATTCAAAATCATTCAAAAATTGTGTGTTCAACAACTCCCATCCTCAAAAAGCGAAATGTGGATCATAACCTCACAATGACAATTCAATTGGATCAATTTTTGAGGGGGAGCATTTTTCACTTCATGCAAAAGATTAACACATCTTTCTCCCAGAGATTTCACGACTATTTTTTTCAAAATATATTTTAATCAAATTTGGTATCTCTAATATCAAAAGATTTTATATATTAGAGATAGGGGGAGAAAATGTGATTAAAATGTGATCTAAGATAAGACTCAAGCACTTTAACTCTTACCTACATGTGCGAAACACTTTCGATTATCGATGCACATGTGAAGGGGGAGTATTTCTGAAACGACAAAACTAGCAAGGTGTTAAATGTGTTTCAAACACTTTGTTAGAATTTAAAGTGGTTTTCATGGTTACGATCAAATACCCACAACATCTTTAATTCACGACGTTATTGGTGTCAAAAGGGTGGTTAGGTTTAAGTCCTATGATCCAACCAGAACCGGAGGGATCTTCCCAGGGACAATCCAATAGATTATTAGAAGTCCTTAGGAAAGATGGAGTAGAATGTGAACGTAGCTGAATGCCGACTAAGTACTGATGATAGCACTGGAACAATCACAACAAGGTGCTATTAATGATGTCTTGGTAAGCATTGAAGGGGTTGAAGAATGAAAAAGAAATGTAAGGATAAAGGGTCTAAAGAAAGAAGCCCTCCATACAACTTAGGCAGAAACCGGGTCAACTCATCATGAAGACAAACTCATCATGGACCCAGTGATGTGAAGCACAACCCTTTCCTAGCTACTCAGGCTTCTCTCAAAAGAAGTTTGTTTTATTGTCACGGAGAAAAACATGACTTCTATTGACTTTCTCACTCCGAGATAGTTGATATTGAATAGGTGGCATCAGCTCCAGCCTCTGACCACTAAAAGTGCACAAATCGAGTCTAGAGCCAAGAGATCAATCAAATCTCGTTAGGACACACGGATGAAGATCAAGAGAGTCCTACGCTATATCCTTGCGATATTGCTAGAACACTCAGAGTGATACTACTTAGAGTGATACTACTTAGTATTCACAATGATGAGTGGAAATCCTTCCAGTGTTAACATCAAACAGCACTGCGGTAGGTCATATGCAAGATTCTTTATGAATTGAACATATGTAAAACAGAAAAGCAACAGTGGTTTGATTCTGAATTGATTCAAACTCGTTTCAGGTTTCTACGCAATATCTTTATGGTCTTGCCAGAACATTCAGAGTGATATTTATTAATATTCACAGTGACGAATGGAAATCCTTCTAGCGTCAACATCAAACAGCGCTACGGTAGGTAACTGGTGAGATTCTTATGAATCAAACTTGTGTCAACTGGAAAGCAACAATGGTAAGATTCTTAATGAATCAAACTTGTTCCAGGAATTTGAATTGACGACTTTAATCAAGTGGATATTTATCCAATTGATTCACTCTTTATGTTCGCAGTCTTGCTTTGAGACGGTCGAGTAAAGAGAACGGCTAGTACAGCCGCGAAACCCTGTCAAGGAGATTCTTAATTGAATCTACCTGATCACAGGTACGATATTTAATATCGTATAACGGTCTTCACCGACCGGAGGTAAAACGCTACCGATTTAGGACGAATGTCAAAGCCATTCAGTCCGTGTCTATGTTTTGTCTCGAGATGGTGGCGTCACGGTGTACACAGCAAAGTCAATGATTCAGAAACCACATACTCATGCCTAAAGACATATTCAACTATTGATAGTGTGAGCATGTGGATGAAGACACAAGATCGCAAGATGGCAAAGACAAGTCAAGGATGATTTGAAGATCTCAAGCTTAAAGACAAAGTCGAAAGACAACGACAAAGGCTCAAAGATCACAGCATGAAGAAACAAGGCTACGATTACACGTTCAAGACTCATTTATGGCGAGATTAGTAATCTCTACAAATTTCCTAAATGACCAAGGTTTATGACCTCTCATTGGGGGAGATTGTTAGCCTCAAAATATTGAGCCAAACAAGAATGCTCGGTCATATGTTTATTATGTATCATGTATTTAGAACGTTGTAATAGGTAGTATATTAGTCGTGTTATTACGGGCTTAACTTTAAGCTAAGGTTCATTAATAAGTAACCAAAGCCCAAAAAGGAAAGCCCGGCCCATGATCATATATCCCATTAAGCTACATGTAGGAAAAGGCTATATAAACCCTTCCTAGCATGTTAGGAAGGGTGTTGGTCATTTCATTTTCTCTAATCTAATATTCCACAAGTTTCACCAACCATTTTCTCTCTACTTTCTCTCACTACTTTCTCTCTCTAGAATTCTTCTCATTTCTTCCTTTCTTTCTTCTTTAATTCGTGTATAACATCACATATATTAGGGACAACAGAAACTCATGCAAACCACTCACCAAACTCTCTCATCTCTCTAAAATTCGTCCAACCATCATCAAAAACAACCCTCATTTG
Source organism: Glebionis coronaria (assembly GCA_025667525.1). Classification (NCBI taxonomy): domain Eukaryota; kingdom Viridiplantae; phylum Streptophyta; class Magnoliopsida; order Asterales; family Asteraceae; genus Glebionis; species Glebionis coronaria. The sequence goes on along the minus strand of CM046882.1, from coordinate 402,271,555 downwards.
ATCTATGTTAGCCATAAAATCATGTGTTACTCATACACATGATGATGCTACTTTGAAGCTTTGAAGATTGGAGGTGATTCTAACATCCAAGGAGAAGATTTGTTGGTGTCATAGGGCTGATTTTCCATGAGAAGTTTATAAAGGTTGGTATACTTGAAGATGATATTGGTTTATCACAATTTTTGCCATCAAAATCCAAGCCTTGTTGATCAAAGACTCATATTTTCATCACTAATGGTGGTATAGAGATTGTTCTTCCTATCCTCTTGTTATTTTAATTATGTAATCTTGTATTTTCTTTATTTTTGTATATGTATATGATGATGAATGATGATTAAAAATATTATGTGGGGATTTGATGTTGATAGATTTGATAAACATGGGTAAAAAGATGGAAAACCACATGTAAAATGGTTAAAATCTTCCTAAATATGATGGCTGTATAAAAACAGTAAGTAACCAAAGGTTAAACTGATAAAATGATAAAATGGAATCCATTTACAGTAAGTGTTAGATGTCATACACATGTGCGAGTTGGCCATGCAATGGAATCATTAAAATGAGTGAGATATGATCAAAACAAAATGAGTGTACCAATCTGAATAGTCTGTTTTGTAGGGACTGTTAAGGATAGTTAAACATAGAATGAGCAGTAGCTATAACTAACTTATTTGTAGAACATAATATTAAGTTTATTCCTTCCAAAAATGAGCTTCTATCTCCTTATATAACTCAAGATATGATAAAAATGGTGAAGATGAAACTAAAAATCAGATTTTGAAGAATTAATGTTTAATAGTATTATATAAGCACTCAAACTAATATAGTATAAAATGTGAATTAAAACTCACTAACTTATAAATTTCATTTATATAAATATGTATAAGGTTAAATAAATGGACACTTTATAAAAATGGTAGTTGAATAAGATTTATAAGTTATAAAAACTATAAACATGATTTTTACGACTTTTTCGGCTATTACCGTAAAATTAACGTTTTTCGCCAATTAAAACTTAGACGATCAAACCCGTCTAATGTAAAGTTTTTAAAAGTCATATACTGATGTATAAGTACCTAATACAAGTAAAAACCAATAAAACCCGAACTATATGACATACGGACATTAACGAGCTAAGTTAGCATAATTGGACTAATAATTTAACTAAATAAGTTAAACACTTATAAAAATTACTTATTGGGCTTAACCCATTTGGGCTAAACATGTAAAGTATAAATACTGATAATACAAGTATAAAATGGATTAATACAAGTTAATTAACTTATAATAGGCTTATTGGACCTAAAACACGTAAATAGGTAAAACTAGTAAACTAGTAAAAAGTTACCAATACATAAACGCTAAAACGAGTAAATAAGAATATATAAACCCACTTGATCATCATCATATGTACAAAATCATCATATGTATACATAATTGTTATTTTTATAAAGTCATTGGACAAGAGTCTAAGACGAGTATTATTTGTCTAGGTTTCCGTGATTGAAGCACGTACCGTACATCCAAATCGCCGATTACCGCCTTCCCACATCAACGTGAGTTCATAGCCTCACACTCTTTTAAATGTTTTTATGAAATGTTTTATAAACCCGCGAGGGAGATAACATGTTAGTTTTTATGAAATAGGACACTAGTTGTCCTGATTGTTTGTTTATTGATTTGGACCCGAATGATTGTATGACCTGATGAATGATTAAATGACCCGATAGATAAAATGAAATGGATTACTAAAGTTAGGTTATGTCACTAAAAGTCCCATTAGCATGAATTGTGAACTACCGGGATTTGGTAGACGCTTATGCATATAATAGTACTATTTGGGGACGATCACCCCAGTTCGCGCCTTGACGGTTGATCCCCGTCGTGCCACATTGATTGGTAAGCGAATTTATGTATGAGAAGATTTACACAAGCGTGATTATTGTGACGACACACTAATTTAGATGGGCAAATGAGTTTCGGGTTAGCTACCCGTTGTTTATTATAGTAAGGTAACAATGTCATGCGGCTTATAATAATCCAATTAACGAAATATTGCTTTAAGCATTGAATTACGATATATTGCCTGACTAGCAATACAGGGTCTTACTATTGATATTATGTTCGTGTTTTGGTTTTACATAACCATATTCATATAACGGTTTTTATTTAACTCTATACAACGTTATAAAACGTATTGTATGATATTTTTACGACTTTGGATCGTATAATGATTTTGAAGGCAAAAGCCTATATTATGATTTTGATAAGGATTTGTATAAAATGACTTTGGCTATTTTATGGCCTATTACAAAGATTTGTACAAAATGATTTTCGGTAATCATTTTATACTGATGTTATATTGATGGTTTTTATTAAGCTCTATGAATTCACTCGGCGTTATCGCTGACCTTTTCTTTTAACATGTTTTGTCTCAGGTACTTGGAGGTAATTCCCGGGAAGACAACAAGAATTCATGACCCGCACTTAAATAACAATTTCCATTCAAACTCTTTGTAAAACTTGTATGAAATACAATGACTTGGGACCTATGTAAAATTTGATATTTAAGAATGAAAATGCTTTATTATTAAACGACGCGATTTTTAAGCGTTGTATATGATGTGAGTAATGTGCTATCCCGTAACACCAACGAGTCTTCCGCTGTATTGAATTGTATAAATTTCGGGGTGTTACAGTTTGGTACCAGAGATCTCGTTATAGAGAATGAAAGATTTTTAAAACCAAGGTTTTGAATATAACATTTCAAAATCTTTTAACTATAAACATTTTTCTAAAAATGTCTAAAAATCTTTTGACTATAACGGTGCTGAAGAATTCCCGAGTTACCGACAAGGCCAGACTGAGAAGTGTTATTTTAATATATATATATATATATATATATATATATATATATATATATATATATATATATATATATATATATATATATATATATATATATATATATATATATATATATGATGTAATTTGATTACATGATTGTTTGATGATTATTTTGATATTTATACGAGGTATTTATACGACGTAGATTGTCACAAGAAACCCTAAATCCCCTAGTAAATTAATCGAAGCTATTCCCGTAGGAATTCTAGCTATTCCAGATCTAAACCAAGTTGTGGATATTTATGATCCCAACAAAATGGTTGATATTCGTAGAAATGTTAGTATTAGTTTATTGTGATATTGAAGAAGAATTGGCGAGATTAAACTGATATCGAGGTTATGACGATCTTTCCTTATAGAGTGGATTTTGACAAAACGTTACCATCTGGAAAGTTGTCATCTGATTCGTTGTCACCCAATTCTTAAATTTGAAATCGAAAGGGTGAATGTTGCACTTGAGGTTGTCAATGGAACCATTACCCAAAAGCCTCATGCCACTAGTACCTTTCTGAGAAGTCTAATTGAATGATCGAGTGATTTCATACTAGTGACTCATTTGATAACTACTGTTGTTGTAGGAGCTATAGGATTGGAAATTAAGTGTTGTTCGAATCGAGCTTTTATTGTCCTATTAAGGTCTAAAAATAAAGTTGAAAGTGTTAGAGAATGAGGTAGAATATCGCATTGAGTATAAGATTGATTGAAACTTAAATAAAGTAAAATTTTAACTTGTACGGAATATAAGATTATTAAGAGGAAGTTGTTAAGTCCTGTGATTGAATCATAAGGTTATAATTGGTTGTTGATTCATGTTAAGGGTTGTTCCTAGGCCATTGTCCAATAACGAGGATGCCCAATGTCCAAGAAATAAATTGAAGAAATCTTCTTCTGAATTGAGACCGATGGATCTTCTGGGACAGGTGGAACACCTAATGACTCTTGTAGATTAGTATTCATTGTGGTATCTTTTAAAAATCCCTAACATAACTGAGACATCAGTTGGTAGGATGAGTTCTTGGAATTGTATGACATAGTGACACGTAATGTGTTACGGTACAATTTTGACTTGTTTGTGATTAATAAAAAGACTACCTTTGATTTCTAAATTCTACATGTATCGATGTTATCTATCTTTTCTTGCTTGTTCCTAATGTTCGCATTAGTGATGCAACCATTGAAGAAGTACTCATCTCGATTTGAGTTACGTTGTGCATTATGATATTTGAGTGCCATCGAGGTCATGAACCTCATGATTATTTGTCTAAAACTCATTTCCTAGCATATTGTAGTTAGTTCTTGGTGAACAAGCTTTCATCACTCTTTTGTAGATCACTCATTGTTTTTATAAGATAAAACGGTATCCTTTGAGAAAATTGAATTTTCATCATTATATGGATTATTTAAAGTGAGACTTATAAATAATCATTATTAAAATAAAGTTGATTATGAAACACCTTGGAAAACTTAATTGTTTTCATAACAAAGAAAATCTTTGTAAATTTATTTTTGATTCTTATTTAAGAATTAAGCATGAAAATGTTTTTATTATAAACATGATGATAAAATTTTGACGAACTGAGTATTGCATCGTTAATCTTGAAATTGTATATAGTTGCACGCCTACATACAATTTGGAATCGACCATGCAAGGCTGATTAGTAGTCACCATAAAACTAATGAATAAACACTACATTTTCTTTGAAGATTGTGAAAGATTAAATTTTATAAGATCTGCAAGAAGTGAAAAATAGGGACATAGTGTTAGGGACACCTACATATGTTCCTGTAGCATCTATTCTTCTGAGTTGAATTTACTCATCTGTGGATATTGTCTTAATTGACAATTGATATTCTCTTTCTTGTCTAATTCTCTCGTAGTGAGATTCTTAGGAAAAGTATTTGATTACCGAGTGTTGATATCCGACTGGATGTATCGACGTTCCTAACATTTCTTTTGATTTGACTTCAATTGAATGACCTGGGTAACGATCCGAGGAGCTTTTGAATGCGTACTCAAATTATGAAAACATGGGATATATTCATATTCATTAAATGTTTTCGTCTGTATCTGATTTGAAATTCCCTCCCGTAGATTATGCGTTGACCTTACTCTTTTAAGGTTAGTTAAGTCTCCAGATATCCTTGAACTTGTGAAGGATTACGAGTTATTATTAGTCTTTTGAGAAATTCACATCTTATCGACGGCAATAAAACTGAAAAGTTGATAGTGCCGGTAGAATGGATTGATTGATTATGACATGACGACATTGTCTTAATTGATGGGAACTCGAGTAGAAATCCCCTAAATGATAAGATGTTGATTATCAAAAGTGATCTAAATAATTCTTGATGGATGACCATATCCGCATTTAAACTTGAAATTATACCGTGAATGGTTATGAACTAGTATAGATATTATAATCTAGAAAGAACCTAATATGAATTTATTAAAAGATGTTCCTGCTATCTTAAAATTTAGAAGTATTTTATTGGTAAATTACCTAGACTTTCGCCATTAAGGCAAGTTGAAATTGGTATTTATTATATTCCCGGTGTTTCACATGTGGCTTATGCACTGTACGTCAGCACCATCTGCATTAAAAGAATTACCGTCCAACTGAGAGAGTTGTCGGAGAAAGCTTTTATTCTACCGAGCTCGTTATCATGAATAGCTATGGTGTTATTATTCCTTTTATTTATTGACAACCGTGAACTAGGTAAATTGACGATTAAAAATCTATATCCACTACCCAAGATGATAGATTTGTTCGATCATTTACAAGGTTCTAGCGTATGTTTTAAAAGATTTGATCCACGACATGGTTATCATCAACTTCGCGTCCTCGAAAAAGATTATCTATTCCAATCACTACATCCGGTACTTGTAATGAACATTATGAGTTTCACGTGATGTCGTTTGGATTGACCAATGCACATGTAGCATTCATAAATTTGGTGAATCACGTGTGTAGGCTGTAATTTGATAAATTCATGCTTGTGATCATTGAGGACCATCTGTTTGTTCATAAGAATAAGAATGAGTTAATAATTATTAATAGATTGCCCTGAAATGGCCGAACAACGAAAACCTGTACCTTGAATATTTAAAATGGGATTTAAGACTTAATCCTTTACATTATTTGACCGTGTGATTAATAGAAAATGGAAATATGTTTTGACAAATGTTTTAACAAAGGATTTTTAAGGGATTATTCCCTTATACACAAATCATTTAACTAAACTTCTGTTTAGGGGTAAATGTTTGTGTATACCTAAAGACAACCTAAGAGGGATTGAGGAAACCATTTAAACCATGACTTGAAATTTGAAACGACACTTTTTGGTTTTCAACTAAGAAAATTTTTACCAAAGTGTAACCTAAGATTTTTTTTTCGAACATTTACAAATCTTATTAATTATTTTCAATAAATCAGCCAAAAACCGTGTTAACTAAATTCAAATTTATTTTGAATATTTTTATATAATTGGTCGAGCTAAGAAATATAAATTTTTACGCTTGCGTTTTATAAAATTAAATATTTATTATTTAATTACTTGTAATAACTATCGACGATTTAGACATCAGATTGAGTAAAACTGATAAAAATGATAGTTGAGACGAAACTAAAACTTAAAAATATGAAGAAAGGTGAACGTAATTACTTACACATTATATAGAAAAGATGAAGAACCAATTAGGATGTGTTCCTTACTAATGACTGTGCAAATAAATTACCGAGTAATTTAAAATATAGCCAATGCTTATAAGAAGGATAATATAAATAATAAAGGGGGTTCACGGCTAATGTGAACCATTAGAATTGAGAAGCCAATGGCATTAAATGTTTTAAAAGGCCGTTTATGGTTGCCTAAATATGGAGGATTGTGAGATATAGTTATGTTGGAATCTTGTAAGTATAAGTATTCTATTCCTGCTATTTCTGATTTAATGTATCTTTATCTGAAGAAGTTGTACTGATGGCAAATTATGAAGGTAGACATCGCCTCATACATTAGTAAACGTCTAACTATTGCAAGGGTCATCATCTGAATTTGATTTGATTTGGGTCATCGTCGACAGACTGACCAAATATGCTAATATCATTCCTATTAATGATAAATTCTTGATGAAGAAATTGACTCTCTTGTACTTAAAAGAGTTGTGTAAACATAGTATACCTGTATCGATCATCTCTATCAAGATCCTCGCTTCGCATCGAATTTCTAGAGATTTGCTCAGAAGTCATTGGGAACGAACCTTGATGCGAGTACTGTTTACCACCCCAATCGAAGGGACGAGGCAAAATAACGATACAAAACACTAGAAGTGTTGTTTTATGCTTGAATGATTGACCTTTGGTAATAAACTGTATAATCGCTTTCCTTTGGAAAGATTATCATTGCTAATTAACGTATTAGGATCGAGATTGAATCTTGTTAGGATCTATATATTAGAGCATCTGTAAGTAGGAGTTGGGAGGAAGACACCCGACATACACCCATTGTGAGTTGGACATGTCTTTTAGGTTTAAGGTTTCCTATGATGGCGAACCTAACCTTACAAAATACTCGACCCGCGAGACCTGAAATGATTGTTGAAATTAGGATCTGATTATTGACTGCCGGGAGTGGGCAGGAGGTTATGTGAATATGAAATGTAGATCTTGAAGTGCCAGATGGGTAGCGAAGTTATGCCAAAACTTTTAACCATGAAAAAATGAATTGATGATCTGAAAGATCATGGGATATAATTCCCCGTTGTATGTGACCATTGAGATTATGTAAAAGATTGGTTTGAAAGGCATATAAGCTGGATCTACCCTAGGACTTCAAGAGCTGCGTGAATTATGTTTCATATATCGAACTTGATAAAATGTCTATCAAGTGAGAATCTGATCACTTCTTGATGAAGTTTAGATCGGTGAAAAGTTGCATTCATCAAAAACCCGTGAACATCATGGATAGAGAAAGTAAGTCAACATTAAGCCTGATCTTATTCCCGTAGTTATGTTTGATGAAACTCGCGTATTGTAATGAACTACACTTGTGAGAAAAGACCGAATGTGGAGGAAATACCCACATGGATTTAACTCTATAAGAAGCGAGTAGTAAGATAAGATGATCTTTGAGGACAAAGATCCTGTTTAGGGGTAAATGCTGTGACAATCCGTCAATTTATGGTTGATATTTTATTCTCAATATTTATTTGAAAACATCATTTTAATGTTATAATATGAACTCACTTATTTTTGGGAAGAAATTTGGGTTTACGTCTTGAAGTCGTATCGACTACGTCTAAACCGGAGGATTCTACGTTACGTGCTTACGTTTACATACACCGTTTTGGTGACAGTCCGACATTTCAGGAAATAAATTTATCCGTGAATATTATTTTGGGATTTTAATTTTGAGTTGGTTCATAAACTCACAAATTTACAAGAAGAGATTAGGACTTACGATTTTAATTTAACGTCCTTTACGACTAAACCAGAAACCTTAGGATTACGTATTTACGTTCTTGAACTCCGTTTTTAATGAGACAATTTTTATTAGATTCGTTTTGTGCCGTTGATTCATAATTTATAAAAACGTTTTTCGTAAAACGACCCAAGGGCACGCAAATCGAGGAAACTAGAATCGAAGAATACCCGTAAATTAGTGGGATGGGACAAAACAAGTTTATCCCACCCCACTCAAACGAGATGGCCAAAAGAGGACACCACATCATAAGATGTGGCACCCTTTTAGCTAGAAGGCTAACACATGTTAGCATAAGCTTAACATGTAAGCTAACTTAGCACAAAACCACCAAAACCACTTCATTCATACCATTTACACTTAGCAACTCATGCAAACCACTAACCAAACTCTCTCATCTCTCTAAAATTAGTCCAACCATCATCAAAAACAACCCTCATTTGATCTATGTTAGCCATAAAATCATGTGTTACTCATACACATGATGATGCTACTTTGAAGCTTTGAAAATTGGAGGTGATTCTAACATCCAAGGAGAAGATTTGTTGGTGTCATAGGGCTGATTTTCCATGAGAAGTTTATAAAGGTTGGTATACTTGAAGATGATATTGGTTTATCACAAGTTTTGCCATCAAAATCCAAGTCTTGTTCATCAAAGACTCATCTTTTCAACACTAATGGTGGTATAGAGATTGTTCTTCCTATCCTCTTGTTATTTTGATTATGTAATCTTGTATTTTCTTTATTTTTGTATATGTATATGATGATGAATGATGATTAAAAATATTATGTGGGGATTTGGTGTTGATAGATTTGATAAACATGGGTAAATAGATGGAAAACCACATGTAAAATGGTTAAAATCTTGCTAAATATGATGGCTGTATAAAAACAGTAAGTAACCAAAGGTTAAACTGATAAAATGATAAAGTGGAATCCATTTACAGTAAGTGTTAGATGTCATACACATGTGAGAGTTGTCCATGCAATAGAATCATCAAAATGAGTGAGATATGATCAAAACAAAATGAGTGTACCAATCTGAGTAGTCTGTTTTGTAGGGACTGTTAAGGATAGTTAAACATAGAATAAGAAGTAGCTATAACTAACTTATTTGTATCACATAATATGAAGTTTATGCCATCCAAAAATGAGCTTCTATCTCCTTATATAACTCAAGATATGATAAACATTGTGAAGATGAAACTAAAAGTCAGATTTTGAAGAATTAATGTTTAATAGTATTATATAAGCACTCAAACTAATATAGTATAAAATGTGAATTAAAACCCACTAACTTATAAATTTCATTTATATAAATATTTATAAGGTTAAATAAATGGACACTTTATAAAAATGGTAGTTGAATAAGATTTATAAGTTATAAAAACTATAAACATGATTTTTACGACTTTTTCGGCTATTACCGTAAAATTAACGTTTTTCACCAATTAAAACTTAGACGATCAAACCCGTCTAATGTAAAGTTTTTAAAAGTCATATACTGATGTATAAGTACCTAATACAACTAAAAACCGATAAAACCCGAACTATATGACATACGGACATTAACGAGCTAAGTTAGCATAATTGGACTAATAATTTAACTAAATAAGTTAAACACTTATAAAAATTACTTATTGGGCTTAACCCATTTGGGATCAACATGTAAAGTATAAATACTGATAATACAAGTATAAAATGGATTAATACAAGTTAATGAACTTATAATAAGCTTATTGGACCTAAAACACGTAAATAGGTAAAACTAGTAAACTAGTAAAAAGTTACCAATACATAAACGCTAAAACGAGTAAATAAGAATATATAACCCACTTGATCATCATCATATGTACAAAATCATCATATGTATACATAATTGTTATTTTTATAAAGTCATTGGACAAGAGTCTAAGACGAGTATTATTTGTCTAGGTTTCCGTGATTGAAGCACGTACCGTACATCCAAATCGCCGATAACCGCCTTCCCACATCAACGTGAGTTCATAGCCTCGCACTCTTTTAAATGTTTTTATGAAATGTTTTATAAACCCGCGAGGGAGATAATATGTTAGTTTTTATAAAATAGGTCACTAGTTGTCCCGATTGTTTGTTTATTGATTTGGACCCGAATGATTGTATGACCCGATGAATGATTAAATGACACGATAGATAAAATGAAATGGATTATTAAAGTTAGGTTATGTCACTAAAAGTCCCATTAGCATGAATTGTGAACTACCGGGATTTGGTAGACGCTTACGCATATAATAGTACTATTTGGGGACGATCACCCCAGTTCGCGCCTTGACGGTTGATCCCCGTCGTGCCACATTGATTCGTAAGCGAATTTATGTATGAGAAGATTTACACAAGCGTGATTATTGTGACGACACGCTAATTTAGATGGGCAAATGAGTTTCGGGTTAGCTACCCGTTGTTTATTATAGTAAGGTAACAATGTCATGCGGCTTATAATAATCCAATTAACGAAATATTGCTTTAAGCATTGAATTACGATATATTGTCTGACTAGCAATATAGGGTCTTACTATTGATATTATGTTCGTGTTTTGGTTTTACATAACCATATTCATATAACGGTTTTTATTTAACTCTATAGAACGTTATAAAACGTATTGTATGATTTTTTACGACTTTGGATCGTATAATGATTTTGAAGGCAAAAGCCTATATTATGATTTTGATAAGGATTTGTATAAAATGACTTTGGCTATTTTATGGCCTATTACAAAGATTTGTACAAAATGATTTTCGGTAATCATTTTATACCGATGTTATATTGATGGTTTTTATTAAACTCTATGAATTCACTCGGCGTTATCGCTGACCTTTTCTTTTAACATGTTTTGTCTTAGGTACTTGGAGGTAATTCTCGGGAAGACAACAAGAATTCATGGCCCGCACTTAAATAATAATTTCCATTCAAACTCTTTGTAAAACTTATATGAAATACAATGACTTGGGACCTATGTAAAATTTTATATTTAAGAATGTAAATGCTTTATTATTAAACGACACGATTTTTAAGCGTTGTCTATGATGTGAGTAATGTGCTATCCCGTAACACCAACGAGTCTTCCGCTGTATTGAATTGTATAAATTTGGGGGTGTTACATATCTCGGGTATAAAAATAGCATCGGCATATCCTTGCACATTGGATTGAAGGTGCTCCATCAAAGGTCGATTGTCAACGACGGCCATGGCTTCTTGTGTGATGATCAAAGCACGATTATCGGGATCAGCTTGATGGACGGTGTTGTTTTTACTCTTTCTCTTTTTCTTCCTTTTCGGAGGAAGGGGTTGTACACCAAATGGTATTTGTGCACGTCCGCGGGTGAGCATGCAACTCAAATAAAGGAGTGAGAGAGAAGCTCTCGTTCGAATCTGGAAAATAAGGGATTATCCTTTCTGAGGTTCAATAAGTAATATCCACAAGAAAGTATAGTATACGTAAGTAATACTTGGGTGCAAGACCCCCAATCAAGCTTTCCTTCTTAGAATACGCACTAGTGAACGGGGGGTTAGGTGGTGCGAAGCACTTAAGTACCTATTAACCCTTAGACGGTATTTTATAGCACGTCACCTTTCTATTCACTTTGTAGTTTGTATTCTTTGAATTCTTGCCTATTGGAAGTATTTATCTATTCTTGCTTAATTAAATTTGATAGATACACGTATCAAGGACCGGAACGCTCCCGAACACGGTGTATTGCAAAAGCAATACTTATGGAAGTATGTATATTGAGTGTTCGTATACGTATACGTATCTACAGATAATAAAATAGAGAAAATATTTTTGTATTTATTGGGTTTTTAAAGAAAATACTATATGTACGTAAAAACAGATGAAATCCAATAATATATTTTTTTTGGGTGCAATCTCTTAGGAAAAAGATTGCTTTTTGAAAAAAAATTTTTGGTCAATTCTTTAGGAAAAGAATTGATTTTGTTATTTTTTAGTTTTTATATTTTTATATTTTTGATTTTTTATGTTTTTTATTTGTGATACGTAAAAATAACGTTCACGAGTTGAACGGATCCCAAAATCCAATCGAAACCGTCAATCAATAGTCTCTCGTAATGTCATGAACCGGCAGTGGCGCCATTTGAAATTGAGTATTTATGAGTTCGTTTATTCTTGATTCTTGACAAATTGAAAGGCCTAAAAATATCGAGCTTTTAATTGTTCTTGGTTGTTAAGGATATTTGGAATTCTATGTCTAATTCAATCAACACGTAAAAAGTGGAAAATATTAAGGCTACGTATCCGTAAAACACAGTGCAAATACCAATTACTATTCACAAAGTACAAATTTGAAATGCATAAAAAAATAAATTGCTTAGAATGTAAACTTAATGAAAGTAAAAGGACTGAAATGTAAAAATCAGGAACTACAAGGACCAAATATGTAAAATATGACAACTAGTAACAAACTTAACCAAATTAACAAACTTGCTAACTGATTTTGTAACAAACTGAAAGTTTAAGGACTAAGTATTAGCAAACCCTAAAAACTTGAAAGATTAGCATTGAATACAAACAATTACAAACAACAAGGACCAAAGTGCAATTAAAATGAAATGTTTAATGAAAACGGGTTAAGCCAAATCAAATATCTGTTAGAGCTTATTTTTCAACCAAAATCACTCTGGTTTGTTTTAAAATGCTTAAAATGGAAAATAAGCTAGGCAAGTAACAGGACTCGGCTTAAAAGCTTAAAAATCACAATGTACCTTATTCTAATAAGCCAAGAATAAGCTAAAAAGAAATCCACACTTCCACAACTTGATTTTATTGCACAATCTGATTAATCAACTAACAAGAGGATTGGAATGTCTTTTAGAATGAAAAATGGTCCACTATATAAGCCAGAATCTGGAATTAAGCAAAAGTGAGCTTATTTGACCAACGTTGACCAAAAATTCCAAAAAGCTTATTTTTACAAAATCCACTCAAGACATGTTGGCAAAGTGATTGGTGAAGGAAAAATGACAAGTTTGCGAAGTATAAATGGAGATATAAGAAAACAGTTTGGTCTTCATTACAGAAACTTGCAAATGCTCATAAACTGACTAACAAGCTGTTTTCTCACTCAAACTTGTATACTGTATAATTTCCTCTTAGACACTAAATCTTTGGATGTTGAACTACAAATGTAAACAAGTTTGAGGCAATATGATCAAGAAACAAAGAAATGCAAGTGGACTGAAGTTGGCTAGTTTTCTGATGAACAAGTAAACAGATTTTGACCCACACTTTTTATACTACCAATTGCCTTTTTGAAGACTATTTTGATCACAAATTCTACTGAAATGTTTACACTAGTTAACCAAATGTAAATGAACACAATTCAACTAGTTTCACAAACTCTAATCACCAAAACTTATCAAATCCAAACACTACTTTAGAAATATGTATAAGACTTTTTCAAAGGAAATTTGAGCACAAGTGTAAAACAGATTAAGACTTTTTCCAAAACTTGTTTGAATGACTAAATGAAGTGCATATGAACTGAAAACAAGCAACACTTAACCACAAAATGTATGACTTATGACTGATGAAAATTCTTAACTGAAATCAAGTGAAACTAAGATTAAGGCTGCAATTGAACAAGTAATCTATCAGATTATCACACTTAATCTACAGACAGGCTAATCAAACAATCAATTCATCACATAGATCTTATTCTAGGAATTTAGCATGCAATACACTTGAGAGGAACCAAAAACAGGATTTGTAACACCTTTTAGCTAAAGGCCTCCTCTGATGGAGTAGAGGAGCGTTGAGCTCTCTAAAAGAAATGTCCTTCAACCTAAATCAACTCAATTCTACAACCAAATCACCTCCAAAAGCCATATCTGATCAATTGGACTAACAAACTGCTACTTCTAAACTTCTGATAAGAACTTGAGCTAAAACTGGCTAGAATCAATGGCAAAGCTTCCAAATCACAAACACAAGTTATATTGATCTATGGAGATCAACAGTAACACAAGGTATCAACAAGATTGCAGTAAGGAAGGAAGTATGATAAGAGTGAAGTGAACTGATTTTTTTGATTTTATTATTTGGAGGGAAAAACCGTTACAAGTGATAACTGCCTAACTAACGAACTCTTATGTGTGTGTCAAACACTTAAGAGTTGTTGTTACTGAAAAGGAGGAACTAGAAATTAAAGGAAAATGAAGTGTGTGTTTTTTCACACTTTAAGCTACACATTACAAATGAGAGATCTAACTGCTATTTATAGAGTAGAAATGAGAAGTAGTTGGGGTTTGTGACGTGTCTTGACCAATGGGAGAGTGCCAGGTGTCTTCATCCTCTTATTGAAAATTCGTCTCATGAACACAAATTGGGGGAATTTGATCTGGTTAATTTTAGTATAATTGGATAGTCTGAGTAGCTTCCTTGCTTGATTTGGAGTCCTTTTCATGTTTTGAACTTGTCCTGAAATGCAGCGTAGCTCAAGTTGAGTTCTAGGCGCGTTTAACTTTCAAAGTGACACGTGGCAGCTTTTTATTCGTCCTCATCAAGTCACACGGATTGATATCCATTTTTGGATAAAAGGATTATTGAGTGGCAGCATCTTATTGAATGAAAGGAGAGATAGTGGGAATCACTATTTAGATTCGGTTATTAAATGTGAAAAGTGTTAGTGGCGTAGCTGGCAGCCTATGTGGCGATCCAAACACTCTTTTTCTTGATCTCTTATTTGTCCAAAGGGTTAACACACGGATTAATACCAAAGTTGATGTAAATTTGGCAATTTCAGCCCCTCTTCTTTAGCAGAATCTTCATTTAAGCTCTTTTCTTCATTTCTTTGGCAAATTAAGTCCTTTGACTTGCATTCTTGACTATTTGAGTCCTTTGACTTGGTTGACTTAAGAGTTGACCAGGTTTGACTTTTATCTTGACTTTTTTCAAAATTGCACTTAAGTCCCTCAACTTTTAAATATTGTCAAGATAGGTCCTTTATCTTCAAATGGCTTGTCATCTTTGATTCTTCTGTTGTCTTTTCATCATAAATGAGCTTGATTTCACTTGTTTGCTTGAAATTTGTATCCTTGTTACCTATTTAAGCACAAACACAAAACATACCACATAATATTGCTTTATAGCACAAAAGTTAGGTATTTGCTATGTGTTTTAGGGTGATTTATTGACTTATTCATATGAGATTTTGCTCATATCAAATCCCCTACACTTGATCATTGCCATGACCTCATGCAATGCTATATTTTAAAGCACAAATTCATATTTTTCTTATAATTAACCCACCTTGGCCAATATGAAATGCATTTACACTACTCTACACTATATGATGTCTGGTTTTAATTTTATACAATGCAATGCAAAGAAGAACAATTATATTTATATATTTTTGGATTTTTCATAAATGGTTTTGATGGAAAAACTCATAAAGAAATCAAAGACTTAGATGAGGGCTTTTGGTACCATGAACACTTATCACCCTCAAGTTTCACTTTCCCCATACCAAGCTTAAAAATGGGATCATTGTATTCACAAGTAAAAAGTGCATCAACTTATCCATGACAATTAAATGTGGAACCGGTTATTATTTGAGCAAATTGCTTGAGAGCAAATGTGTCATTATTTAAAGTGTGAAGTATAAGAAATGAAAAATCCAAAAATAAGGAAGCACGGTTTTAATCCTAAGTAATTCTCTCATCCATTACTTGAAAAACTGCTCACAATTAATATAAGTACGACTCAAGAATAATAAGTCATTTGTTTTATGTGTAAGATCCTTATGACATGCGTTAATAAGTAGCTACACACTCGCTAAGGAAAGAAAAATAAAACTCACGCAATAATTTACATCCGCCGCCTTTTTGAGACTTTGGATCTTTAATCCCGCAACCCGTCAAGGTAATACTGGATTGGAGCAACTATCAAATCCCCGCAACCCGTCAAGGTAATATTGGAATTCAATAGCCACTATAATTAACACTTCACTGCCCCTCTTGGGAGTCTTGTATTATTATTTTTTCTTTCTTTTTTTTCTAGCCACTCGTTTTTTTCATAGTTATTTTTCTTTATTCCTCACAAAGAAAGTTGAAAAGAATAAAAGGAAAAACACCCGCTAAGTATTAAGCATGACATAAGTCTAGTACACATAAAACATTCTAACTTAGAATCTTAAGACGTACTTATATCAACCATGAATGATTAGTCAAAAATGCATAAGAGACTACAAACCAATTAAAATCGTTCTTGATTATTTATTAACATATATACATGCAAAGAAATTAGAGGCAAAGAAAGAGAAGGGTTTAGCCACAAGTAATTATCATGAATTTTATCTAGTCCTTTTATACTTGCTTCAACTCTATCATCTCCCATTCTCCACAAATTTAAAATCTCAAGTAATGAGAGTCGTGGATGCTTAGCCTAATAGACCAATGAAGGACTAATGGTTAAGGCTACTAGCTAGAGTAAGCTTAGATAAGCAAACTCGAGTTGAGTCAAAGTATCCATGGCGGGCCTAATATGTCAAAGATATCTAAACTTGCTAAACCATATCCTTTATTATATTTTTTTCTTTTTATATATTTTTGATGAAAAGCAAAAGAAGAAATATATACAATGCAAATGTGTTATGCAAATGAAAAATGATTGATGTAAAAAATTATGAATGCATATTTTTAGTGGCCAAAGTAGATCAACAAATTTGAAAAATGTTTGAAAAATTAATTTCCAAGTTATCATGAAGGTCAATGACAAAGTCTAGGTAAGGTCACCTCGATAAAAAACCGCCTACACTTAAGCTAAACATTGTCCTCAATGTTTAAGAGCATGGGAGTCTAAACTTCCCTACACTTATGACAATGAATCGACTTTGCTTAACCAAAGCTAAGAATAGATCAACTATAGTGAATTCATTTTTTAAGCACAATGTGTCTATATAAAATCACAATAGTAACGAAGTGAACCGGATACAAGGGCCTCCTCCATAAGCTCCAATACACGTGATGAGAGAGCAACCCTATAAACAACATGAAGACAAAAGGAAGGTCTCCCCCTACACTTCTCATCAACTCTATATCCTTATTTCTAACCTACCACACTCTAAGTCTAAAAACTCTAAACCTAGTTATTCAAGCTTGATTTATGGAGTCTCTAGCTCGACTCCTCCCATAATGAATTAATTCATAGGGAAAATGGGGATCTCTTGGACCATTTCCATGGAAATGTCCTCCCCAAAATAGTGCTTAACACGGTGACCATTCACTTTGAAATTTGTACCATAGGGTTGTGATAATTCAATAGTTCCATATGGAAATACTTGAGAAATAGTGAATGGACCGGACCATCTCGACTTAAGCTTGCCAGCAAAGAGTTTCAACCTTGAGTTAAAGAGGAGAACCGGCTCTCCAACTTTAAACTCACGGTTCTTGATCTTAGCATCATGCAATTGCTTAGTATTTTCCTTATAAAGCAATGAGTTCTCATAAGCATTGGCTCTCAATTCATCCATTTCATTGAGTTGGTCCTTTCTATTTTAACCGGCTGGGTTTAAATCAAAGTTAGCTCACTTGAGAGCCCAAGAAGCCTTATGCTCTAAGTCAAATGGAAGGTGGCATGGTTTTCCATAGACAAGCCTATATGGAGTACAACCAATTGATGTCTTAAAAGCCTTCCTAAAAGCCCACAAAGCATCATCCAGCTTATCCGACCAAGAAGCTCGATGCTCTCCCACCGTTCTTTCCAAAATTCTCTTTAAACCATGATTTGTGACCTCGATTTGACCATTGGTTTGAGGGTGATACATAGTAGAAAGTCTATGGTTAACACCATACTTCTTCGTAACTCTTCTAAATTGATCATTACAAAAATGAGTCCCACAATCACTTATGATGGCCCGAGGTACACCAAATCTAGCAAATAATTGCTTCAAAAATTTCACTACAACTCGAGCATCATTAGTAGACAAGGCTTAGGGCTCAACTCACTTTGAAACATAGTCCACGGCTACGAGTATGTACTTATTTCCCTTAGATGATGGAAAAGGTCCCATGAAATCTATTTCCCACACATCAAAAATCTCACACTCTTGTATGAAGTTTTGCGGCATCTCATCTCGTTGAGTAATTTTTCCTTGTCTTTGACATACATCACAAAATTTCACCATCTCTTGGGCATCTTTGTATATGGAAGGCCAATAGTAACCCGAATCAAAGACTTTCTTGGCGGTGTATTTGGGCCCAAAATGTCCACCCGTAGGTCCCTTATGACAAGCTTCTAAGACCTTAAATGCCTCGGGCCCATATACACACCGTCTAATGGTTTGGTCCGCACATTGCCTAAAGAGGTAAGGGTCATCCTAAAAGTAGTATTTCACTTCCTTAATAAATTTCTTCTTTTGTTGGAAAGTGAGACCCTCTATTAGCACATCCCCCAAAAGATAGTTTGCAATATCCGCAAACCAAGGGGTGGAATCCTCTTGAGAAGATATAGTCATGATCTCCTCTAATGGAAAGGATTCATTAATTTCCTTATGTAAGGGTCATCCTCAAAGTAGTATTTCACTTCCTTAATAAATTTCTTCTTTTGTAGGGAAGTGAGACCCTCTAATAGAGGGTCTGTCATCCTAAAAGTAGTATTTCACTTCCTTAATAAATTTCTTCTTTTGTTGGGAAGTGAGACCCTCTATTAGCACATCCCCCAAAAGATAGTTTGCAATATCCGCAAACCAAGGGGTGGCATCCTCTTGAGAAGATATAGTCATGATCTCCTATAATGGAAAGGATTCATTAATTTCCTTATGAGGCAATTCACCTTGAAAAGGATGCTCAAGTCTACTCAAGTGATCCGCCGCTAAATTCTCGGCTCCTTTCTTATCACGAATCTCAATGGAAAACTCTTGTAGAAATAAAACCCATCTCAAAAGTCTAGGCTTTTGAAAGTGAGATTTTGCTAGGTTAAAAAAAGTTCGTTTTCTCGGTGTCTAATCGAATTGATTTCTAGTTAAAAGTGCGACTCAGTCGTTTTTGGTGAATAAAAGAAAAGTTTGGTTATCTATTTCTATTTGAAAATTAAAAGCGAAAAGTAATAAAAATAAGCCAAAAACAAATAACTAATAGTAAAGGAGCACAACAAATAATTGAAACGTAAATTAAAACGAAACAATTAATAAAAATAAAATTAAAAGACGAAATTAACTATCGACTCGAAAATAAAGTTTACTTAATGAAAAATGAGAGAATAAAACTAAGTGGGTACTTTAAAGCTAAACGAGGCAAAACCTAAAGCGGGTACTAAATAAAAGATAAAACTTGAACTTTACGAAAATATATTAATTTTAAAATTAGAAGAAAAATTCAACTAAAATTACGTAACTTTCAAAATTAAAATCGGAACAACTTTCAGATTAAACTAAATAATTACGGAACAAAAATAATAAATAAACAAGCTAGCAGGCAGCTAGCTCAAGCTAGCAACCTGCTAGGTGAAAATGGCGCCAAAAGCCCTTAAGCATGCAGGCATGCATGTAGGATTTAGTATCGGAATGTTATAGTAATATTTCTATCGGAATGTTGTTAAAATAATTTCTATCGGAATGTTGTTAGTTTATAAAAACTATCGGAATGTTAGTTTATATTAAAAACTATCGGAATGTTTATAAAGAAATGTATCAGAATGTCTAAAAAAATAAAAACTGTCGGAATAATTATAGTGCCAAATTCCATCGGAATATGTAAGTCAAAATATGGGCAGCATTTCGTCACAATAAGCCTTATACCCGATCATAAAGTACGATGCCGGGGGCGACCGCAACCTACGATCGGAATAAGTGATCGGAAAAAAACTATCACAATAAGCTGTCACAATGTAGAAACCCTATTGTGATGGAAAAATCACAATATTCGGATGGATGAGCATAAGCTAATAAACCAATAAGCACTTATAAAAAGAACAATTAACAAAAACTTTACCAACTCAATAAGCACAAATTTGAAAACTTTTGAAATACTAAATATGCAAACTTTATAAAACAAACTTTAAAAAGACTAAACTTTTTTAAGAAAACTAAAAAGTAAATAAGCTAAACACAAAATTAAGCCAATAAGCATGTCAAGCTCAAAGCTCAATTCGTATTAAAACTTATAGATGAATAAATAGATAAACTTTTTAATTAATCAAACATCAATATTAAACAAAATCAAAGATAATTTTCGGATCAAACAAGTAAAAATCAAGAAAGGTAGAAAGAGATTGATTATAAAAAGCTTGAAATAAGATGAAGATTAAAGATTCAAATACAAGATTAAAGTGAAAAGCTTAAAACTTTAAAGAAAAACTAGAAAGAGAAAATGAAAACTAGAGAGAAAGTAAAGCTACACTACTCCTAATCTAAACTAACTAACTCCTAAAAATGACTAACACCTCCTAATGACATATTAGGAGGGTTTATATAGGAGGAGAGGAGGAGTGTTGATGCTTTCTTCTTTCTTTCTTCTTGTCTCGACTCGATTTAAATTCTTTGTCTTTCCCGACGTCGTCTCGGGATTTGTCAATATAAATTGAACTCGTCTTATAATTTTCTTGTTTAATTAGACTTGGTTCTTCGACTTCATTAAACTTCCGTCTTTAGACTTTTTCTTTGATAAATCTTCAGAATAGGCCTTGGACTTCCGTTCTTTTTGCACTCTTGATCTTTTGACTTCGTCTTTTCTCGTTTTCTTCTGTAAAAGCCCGTGAAAGCCTGTGTTTTCTTCCTTTTTCATCTTTTGGTCCTAAAACACAATAAAAACACAAACCACGCATAATTCCGACTTTTACGACATTAAATACACTTTTTGGCTTGGTTATTATTATAGTTAAGTGGTAAAAGGATGGGTGTTTTCACATCTATCAAATCCCCTATACTTGACCATTGCAATGCCCTCATGCAATGCATTAATTACAAAGCAAGTTTTATATTTTCCATCATAATCAATCCACATTGGCCTTAATTAAACACAAGACATTAAGTAAACTTAGGGAGATAGAAATTTGCAAAATATTTAAAAGAAGAAAACAAGTAAAGAGATCAAAGACTTACATTGGGGTTTTGGTAGTCATGAATGTTTATCATCCTAAAGTTTCACGTTCCCCATACCAAGTTTATAAACGAGATCATTGTTATTATAAGTTAGCAAATTAACACAAACTCATGTGGGCCAATTATTCACTTATACTCCCTTATTCCTAGGTGTATCTCTTATATTTTATTCTTGTCTTGAATGATCATGAGGATGCATTGTTGACTTATTTTGATAATTTATTAAGGCCGAAAAAAAGTAGGACGATTTAATCAATATTTAGATAAAGGACAAAATCTTTTAAAACTGCTTCTTGGGACCTCATAAAGTTCATATCTTGGCATAACTTGCTTCACGATTTGAGACCTTTCTCGGACCGATATTTGGCAGCGACTTCATACTTCGAATCTTGAGAGACGTTCATGAAATAATGGTCTTCTCTTCATAATAGGAATTTCTTCACTTGAACTTTATGATAGATTCTTCATATTTGGACCACGACTTCTTCATTTTTCTCCAATCTTTATTTTGGATTTTGATATACAACGATCCGCCTCCTTTTAGGACTTGGATCTATTTATCCTCATACCTTGCTAGGGTCTTTTTGGATAGACTTCTCCATGATCTTTAGGGGAGTATTTGCTTTTCGTCGTGTGTCTCGATCCTTCATATTGATTTTTGATAAATGATTCTTCACGTCACTTGGTATCTTTAGCAACAAAATGTAGCCCTCATGCCTTGTTAGGGCCTTTTCGGACTCGCCAATCTTCGCATCCCGCTTCAATAAGTTATGCCTTGGCTATGAACTCTAATTAATATCGAGCAACTTTTAAACGATCTTAGGCTAGAAGCTAAGTAATTTTTAAAATCGTACAACCTTATTTATTGCAAATATATTTATTAACAAGCGATGGGAGAAAAAGCTTATAATTAACTCACATAAATTCATGAAAGAATACCCAACTTATAACTGACTCTATCATCTCTCGTTCTCCACAATTTAAAATCTCAAGGAATGAGACTCGTGGATGCTTAGCCTATTAAATCAAAGTTTTGGGTTTTCAAGTCATCTATAGGATCTTGCAAATTCTTAGACTCTTTCAAGTTTAGAATTCGCATTTTAAAGTTCCCTTGATAAACGACTTTCTAGGATCAATTATAGGAACTTGCGAAAAGTTCTTGTTCTTAACCCGTAAGAGTTAAGACTTTCGCGTTTTAAAGTTCCCTATATAAAAAGCCTAGCAAAACTTGACTTAGACACGTTAAGGATACAAGCTAGAGTAAACTTAGATAAGTAAACTCGGGTTGAGTCAAAAGATTCACAATGTTTGAAAATTAAAACCACTTAATTAAAATTTATTCTAGCAAAGAAAGAAAATAACTATAACAAAGGAAAAACTAATAGGCCAAAATAGATTAAAAATTTTGAAAAATGTTGAAAAATCAATTTTCCGGTTAACATGAGGACAAATACAAGGAAAAGCCCACATTAACTTCGATAGAAGTCCCCCTACACTTAATATAAACATTGTCCTCAATTTTTAAGCATTTGGAAGTAAACTCCCCTACACTTAGGACATTGTGCACGTTGTTTAAATCTTGCTAAGGAAGAGACAACTAAAGTGATTCCTAGTTTAATATTGAAAAATATAAAATAGAGAATCAAAAGAGTTTAGGATAAAACCGGGAAGACGGGTACACGGAATCATGGGTCGTCAAAAGTTATCAAAAGTGGATCTTTGAAGCTCCAATCCCTGCACATCATAAGAAAGAAAACAACAATATCCTATGGGGCTCCCCCTACACTTAGGATGAAAAACAGATAAAAAGGATAGATTAACGGGTTGCCTCCCGAGAAGCTCTTGTTTTTGTTAACCGTGTCACGAGCCTGACTCGACCCCGAATTAAATAGTCCATGGGGAATCCTCTATTGTAATACCGGGATCAAAGATCCTGTCGTCGTTCCCGGAGGAAAATAATAAAGGAGAGGCCGGAGGATAAGTCATGAAAGGTAAAAAGGACCTCTCAACATACGAGAAGTATGTGAAATCATAATCCACGGGAGGTGGGGTGGTTAAAGGAAGCAAATTGTTATCCCCCCAAGACAATTGATGGTCACTAAGCGGCAAAGCCGTAAAGGTGTCAATCATAGAATGGTCAATTTCACCTCCCGGGTCAAAGCACTCATCCTCATGAACGTTAATCTCTTCGATTTCGTCATCATAGATAGGCGCGTCAAACCAAGGTTTGTCGTTCCCGTCACTGAGGATTTGAGAAACTCGCTCGAAAAGATCACGATCAAGTACAAAACCATCATTCATTTGTGAGGATTGTTGATAAGTTAAATCCGCACGAATGTGGTAAACGTAATTCTCATTTGAGGAGTGTTGATTAGGTAACTCCTCGAGAATTGGATGATTGGTCAAGTGAGTTGGTTCGTCATTATTATGAAAAATAAGATGTTCCAACTCATCAAGCTCGGCCTCGACGTTGGAAAAATCGACCTCGCTTGTAGGTGGAAGCGTAGGTAAAAGAGCAAGCTCTCGTTCGATAATTTCCTTAATCTCGGGCTCGAATTGGAAATCATTATGAAAAGCGACCTCGTCCTTAAGCTCTGTAGAAGTTGGTTTAGATAAAATATGAGAGTCATCTTCATCCGATCCCGATGAATAATTAAAAGTATTGTCGGAATCACAAGATAACTCATCCTTATTGACAATCTCCTTAGGTGTAGGACCAATTAAGGGTTCTTATTCTATGGACTCATTAGAAATTTCTTCACACTCCTCAAAAATTTGTTTATCAAAACAAGTCTCACTAAGAGAATTTGAAGAAATCATAAAGTCCTTTGATGGAGTAGGTGAAGAAATGGGGTCATCAATGGGTAAAGTAGGCTCAAGAATAATCTCGGGAATTTCCTCAAGAGGTGAGGAAGTAGGTGAGCTAAATGTGGCCTCAGCATCAACTCTCAAAGACGGCTCAATATTATTTTGAGCTTGATAGGTTTCTAAAAGGAGCATGAATTTTCTATCGGTTTCCTCTTGCCATTCTCTTAGGAATATATCATGTTGTTCAATCTTTTGAAAAATTAATTCTATTTGAGGTTGTGAAATATTCCCTTGATTATAGTTTTGAAAATTGCCTTCATTTTGAAAACTTTCATGATTTGAAAACCCTTGATTTTGAAATTCCCCATAAAACCCTTGATCAAAATGTGGTGGGTTACTCATTGTGGTAAAACTAGGGGAGTCAAAATAAGTATTAGTAGCATAGCACATACCTTCCTCATTAGGAAAGACTTTCCCATAGGTTTTGTCACAATTAAAATAAGCATGAGGTCCACCACAAGTCGTACATTCCTCGGACATAATCTGATAACGCTCTTCTTGCAATATTTCCCAAATCGGACGATTATCCATGATAGCACGAGTCTTGTACACCTACAAAAGAAAAAAGATAGAAAAGAAATAAAAGAAATAAAGCTAACGTGAAAATAAAATATTTTTGGTGCAAAACTTTTGAAAAAGAAATGCTTTTTAAGAGTTTTTAAATGTTTTTGGATTTTTGAAAATTTTAATTTTTATGGATTTTTGAAAATTTTTTAGCAAGAATAATAACGTTCAAAAGTGAACGGATCTCAAAATCCAACGCGTCTCTCACAATAAACCGTTAATCTTCATGAAAAGAGCCGGCAGCGGCGCCATTTGAAAGTGAGATTTTGCTAGGTTAAAAAAAAGTTCGTTTTCTCGGTGTCTAATCGAATTGATTTCCGGTTAAAAGTGAGACTCAGTCGTTTTTGGTGAATAAAAGAAAAGTTTGGTTATCTATTTCTATTTGAAAAGTAAAAGGGAAAAGTAATAAAAATAAGCCAAAAACAAATAACTAATAATAAAGGAGCACAACAAATAATTAAAACGTAAATTAAAATGAAACAATTAATAAAAATAAAATTAAAAGACGAAATTAACTATCGACTCGAAAATAAAGTTTACTTAATGAAAAAGGAGAGAATAAAACTAAGTGGGTACTTTAAATGTAAACGAGGCAAAACCTAAAGCGGGTACTAAATAAAAGATAAAACTTGAACTTTACGAAAATATATCAATTTTAAGATTAGAAGAAAAAATCAACTAAAAATACGTAACTTTCAAATTTAAAATCGGAACAACTTTCAGATTAAACTAAATAATTACGGAAAAAAAATAATAAATAAACAAGCTAGCAGGCAGCTAGCTCAAGCTAGCAACCTGCTGGGTGAAAATGGCGCCAAAAGCCCTTAAGCATGCAGGCATGCATGTAGGATTTAGTATCGGAATGTTATAGTAATATTTCTATCGGAATGTTGTTAAAATAATTTCTATCGGAATGTTGTTAGTTTATAAAAACTATCGGAATGTTAGTTTATTGTTGGAAATACGTTTTTAACGTATATTAGAAGTATCGGTCACTCCACGATTTTATTAAATGATATATAGCTCGTAGTCGAATGTTAAGTTACTTATTAAGTAAACCCGACCCATGGGCTTGTCATGGGTTGGAGGCCCAAGTCCATTAGTGACTTGGGTATATAAACCCCTTTCCACCTAAGGAAAGGGGGTTGGTTGTTTTCATTTTGTTTATTTAATATACACATTTTCTCTCACTTTCTCTCTCTAGTTTCTCTCTCTAGAAACATCAACCCACCTTATTGATTCATAAGATTATCACAAATCTACAATTGGTATCAAGAGCCATGGGGTGATTTAAGGTAATGATTTGTGTTGCTTTTTAGTTTTTGATTGTATTAGTGGTTATTAGGAAAATCTATCTTGAATCTTGAAGTTTTTGGTGATTTTGTTGTTGGGATTAGTAGATAAGTATTGGGTTTTACTTATTTTGGTAGAAATCACAAAACTTTTCATGTAATTTGGTAAAAATCTGGGTTTGTTCTTAATATTAACATAAAACTGTTTAATATACGGACTAGTTTTTCCAGTTTATTCCGAATCAACAAGTTATTCCGGATAAACAAGTATTCCGGATAAACAAGTATTCCAGATAAACAGGGTATTACGAATCAATCTTTTCGAATCAACAACTTATTCCGGATCAGTGATATTCCGAACCAAGGTATTCCGAATCAAGCTTTTCCGAATCAACAACTTAATCCGGATCAGTGATATTCCAAACCAAGAACCAAGATATTCCGAATCAAGCTTTTCCGAATCAACAACTTATTCCGGATCAGTGATATTCCAACCAAGGTATTACGAACCAAGCTTATTCCGAATCAAGAGATTTTTCCGAATCAAGGTAATTATTCCGAACCAAGGTCTTTTTCCGCATAAAGGTATTTTTATTCCGAATCAACTTAATTATTCCGAACCAAGGGATATTATTCCGGACCAAGGGATATTTTACTAGTTTTTTCGACGATTTTTAGAGGATTTAATCTTGGTTTCTTACACACGTTTTACTTCAACAACACAACACAACTCACAACCTTACTTCACTACTCGATCAACCGATAATCTTTGATTCTTTAAAGTGATCAAAATGAATCCGAGTTCATTAATGCCTCAAATGACATCACTTACGGATATCTCCGTCATAACGGGAACGGATAATCGCCCTCCAATGCTCATTAAAGAAGTCTTTGAAGCATGGCAAGGCCGTATGATGTCATACATTAAGGGAAAACCAACAAATGGGAGGCTTATGGTCAAGTCAATTCTAAATGGTCCACTTGATTATGGTACCATCGTTGTTAACAATTTTACTCGACCACAGGAGTTTGAAGAACTTACGCCAGCTCAACAACTTATTGCCGATGCAGACGAAAAGGCTCTTCAAACCATTCTCCAAGCTCTTCCACATGACATCTATCGAATGGTAAGTCAATATACGGTCGCAAAGGAGTTATGGGAATGTCTACAGGTTTTGCTACAAGGTACGTCTCTTACTAAATAGGAACGCGAATGTCAGTTGTATGACCTGTTTGATAGGTTCACATACAGTCCCAGGGAAACGCTTCACGACTACTACTTCAGATTCACTACTCTCATGAATGATTTGAATGTGTATAATCTTGTGATTTCTCCATTCCAGGTTAACACCAAGTTCTTGAATACTTTACCTCAAGCTGAATGGGGTGAGTATATTACTGATGTTAAGTTAACTAGGGATTTGCATAAGTCCAATTTGGATCAACTTTATGCTTTTCTCCAGCAGCATGAGAAACACGTGATCATGCACCGTATGCCTCGAGTTATGTACCCTGAACCTTTAGCTTTGATGGCAAATCAACCAAGCTTGTCATTTAACAACACTCCTTATATCATGGGACACTAAGCTTATCATCCATCTCCGTACATGACTCCAAGCTTCCCCCAATACTCGATTCTACCTCAACCACCTATCTCACATCAGCAACAATATCGGTTTAATGCACCTTTGTCTCAGAGAGAATCACAAGCATCACAATGTGCTCCATAACCTCACCCATATTCACCAGCAAGCATTGCACCCTATGCTCAGTCATCATACTCTCCATATCAAGAAAATGCAGCATATCCACCAAGCTATTCTCACCACATAAGTACTCCTTCTAGTGCTTATGCCGCTCAACAAGACCAAGAAATGTATTGTGATAATGATGAGGTTCCCATTCCTGAATTCAAACAAGGAACTGACCAAGCTGAAGTGTTAGCCACTATGTCTGCTTACCTCACAAGGACATTGAGCAAACAAGGATTTAGAGGACCAGCTCCTACTAATAATCAACTGAGGAACTCATCTAATTCTCGCCAACAAGATACAGTTCAAGATGGCAGAGTAATGGTTCAACCTATTCAACCTTATCAGGGGAGACCCACTACATCAACCACAAATGCACGCATGGTCAATCCTGCTCCAATGGTCAACACTGCTCCAATGGTTACTACTCCACGGGCTAATTCCACAGGTAAGTTGAGAATGATTACATGCTACAGCTATAAGGAAGAAGGTCACATGTCTAGGGATTGCACAAAACCCAAGAGGAGAAGGGATGGTCAATGGTTTGCAGAGAAGATTTATTTGGTGAATGCTCAAGCACAAGGACAGGAACTTGATGAAGAGGAGTTAGCATTTCTTGCTGATCCAGGGATTGCGGAACAAGAAGTTCTCACTACACAGAATGCAGCATACCAAGTAGATGATCTAGATGCTTACGATTCAGACTGTGATGATCTTCAATCTGCTCAGGCAGCTCTTATGGCAACTATCTCTCGCTTTGGGTCAGATCAAATATCTGAGGTACTTACTAATACCACTGATACTAGTATTCAACCACATCAAGTTGGGCAAGAGGGTGCTGATCCGAATGAGTCTTCGGTGGTGAGTCTTTCAAATGATGAGACTATCAATGATAGTAATATCAATGCAAGTCCCCAGACTTTGAGTGAATCACAACCGGGAGTCATTTCGCATACGCATATTCCTGCTCAACAAGATTTGGTCATGGTTCCTGCAAAGTTACTTAGCCAAATGAATACTGCACTCTTAGAAACCCTAGCTACGAATAAGAATCTGTCTGTTGAGTTTGCCTTGTTCAACGAAAAAGTTCAAACTTTGGAATTAGTTCCTTCGTCCAAATGTTCTAACAAATCCCGAATATGATCATTTTCGAAACAACAAATGGGTCATTTGCAAGAAATTGAAACCTTAAGAGCAAATCTTTCCAACGAACTTAAAGAAAAAGAGTTAGTGGTCACTAATTTTCACAAACTTCAAACGGATTTCGAACTACTCGAGTCTAAAAAAATGAAATGGAAATTAATGTGGCTAATAGGATTAAAAGTTTAGATTATTTGCTTTTAAGACAATACGCTGCCTCTCAACTAGTGCACTTATTTGACTCATCGTTTAGAGATTTTAACTTATCGCATCAAACAGACCTTCCCCCTAACCCACGGTATGGAAGACAAGCTTTTATCCATAATCCAAGATTTATGATGCAACCAAATTAGGATTGGTCTTAGATCCGATTGTTATTTTCGAGGATCGCAAGAATAAGGCTCTAGTTGATGAGAGTCGGTCATAAAACTTTGCAAAATATCCTCAGTGTGATTATTTTAAAATGAATCAGGAGTTTGCAAAAAAAGACTTTAGAATTCGCTTCCATATTGATAAAGATCTCATCACAACACCAACCTACATGTTAAATGAAGAAAACCCTAGTACACTTCCTACACTTGTCAAAATGGAAGGACCTAAGGAAATTCCAAAGGATCTTCCACCTGTTAGCACTGTATGGATAAACTTGCAAGAGATTAATCAATACTTTGCTAGTTTTGACAAGGTCATCCGGGAATGTACGACTTCAAATGGTCCAAACGCCAGAGAATGGGCTTTCGAACACATGAACGAGGTGTTTAAGAATGAGATCAACCCTTTTGTCGAAAATCTAAAAAGAAGTTTTGCATCTCTTTCAGAAAATCTCGATTTTGAAATTAAAGAAGTTCAAAAAGTGTTCTATGAAATGGACACCGCTTACGAACTAAAATTAATTGAAAAGGAAAAGATTTTATCCGAATATGACCGATTCTTGTCCCAAGTAATATCGTACGATGTTCTTACTACTGTGAATGTTAATTATTCGAATGAGCTTACATCCGCTATGAATAAATGTGATGCTGTGAATATATGCGATGATGTGCATAATCTCTCTATAAATATTGCTGAGACTGTAAATGACGTAGATAATCATTCTTGTCACGAGTCTAACGCTGAATTTTTAAAGCTTCAAGATTCTTACAGTTTACTTGCAAAACGTTTTAATCAACTTGAACAAAATTGTATATCTTTAGAATTAAAACACCAAACTCAAAATGAGGATCTTTTGGTAACAAATGGTTGTGAAAACAGTGTTGAGACGAGTGACAAGATGATTGAGATAGTTAAGGCATTAGAGGAAGAAATTATGAGATTAAAGAGAGATTTATCATCGAACGAAACACTAAATTTGGAACTAGAGGCTGCAGAGTCTAAAAACCAGTACATAGAAACTAGACTTTCGTCTATTCAAGGGGAGATGGAACGTGCAAGACAGGGAATGTCCACTCTTTATGGTTCACTAGAAGAACGCTTCGCTTTTAATGCGGCACAACAACAATCTTATGTTGAATAATTGAACCAAAAGTGTGAGGAAATCTTTGACTTAAATATCCAGCTCATTGACAAAAACATGGTCTTGGCCGAGTTAAAGGAGACACTTCTTCTCACCCAACAAGAAGTTGTTAATAACTTAGCTACTAACTCTGCACCGTCCTCTAGTGCTCCATCAACCAATTCAGTGGTGATCTATAAGAACCCGCACCATAAGCAAAATCCGGATACTTACGATGTTTATATGATGAATGCAATTAAGCACGTGGATCTTTTTAGGGATATTTTAGATGATTTGTATGCGTTAGATCCCTCAAGCAGTTACTATTATTCAGCTCATGCATATATTCAGCGAGTTCTATATTGCTTAGCATATTTGCAATACATAGGAAAACCGGGTTCTGCACTACTCACTAATCGACCCATTGCTGTAACTCCATTTAATAAAACCCCAGGAGCCAAAACGTCATTGACACCATTAACTAAGGTACCTTTAAAATCTGTTGCTAATGTTCCTACTTTGCCTTCTACAGGAGTAAAAGAGTCTACTAAGGCTAAAGGATCACAAGTCAAGAAAGATAGGATCAAGCCCTCCACTAGTAGTACCATCAAGAAGAAAGTAGAAGCTCACCCTAGGGATGTTATTTCAGATTTAAATAAAAATAATCATGTTGCTAAGACTAAAAGCTCTGCGCCTGTGCAGAAGCCTAAGCCATTTGTGAATTCTAATTTGAAATGTTGGAATTGTAATGAATGCATGTTTTCTCAGCGTCATGATTTGTGTCTTATTGATCATGTGAATTAAATGAATGCCATTAGGAATGATCTTGAATGGAAGCCAACTGGGAGAACTCGTACCCAAGTTGAATGGCAATGGCATCCCACTGGTAGGACCTTTACATTAGATGGAAAAATGTGCCCTTTAACTAGGAATGCATCCATTGAGGTTAAGTCTCAGCGTCCTTTAATTAGGCACACTAGCACTCAAGTATGGAAACCACGCCCTTTAATTAGGTCAGCCCCCACTATAGTGCCTATCAGTGAAGAAATACCTCAGGATTTAAGCCAACTTGAATCTACACCACCAACTAGGAAGAAGGCTAGGAAATCTAAGAAACCTAATGTTAGAAAATCTAAGATCATTAAATCTGTACCGGCTAATAACAAGGAACATTCAGATTCCGAAACCTATACATTGTCCTCGTCTGGTGATATTTTCAGGTGGTCCAAATCATCCTCTGGTATTTGGACTCCGGTTGCTCAAAGCATATGACCGGAGACCGCTCGATGCTCAGAAATTTCGTCAACAAGTTTCTTGGAACGGTTAAATTCGGTAATGATCATATTGCAAAGATAATGGGGTATGGTGAATATCATATTGGAAATGTCACGATTTAAAGGGTATACTATGTAGAAGGTCTTGGTCATAATTTATTTTCAGTAGGACAGTTCTGTGATTCCAACCTAGAGGTTGCTTTTCGACAACACACTTGCTTCATCCGCAACTTGGAAGGAAAAGACTTGTTGAAGGGGTCTCGTGGTGCAAATCTTTATACTTTGTCCCTACAAGACATGATGGCCGCCTATCCAGTATGTCTTCTCTCCAAAGCATCTAAGACCAAGTCATGGTTATGGCATCGCAGATTATCTCATCTCAACTTTGATGCTATTAATCATTTGGCTAAAAACGAATTAGTTCGTGGTCTTCCAAAGCTCAAATTTCACAAGTATCATTTATGTTCCGCGTGTTCAAGGGGGGAAAGCACCAAGAAATCATACAAGCCCAAAGCTGAAGACACCAATCAAGAAAAACTTCATCTTTTGCATATGGATCTTTGTGGGCCAATGCGAACCGAAAGTGTGAGTGGTAAGAAATTCATCCTTGTTATGGTGGATGATTTTTCGAGGTTTACATGGGTTAAATTTCTACGTACAAAGGATGAAGCACCGAAGGCTATCATCACTTTCCTGAAATTCATTCAGGTACGTTTAAATACTACTGTCCGCCGTATTCGTACTGATAATGGAACAGAGTTCGTCAACCAGACTCTTCGTGATTACTATGAAGAAGTTGGTATCTCACATGAAACATCCGCTGCACGTACTCCACAACAAAACGGTGTCGTTGAAAGACGGAATCATACGCTTATAGAAGCTACTAGGACTATGCTGATTTATGTGAACGCTCCGTTATTCTTATGGGCAGAAGCTGTATCTACTGTATGTTACACCCAAAACCGCTCTATCATTCGGAAACGCCATTGGAAAACACCTTACGAGCTTCTACATGATCGTAAACCCGATGTTTCATTCTTTCATGTGTTTGGTGCTCTTGTTATCCAAACATTAATAGTGAGAATTTGGGCAAACTTCAACTGAAAGCGGATATAGGTATTTTCATTGGTTACTCACCCTCAAAGAAAGCATACCGAATTTATAACCGTCCTCTTGGTAAGATAGTAGAAACTATGGACGCAGATTTTGATGAGCTGACAACGATGGCTTCTGAGCAACGCAGCTCTGAACCCGCGCTTCACGAGATAGGAACCGGTGCTATTAGTTCCGGATTAGTTCCCAATAATCCTACTTCTACATCATTTATACCACCTACAAGGCCTGAGTGGGATGAACTATTTCAACCTTTGTTTGATGAATTCTTTGATCCCCCAAGTGATGAAGTTCCAGCACCTATAGTGATAGCTCCAATCCCTGAAGTTGTTGCTCAAGCTAATGAAGCTTCATCAAATGCATCTTCAATTAACATTGAACCGGATGCACCTCCACCAAGTAATTCTCAAACTACACCTGAATCTTCACCCTTACTTGTGCCTAATGATGATGAAGAGGATTCTGTTGATCAGGATTTGGAATATGCTCACCAACAAGAGCTTCCATTCTTTGGTATAACGATACCTTAAAATCCTTCAGCCGCGTCTACCTCAGAAGAAGCTCCTACAATCGTTCACTCCAGACCACAACGGATTGAAAATCACAACAAAAAATGGACAAAAGATCACCCAATTAGGAATATTATTGGAGGTCTCAATCGACCAGTCTCGACACGCCATCAATTGCAAGAGAGTGCACTCTATTGCTATTTTGATGCATTTCTCTCCAAAGTTGAGCCTAAAAACTGGCAACATGCTATGACTCAATCATCTTGGATTGAAGACATGCAAGAGGAACTAAATGAATTCCAAAGACTTGAAGTATGGGAATTAGTTCCTCTCCCTGACAAGGTTAACATCCTTACTTTGTTGTGGGTTTATAAGGTTAAACTCGATGAGATGGGTGGAGTTTTGAAGAATAAGGCTAGATTGGTTGCTAGAGGATACAAACAAGCCTTGGGTATCCACTTTGAAGAATCTTTTGCTCCGGTTGCACGATTGGAGGCTATTAGACTATTCCTTGCATATGCTGCTCATATGAACATGATCGTCTATCAAATGGATGTGAAGATGACATTTTTGAATGGTGAACTAAGGGAAGAAGTCTATGTTAGTCAGCCGAATGGGTTCGTTAGCACGGAGTTTCCTAATCATGTGTACTAGCTTAAGAAGGCTCTCTATGGGTTGAAACAAGCTCCACGCGCGTGGTATGATCTCCTTTCAACATATCTCATTTCAGAAGGCTTCTCCAAAGGCAAGGTGGACCCCACTCTATTCACTCTCAAGGAAGACAACGACATGATACTGGTACAAATTTATGTTGACGATATAATATTTGCTGCCTCTAACATAGAATTGTCAAACCGCTTTGAGAAAATAATGTCCACACGCTTTCAGATGTCAATGATGGGAAAATTTTCATTTTTCTTAGGATTACAAATTTCTCAGAATCCCAGAGGCATCTTTATTAATCAATTCAAATATGCTCTAGAATCTTTAAAGAAATATAACTTTGAAAATTGTGACCCCGTGGATACTCCAATGGTGGAGAAATCCAAGTTAGATGAAGATAGGAATGGGATTGTTGTCGATCCGAAACTCTACCGTAGGATGATCGGCACCCTTCTCTATCTGACTGCTAGCAGGCCTGATCTGCAATTTGCCGTATGCATGTGTGCCCGGTATCAGGTTCGACCTACCGAAAAGCACCTACATGCTGTTAAAAGGATCTTTCGGTATCTCAAAGGAACACTTCATCGTGGTCTATGGTATCCGAAAGATTCATCTATTGCTTTAGTATCATATGCAGATGCCGATCATGCTGGGTGTCAAGACACTAGGCGTAGCACTTCTGGTTCTGTGCAACTCCTTGGAGACAGATTGATTAGTTGGTCTTCAAAAAGGCAGAAAAGCGTTGCAATTTCAAGCACGGAGGCTGAATACATTGCCATGTCCGGTTGTTGTGCTCAAGTCCTTTGGATGAGATCACAACTAACTGACTACGGTCTTGGATTCAAAAAAATCCCGATGTATTGTGACAACAAGAGCGCCATTGCCCTTTGCTGCAACTATGTTCAACACTCCCGGGAAAAGCACATTGACATACGCTACCATTTTATTAAAGAGCAAGTGGAAAATGGAGTGATCGAGCTGTATTTTGTCACCACTGAGTATCAGCTGGCAGATATGTTTACAAAAGCCTTAGATCGAGGACGAATCGAGTTTTTGATCGACAAGCTTGGCATGAAATCCTTCTCTCCAGCGACTCTCAAAGAGTTGGCAGAAGAATCATCAGAATAGTGGTGGTAAACTATTCATGCGTATCCTTTGATCGTG
Organism: Glebionis coronaria; assembly: GCA_025667525.1. Lineage (NCBI taxonomy): Eukaryota > Viridiplantae > Streptophyta > Magnoliopsida > Asterales > Asteraceae > Glebionis > Glebionis coronaria. The sequence goes on along the minus strand of CM046882.1, from coordinate 402,236,248 downwards.
ATCATGTATATTATCGTATATATATATAAACCACAAAAAGAAAAATACAAAAATATAAAACCTACAAAAACCATAAAAAATATAAAACCAAGAAAACCCAAAAATATTTTCGTCTTTCTAATCGGGCATGTCTTTTAGTACGATAATATTTACGGCTTTAGAAATGTCGATTAATATTGACACGGCGCCATAAATAGAGTCCGTATAAAAGTTGTACATTTTTTAAAACATGCCCATTATGGCTTGTAGTTATTTCAGACTGCAACCCGTTTTTCGCATTAAAGTCACGTATTTCTTTGGAAAACGTTGACTCACAACGGGAATTAATTTTCTCGGGTATGGTTTACAAGCCAAATCATACAAAGGGATCAAGTTTACTTTATAACTTGGTCTAACACGAATTAGTGTACGTCTCAGTGCATTAATTTGTTTAAATAAGAGAAATCTTATTGCCACCACGAATCAATTTTTTTAAGACATTAATTGGAAAATTCTTTCATCAATATTTGACTCGTTAAACAATGACTACAGCTATTTAAATAGAAAACGGGTCATCGTTTAAGGGGGAGAAAATATCAAATCATCTTCGTCATCAAAACGGTCTTCAAAAGTTTTCGAGAAAAATGAATCGGTTAAACGGTTAATAACTGGACGTTCTTTGGTATACGACTTGTGATTGTTCTGATTTATCGTGAGTTATAGGTTTCAGATATGTGCTTTTAGTATAAAGTGGTTAGCTTGTGTGAGGAAAAGAACATTAATGGGGTAGGTCTAACGATTGTTAGATAGATTGACGATTGTTAGTAACTAAAAGAAATAGAAGAGAAGAAAAGAAAGGTAGAGGGTCTATAAGTGTCAATAGGTGAAACTTAGCCAAATTTGACCTAAGTCAAACCTTAAACCGTCCCTTCCCTTTTTCTCTCTTCTTTCTTATTCTTTCCTGGACGCCATTGTCACACACACAAAAACACATTCAAATCGCCATTAATCGTTCTTGATCTTTCAATCTGCTTCATTCATTCCAACTAAGGTACAAACATTCGTCTAATTTGTCTTTAACTCCTGTCAATTAATTCACTAGTTAATTAATTTACCAGTTTAGGGTTTATGAAGAAATTAGGTCAAATTGATTAGGGGTTCAAGCTGGGTTTGTCTCGGAATAGGATTAGAACAAGTTTTGTTTCCTTAGATTGCCTTATAACTCACTCATGCGTTTAGATTAATCTCTCATAGAACGCGTTTAGGGTTATTCCGAATGAGCAGGTTTTTCAAAGCTTTATTCCGGATGAACAAAAATATTCCAAATGAACATGTTTTTGAATTATTCCGGATGAACAAAACGATTCCGAATGAACATGTTTTTGAATTATTCCGGATAATGGATATTCCGGATGAAGAATATTCCGAATGGAGGATATTCCGGATGAAGGATATTCCGGATGAAGGATATTCCGGATGAAGGATATTCCGAATGAAGGATATTCCGAATGAAGGATATTCCGAATGAAGGATATTCCGAATGAAGGATATTCCGAATGAAGGATATTCCGAATGAAGGATATTCCGAATGAAGGATATTCCGAATGAAGGATATTCCGAATGAAGGATATTCCGAATGAAGGGTATTCCGAATGAAGGGTATTCCGAATGAAGGGTATTCCGAATGAAGGGTATTCCGAATGAAGGGTATTCCGAATGAAGGGTATTCCGAATGAAGGGTATTCCGAATGAAGGGTATTCCGAATTAAGGGTTATTCCGAATGAAGGGTTTCCGAATGAAGGGTTTCCGAATGAAGGGTTTCCGAATGAAGGGTTTCCGAATGAAGGATTGTTGGATTGATAATTGTTTGCTTGTTATAATTACTTGATGAAGTGTGTCATGCTTAGAAGTAACAACATAATGGTATATATATATATATATATATATATATATATATATATATATATATATATATATATATATATATATATATATATATATATATATATATCTGTGTATCAACCTTTTATGTCTTATCTTAAGCAGAAACCATGACTAATCCAACCGTGCAAGAACTCCAAGATGCTAGAGCAGCCGCAATTGCCGAGGCACAAGAACTTAAGCTCATACCTAACAATTACCGATTGAAGGAAGTATCTCATTCCACTCACCTCGGATTCAAAGTCGCCTCAGCAATCCTTGATCAATCTCACTTCAAGAATGCATTAAGGAGTACTGCTTCTGTGCCATTTGATTACATGTACGAATTCTGGGCTACCAAGGAAAGGACTTCAAACAAGATCACCTTCTTCCTCGACAACAAGCAACAGACACTCACCATTTCAGACTTTCGCAAGATATTTGGAATTTGGGATACACCCAAAGGTATGACATTCTCAAAGAACCCTACCAAAGACGAACTCATGGAGACGTTCCTTGCTCTTGGATGTCCTGACCTACGAATAGTGTCCGAGTTTACCATAGCCAAAGTGGGTCAACCTTGGAGAGCTATCTTCGGTATCCTCAGTCGGTGTCTTACACCTAAAACAACTGGGCATGATGTTGTGCGTGGCCCAATTATAAATATCTTCTATGGAATGTACAAAGGCATAAATGTAGATTATGCATCCTTGTTGTGGGAAGAGTTTAATTTTCAACTCTTCCAAAACATGAAGCAGAAGGCTAAAGTTTTTCCTTACCGTAGGTTCATCAAGCTTATCATTCATTACTTTATGGCAAATGATGCTTCTATTGATAAGCGTGCAGAAAGCCGTCACCACACTAAAGAGGCTGATGACCTTGTGGACCTAAGGCATGAAGGACCCTCTAGTGCTGTTAATCCTGGTCCTGTTCCTAGTCATCTCCTGACGGACAAAATTCTAGCTTCTGATGATTAAAAGCAATTGCTAAGAGAAATCAGAAAACAACAAGAAAAAGTTCAGGCGGGAGAAGTCTCATCAACTACAGTCAAAAGTAAAGGTAAACGTAAGCAAGAAGTTGTCTTACCTGAGCCTAAACCAAAGAAAACAAAGACTGTGGCTAAAAAGGATAAGCGCAAAGCTGAGAAGTTTTTCATTCGAGATGAAGATGTTGATGACGATGTTACTCCCGAGCAAATTCGCAAAGCTGAGAAAAAACAAATGAAAAAGTGTAACACCCCATTTTGGAAATGGAAATATCACAGCAATTATGGCGTGTCATCAAAGCATACAAGGTAAAATGTCTAAACATTACTTGACCATATAAAGGAAAATACCGGAATCAAACATCGGTAGTCCAAAAGTAAAGCTCATCACACACAAACATAGTATAGTAAAGGAAAAGGACGAAACAATGTCCAAAGCATGAGTATCATAAAGAAAGGAAATGCATAATGTAAAGAAGGCTAGACAGCTTCCAGTCCATATGCACGTACTCTTAGTGTCTACGAGCGTCCCTGAGTACCTGCCGTTTTGGGAACATAGAAAAGGGAAACGGCTGAGCAATACGCTCAGTGCACGGATGTACAATAAAGCATGAATAGGATAAGCATATAACATAATAACAGCGGAAGAAACTAAGTCCCGAGTAACCTGGTTAAGTCTTAGTAAAACTGGTTTTATAGTTGAAAGTCTTATGTTTATCTTATAAAAACTGTTTGTCATATTTTACCATTTAGCCAATATAGGTCATGAATATCCACCGTGCATGAATAATTGGAGGGGTGACCTCATCATGCAAATTAGAGGGGTTGCCTCTAATTTAATATACTGGTTTTATGGATAGGAGGGATCAGCTCCTTGTGAAGGATGCAAGGCACACACCACATTCACCATGAAATCCTGAATAAAATGTGTAACTAGGATGCACCCATACGCCCCACATGATAATATAAATAAATGGCCAAAAGCTGAAGGGACGCCACGAGCAATCACTCCGCCGTGGTGAAGTCATAACATCAGTGCCTCTAATGTTATGGTTATGGTACCTCCATAACTAGGTGAAACTGGTCATGCATGTATATGGCTATAGGTAATCATATTTAAACATAAGCAATCAAACTCATACTTATACTACGGGAAAACAGTTGGCTGCATACGGGGAAATCCTAATAAGGAAAGAATGTCCATACTGAAAGGACGGGAATCCGTACCTTATGTCCAGTGAACGAGAACGATGAACTGCGAGAATCCTACTTTCGAAACACTAGTGCTACATAAATACGTACATGAAATAAGTATCTGCTTACTACATACATAGCTGGTTTTATATCATGTCTTAGCTTATTTTATGTGTTCTTACTATTTTACACTGTTTAAAGCCTTAAACTGTGTTAAATCTTATATTCTGTTCATTCTGATTAAGTATTTCTGATATTTCATGTGTTATTATACTTACTGTGTAATAATAAGTAACTTTCCAAAAATAGCATGTTTCCTTAAATAGAAAGTTTCCAAAAATAGAAAGTTTCCTGAAATAGAAAGTTTCCAAAAATAGAAAGTTTCCAAAAATAGAAAGTTTCCAAAAATAGTAAGTTTCCAAAAAATAGATTTACTGCTTAAAATAGATAAGTTTCTAAAAATAGAAAGTTTCCATAAATAGATTAGCTGCCTTAATTAAATAAGTTTCCATAAATAGATTAGCTGCCTTAAATAAATAAGTTTCTAAAAATAGCTGGTTAAATAAGCTAAGTAAATAAACCTAAGTATTATCATGGTTATTTTCTAAGTCATATGATATATTATATAGTTTAATAATTATTTCATGTAATTTAATTAAACTATAGGTTATAATATTTAATTAAAGTATGACATGTTTTTAATTAAATATATTAAATACTTAGGTTAAAATATGTATTATTAAATACTAATAATATAACCTAAGTCATGTTTAATTAATTAATTATATCCATGGTTTTAAAAATAATTAATTAATTATAAGTCTTAATAATAAAAAATACTTAGGTTAAAATAATTTCATGATTATTAATAATTAGTTAACCTAAGTCATGTTATTAAATTAATTACATCTTATTAATTTAATTCATAACATAAGTTCATAGCATATAAAAAACTAACATAATCATGATCCGGATCTAAGCTTAAAAACATGCACCGGATATGAACAAACACCGTACCCCGAACCAAATCGGGGTACCCCCTTGCTGCCGTGGGACCCACACGCACCAACCAAGACCAAAAAGGTCTTGGTGGTGGTCGGCTAAACCAAACTGAACCCCCTTGGGGTCGGTTGTTCCTGCGGCCCAAAACAAACACCCCTTAGATCCATCCCTTTGATTAATTAATGACCAAAACATGTTAGATCTAGGTTTAATTAATGTGTTTTTATGAAAAACATCACGTGTTCTTAATTAATAAAAGATTAATTAAAAAGAAAAACAAGTAAAAAAGGTTTTACCGTATTCGTGGATCAAAAGGGTGAAGAACAAACACGAACAAACACTAAAATAACAAGATCCAAGATCAAACTCACTCCCTTATGGTGGTTTGTAGGTGGCGGCACACAAAGGAGAAGGAGGAAAGGATTTTAGGTTTTCTTGAAATTCTTCTGTAAAAATAATTTGAGTAGTAAAAACTCTTAACCCTTCCTTTTAGTAAAATTGACAATGGGCTTGGCCCATTGTCCTATGTTGGTCGCGGGTAGGGACTCCCTTGTGGGGGTCCCGTACCTAGTTTCGTGTCTTGTAATTTCGTACGCGTTTACGTTTAATTATGTTCGTGTTTTAAAAGTTCTCGTTACGTAAATATCCTACACTTATATATTTAATTACGCTCGTATTAAATATATATATACGTAATTAATAATATCGCGTGTTTTAATTACGCTCGTGATCTTGTGATCGTATGTTCGTGATTAATTATTGCTAAATAATTATTACGTGATCGTTCATATAAAATACTTATCGTGTTCTAACACGTACGTAATACATAAACCCCTAATACGTAATCGTAATCATGCTATATTAGGAAAGTTTTTAACTAGTACGTACGAACTTAAGATACTATGCATGGTAAAAGCATGCGGGTTTTACAACTCTTCCCCCCTAAAAAGAATAATTCGTCCCCGAATTATAGATAAAGTAAACTGGAAAAGAAGAACATACCCTAATTCAAAATATGAAATGAGGGTAAGAAGTCCGGATAGACTCCTCTATTTCCCAAGTGGCTTCCCGCTCGGTATGATCCCTCCATAGAATTTTGACGAATGGGATCGTCTTCTTTCTCATGACTCGTTCTTTCCTGTCAAGAACTCGTTCGGGTTCTTCTATAAAAGTGAGATCTTCACGAATCTGTTCCAGTGGATACTGAACCATGTGAAGGGGATGATATTGGTACCCTCTGACTAAGGACACATGAAACACATTGTGCACATGCGAAAGCTTCGGAGGTAACGCCAATCGGTAAGATACTTCACCGACTCGTTCAATGATATCAGACGGTCCGATGAAACGAGGACTGAGCTTCCCTTTAACCCCGAAGCGTCTAACACCACGTGCCGACGAAACCTTAAGGAAGACGTGATCTCCTACATTAAAGTGTAAATCCCTACGATGCTTGTCGGCGTAACTCTTTTGACGTGACCGTGCCTCCTGAATTTTCTACCTAGCTACTGCGATCTTCTCATTTGTCATCTCTATGATCTCTGGTCCTTCGAGTGTTCGCTCGCCAACCTGATCCCAGCAGATTGGGGCGCGACACTTTCTGCCATACAACATCTCAAATGGAGCACACTTGATGCTCGCGTGCCAGCTGTTGTTGTACGCGAACTCCACCAAACAGATGTATTCGTCCCAATCACCCGTCCATTCCAACGCACATGACCTCAACATATCTTCCAATGTCTGAATGGTTCGCTCCGACTGTCTGTCCGTTTGAGGATGAAAGGCCGTGCTAAGCTTAAGTTGTGTACCCCAAGCTTTCTGCAGACTTTTCCAAAAGCGCGAAGTGAATCGAGGATCTCTGTCTGAGACGATGCTGGATGGTGTATCGTGTAGTCTCATGATCTCTCGTCTGTACGTATCTGCGAGTTTACTTACCGGATCTTCCTTGCGGATCGGTAAAAAATGAGCTGATTTGGTAAGTCGATCAACGATAACCCAAATTGCATCGTGCTTCCTTTTGGTAGGCGGAAGACCGATAACAAAATCCATGGTGATTTTATCCCACTTCCACTCTGGAATGTCTAACGGTTGAAGGAGACCGCCAGATCGCTGATGCTCGATCTTAACCTGCTGGCAGGTAAGACATTTGGAGACGTAAGTGGCCACATCCTGCTTCATACCACTCCACCAAAAGTACTGCTTGATGTCATGGTACATTTTGGTTGAACCAGGATGTATCGAGAATGGGGAGCTATGAGCTTCTGCTAGTAAAGCTTCCCGGAGTTCTTGGTCATCAGGAACACAAAGTCTAGTGCCCTGCCATACGATACCGTCTGCATCTACTCTGAATTCTGTCTGCTTCTCCAAATTCTGAACTATCGCCCATAATTCTCCGTCATCCTTCTGAGCTTCCTTGATCTTAGATAGTAACTCGGGTTCTACTCTAAGATTAGCCCAGTAACCGTGTTGTCCACGTACCATGATCTCGATGTCTAGTCGCTCCAAGTCTCTTATGATTTCCTCTTCGATTCTAATGTTGTTGATCATTTCGGACTTCTTGCTAAGGGCATCTGCTACTACATTTGCCTTTCCGGGATGATACTGGAGATTAATGTCATAATCCTTCAACAGCTCTAACCATCTCCTCTGCCTCATGTTCAATTCACGTTGAGTGAAGATATACTTCAAGCTCTTGTGGTCCGTGAAAATATCACATGATTCTCCATATAAGTAGTGTCTCCATATCTACAATGCAAACACGACTGCAGCAAGTTCCAGATCGTGCGTGGGGTAATTCTCTTCATAAGGCTTAAGCTGCCGTGAAGCGTACGCGATCACTTTCCCATGTTGCATGAGAACACAGCCAAGTCCCTTCCCCGATGCATCGCTGTAGATTTGAAATCCACCCGTACCAGATGGTAGAGTAAGAATAGGTGCAGATACTAGCTTCTGCTTCAGGTCTTAAAAGCTCTTCTCTCGATCTTCAGTCCAGACGAATTTCTCCCCTTTCCGCATCAGTTTGGTCAATGGTAGTGCTAAGCGGGAAAAGTTCTCCACGAACCTACGGTAATAGCCAGCTAAGCCTAAGAAACTGCGGACTTCCGTCGCTGATGTCGGCCTTGGCCACTTAGTGATGGCCTCAACCTTCGCTGGATCCATAGTGATTCCTTCTGCTGATACAATGTGACCTAAGAATGCCACCTTGTCTAACCAGAACTCACACTTGGAGAATTTAGCATACAGCTGCTTCTGGCGAAGAATCTGTAGTATTGTACGAAGATGGTCTTCGTGTTCCTCCTTGGACTTAGAGAAAATCAGGATGTCATCGATGAAAACAATGACGAATTTGTCCAGAAATTCATGGAAGATTCTGTTCATCAAATCCATGAATACTGCTGGAGCATTTGTCAGGCCAAATGGCATAACTACAAACTCGTAGTGGCCATAACGAGTACGAAAGGCAGTCTTAGCAATATCCTGCTCCTTGACTCGTAACTGATGATAGCCTGACCTAAGATCGATCTTGGAGAAGTGTTTGGCCCCTTGGAGTTGGTCAAACAGATCGTCAATGCGTGGCAGTGGATATCTATTCCGAATAGTAATCTTGTTGAGCTCGCGATAGTCTATGCAAAGACGCATAATGTCGTCCTTCTTATTAACAAATAGAACCGGTGCGCCCCATGGAGATGCGCTCGGTCGAATGAAACCTCGTTCGAGAAGTTCTTGCAGTTGATCCTTCAGCTCCTTCAGCTCTATGGGAGCCATGCGGTAAGGAGCCTTGGAGATTGGTTCAGCTCCTGGAACCAGCTCGATACTGAATTCCACTTCTCGTGCAGGTGGTATGCCCGGAAGTTCTGCTGGAAACACGTCTTGGAATTCCGACACTATAGGTTGATCCTGAATCGATGGAGATTCAGCATCCATGTCGTGAACCGTAGCTAGATAACCCTCGCAACCATGTGACAGTAGTGCACGCGCTTGCAGGGTGGATATGAATTGTACAGACCGTCCGGGTATGAACCCATTATGAATGTACTCTGGTGCATTGACATCACCGGAGATAACCCGATATGAATGGCAGTCTATGGTAGCATGATACTTGGATAGCCAATCCATGCCCAAAATCATGTCGAAGTCATTCATGTCCAGCGGAAGTGCGTCGACAGGTCGAACCTTATCATCAAATTCTAGGGGAAGACTCTTGTATACATGGGTGATTAATACAGAGTCCCTCAAAGGCGTGGAAATAGTAAGCCTATTTTCTAGTGGCAAGGGAGGCATCCTAATGTTCTTAGCATAAGCAGTAGAAATAACCGAGTGAGTAGCACCCCTATCGAAAAGAACACATGCAGCGCGACCATACATATACAAGATTCCAGTGATGGTACCTGTAGACTTTTTGGCCTGGTCCCGAGATGTCGTGTAGACACGCCCGGCAGTAGGAGGCGGCTTAGTATCAGCATGTCCCGATGTACCCTCCATCTCGCCCTTATGGCAATCCTTCATAATATGGCCAGGAAGACCACACTTGAAGCACGCATCAGTATTACGGCGACATGGTCCTGGGTGCCTACGGTGGCAAGTAGAGCAAAGAGGATGAGTATATCCTCCAGCAGGTGCTCTGGCTGGCTGAGGACCTGATAAAACATTTTACATGAGACATAATAGTTGGGTACAAAGGACAAAGCGGATAATCGTAAGATTGAATACCAGTGATAGCTGGACGGCTAGGCTGTGAACCTCTCTGGTTCTGGTCCCTACCGTTTCCATGGTTCCTGGTAGAATTTTGCTAGAGTGTCAGAATATGAGTTATAACATAAAACATAAGAAATTTCGTAAGTATTGAGACCTGCTGTTGCTGGATTGCCCGACGTTGTTACGGTAATTGTCATTACCGCCACGCCTATCCGTAGCAGATTGGTCATTAGTCTGACCATTTCCCTTGGGCTGATTAGGCTGCTGCTGAGTAGCCGACTGAGACCGGTCCCCAGTTTTCTACCTGGAAGATACATTTAAAGAGATGAATAATTGACATATGGAAGGTATACGGATTGAGCACCGCTTGAATATGAAGGTTTTACCTCTTGTCGGGTCTTTCAGCTTCCCCGAACTCATCCCTCTCCTGCAGCATCTCTAGTTTTCGTGCTGCATCGACCACTTGTGCTACAGTATTGAACGTAGCACACACCAGATTGTTTGCGATCGATGTGCGAAGAGCCCATCTGAAGTGATGTGCCTGCTCTTTAGGAGTACCTGCTGCCGCACCAAGGAAACCAACCAAGCGAAGAAAGCGCTGCATAAACTCGTTGCTATTCTCCCCAGCTCTCTGACGGATCCCATGGTACTCTCTCTTGAGTTTGTCCTGCTCAGCCTTGGGAAAGAACTGCTCCATCACCCTGTCCTTGAACTGAGCCCAAGTCAAACCAGCAACCCATTCATCACCACCTTCAGATTGCATCAAAGCTAACCACCAGTTAAGTACATCGCCTTCGAACCGATAGCATGCCAACTGCGCGTTGTATGCGGGGTCATAGCCCATAGCGTTGAAGATCTTCTCAATGTGAGCCAACCAGCTTTCAGCATCGCTGGGGCTATCAGTATTCTCAAAAGCTCGAGGGCGGAGCTTGTTGAATCTCTCCAGCCATACTGCTAATGTCACTGGAGGAGGAGGAGGAGGTGGCTGATTGTGCTGCTGCTGATTGTTGGCATCTTGAACTTCAGCACGGATGTCATTCCTCAGTTGAGGAAGCAAGGCTTGCATGGCAGCCTGAATTGCAACATTGAGCTGCTCCTGTTCGCGTGTGAGAACCATCTGACAGTATAACAATAAAACATATGATTAAACAGTTCAAAACATAAAATATAAAATATATACATGAAAAAAATTTTCTACTAAAAATTTCACGAGACAAATTTTATGCAAGAAAATTTTTGTATGAATGCATGATGCAGTTTTATGAAAACATTGGATGCTCGAGAGTGAACTCCTCTGGTCAGTTCACTCAAAACAAAAGACATATCGAGGGGACGCCTATGGGTCGGTCCCAAATTTAAAAGTTTTGATAAAACACATGCGACTAAATAGGGCCAGTCCTGTACCAACCATTACTTAGTCAAAAACCCTGTAACAATGACATACATATGTATGCTTAAAATGATGAATGCATGACAACAACTGTCAGTTCTAGGAAGACCGTAGTGACTACCCACTAATCACAGGTCATATTTGAGAGCCTACAGGTCGAAGCCTTGGCTCTGATACCATAATTGTAACACCCCATTTTGGAAATGGAAATATCACAGCAATTATGGCGTGTCATCAAAGCATACAAGGTAAAATGTCTAAACATTACTTGACCATATAAAGGAAAATACCGGAATCAAACATCGGTAGTCCAAAAGTAAAGCTCATCACACACAAACACAGTATAGTAAAGGAAAAGGACTAAACAATGTCCAAAGCATAAGTATCATAAAGAAAGGAAATGCATAATGTAAAGAAGGCTAGACAGCTTCCAGTCCATATGCACGTACTCTTAGTGTCTACGAGCGTCCCTGAGTACCTGCCGTTTTGGGAACATAGAAAAGGAAAATGGCTGAGCAATACGCTCAGTGCACGGATGTACAATAAAGCATGAATAGGATAAGCATATAACATAATAACAGCGGAAGAAACTAAGCCCCGAGTAACCTGGTTAAGTCTTAGTAAAACTGGTTTTATAGTTTGAAAGTCTTATGTTTATCTTATAAAAACTATTTGTCATATTTTACCATTTAGCCAATATAGGTCATGAATATCCACCGTGCATGAATAATTGGAGGGGTGACCTCATCATGCAAATTAGAGGGGCTGCCTCTAATTTAATATACTGGTTTTATGGGTAGGAGGGATCAGCTCCTTGTGAAGGATGCAAGGCACACACCACATTCACCATGAAATCCTGAATAAAACGTGTAACTAGGATGCACCCATACGCCCCACATGATAATATAAATAAATGGCCAAAAGCTGAAGGGACGCCACGAGCAATCACTCCGCCGTGGTGAAGTCATAACATCAGTGCCTCTAATGTTATGGTTATGGTACCTCCATAACTAGGTGAAACTGGTCATGCATGTATATGGCTATAGGTAATCATATTTAAACATAAGCAATCAAACTCATACTTATACTACGGGAAAACAGTTGGCTGCATACGGGGAAATCCTAATAAGGAAAGAATGTCCATACTGAAAGGACGGGAATCCGTACCTTATGTCCAGTGAACGAGAACGATGAACTGCGAGAATCCTACTTCCGAAACACTAGTGCTACATAAATACGTACATGAAATAAGTATCTGCTTACTACATACATAGCTGGTTTTATATCATGTCTTAGCTTATTTTATGTGTTCTTACTATTTTACACTGTTTAAAGCCTTAAACTGTGTTAAATCTTATATTCTGTTCATTTTGATTAAGTATTTCTGATATTTCATGTGTTATTATACTTACTGTGTAATAATAAGTAACTTTCCAAAAATAGCAGGTTTCCTTAAATAGAAAGTTTCCAAAAATAGAAAGTTTCCAAAAATAGAAAGTTTCCAAAAATAGATTTACTGCTTAAAATAGATAAGTTTCTAAAAATAGAAAGTTTCCATAAATAGATTAGCTGCATTAATTAAATAAGTTTCCATAAATAGATTAGCTGCCTTAAATAAATAAGTTTCTAAAAATAGCTGGTTAAATAAGCTAAGTAAATAAGCCTAACTATTTTCATGATTATTTTCTAAGTCATATGATATATTATATAGTTTAATAATTATTTCATGTAATTTAATTAAACTATAGGTTATAATATTTAATTAAAGTATGACATGTTTTTAATTAAATATATTAAATACTTAGGTTAAAATATGTATTATTAAATACTAATAATATAACCTAAGTCATGTTTAATTAATTAATTATATCCATGGTTTTAAAAATAATTAATTAATTATAAGTCTTAATAATAAAAAATACTTAGGTTAAAATAATTTCATGATTATTAATAATTAGTTAACCTAAGTCATGTTATTAAATTAATTACATCTTATTAATTTAATTCATAACATAAGTTCATAGCATATAAAAAAAAACTAACATAATCATGATCCGGATCTAAGCTTAAAAACATGCACCGGTTATGAACAAACACCGTACCCCGAACCAAATCGGGGTACCCCCTTGCTGCCGTGGGACCCACACGCACCAACCAAGACCAAAAAGGTCTTGGTGGTGGTCGGCTAAACCAAACCGAACCCCCTTGGGGTCGGTTGTTCCTGCGGCCCAAAACAAACACCCCTTAGATCCATCCCTTTGATTAATTACCGACCAAAACATGTTAGATCTAGGTTTAATTAATGTGTTTTTATGAAAAACATCACGTCTTCTTAATTAATAAAAGATTAATTAAAAAGAAAAACAAGTAAAAAAGGTTTTACCGTATTCGTGGATCAAAAGGGTGAAGAACAAACACGAACAAACACTAAAATAACAAGATCCAAGATCAAACTCACCCCCTTATGGTGGTTTGTAGGTGTCGGCACACAAAGGAGAAGGAGGAAAGGATTTTAGGTTTTCTTGAAATTCTTCTGTAAAAATAATTTGAGTAGTAAAAACTCTTAACCCTTCCTTTTAGTAAAATTGACAATGGGCTTGGCCCATTGTCCTATGTTGGCCGCGGGTAGGGACTCCCTTGTGGGGGTCCCGTACCTAGTTTCGTGTCTTGTAATTTCGTACGCGTTTACGTTTAATTATGTTCGTGTTTTAAAAGTTCTCGTTACGTAAATATCCTACACTTATATATTTAATTACGCTCGTATTAAATATATATATACGTAATTAATAATATCTCGTGTTTTAATTACGCTCGTGATCTCGTGATCGTATGTTCGTGATTAATTATTGCTAAATAATTATTACGTGATCGTTCATATAAAATACTTATCGTGTTCTAACACGTACGTAATACATAAACCCCTAATACGTAATCGTAATCATGCTATATTAGGAAAGTTTTTAACTAGTACGTACGAACTTAAGATACTATGCATGGTAAAAGCATGCGGGTTTTACAAAAAGGCTGTTGAAAGAAGTAGGAAAGGCACAGGAGGTAGTGGTTCGGGTGTGCAGATAGAAGATGAAGAGGAAGTCGAGGAGCCGCATGACATTTTTGAGTTTGGAACACCAGACAGGTACTCAACACCTAAAGAAACATCCATAGCAGATACCGCAAGCATCGAAAAGGTGTCCGTTTCCACGACAATCATAGTGACTACAAAGCCTATATCAACTCAACCTCCACCAATCCAGCCTCTGCCAACACAACCGTTGACGACTCAACTACTATCCCCTCTTCCTCCAACTACTTCCGTCCTCAGTACTGTCATCACAACCGTACCTATTCAACCACCCCCGAGTAGCCCTGTGCCATCTTCATTTTCTGCACTCTTTATGGCAGAAATGATGGATAAACACATGGAAACTCAAAGAAAAGAGATGGCTCAAATCCGAGAAGAGTTACTCAAACGAGTGCAAAGTGAAGAGGCATCCAAGAAAGCTCAAGCCGAGATGGTAGCCAAGTTCAATGCAGAGATGGAGTCTACACGAAAATCTCATGCAGAAGAACTTGTTCATGTCAGAATAGCTGAAGCTGATAAAAGTACAGCAAGGATCGCCAAACTCCGCGAATTAAAGAATAAGTATAAAGAGGAGAAAGAAACACTTGAAGCTTCACTTAATGATATGGTAAAGGAATCTGTTGAGTCTATTATGCCAAAGCTGCGAAAAGAGATGAAGAAAATTGCGGCTGATAAGTTGATGATTAAATCGTCCAACCCATCCAATTCCGCCTATAAAATTGCATATGACTTAACGGAGTTTGAATTGAAGAAGATTCTCCAGGACCGCATGGTTGAAGTTGGATCTTTCGACAAATCCAAAATTTAGCGGACACTTCACAAGGCAGTTAATGCAGCTATAAAGGAGGATGACAGGCTGTTTAAGACATTTGGAAGCGTGGTTCCTTACCATATTTTATATAAAAAAGGAGATGAAAATGCCTCTGGTGAGGAGGATAGTGAGCAAGAAGAGAGTGGCGGTGAAGAAGACGATGTGAGTGATGAAGATAAGGGTGATGATGATGATGATGGTGAAGGCGGTGATCGTAATGAGGATAGTGACGAGGATAGCAACAAGAACGATGATGATGATGATGATGATGATGATGATGATGACAACAAGAACAGGGGTAGCGACAACAATGACAAGTCTGACGAGCCTGATCAGTCTGATGATGATGATATGGGTGACAATGCTGCCAGCAAGAAGAAACCGTCCAAGACCGGTGGCAAATCTCAGAAAGATGTTGCTCACAAGGATAAGTCCACATCTACGGAGACAGGACGCACCAAGTGGCACCATGATGTGAATGCTACAACAGCATCTTCAATTCCCGGTACATCTGTTTCTAGCTCTATACCTGTTACTGTTAATCCTGTTAGTTCTTTGGTTGTTACCACAACTGCGAAACCAGAAACTGCACCTGCTGCTGATGAACCTGAATCAGAACCGGCACCCGTTCAAGTATCTACTGCTCCACCTAATGAACTAGTTACTACAGTTCCTGAGTCACGCACACTGGATTGGGCTGATACATTGCAGATCGATGAGACCGCACCAGAACAACCATGGATCACGGCAGCTACTGCATATGATCCAATCACAGATGCTGATGAAAAAGTTCTGTATCTACGTATTCGCAATCCAATAGATCTGCGTGCATTTTGGTCTCATGAATTTGGATCTTCGATCACTCCGTCCTTGGTGAAGAGAGCGCTTAAAGACAAGAGACTTCGCGCTAAAGCAAGATTAAGCCGAATGGAGTATGAGTATTATGCTGATGAAATCCTGAAAGCTCTCAATACAGTTCAAAGGCCAGGCCTTCATGCGCCAGAAAGACCTCCTCTTCCACTTGATGCTACTCAAGACAATCAAATTGCACTTGACTTCTTTGTCACATATGATCTTGACTATCTTCTCAAGGGATCATCCAAGTACGCGACCTCCCTGACTTTGTTGAAAGCTGCTACTTGGGGGTCAATACCTTGGATCGAAGAAAAAGGTCAATCGCCTCTGGGTTCCAAAGATAAACCGTAATTATGACATGCATGCTGCTATAGGAGCATCACATTGGGACGAGCGAGTGCGAAGGGCATACAGAGGTTGCTGCTTAGTCAACTCAGGTAGCATCGTCAGATCCAATCTTCGAATCACAAGTATATTAGGAATGAAGATTGAACCCAAGAATGGATATCATCATGTGACGGAAATTCGACTAAAAAGAGAAGATGATCGAGAATACAAGATACAGCAAGGAGATTTTTCAATCATTCGCCTTGAAGATATAGAAGATATGTTGCTTTTCATGACCCGTGATCAGCTTACACATCTCACTCGTGAAAAAATCATTGCTCTGAACACAACACTTCGTATGTTTACACGAAGCGTTGTCATCAAGAAACGTGTAGAAAACCTACAACTGGGAGTTGAAAGCTATCAACGCAAGCTTAACATGACTCCTCCACTTAATCAAGTATTACCTCAACATGTCGATAGATGTCCCTATACCAGCACAACCCTTCCGATGTGCGGGATTTTCTACTTGAACAGTCGTGGGATCATGAAGTTTATGAGGGTAGCTGAGCTTCATAAGTACAGTGATGGGACTCTCTCACACGTCAAATACAAATTGGAGTATCTCAATTCTGGCGGGAAATTACCAGAAGTGATTGAGGATTGGCATCCGGTTTATCAGAAAATGGCTACATATGTAATCAAGAAGATTGATGAAAAGCTTAGGGAACGTAGGTTTATGAGGAGCTTAGAAAGGTTCGTGGGTGGCAGACCGTATGGAGGGCACTTCAGACTTATGCAACGATCCATTTAATATGGGTCGTCTTCACTAAGGTCAACTCCATACTGTACGTTAATTGTGAATATGTGAATATGTAAATACTGTGAATATTATGCTTTTGTGGCTTGATGTAGTGTGAAGGTATGATAATTTTTCAAGAATTTCTCACGAGATTCTAAATCTTTCAAAATATATTGTACTCAAGGACTACAACTAACCCTCATTAATTTGAGGGGGAGCATTAATATGTTCTATGGCCATACATTGATTTCATTTTTTACCCAAAGACCGGTTAATCCATTCAATATCCCAAATATTAATGGTTAACATTTTGGATAAGGGGAGAAAATGGGATTAAGGAGACTTAATGATATTTGGCTAATGATGAAAAGGACTTAAAGATAATCCAACTTAATATGTGTAATGCATGTGTTAAGGGGGAGCGATTTTGATGAACAAAACACTTAAGGCACAAAAACTTTGATTATAATATCACAAGTGCTTTAAGTGATTTTCAAGGATTTTTCATAGTGACAATACTTACCCACAACACACTTAATTTACGACGTATGTGGTGACAAAAGGGTGGTAGGTATAGGTATTAGTCCAATGATTCATCAGAACCGATGGAATCTTCCCAAGGACAATTCCCTAGATAGAATTAGAAGTCCTAGGAAAGATGGAGAATAATTGTGAACGTAGCTGAATGCCGACCAAGTACTTAAGCTAGCACTGGAACAATCACAACAAGGTGCTAGTGATGACGTATTGGTAAGCATTTAAGGGGTTGAAGAATGAAAAAGAATTGTAAAGATAAAGGGTGTAAAGAAAGAAGCCCTCCTTACAACTTTAGGCAGAAACCGGGTCAACACATATGCTATTGAGATCATTTGTTAATGATTCTCGATATTGAAGAAAGACATCATGGACCCAGTGATGCAATGCACAACCCTCCCCATCTAACTCAAATATCTCTCAAAAGGTATTTGTTTTAATCAAACGGAGATCAACACGTTATCTATTGGTTTATTCACTCCGAATAGACTGATATTGAATAGGTGGCACTCCTCTCCAGCCATCGCTCACTACATCAAAACGTACTATCGAGTCTAGAGCCACGAGATCATCAAAAGTCTCATTAGGACACTTTTCATTTATTCCTTGCTTCTTCACACACTGTGAAAAGTAAGAGATCTTTATGAGTCCTACGCAGTATTCTTGTAATATTGCCAGAACATCCGAGTGATACGCAAGTATTACAATGAAGATGGAAATCCTGCTTGAGCCAACATCAAACAAGCTCATGGTAGGTGACACGTGCGGTTCTTTAAGAACCAATCTTGTGAAAACTAGAAAGAAACAGTAGTTTAATTCTTAATTGAAATTAAACTCGTTCCAGGCCTCTACGTATTATCGTATGATCTTGCCAGAACACTCAGAGTGACACTCTTTAGTGTTCACAGTGACGAGTGGAAATCCTTCTAGTGTTAACATCAAACAGCACTTGGTAGGTGACGTGCAAGATTCTTTATGAATCAAGCTCGTGATAACTGGAAAGCAACGATGGTGAAAATCTTAATTGAAATTCACTTGTTCCAGGTTTCATGAATTGACGGCTTCAATCACAAGGATAATTTATCCAATTGATTCACTCTTTATGTTCACGGTCAAGCTTAGTGATCGTCGAATAAAGAGAACGGGTTTACCCGCGAAATCCTGTCAGGAAGTTACTTAATTGAAACTATCCGTCACAGGTACGATATCTAATATCGTCCAACGGTCTTCACCGACCGGAGGTAAAATGCTACCGTTTTAGAATGAAATGTTCTAAGCCATTTCGTTCATGTCTTGTTATGTTGCGGCATTTGAAGACGGCGGCGTTGCGGTGTACCAGATGAAGTCGTTTCCACATGCTTACGTCTTTCTGCATCAACTTCAACAAAATTCAAGAAAGTTCAAGAAGAAGTCTTCCGTTGTACCAAACTCTGAAGCTTTCAAGAATTCAACAAAAACATAAGTGTGTGGAACATGGAGTCACGAGGAGGCAAGAATCACAAGAAGGCAAAGATCGCACGTGAAGGGTCAAAAGAACAATGCTCTAAAGCCAAAGCCTAAAAGATCAACATCAACATATTCACAACAAAAGGAAAAGATAAAAGAGAAAGGACTACGAGCTGAAGAACGAAGACTTAGTATAGTATGCTAGGTTTAGGACTTTGTAACTTGGAGTGACCTCCCTTAGGGGGAGATTGTTGGAAATACGTTTTTAACGTATATTAGAAGTATCGGTCACTCCATGATTTTATTAAATGATATATAGCTCGTAGTCGAATGTTAAGTTACTTATTAAGTAAACCCGACCCATGGGCTTGTCATGGGTTGGAGGCCCAGGTCCGTTAGTGACTTGGGTATATAAACCCCTTTCCACCTAAGGAAAGGGGGTTGGTTGTTTTCATTTTGTTGATTTAATATACACATTTTCTCTCACTTTCTCTCTCTAGTTTCTCTCTCTAGAAACATCAACCCACCTTATTGATTCATAAGATTATCACAAATCTACATTTATAATAAAAACTATCGGAATGTTTATAAAGAAATGTATCGGAATGTCTAAAAAAATAAAAACTGTCGGAATAATTAAAGTGCCAAATTCCATCGGAATATGTAAGTCAAAATTTGGGCAGCATTTCGTCACAATAAGCCTTATACCCGATCGCAAAGTACGATGCCAGGGGCGATCGCAACCTACGATCGGAATAAGTGATCGGAAAAACTATCACAATAAGCTGTCACAATGTAGAAACCCTACTGTGATGGAAAAATCATAATATTCGGATGGATGAGCATAAGCTAATAAACCAATAAGCACTTCTAAAAAGAACAATTAACAAAAACTTTACCAACTCAATAAGCACAAATTTGAAAACTTTTGAAATACTAAATATGCAAACTTTATAAAACAAACTTTAAAAAGACTAAACTTTTTTAAGAAAACTAAAAAGTAAATAAGGTAAACACAAAATTAAGCCAATAAGCATGTCAAGCTCAAAGCTCAATTCGTATTAAAACTTATAGATGAATAAAAAGATAAACTTTTTAATTAATCAAACATCAAGATTAAACAAAATCAAAGATAATTTTCGGATCAAACAAGTAAAAATCAAGAAAGGTAGAAAGAGATTGATTATAAAAAGCTTGAAATAAGATGAAGATTAAAGATTCAAATACAAGATTAAAGTGAAAAGCTTAAAACTTTAAAGAAAAACTAGAGAGAGAAAATGAAAACTAGAGAGAGAAAGTAAAGCTACACTACTCCTAATCTAAACTAACTAAATCCTAAAAATGACTAACACCTCCTAATGACATATTAGGAGGGTTTATATAGGAGGAGAGGAGGAGTGTTAATGCTTTCTTCTTTCCTTCTTCTTGTCTCGACTCGATTTAAATTCTTTATCTTTCTCGACGTCGTCTCGGGATTTGTCGATATAAATTGAACTCGTCTTATAATTTTCTTGTTTAATTAGACTTGGTTCTTCGACTTCATTAAACTTCCGTCTTTAGACTTTTTCTTCGATAAATCTTCAGAATAGGCCTTGGACTTCCGTTCTTTTTGCACTCTTGATCTTTTGACTTCGTCTTTTCTCGTTTTCTTCGATAAAAGCCCGTGAAAGCTTGTGTTTTCTTCCTTTTTCATATTTTGGTCCTAAAACACAATAAATACACAAACCACGCATAATTCCGACTTTTACGACATTAAATACACGTTTTGGCTTGGTTATTATTATAGTTAACTGGTAAAAGCTATCAGCTTAGCATCTTGCGTTGTCATGAGGTACTTGAGAGCGGAATGATCCGTATACACTATGGTTTTAGAGAGCACAAGATAAGGTCTAAATTTCTCAAATGCATAGACTATAGCAAGCAACTATTTTTCCGTGGTGGTATAGTGAAGTTGAGCACCCGTCATGGTTTTACTAGCATAGTGTATAGGTTGAAAATGCTTATTCACTCTTTTTCCTAACACGGCCCCCACGGCATAGTCACTAGCGTCACACATGAGCTCTAAAGGAAAATCCCAATTTGGAGAAACCAAAACGGGAGCCTTAGTCAACTATTCCTTAAGTATCTCAAATGAGTCTAAACACTCTTGTGTGAAAATGAAAGGAGCCTCTTTTTCCAAGAGGTGGGTCATCGGTTTTGCAATCTTAGAGAAATCTTGTATGAAACGTCTATAGAATCCCGCATGACCTAAAAAACTTCTAACTCCTTTCACCGTGGTAGGTGGGGAAGCTTAGCAATAACATCTATTTTAGCACGATCCACCTCTAAACCTTTGTTGGATATCTTATGTCCCATGACTATCCCTTCTTTAACCATGAAATGGCACTTCTCCCAATTAAGAACAAGACGTGTTTCTTCACACCTCTTAAGCATGCGTTCTAAATGGGAGAGACAAGAAGTGAATGAATCTCCAAAGACCGAGAAATCATCAATGAAAACTTCCATAGTGTGCTCAATCATGTCATGAAATATTGCCATCATACACCTTTGGAATGTCCCCGATGCATTGCACAAGCCAAAAGGCATTCTCTTGTAAGCAAATGTACCATAGGGACAAATGAATGTTGTCTTTTCTTGATCCTTAGGGTCAATGGGTATTTGAAAATAACCCGAGAATCCATCTAGAAATCAATAGTACTCATTTCCTGCTAAGCGTTCAAGCATTTGGTCCATAAAAGGCAATGGGAAATGATCATTCTTAGTAGCATCATTGAGCTTCCTATAATCAATACAAACTCTCCAACCCGTAACAAGTCTAGTAGGAATAAGCTCATTGTTCTCATTAGGCACAACAGTGATTCCACCCTTCTTAGGTATACAATGTACCGGGCTAACCCATGGAGAGTCGGAAATGGGGTAAATCATGCCCACATCAAGGAGTTTGATAACTTCCTTCTTAATGACCTCATGGATTTTAGGGTTAACCCTTCTTTAGCTTTGAATGGCGGGTTTTTAATCATCCTCCATAAGGATTTTGTGTGTACAAAAATTTGGATCAATTCCCCTTATGTTGGATATTTTCCATGCTATGGCTTGCTTATGTTTCTTAAGGACCTCTATGAGTTTTTCCTTCTCATCATCTTTCAAGTCTCTAGCAATGATCACCGGTCTTTCCCCTCTAAGAAAGCATATTCAAGGTGGAATGGAAGATCCTTAAGTTTAAGGGT
This sequence comes from Glebionis coronaria, assembly GCA_025667525.1. Lineage (NCBI taxonomy): Eukaryota > Viridiplantae > Streptophyta > Magnoliopsida > Asterales > Asteraceae > Glebionis > Glebionis coronaria. Next base: position 402,213,998 of record CM046882.1, on the reverse strand, counting down.
AGGTGGACTCTATATGGAAGGTTTCACTATGGATAGATCATCATTGGTAACTTCTTGTGGGATAGGTGAAGAAATGGGATCCTCATTGAGAAACTTTTGGATAGTGAAAATGTCTTCTTCCTAATTAATGGGAGAATCAACATTACCAAGGAAGTTGGACTCAAATTCCTCCAAGAGGAAATCACTCTCTCCAAAAGGTGTTAAGGAGGGAGCAATTGAGGCAACGGTCTCTACATGAGGCATGTCTTCACTATCATTCTTACAAGCTTCATGGAAATGCTCATCACACACCTCATCAAGTACATCCACTATGTTAATTATTTCACAAGCTTGAGACTTCTTAGTCACTTTTTTTAGCTTAAACACCACTTTCTCATCCTCAACTCTCATAACTAGTTCTCCCTCCGCCACGTCTATAAAAATATGACCCGTCCTCAAAAGTGGTCTACCAACAATTAGAGGAACTCTCGGGTCCATATCATAATCAACCACTAGACAGTCCACCGGAAAGGTAAACTTATCCACACCTACAAACACATACTCCGCAATACCTACCGGATAAGCTATGGTACAATTGGATAACTCAAGGGTCATCCTAGGTGGAGTGAGGTCGGGAAGAGAGAGTTTTTGCCAAACCAATAAAGGCATGAGATTTATGCTTGCCCCTAGATCCGCTAGTGCCATGCAATTTTCCACCCCGGGAAAATTACAAGGGATCAAAAATCGCCTCGGATCTCCAAGTTTTGTAGGTAAGGTTTTGAGCAACACGGCGGAGCAATTCTCATTAAGTGATGTGTTAGGTAAATCCACCAATTTTTCCTTGTAGGAGAGGAGATCTTTGAACATTTTAGCAAACTTTGGCATATATGCAAGAGCTTCCACAAAGGAGATATTTATGTTAAGTTGCTTGAACATCCTCAAAATATTAGAGACTTGTATATCATCCTTATTTTTCAATTCCTCCTTTCTCAATCTTGATGGATATGGAAGGCTTGGTTTTAGTGTAGGTTGAGAGTAGTTTTTATGGTGGAAGGTTTCTCTTTGTTGGTTTCTTCATTGGTTAATGTGGAAGGTAAAGGAGAAGTTGGTGTAGGATGAGAAGGTGTAGGTGTTGAAGTGGTAGAACTTGAAGGTGGTGAGTTGGATGTAGAAGGATTATCACAAGGTAGAACCATAGTAGGCTTTACCATAAGAGGTGTAGGAGGTGAAGGATCATTAGTTGTCTTTCCACTTCTTGTTGTGATAGCATTGACATTAGCCCTTGGGTTTGTTTGTGTGTTTGAAGGTAGATCCCCTTGTGGCCTTTGATTAAGTGCCATCAAAATCCTCTTGGTATACTCCTCAGACGTAATTCTCATTTGTTCTTGCATTCTCTTTTCACTTTCATGAATTCTTCTTTCAACAAACTCATTAGTATCATTGTGCCCATATCCTTGATTTTTACCTTGATGGTATCCTTGATTTGTAAAGGGTGTAGGTGGTTGGTTAAATCCTTGATTGGGTGTATGAAAGTTATTTCCTTGATTGTGAAAGTTGTTGGGTTCTTTATATTTATTCCCTTGGTAATTTTGCCTAGGCCCTTGATTTCTTTGTAGCAATTGAGGAGGAGTGGGTTGATTTTGGGTGGGTGGATGGGGTGGAGCAAGATAGTTATTTGACTTGTAAGAGAGATTGTTTTGATTGATGTTAGGTTTGAAATGCTCTCTATGTTCTTCTTGATAAGCATAACACTCAACTTGATAACCTTGAACCTTATCACATTGTTGGTACAAATGAGGACCTCCACAAGTCTCATATGAAATAGCAATAGCATTCACATCATTGGTGGGATTTTTGTTCAAAGAGAGTTCACAAAATTTCAAGATAGTATCAAGCTTTTGAGAGATCATCCCATCCATTTGTGGAGTAACACTCTCTTGCACCACATGGACTCTCTCATCAAATTGTGTGTTAGTTTTCACCATAGATTTAGTCTCAGTAATGTCCCATGCCTCTTGAATGGATTTTGAAAGAATATTCCCACCTGCGGAGGAGTTGAGGGAATCTTGATGATGTGGTTGTTAATCATAAGATTCAAATCTAACAAGAGGGTAATCCGGAGGCCGGGGAGGATAAAAGTGATGTTTAGACATTTTAGAGAGAGAAAGATAAACTTGAAATGAGTGTGTGTATTTAGAGAGAGAAAGTGAAATACAAAATTGGAAAAACCTCACCCCTCCATGGAAGTATGGAGGGGTATATATAGGTTAGACATGGAGTGACTTTGACAACTTAGCAAAAGTAGTCCCTCCATGTTTTTCCCATATGAAACTAATGTAATTCCATAAATGGCGCTCACGTTTTAGGGCTAACAATCTTCCCCCAATGTGGAGACATGCAGAATTACTTACAATGTTCCTAACAAGTACAAATAAAACAAAATAAAGTCTTCCAAGGCGCTTCCAATGCTGAGGATGTCTTCTAAGTCTTCTTGTCTTCATAACTTGTAAATCAGCTTGAATCCTCTTTGTCTTTGCTTGTTGTGGAACAATTGTAATATGCATGATTTGGATTAACTTCCCCCCCCCCCATATCATGCAGCATGTATTAAAAAACTTTCTTCATAGACTTCTTTTTGACTAAGTTTCTGAATCAGCTTCCCCCAAACCAATATCTGTATCTTAAACAGATTCAGACACTTTGATGTAGTTTGAACAATCTTCTAGCTCATCAGTTTAAGTGCACAGCGGAAATTTGTAGAAGAACCACACCAAATAACATTGCTTCTATACTGTTTTATGTCGTTTAGTTTTTGGTGAAAATCCGTTTGGGGAACATGCAGGAAATCAGCAACAATTCTTCTCACGCCGACCGAATACTTCATAAAAATCATATAAAGTAAGTAGATACCATTCCATGTACACTACTTCCCCCTGGAAGTTGATCTGATTACTTCAAAGTACACGATCTTCCCCCATGATGATTTCGAACTCTCGGAAGCATCATTATCGTGGACGTCCATATACTCGAGAAGTTCTTAGTCTTAAGCAAATGTCTTGAAAAGTTTTGAAAGTCATTGAGAAACTTTAAAATATTTTTGCTTAGACTCTGAAGTACCATTGTCGTTGTGTAGCTCAAAAATATTCCGTAAGAATTGATTGCTGATTCTATCTCTCTCTGTCTAACTTTCCAACCTCGAATTCATTCGGCTATTTGTTGTGACCACATGTGAAGTAAACCCGATATTCCAAACTTGAAACTGAAGTACAATCCCCCAAATTTGTTACTTAAGCGTGAACTTATGTCGATTGAAGAACGATGTAGAAACAAGTCTCTTATACCTCTTGAAGTTATCCACACGAGCAACTACGTGTGACACCCAAAAATGATAGTTATCCATGTCGTCGACCATCCACCCCTTGACAGTGGAAACTAGATAATTCAAGTCTCAGTCATAAATTTTATCGCCCAAGCAAGTCATCAATTGATAGGTTGGGTTTGAAGAAAAGGGGTAGAAAAATAGAAGGAAGGCTCGATGATTAAATAAGTAGACGCCTTCATGAAATCCCACTTCAACTTCAAATAAAGAATACCAAATCCACTTCGTGATCACTTGTCTTTGTAGAATCAAAACTAGCCGTTGTCATTAAAGTGAATCTTATATCGGATCATTTTAGCGTTAAGTGTTCTGTTTGCTTTTGGTGTTGTGTTATGAATGTCGTTATCTAGAAAAAATTATGAAGTGAATTGTCATTAAGGGACAAAATTTGTCTAGAAAACTTGTCATTAAAGCTCAACGTCAGTCATATGCCCAACTGATGCGCGGATCGACCTGGAACCATACTCACCATATCTGGCCAAAATATACTACCATTATATTGGGTTTTAAACCAATAAATCTCTTTGTCATTTAAGCACTTATTAGGTTTCAAAACAAGGATTTTCTTCATCGAAATGGAACCATACTCCCCATATCTGGCCATAATATACTACCATTACTTTCATAATAATATATCTCAACCAAAATTCACGAAGCCAAATATTCAGCCTGGTCATTTTCTATCAATACAAGCACCCTGGTTCATCTGCATTGCATACATTCGGCCCATCTAAGTTGAGAACCAAATCCATGTTAACCACAAAAACCCATCTTAAGACATAAACGACCCATCATGTGGAATACCCGGTCCAAGAAGATTAGACTTAGATAATATAAAAAGGTACTCCAACCCTAATATCACTCATAGTTAACCTAATCCTACACCTCCTTAGTTTCCCCGCCCCCATCTCCCAAAATTTGATATGCCATCTTAAACCTTAACAATCCATCTCATTATTAATTTAGATCTTATCAAAGCCAAAAACAACATCATCCGTCTGCCATTAATAACTGAACAACAAACTTGTTGTTGGTTATCATCCCAACCGAAGTACAAAAACAGAAGTCCTCTCTTTCGACACGAACAAAATCGCTGAAAAGAAACACGCTTTTGTTTCAAGATCCTTGCATAGGGTCTCGGGTAGGTCAAACAATGATTGGTTTGTTAGAATCGATTGCATGTGGGCTATTATATGAATAAACGAATCGAAGAGGAAGTAAAAACACTTGTTTATGTTCCAATTCAGGAAGATTCGAATATAAAAGTGATCTATGATGATTTTTTTTCGTGATAGGATTTTTAACAAATTTGGACATGCAACAATACAAACCTTTTTTAAATCTGAGATCACATTTTTCATTTCTATTTTCTGTTTTTTGAGTCTAGATGGGGATTAGGTGTCGATGGGTTAGGTTATAGATAAAGATTGGTGGAGTGAAAAGGCTGATATGTTAAAGGCTAATTTTGGTATTGAAAAGTTTGAGTCATCGCAATAATTTTTTAAACCAACACTATGTCGCAATGTGTCAAAAGATGCCATCGCAATGTTGTGGTGAAAGAGTCATGGCAATGTATCCAAACCGTCCATTGGAATGATTTCTGAAAAAAAAGGTATCACAATGTTTTCTAACTCCCATCAGAATGTTTTTCATATCCATCGCAATGTTGGGAAAATTTTGGCAGCATGACGCCTAATACACCATTGCGATGAATCAACCCACCCATCGCAATGTGACCCATCAGAATGAGTCCCATCGCAATAGATAAATTCGAACCCATCGTAATGAAAATATGATACCCATCGGAATAAATCCGTAGAAGAAGCCATCAGAATGAGGTCATCGGAATATGCATTGGAATAAGCCATCTGAATGGGGTTATACAGCCGAAAAAAGTGTATCTTTTCCTTTTTCCAAAAAAGAATGGATCTGGTGATTTTCAGAACTGATACATTAAGATAATAGAAAAATAGAGAGAAAAGAGAAAAACCACCAAACACCATTAAAAAATGAGACTTATGGACTGTTATCAGATCGAGACATATGAAGACATGTATTGGACAAAATAAACATTACGTGACCCAACAAATTTTTATAAAAAAACTACTATAAGCCACGAACACCAAAAAATTAAGCAAACACCAACACAAAACACCCCCGGTTAGCTCTGATACCAATTGTTAACATATAAGATTCAAGCTAACAAGAGGGTGATCCGGAGGTCGGGGAGGATAAAAGTGATATTTAGACATTTTAGAGAGAGAAAGATAAATTTGAAATGAGTGTGTGTATTTAGAGAGATAAAGTAAAATACAAAAATGGAAAAACTTCACCCCTCCATAGAAGTATGGAGGGGTATATATTGGCTAGACATGGAGTGACTTTGACAACTTAGCAAAAGTAGTCCCTCCATGTTTTGCGCATATGAAACTAATGTAATTCTGTAAATGGCGCTCACATTTTAGGGCTAACAGTGGTCTTAATCCATTGTAGAAAGTATTGATTTGGTGAACTTCATTGAATCCATGATTTAGGCATTTTCTCAATAACTCCTTGAACTCTTCCCAAGCATCACTAAAGGTTTGGCTAGGTTTTTGTTGAAATCCAATAATTAGGTTTCTCAAAGCCATGGTCTTAGATGAGGGAAAGAACTTGTTCAAAAACTTCTTAGTAAAGTCATCCCAAGTAGTAATGCTCTTAGGTGGTTGTGTATCTAGCCAATACTTGGCATTGCCCTCTAAGAAAAATTGGATCAAGATCAACTTAATGGCATCATGGAGAACTCCATTGTACTTAATGGTGTTGCAAAGAGATAGAAACTTCTTGATATGATCGTGTGGATTATCACTAGGTCTCCCAAAAAATGGTGTGTTTGAAACCAAGCTAATCATAGATGTCTTATAATCAAAGGAATTTGCGGGTATCTCGGGTATAACAATAGCATCGGCATATCCTTGTATATTGGATTGAAGGTGCTCCATCGAAGGTCGATTGTCAACGGCGGCCATGGCTTCTTGTGTGATGATCAAAGCACGATTCTCGGGATCGGCTTGATGGACGGTGTTGTTTTTACTCTTTCTCTTTTTCTTCCTTTTCGGAGGAAGGGGTTGTACACCAAATGGTATTTGTGCACGCCCGTGGGTGAGCATGCAACTCAAATCAAGGAGTGAGAGAGAAGCTCTCATTCGACTCTGGAAAAGAAAGGATTATCCTTTCCGAGGTTCAATAAGTAATATCCACTAGAAAGTATAGTATACATAAGTAATACTTGGGTGCAAGACCCCCAATCAAGCTTTCCTTCTAAGAATACGCACTAGTGAATGGGGGGGTTAAGTGGCACGAAGCACTTAAGTACCTATTAACCCTTAGACGGCCCTTATAGCATGTCGCCTTTCTATTCACTTTGTAGTTTGTATTCTTCGAATTCTTGCCTATTGGAAGTATTTATCTATTCTTGCTTAATTAAATTTGATCGATACACGTGTCAAGGACTGGAACACTCCCGAACATGGTGTATTGCAAAAGCAATACTTATGGAAGTATGTGTATTGAGTGTTTGTATACGTATACGTATTTACATATAATAATATAGAGAAAATATTTTCGTATTTATTGGGTTTTTAAAGAAAATACTATATGTACGTAAAAACCGATGAAATCCAATAATATATTATTTTGGGATGCAATCTCCTAGGAAAAAGATTGCTTTTTGATTTTTTTATTTTTAGGGTCAATTCTTTAGGAAAAGAATTGATTTTGTTATTTTTTAGTTTTTATATTTTTGATTTTTTTATGTTTTTTATTTATGATACGTAAAAATAACGTTCACGAGTTGAACGGATCCCAAAATCCAATCGAAACCGTCAATCAATAGTCTCTCGTAATGTCATGAACCGTCAGCGGCGCCATTTGAAATTGAGTATTTATGAGTTTGTTTATTCTTGATTCTTGACAAATTGAAAGGCCTAAAAATATCGAGCTTTTAATTATTCTTGGTTGTTAAGGATATTTGGAATTCTATGTCTAATTCAATCAACACGTAAAAAGTGGAAAATATTAAGGCTACGTATCCGTAAAACACAGTGCAAATACCAATTACTATTCACAAAGTACAAATTTGGAATGCATAAAAAAATAAATTGCTTAGAATGTAAACTTAATGAAAGTAAAAGGACTGAAATGTACAAATCAGGAACTACAAGGACCAAATATGTAAAATATGACAACTAGTAACAAACTTAACCAAATTAACAAACTTGCTAACTGATTTTGTAACAAACGGAAAGTTTAAGGACTAAGTATTAGCAAACCCTAAAAACTTGAAAGATTAGCACTGAATACAAACAATTACAAACAACAAGGACCAAAGTGCAATTAAATGAAATGTTTAATGAAAACGGGTTAAGCCAAATCAAATAGCTGGTTAGAGCTTATTTTTCAACCAAAGTCACTCTAGTTTGTTTTAAAATGCTTAAAATGGAAAATAGGCTAGGCAAGTAACAAGAATCAGCTTAAAAGCATAAAAATCACAATGTAGCTTATTCCAATAAGCTAAGAATAAGCTAAAAAGAAATCCAGACTTCCATAATTTGCACAATCTGATTAATCAACTAAATAGAGCATTGGAATTTCTTTTAGAATGAAAAATGGTCCACTATATATGCCAGAATATGGAATTAAGCAAAAGTGAGCTTATTTGACCAACGTTGACCAAAAATTCCAAAAAGCTGATTTTTACAAAATCCACTCAAGACATGTTGGCAAAGTGATTGGTGAAAGAAAAATGACAAGTTTGTGAAGTAGAAATGGAGATATAGGAAAACAGTTTGATCTTTATTATATAAACTTGCAAATGCTCATAAACTGACTAATAAGCTGTTTTCTCACTCAAACTTGTAAACTGTATAATTTCCTCTTAGACACTAAATCTTTGGATGTTGAAATACAAATGTAAACAAGTTTGAGGCAATATGATCAAGAAACAAAGAAATGCAAGTGGATTGAAGTTGGCTAGTTTTCTGATGAACAAGTAAACAAATTTTGACCCATACGTTTTATACTACCAATTGCCTTTTTGAAGACTATTTTGATCACAAATTCTACTGAAATGTTTCGACTAATTAACCAAATGTAAATGAACACAATTCAACTAGTTTCACAAACTCTAATCACCAAAACTCATCAAATCCAAACACTACTTTAGAAATATGTATAAGACTTTTTCAAAGGAAATTTGAGCACAAGTGTAAAACAGATTAAGACTTTTACCAAAAGTTGTTTGAATGACTAAATGAAGTGCATATGAACTGAAAACTAGCAAGTAACCACACTTAACCACAAAATGAACCTTATGACTTATGATTGATGAAAATTCTTAATTGAAATCAAGTGAAACTAAGATTAAGGATGAAATTAAACAAGTAATCTATCAGACTATCACACTTAAGCTACAAACAGGCTAATTAAACAATCAATTCATCACATAGACATTATTATAGGAATTTAGCATGCAATACACTTGAGAGGAACAAAAAACAGGTTTTTTAACACCTTTTAGCTAAAGGCCTCCTCTGATGGAGTAGAGGAGCGCTGAGCTCTCTAAAACAAACGTCCTTCAACCTAAATCAACTCAATTCTACAACCAAATCACCTCCAAAAGCCATATCTGATCAATTGGACTAACAAACTGCTACTTCAGAACTTCTGATAAGAACTTGAGCTACAACTGGCTAGAATCAATGGCAAAGCTTCCAAATCACAAACACAAGTTCTATAGATCTATGGAGATCAACAGCAACACAAGGTATCAACAAGATTGCAGTAAGGAAGGAAGTATGATAAAAGTGAACTGAACTGATTTTTTTGATTTTATTATTTGGAGGGAAAAACTGTTACAAGTGATAAATGTCTAACTAACAAACTCTTAAGTGTGTGTCAAACACTTAAGAGTTGTTGTAACTGAAAAGGAGGAACTAGAAATGAAAGGAAAATGAAGTGTGTGTGTTTTTCACACTTTAAGCTACACATTACAAATGAGAGATCTAACTGCTATTTATAGAGTAGAAATGAGAAGTAGTTGGGGTTGGTGACGTGTCTTGACCAATGGGAGAGTGCCAGGTGTCTTCATCCTCTTAATTGCAAATTCGGCTCAAGAACACAAATTGGGGAAATTTGATCTGGTTAATTTCAGTGTTATGGGATAGTCTGAGTAGCTTCGTTGCTTGATTTAGAGTCCTTTTCATGTTTTGAACTTGTCCTGAAATGCAGTGTAGCTCAAGTTGAGTTCTGGGCGCGTTTAACTTTCAAAGTGACATGTGGCAGCTTTTTATTCGTCCTCATCAAGTCAAACGGATTGATATCCGTTTTTGGATAAAAGGATTATTAAGTGGCAGCATCTTATTGGATGAAAGGAGAGATAGTGGGAATAACTATTTAGATTCGGTTATTAAATGTGAAAAGTGTTAGTGGCCCAGCTGGAAGCCTATGTGGCGATCCAAACACTCTTTTTCTTGATCTCCTATTGGTCCAAAGGGTTAACACATGGATTAATACCAAAGTTGATGTAAATTTGGCAATTTCAGCCCCTCTTCTTTAGAAGAATCTTCATTTAAGCTCTTTTCTTCATTTCTTTGGAAAATTAAGTCCTTTGACTTGCATTCTTGAATTTTTAAGTCCTTTGACTTGGTTGACTTGAGAGTTGACCAGGTTTGAATTTTATCTTGACTTTTTCCAAAACTGCACTTAAGTCCCTCAACTTTTGAATATTGTCAAGATAGGTCCTTTATCTTCAAATGGCTTGTCATCTTTGATCCTTCTCTTGTCTTTTCATCATAAATGAGCTTGATTTCACTTGTTTGCTTGAAATTTGTATCATTGTTACCTATTTAAGCACAAACACAAAACATACCACATAATACTGCTTTATAGCACAAAAGTTAGGTATTTTCTATGTGTTTTAGGGTGATTTGTTGACTTATTAATATGAGATTTTGCTCATATCAGATAATACTGTGAGGATGCTACACTTTGTGAAAGAAGGAGATGACACATTTTACGTCACAGGCTATACAAAAGAAGGATGGGAATTCCAAGGTTATGAAAGGCGTACTGTGGAAACAGAGTTCCCAAGTGTCTCGTGCATTTTACAAAAGGAGGAACGGTACACTCAATAATTACTCCGTTAAACTTGATATTTTTTGACTTTAACATCAAATAAATGTAAACTGATAATACCAATTATATTGTTTTGCCGATTCTTCACGGTGATTTCTTGCAAGACATTTGGAAAGCAAATTCAAAGTGTACACCAACAGCACAAGGTATAAGGTCAATCATGAAAGGGTTCAAGCTGATCCAAATAGTGTTATATGTTCAAACGGGCTATTTGGAGGACATTGGGATAGGATGGTTGCTTACCTACATCTCGAGGAAGGAAAAACGTTGGTTTTTACTAACATGGGTGAGTATAGGCTACATCTCTCTGTTTTTAAAAACAATGGAATAGCAAAGTACAATGCACATATCTACCCAACAATGTTTAGGATGTCGCCTCGTGTGATCCCGATGTATGCTGCTAAAGGTTTGTTCATTTTATTTACCTAATTTAAATAAACGTTTTTAGGAAAACTATATCAAAGTATTTATGGTAACTGTGACTGGCAGATAAAAGAGCCCGACACTATTGTGGATGGGAAGGACATTTGACTCACAACGATGAAGTGAATGTTATACACGTTGATCTGAATGCTCCTGCCTATGACCTTTCTCAACTGGTAAAAACCTTATTAAGAACTTTATACATGTAATCAATTGAGTAGTAATATATGGTCTTGTGATAATGTGTGTTATTACGGGTATTGTTAGGCGTTGCCGGCTGAATTCTACAAAACAAATATGATGCATACATACAGGAGAGCACTAATTGTTCATGATGATGTAAGGTTTATTATGAAATTGAACATGATTCCAGATAGACTAAGGCCGGAAAGGATGAGCCACGTAATAATAGCTGGGAATTGGAGAATCTTTGGAGAAACATGTGGTTTTAAGATACCTAAAATTATACGGATGAAGCTGATGGATATTGTTCAGGAAGTTGTTGATGGCGAAAACATACGGGTGCCCCTCTTCCAAGTATGTTGAACATTGCTCATATGTTAAGTCCTGCTCACGTTTATCTTCTGTCGTCCATCTTTGTGGTTTATGCCTGTTAAACCAAAAACATGTTTTTTATTGCTTCTGTTTAGACTTGGTTTATTGTCGAAACGATAAGGCATGCTGTTTTTTTGTGGTAGCAATTAGACTTGGTTAAGTTTGTTGTATTTTGAGCTATGTTATGGGTATCAGTTAGATTTGGTTATGTTTATGTGGTAGCGATAAAACTTGATGAAGTTTGTGTATTTTGATCTTATGTTTAATGTTTCTTAGTACTATTAACGTTACTATAGCATGACTATCGTTTAATAATGTATGCATTATCTAAGTTATGTAACCCTTTGTTATCTTATGAATATCATTGTATTTGTATTACGTTATTTAATGATGATCAAATCATATCTTATGTCATTTTAAAAATGTGCCGGCACAAAAAGACTGTAATGTCCCAAATTAATATTGTTGGGCAAAAATATTTTGAAGTATTATCTATTTTATCGAAATAAATATATTGGGACACTATTATCCAACCCAACAGTATATGTTATATTGGGCCACATGATCCAAACAAAGATTAATATACATTTTGGATACCTTGTATAAACTTTTTTAATTAAAGTAATGCAAAAAATAGAGATTGCAATATATTTATTTGGGTAAACTAAATGAAAAATAAAAAATAACAGAAATATACTAACATATTGAATTAACATAAATAAAACTAGTTGCATTAAATAGTTTTAAAACTAATTGAACAAATCCAGATGTCCATTACATGATTTTAAAACAAAAATATGAAGACTGAAAATACAAAATAAACATAAATCTAAAAATTAAACTTAAGAGATTTCTCAGCGTCAAATGAATGATGCAATTCATCATAATCCTTAGACCCCTTAAAATCATCTTCGTTTATGTCGTATTCTTCTTCTAATTCATATGGTTCATAATGACAGTAGTCCTCACCCTCTTCCTCCTCATCTATCTCCCTTCTAACCTCAGCAAGTTCCTCCCTTAACTACATATCAAGTTGTGCATTTCTTTGCTCCTCGTATCTTTGTTGTTGCTCCCTTCTCTGTTGTTCAAGTCGCGCTCTCTTTTCTTCTTCCAACCTCTGCTCTTCGAGAAGGGCTTTTTCTTCATCTTCCAACCTCTATTGCTGCTGCAACTCAGCCTCCTCAACATAGTACCTATGCTCATCATAGGGATAATCATTGCAGGGCTTCACTTCAGGCAGAATTTAGGGTTCTACAATTAAATTATCTTGGGTTGTGTAGATTCCACACGTGATTTCCTGAAAAACAAAACACTTAATATTAGATATTCTTTAAGATATGAAAAACTTAGTATACTAATTAATTAAACTAAATTACTTGTTCATATTGGGTTGGATGTCTTCAAGATTTACAGCATATGAGTTTCTCTTGTAAGATCCAGGCATGTTTTATTTTGAAAAAAAAATAAAGGAACAGTTTTTGTAAGTTTGATTGTTGGTTTCGAGTTATCCATTGCCCCCAATAAGGTGTTCATATACTTTGATCAAAGAAAACCAACAGGCAAAGTAGATGGTTACAGGAAGCTATATGCATGCATGTAATAGTTATTTTGTAAACTTCCAAGAAAAATCTTAGTTTACTGTGTAAAGTCAGTGTACATTTGTAAACATAGTTAATGAAACAAAATTTATTGTTTAACTATTTTGTGCTTAAAAATTGCATCTAGCAAGTATTTCAAGTGTACAATAATATTTTTTTGTTTAAACATTGCAAAATGTCTAATTATTAAATAAAAGATTTAAAACAAAAAACAAAAAAAAAAACTGGAGAGTTTAGTACATGGTACTCTACAAAATTTTCATTTTGTAAGATTACTAATATTAATCAAAATATTAACTTAAACAATCAATGAAAAAAATAGTTGGGACTCCCCAACTAAAGGATAACCTTATATAAAAAGGTTTCAAACATAAGTTGTTGCATCAAACAAAAACAAATAAAAAATTGGGACTCCCCAATCATAAAGCAAGAAAAAAAATTGTTTCAAAACGGAAATCATTCCGTGGTGAGAAATTGGATTGTTATCTCACATTATTCTACTCAAAAATAATAAAGGTTGATTTAAACAGCATTTTTCTCAATTTTGACTTCAACAGATTTTTTTTGCCATTAGAGCTGCCACCACTGATATCGTCTTCAGGAGCATGTTTGTCACCCGGACTTGGTCCACTGGCTTTTTGTGCAGCCAGTGAAGTTTGATTCTCATCTGATTGTGACTCCAAATCCTACAATCATAAAGTAATATTTTCTTAAATTTAATTAAATACAAATCATATATCTTATTCCATTTACCAAATCATATAACCAAACTTTGAATGAATACACTCATTAAAGGAATGGCAGAGATTGCAATAGAACTTGTTGCTTCAGTATCCGAAATTTATCAACATAAATATAGTAAAAAAAGTGAGTGATTAAGTCACATCATACGAATGTGACTTATTTAAATAAATGTTAATTAGTAATTTACCTTCATAGGTGTAATCGTTAGACGGATACTTTCTATGAAATCCACATCACCAGTAAGACGCAAAACCGTAAATACCGGAAGCATTTTCTTAGCATTGAATTTGTCTCTGCTTACTTTAAACGCGGACTTCTTTCCAACTAACCCAATAATAACTGGAGGGAACACATCCAGCTTTTTAAACTTTTCACACAAAAGGTAAGCAAATACTCCAACCAAAACATTACAAAACTCACGTTACTAACAACATCAAATCAATTTTGAGAAGTTTAGCTAAAAAGATTTAGCTTAAAATTATTTAGTAACAATATTATTACTTACAATGTTTTAATAACTGTAACAATGTTACACTTTTGACATTTCCATTCGTCCTTCCCATCAGCAGGTTTAATTGCTTTCTCATCATCAAGATCAATAATATCCGATGACTTAACGGCCTTCTTCTTACACGCCTTGCATCCGAGATACAACCATCCTTCCTCTTCATGAATGGCTACTATCGTACCAATAATAACACTCGAAACACTCTGAATTAATAATTTCCAATTGTTAGATTCACATGTAATAGCATTTGTCACTAACATTAAATCAAAAAAGTTTACTATACATCGATAAATCACAAATATTACATGTTCAACTTCCAAAAGCTCAGTAATATTCCTAGGAGGGAATCTTGTAACAAAAACATCCTTGGTGGAATTCTTTGAGGCGGTTGAGATGTGTGTGACTGTGTTTTCAGACCCTTGTTGTTTATCGTTAGCAAACAACCTGAAAAACATATTGATACTTGAATTATCAACATGGACAATTTAATAAGTAATCTTTAGTTGTAAAATTACCTTCCACAATATTCCTTCACGTCGAAAAAATTTTCGTCAGTAATAGGCGACGAACAGTTAAAAAGGAAAACCTTGGTTGCATTGTATCCATTTTGAACACACATATGACCTGCATTTTCAAGCAAACTCAACAAATTAGTTATCTATATAGAGTTAAAAAAACAATTATTCAAAAATAATTATTCATGACTGTAAATACTTACCATCCCATATTTTCATCATAGCAAGTTGAATAACCATCACGATCTTACCATGGTTTGAGCATTTATTCAGGAAATCACTTAGTTGTTGTGCATAATCTCCCCACATAGTAGCCGTCAATTCATGGCCACTGTTTTATAACACAAAACATAAAACGCAGGTTACTATGCATTCAATAAATTCATGAAATTTACATGCATATATTAGTTCAAAACTCACTTTGCATCAACCAACATTGAGGATTTTTTCTTTCATGCTTTACCATTTGTGTCATCTGCATCCAAATATTCAGAGGAACGAATGTGGCCAATGATATCTGACAAAAATAATTTAAAATACGTTAAAAACAACTCTTTTTAAACCTCCATAATTATATAAATATTGAAAAGTATCATAACTACATACCAAATTATCCAGGCTGCTCTTGATGTAGATTAGTAATGGTTTCAAAGTTCCTGAATGAAAATACATGCACTGATCCATTCCAATCGGTACACGGATCAACCTCTATGTTGTACAAAAAGCTCAATCGTATAGCTCTGTCTACCTTGCGAAATTTTGGTTATATCTCGCCTAATGTGTTGCGTTTGTTTATTACACAGTTTTGTTCCACCATTTTTGTTTTAAACTGATTCACCAATCCCATGCGAACCGTAGCTTGCATTCGTGAATTTTGTAAAATAATATGAAACAATGTGACCATAAATTTAAATAATTGTATAAAAAATAGTAATACATCATTAAA
This sequence comes from Glebionis coronaria, assembly GCA_025667525.1. Classification (NCBI taxonomy): domain Eukaryota; kingdom Viridiplantae; phylum Streptophyta; class Magnoliopsida; order Asterales; family Asteraceae; genus Glebionis; species Glebionis coronaria. The sequence continues at coordinate 402,198,178 of CM046882.1, read as the reverse complement.
AGCATGGATCTAATGGATTACCTTCTCATACATTAATATAAGCTCTATGTTTTTTATGTTACTTTTACCAAAGACATCCTACATCCAACACCTGAGTATACGAACCCTAAGTAAAACATTATCTTTGACCCCAGAGAGGTCGCTGATGTAACCTGCAACAAAGTTTGACATTATGCTAAAACGATTTTCTGAGGTTGATATAACAACTTAATGTTTGTTATGAAACTCTGTATGGAACCAATACTGGTTATATAGGCATAGGACTTCTTAGGGTTTGATTCAAAAAAGATATGCCAGAAGATATATTTTTACAATTGTAACAAACTATTAATATTAAGGTAAACTATACATTTTATGCCATAATGAACTCAATTAATACTTTATATAATTAATCAACCTTACCAGAAATAAGTTAACATATTTAAGTGTTTAAAAAGTCAAAATATACAATTAATAATTATTAAGTAATTTTTTTGTTAAAACTATCATTAAATATTTTTGTTATAAAGAGTAAAGTTTTAAAAATTGTGTATGTAGTCTAACAATAGCTTAACAGTTTTCAACAATTAAAATCTGTGATATGAAAACGCAATTATAAATGAACTGCGTTTTCAAATATAGTTTTCATAACGTAATTCATGAACTGTGTTTTAAAATTGCGTTTGTGTTATCATTTGTCACTATGATTTATAACAACAATATAATGTTTTCCCATGTTTGAATTATTAAGTGATTACAGTATATTAACACATAGTATGCCACTATTGATGATCAACTGACTATAATGGATCACCTGAATATATTGGGTGCCATTTATATTAGGTGGTGAAGGTTTGAAACTTCCAATTTTAAATGAGGTTTTAGAAGCTGTTATTGAAGAAAGACAAATGTTGGGAATATATTCATTTTAACATGCTGGGAATATATTCATGGTAAAGAAATCCATTAAACTTTTGAAAGATATTCTAAAAAATGTTCTGGTTTTTTGTTTTTGATGTACTCTATCTACATAAATGCAAATAGTGGTTCAATTGTTTCTTACCACAACTGTATATGCTGACTTGATAAAATGTGATCATACCATCAATATAGTTAATTTATAATTAAATTTATTAATTACAAAAACTGCAACAGTAGAAAAACATAAGTTGATATATTTTGTTTTTAAACACAAAAATCAAGTTTAGGGTTTTACCTTAAAGATTATAGAATGATAACATGAATGTTTAAATCTTCTTATTTATGTAAACATTGAATGTGAACATGTAGTTTGTGATGTTGCAGGAATGAAATATTTTTATTCCTAAAGTATGGTAGCACAGAAAGACCAATTTTGAGATACAGGTTTATGATATGCCAACCATTAAGGAAAACCTCAATGGTGCCAAATATCATGGGCTGTTGCAAGATTGCTATGTGGAATGCGTTCCGTTCTATGGCAGCACAAAAAGATCAATAGGGGAGATATGTTTATGTTGTGCCAACCATTAAGTTTAAACAAAATGGCTGCAAAAAGATCATGTGATGTTGCAGGAATGGTATGTGCAATCCATTCCGTTCTATGGCAGCACAAAAAGATAAATAGTAGGTTTATGATCTGCCAACCATGAAGGTAAACCTCAATGGAATCAAAGATCATGTGTTGTTGCAGGAATGGTATGTGCAATCCATTCCGTTCTATGGTAGCACAAATATATCAACATGCTAGCTATTCAGGTTTATGTTGTGACAACCATTAAGGTTAACCCCAATGGTAGCACTTAGATCATGTGTTGTTGCAGGAATGGTATGTGCAATCCATTCCGTTCTATGGCAGCACAACACATATTGAGAGAAGAAGTTTATGTATTGGATCTAAGTGCTTGCATAGCATAAACTCACGGAACAATGTGCAGCGAATGTATGAGTTGTGTGGTGTTTATATACTGCTAACATTCAAGTTTTCAAATTTCAAAATGTAGGAGGAGCGTTCTGATTAAATGTGAGACGTGTTTACACTTTTTAAATGTCATAAAAACATTTCCAAAAATACATTAGCAGTTTGTTGACTGATTTTTGAAATTTGAATGTTAAGGAGCCTGGTTTGAGTTAATGTGTGTCGGGTCAAAGTGTTATTGGGCTAACCGATCCATAGTACTCCCTGTTATTATTTTTTGCCTAAAAATGGCTTATTTATGGAATTGTTTTTAATACCATGACATTTTAATGCTTTAAAGGCCTTATACATTGGTGTTATTTTAGGAAAAGTTTTTAATGCTCCAACCTTAAAATTCTTGTAATTTGTAGCATTTTGTTAGATAAAATAGATATATAATATAGATTGTAGTTGCATGTGGCTCGAATTCCAACGGTGTATTTTTTCCTTACTCGCATCTCCAATTCATATTTTCTTTACTAACCATTTTTCATCCATATTGTTTATTTTTATTTCACAACTTTATTTTTAAGTTTTTATTATTATTTTATTTATTAAGGTGGTACGTCTTTCTTTATCAAAATAATATCAAATCGCATTTCTTTTATTTCATTTTGTTTTCTTTCTTTTCAAGTTTGTTTCTAGTGGTAGTTACTTTCATATAATCTGGTTTTTTTTAAATAAAAAATAAAAATCTACTGAAGTTTATCTCACAGTCCTTCTCAAGCAAGCACAATATTACAACAACAATCATCAAAAGCAAGTTTCTTCCCGAGATTTCTCTCCTTTTGTGGACGGGTATTAAATGATAGATTATACTAGTAAGCCCAAGCCCGTTTGTTGGGCTAGGGTCTGTTAGGCTTTGATTTATATGTTTTATAATATCTATATACAGACTTTGATATATATGTTTTATAACATCTATAATATATAATACTTACAAGTTTTAACATTCAACCAAAGGCGGATGCATGTAGAAAAGAGGTGGGCAAATGCTCCCAATAAAATCTTCAGTAATCACATTTTTGAAGGAAAATTTTGAGTTATAATCGGTTGTGTCCTCATCTTAAAACTAAAGTTGCCCTCAACAAAAAAAGGTGTGAAAAAAGTAATTACTTTTGTTTAAAGAAGGAGATGATAGATGATAAAGTTGTATGAGAGATGTATAAAAGATAAGTACACGAATTGTTTTTTGGTTAGTGTGAATTTCCTAGAAACATGTGAAATAATAAATTAATTGGTTCATTTCAATGATAATAGATTGTTGTAGGTTTACTTAAACGTAAATATCTACAAGAATAAAAAATGTTTATAGTTAAATGTTTATTTTATTTTTTAATACTTCAAATAGTATTCAAAGAAGATAATGGTGTATACATTTGTTAACTTAAACTAACCATATACTATTACATTTTAACATAATACTAGCAGGATGCCGCGTGTTACGATTGCGACAACCCTGAAACTAAAATTCTACAAGTTCAATGTTTTACAATTATATATTTATTAATAATTACGACAGCTTTAAGTTGAGATAACTTTGAGTAATAATAAACCATTTTATATAGAAATAGTATTACGGGGTTGTGATAATTAATGGTGAAAGGCATTTCTAAATATATATAACATTCTGTTAATGCAAAGCAATGTCTAAAAATATTTTTAAGCAATGTCTAAAAATATTTTTAATATTAATTAATCTTTCTTAGTTTTGATCACGATAAATTACAAAGATATTTATTGTCAAACATAATCATAAAACGAATTAGCTAACAAACACTATCATCAAGGTAATAATCATTACACTAACATATCTTAATCATGCTTAGTGATCATAAAAGTGATTAGCCTTAAAACTCACATTTATCAAATATAACAAAAGATTTTTAATAAAATTTATTTTTAAGAAAATGTTTTATTAAAATGAAAAAATAAATTTGAATATGGCATATTCTAATAGCCATAAGAATATCCTTTGAAGGTTTAAACAGCCTCAGATATTTCAAATTCACTAAAAGACAAAAAGGAGCGGAGTCTACTCTCCGCGGTTCCTTAAGTGCCTACGCGGTTCCCTATCCATAAGGAACCGCCTGGGTATTAAGGAACCGCCCCCAGATAGCCATTGGCATTTGTGTTTTATAAATAGTGGATCAAATATGCATTTTCATCAACCCTTTTTGGACATCTCTTTCAGCCTTCTTTCTCCTATCTAATCCTAGTCATTTGTAAATGATCACTTAATGTGTTAAGTATGTTTACTTATCATTATCCTCTTGATCTCTTTCTTTACCTTGTCCAAATAGAAGATCACTCACACATTTGTGATGTGATTAAAGATAAAGCATTGATGAAGATCACCTTCTCCTAAAGATCTAGTCATTTTCATCATTTTTTTATTTGTGTCTTGTGTAGATCCAATGTATTTGTGAATACTTGGACTAGTTGTGTTCATCCAAGCTATGTGTGAATACTTGGATTAGAGTTGGGTAAATCCTTTGCATATGTGTGTGATTGGATATGTGTTGTGTAGATCCAAGCTACATGTGTGTACTTGGATATGTTTAGTTGAGTTGTAATAAGTTGTGTTAGTTCTCACTAAAATATAAAGTGATGTGGTTGTGTCTTGTGAGTTCTCACTAAACTATAAAGTGATATGTAGTTGTGTTGTGTGAAATTCTCACTTAGCTTCAAAGTGAAGGGTCGTGAAGATTGGTTCTAGCTTTCTATTAGAACTCGACATCTAGCCTTATGTCGGAAAATGGTGAAGTAGGCAACGTTGTGAAGATTGGTTCTAGCTTTGGATTAGAACTGGACATTTAGCCTTGTGTCGTAAAATGGTGAAGTGGGCGACGTTGTGTAGATTGGTCCTAGCTAAGATTAGGTCTCGACATTTAGCTTAGTGTCGGAAAATAATGTAAGCGACGTTGTAAGGTTTTCTCCGCTAAGAAGAGAGCTTGTGGATAGTGGAAATCTCGTGTAAGGTGTACTCGAGGAGTGGAGTAGGAACGAGGATAGAGCCTCGTTGCCGAACCACTATAAATCTTGGTGTCTTCCTACTTGGTTGTTTCTTTCCTTACTCATTAATTACATTCAACATCATTACATTTATTACTTATTGTTAATGCATTAGAATTGAACCTAATCATTATGCAACTAGCTTTCAAATAAAAGATAGTTTTGGCACTCACCTAACTGAAAGAAATTTTAATTAGGAGATAAATCAATGAGAAATTATTCAACCCCCCTTCTAGTTTCTACAATTGGTATCAGAGCGATGGCGACACAAGATCTTTGAAGTATATTGTACTTTAAAAGTTGGATCGATCCATTGTCTCCTCAAATTAGAAGGTTAAGTTGTAAAGTTTTTCTTTGGTCAAAACTATTTTTGTTGAAAATATGTCTTTTAAATTGATAATATTGCATCTCATTTAGATTAGTAGTATTAATGCATTTTAGATTTACTCTTGAAATGTATCTACTAGTTTGCGTCTTATTATGTGTAGGTACTCATGAAGATGAATCATTCAATTGATTGTGGATTGAGTTACTTACACTTGTAGAAGAATCATCTTCTTTGATTTCCAACATCATTAAATGATGATATCAAGATGGATAGGAGTGATACTAGTCCTTGAAGAATTAGTAGTCACTATTAGTCATTGTTGGGATTTACATTGGTTCCTTGAAAGCTTGGAATGCAATTTGTGGCCAAGGTACGCTTTCGTTCTTCCACACGCCCTACTGATCATTCTTTTGATCATTAATTGACTATATGTTTGTTCTTGGCATCCTTGCCTTGACATTTATTTGTGGTTTGTGATTCTTTCCTTTTTCCCTCTCAAACCTTCCTTACTTGGACACTTGACTCACTATGGAGATGTAGGGTGAGTTAGTAGAAGCTTAAAGTATCAAGCATGATTTTTATGGTTTGCACTCTTACGGTTACTAGGCCCAATATCATGTGTAACTTGTGAAATTAAGCTCATCTCTAGGATGATTGGTGAATCCCTTGAGATACCAAACTACTTCATTAAGTTGTAGGTGGATTTTACACATCTGGAATTGAAATATTCCAAGGATATTGTTATTGTTAATCCTAGCAATAATTATCCGATCATGTGGGAGAGAAAGTGAATCTATACTTTGCTCATATTTTGAATTAGAATAAGACTACTCTTGAAAATGATCTTATTCTATGCATCAAAATTGCTTGGTATAATTCATTACCAAAGACGTTTAGACTTTTGCCAGAAAGGCACGTCTTAAACCACTATATATGACACAAGATCTTCGTCTCCTCAATTTGAAGAATGTCATTCGTCTCTTGAGCAATTTTCTTGGTCTTGATTCACTTCCCTTGAATCCTCTCCCCTTTGCTTCTTTGCTACGAGTAGTCGTTCGTCCGTTTCGGTCTTTTCCTATCTCGATTCAACTCGTAATCCTTCAATAAAGCATTATTACCTAGTGTTGTGGTGGTCCAATGATTACCTAAAGGCTTAAGACATATTTTAAGGTTTTTAGAAAAAAATTGGTTTTCAAAAAAATTCTTTGTTTTTCTTTGATAAAAACCGGCCACTGTAGGCGGTTCCTTATCATGCGCGGCTCAAATGCCCGGTTCTTATCGATAAGGAACCGCAGGCAGAAAATTCGCTAAAGCGCCAGTTTTATTAAAATATCCATTTTCAAACAAAACCTTCTCTCTCCTTCACACACACATCCGACGTCTTCTTGGTTTTCCACCATTGTTGTTTCTTTAAAAACCTTTAATCACTCAAGATTAATTGATTCCAAGTTGTGGGTTTCACTCATCCTTCATCCAAGATCAATTATCTATAAATCATCTCTTTCAATCTTGTAACACTCTCAAATCGGGTCATTTCAGCGGAAGGGCCCTTGAGTGTTACTTACATGATACAATCACACATTTATAGAAAACAACTCAAAAACGATTCGATTTGATAAAAACATCCACTCGTTCATTCAAAAGATAATAATCCATAAACGGTCCCAGGTAATTTTAAAACATTTACAGTACACATCAAAAGATAAAATTTGTTTTGAATGGATATATTTTATAAAAGCGGGCCAGAGTCACCAAAATTTAGCAAGCTTCATGAAACCACCTTTCTTGAGTACCTTCTTTATGGACCCAAGATAAAACATGTTATAAAATCAACAAAAATTGTTGAGTGAATCCATAGAGTTTAAATATGTAAATAGAACACAAGTATTCTGAATAACCTTCCATGGTTAATAATTCATCGAAAGACAATTATGTTGTACGGACATAATTATCGGTGTTATTACATAAGCCTCATGACATTGAACGTTAACATATATTATTTCAGCCCAACACACCTAGCCAAGTGCGTATATTTCTCTTATACGTATGCATCCGATGTTTCAATACTAGTGCTTCACTACACCACGCGATAGCTAGTCGCGACCGGACTGGGCGTCACCCCGATAGATCTATCTATAGTATTAGCGTTCTTTCGATTAACAATTCACGATTCAGTGGGTCTTTTAAGGCTAAATCTAACTTATGTAATAACTTTCATCTAAGCATACAATCGGGTCTCTTGTGTTCTATTTAAAATAAATAGGGTTTACCACAACTTCTGGTTGCACCCATTCATGGGTTTACAGCAACTCTTGTTGTACCCTTCATTTCCAATAAATACTTTTCAAGTAAATAGAGCTTCCACAACTACTAGTTGTACCATTTAATTGGTTTACCACAACTTATAGTTGTACTCTTTATTTTTAATAGAACAAGCATGTTATCCCCTCGCGAGTTTCTAAAACAATTAAAAAAATTAAAAGCGAGGCTATAGACTCACCTTAGTGATAGCGATAGCAATCGATAATAGCCAGCAACAAAATATATAAAACACGTAGCCACAATCTTCTAACGGTAACCAAATTCATGTATTCAGACTAAATCTAACTTTCATCACAATGAATTCTAAAAAATATATCAATTATTAGTATAAACTTCAAAATCTTCCAAAGCTGATTTGATGAGCACCATAGGCATTTTTTTTTGTTGTGAAAGAACAAAATTTTTTTAATCATAGTCGACAAACTTATGTAAGGTCACAAGTTGACATGTTTTGGATACATGGTTATCATGTCTTCCAATTGACACGTATTGTGTCATTTGTTTGCATTTGAAATGTAACTTTGCAAGAAAGGAAAGAGTTAGCTAGTATACACGTGTGGTAATGTTAAACGGGATGAGATTTATTATAAATCTTGTCTCATATTTTATAAAAGTGGGTATTATCGAAGCCTGATATTTCAAAAGTTACGCGATTTAAAGATTACGCGTAAAACACGAAAAATAAACGCTCATTATAAAATAAAAACATCGACATTCGGAGGACATTTATATTTCGATAATTAAATGACTTATAATAGTTAATGCGTCGAATGAACGAACGACACTTAAATGTTTAACGTATATTACGAAAAATACTTTAAAAGAATATAAATATAAAATAAAATAAAAAATAAACGACAACAATAGAAAATATTTCTATGTCACAACGAGAGTTTAAATATCGATACCTAACGTATTCCTTTCCGGTTATAATCTAAACGACATTTTTACGCTAAGTTTCAAGCCTAACATTCCCGGTTAGCGGATAATTTAAATTTCTCAATATAGTAAATACAAAATATGTAATAATCGAGATTAGAATAACGACCAGAAATATCAAGATTGTCACATCATCCACACCTAACAGGGATCTTCGTCTCTGAAGATCAATTTGCCTTATTTCCTGCCTTCTTGTTGAAGTCATACAAATGAGGATATTTCTTCCACATTTGATCATACCTTTTCCAAGTATATTTTGGTCCTCGTCTCGAGTTTAATCGGACTTTGAAAATAGGAATTCGACTTTGTTTCAGTTTCTTACTTCCCTATCCAAAATTTTGGTAGGTTCATAGAGGAAATGCAAATTATCGTCGAATCTCACTTCTTCAAGAGGGATAATAAAATCTTCGTCGGATAGACATGAAAAGTATTGTGACTTCATTATAGGTATCGAGGTAATTCAAGTTTGTATGTCACTGAGCTCACTCTCGATATTATCTTGAGTGGCCTAACATAACAGGGACTTAACTTCCCACGTTTTCAAAACGTATAACACATTTCCATGGTTATACTTTCGGCATAACTTTGCCACCTACCTCGAACTCCAAAGGTTTTTTTATTCACATCATCATAACTTTTCTGTCTCCTACGAGCGGCTAACAGACGATTCATAGTTTGCACGATCATTTGATTTTTGGAATGGAATGAGCAGATTTAGTCAATCGAACGACAATGACCCAAATTTAATCAAAGCCAAACATAGTTTTTAGAAGCTTAGCAATGAAATCCATTGTAATTAGCTCCCACTACCATATAGGAATTTCCGATTGTTGAAGTAATCCTGATGGCTTTTGGTATTCAGTATTGACTTTAGCACATGCCAATCATTTACCAACATAAGTCGCAATATCTGCTTTCATGTTTTGCCATCAGTATAACTTCTTAAAGTCATGGTAAATTTTGTCTGATTCAGGATGTATGTTCACCGTGATCTACTTTATATTTACAATAAACCAGAACATTATCAATGAACATAATCACAAATTTATCAAGATACGGCTTACACACACGATTCATGAAATCCATGTATACTGCCAATGCATTGGTCATTCCCTACGACATTACATAGAACGCATAATGTCCATAACGATTTCTAAACGCAGTAATTGGAATATCTTCCTCGTGGATGCGAAGTTGATGATAACCAGGCTGTAGATCAATCTTCGAGTAGACACTAGAAACGTACAACTGATTAAATAAATCATCAATACTCGTCAAAGGATGTCGGTTCTTGACCGACAATTTATTCAGTTCTCGATGAAACGATCCATATTTCTTCATACGAATAATGACAAATCTCTCCATGGGGATGAGCTCGGTCGAATAAAATCTTTATTAGATAACTATTGCAATTGAGCATATAATTCCTTTAGTTCAGATGGTGCTAAACGACATGGTTCACGTGCCACTGGTGCAGCACCAGGAATTAGATCGATTTGGAATTCTATTTGCCTTGGAGGCGGAAGCCCCGAAATTTTTTTCCGTAAAGACATCAAGATAGGCAAGAATGACTAGAACATCTTCGAATCGATTATCCTTGGATTCCTTCTCCGATATTGGAGCTAGGAATAATTCACAACCCATTTTAATAGACTTATGAGCTTTAATGCACAAAACGATTTGCAGTTGGGAGTTATTTTTATCACCTGCGATAACTATGTTCTAGTTATTTAAACGAATCCAAGCCCTTTTTTTTGGTTCCACACGCTATTCCTCCAGAACCATCTGCACCACAGAACTACTTGCTCCAATCGAACTACCGACCCACTAGAGCCGCCAGTTTTATCATTCATGTTGGCCATGAATTCAGTTAAGGATGCGGCAACTTGTTCACTAATAACTTGTCTCAAACGTGCCTAGTCATATTTTTGGCGCATGATTTTAGTACAACGCGAATCATAATGAGTATTCATTTAATGATTGCATTATAGAAAAAGAATAATTAGAAGGAACAAAGGGTTTAAAAGGAGCGAATGATTATAAGAAACAATCAAGGAAAGATAATAATCGTACGATGAAGAATTAGGAATCAAAAGATAGTCATTTCGTTAATCACAAACAAGTACAAGTTTAATTGCCATGCATTATAGATTATCATCGTATAATGCTATACAACTCAAAAACACTTTTTCTACTAACTGATGTTACAGTTTAGTTAGTGATTTACAAAGGATACTACAAATGATAAGCAAATTCACTAAGACTTAATAGGTGAATCATGAGGCTCAGAAGGCTCCTCGGTCCCACTTAGAAGAAGATTTCTTCATTGTCTTTCTAGGACGCTCGGTATTCTCTTCAATTGGCAGCTCTGGAACAGCCCTCAGATAAATCATCACATGATCATAGAATTAGAGGAAAAAAATCAAAGAATGAGTCAAGCAAACTAATTACGAGTCAATAAGAGTTTAATTGAGCGAATGCTATACACTTAAGCCCACACATTTATAGATCATTATTTCCATGGATTGATGAAATCCATCCAAATAAAATTTAAAAATCAGTGGTTCAACAATTTATAATTTTCTTGTTCAAATGAATGGCCAATTCATTTCAACAAAACGATCATAAATCACCATATTTAAGCATAGCTAGCTCAATGCAGAAGATCTGTTGATCCCAAACTTAGATCGATTTAGCTTTATGTATACGAGATTAGATCAAGTTATACACGTAGAGAAACCTTTGTATATGTATAAAGTAATTTAAGTGTTATGCGGAATTAACACTTAAACAAGAACAAACAAAGATGTAAACAAACTTTCACTTGATTAATGATAACAAACTTGCTTACAATGAAAGTGTTTAACGTATGAAAACTTATTTGAACAATAACCTAAAGGTCTTCTTTTATAGACATAAGAAGCCTTGTACAAGAGTCTACGTATCAACTATTCTAGGTAAAGATAATTATAGAAAATTCAATGTGGAACTTATCTTTACTAGAAACAAACTAGAAACAATATACGCATAGACTAAATCTTTCCATCAGTGCTTGTCTTCAATGTATCAACGCTTGACTTCTTCTTGTCAACGCTTGATCTGTCAGCGTTTGTTTTCTTCCTTCAACGCTTGTTTTACTCTTGTCAGCGCTCAAGTAGACTGGCTATATTTTATTCCCAACAATCCTCCCCTAAACTTGATATCTACTCTAGTAATCAAGTTTCTGAATAAACATTAAGAACTAGGAGGAATCTTACAAACTTGCTCATATTGGATATAAATATGTCTGATCAAATCTTTGGCCACATCACTTGAATAATCAATCTCTAGCTGTGTTGTCTTCATCTTCTCCAAGACTTCCTTGGACATGGAATACTGACCATCTACAAGTAGATACTCAGCAAACTTTGTAGAACTCAAATAATATACACCAGCAGCTGAATACAAACGCCATTGAAGAACACTGAGATCATCTTCAAGAACCTTCCAAACAGTAGGATCTTCATCTCTTGGTCCACACATTCTCTTGAATGTTGACCACAGTTTTATTCCATTGACTGAAGTAGGAGCTTCAGTCACATACTTGGCCTCTAACAACCTCCATAGGTCTACCAAGTCTTCTCTATCAAAACATGCAAACAAAGATATAAGAGTGGTAAAAGTGTGAACCTCTTTCCCATACCTGCCAATCTTCCAAAACCCACATTCATCTTCTTCATAGCTTTTAATTGGGTTTCTGGAATCAAGAGGTAACACTTGTACCATATCTGAAGCTTCTAATGGTGAGAGCTTGATGCTTCTTCTTATAACAGCTTCACTAGGATTCAACCTATCCATATCTTTAGGAAACTCAAGAGGGACTCCCTTCTTCAAAGGTTTGGGAACAATCATTGCCTTCTTAAGCTCCATCTCTTCTGCAAGTTCTTCTTTTCTTTCATCAAAATGAAGTCTTAGAGTGTTTTCTTCCTGAACTCTTGCCCAAATGGTATAAGCTTTGAACTCCAATTCTTCAAATGTCAATTGATGTAGTGCTTTTACTACCCTTTAGGAAAAGGAAGGTAAAATAGTGGTAAGCGTTAACGAGTGATTTAGGAAAACCACAAGTTATGACCCTTGATGGGGATCGTTCTCTCGAGGAGGCACATGTGTTGTGTAATGAATGATTGATTGATTTGTTTTTGATTATTAATGAGAAGAAAGAGAAGAGAAAATGACGAAGACGAAAACGTATTAAACTACGACGAAAAAGACGTAAACGTAAAGTCGTAAAAAGGACAAAAATTAAAATTTTAACCTAAAAATTCCTAAAAATTACTAAAAATCCACAATAAAATTCTAAGAGTTTACAAAAAATCCAAACTTGCCAAAACCTTTTAATTAATTTAATAATGACTTTTTAATGCTAATTAAAGCCCTAAAAATCACTTTTAAATATTAAAAAGCCCTAAACAAGATTTTATAGCTTGTAAACCTCAAAAATGACCTAATTAAGCTAAAAACTATTTTTAAAATTTTTAAAACCAAATTAAACTATTTTTAAACTCCTAAAAACTATTAAAATCTATTAAATCTTAAATTAATTCTAAAAATTAATTGAAAAGCCTAAAAATTAATTGGAAAGTGAAAAAGGTCCTATTTTAATGTCTAGAATCTAGGAAAAATGAAAAAAAGTTAAAAATAAAACTTTGAATTTTTATGAATAAAATAATAATAAAATAATCCAAAAAATTAAAAGTTCAAAAATAAATTCTAAAAAATTCTCAAAAATCCTAAATATTCTAATTAAGAAGAAAATGCAAATTAAAGTTCCTAAAACCTTTTGGTTAATTTTATATTAATTTTTAAAGTTGTCTAAAAACCCTAAAATTAAATAAAATTAAAAATTAAAGTTTTTGAAAACTTTTTGATATGTAAACCTCAAAAATACAAATTAAAACCTAAAAACTATTTTTTTGTATTTTTTAATTACTGTTCACTATTTTTAAATGACTTTCTAAATTTAAAACTAAAAATAATTCTAGTAATTAATTAAATAAAAGCAAAAATAATATTTTGACCCAGAAAAATCTTAAAACCTAATCAAATCCTAGGAAAAATGAAATAAGCTAAAAAAGTTACTTAAATAAGCTAGAAATAAACAAATAAGCTACGGCTTATTTAAATAAGCCAAAACCAAAACGTGGTTAAGTAGCTATTGAAATGAAAAGAAAACGTAAAAAGGCATCTAGATCACCGGTTAACACGCTAAGTCCCCCAGCGAGGGGTCGCGTGTTCGAGTCCGGGCGGGGTGACCTTTTTATAAAAATTTTCTTTTTTTATTTTTTTACTTTCCAATCCAACTGTTAACACTTTTATGACTGGAAACACGAATTCAATCCTTCTTCACAATGATTTAATCCAGATTATGAATAAAAAACGTATCCAGTTGGGTTTATGAACACAAGCAGGTTTGCTTGTGTTTTCTGTTTTCTTCACAAGGGATGAAAAGCCCAAGAGGAGCTTGGACTTGGATTTGGTGGCGTTTTTGGTGGAACCAAGGCACCCCTACACTCTTTCTGAGTGTAGGGAGTCATAATAAGCAGAAAATACACACCTAGCACACAATCAAAGCACACACAATACACATGAATGTTGCTGTGACAAAGAGATGAAGTCTGGTGGTTTTTTTATGCTAGCAGCTTGCACAAAACTCACTTTCAAAGCCTAAGATTTGGCACACAAAGGTACCAATTAACATACAAACTAACTCAAACCCTAAATCACCCTAACACTTAACAGAATTCAAAATCTTTAAGCAAATAATGAACAAATTAAGCAGAAAAATGGCCAATGCAGATTTTAAGCTATGTTCTCCCTTTTTTATCACACCATTTGCTTCAAAACTTTACCAAGATGAAAACAAAACCAGATTATACCTAAGACAACCCTATTGACTATTCCTAACACGTTTTACTTGCACAATCTAACAAATTTATCAATATAAAAAGCAGATCCAAACACCCCTTTAAGTATTACAAACCAAGATTTTCAAACCAAACTCTTTAAAATCTTACTCAAACTGACTTATTAAGCTTATATCATGTATATAACACTTAGATAGCACAATTCAAGACAGATTAACACACTTTTCATGCAAACAAACCAATCTCATTCAAAATTCCTAAAAACTGTAAATTAAAAAGGTAATTGAGTTTTACCTTGAGGGACTTACATCCAAGTCCCTCAGTGACTGATTGTCACCTCCTACCAACTGGGGTTGGTGCTGAACCTTTAACAGCAACAATCCTTCAACCTGTTTTAAGAAAAATCCAAAGGAAAGCACAAATATAGGTATATTCTGTTTTACCTTTTTCTTTCTTAAAAACCTTAACTCTCAGAAAATCAAAATTAATGGTCCACTTTCACTTCCCAAAAAAATACTTGAATTTTCTAAAAATCTTAGCCTTTTTAAAACCCTTTTTAAAAACTTGAATCACTCAAAATTTTCACAAATTAAATGGAACTCAGTTTATCTTCACAATTTATAACAACTTTAAATAACATAAAAAGGAATTATATTGTCTTACCACAAACACCAAACTTTTATTTATCTAAAAGGAATTACAAAAACTTTTTGAAGAAAAACTGGAACAAAGTATAGGGTCACATGTCGACTCCTATATATACTAACAAAAGGAACTATCTAGAATGATAATTAAATAATACATGAAAAATGCTAAGCTAAAACCCTAGAGATGGAATTGCCTTGTTTGCCCTTGGTCTTGGTCGAATCTTGGTCAAAAGCTTGATCACATGTGATTGACAGCTTGCTTGGTTGATCTTGGACGTTCAAATAGACTTGGGGACCAAGTAGAAGGATCACAAACGTTTGTTGTGTCGGGGTATTGGGTTGTGGGAAAGGGATGGGTGCAGGGGAGGTACGGGGAGGGGTCCACAGGTCATGTGGCTTTGTTGGGTGAGGTGGGAAAGGATGAGATGGGGTTTAATTTAGGATCTGGACAATCTTAGGGTTTAACCCTTTGTTTTTGGCTTAATTGAAACTGGGGTGAGGTTAGGGTTTATGGGGATTAGGGGATAGGTTTAATCTGTTTTGGGTTAATTTGTTTTTAAAATTAGTGTTTAGGAGGGAAAGGGAGGGTTAAGTGGGTGTTGACCCTTTGACCGACTTTTTAAATAAAACCGGGTGTGGGGAATTTGGGCCAAGGGTACGGGTTTGGGTAGGGTATTTGTTATTTGGGTGGGTTGGATGAGGTGTCACCATGTGACTGGGTGAGGAGGTTTGGTGGTTTGGCAGATTTGGCCCCCAAGTCTTTCTTTTCTTTCCACTTTGTATTAAATGTCCATCAGTGCCAAAATTGCACTTGACAACTTTGGGCAAGTTGTCAAAATTGGCACAAAACCTTTAAAGACTTTATCCAAGGGTTTCTAATGTATTTTCTTCAAACTTGATGGACTGGTCTTGTACAATCTTCAAATAATAAGGACCATACTTGTACATTTGATATTTGGAGGGTCAAATGTGACAAGTTCTTCAAAGATGAGGGACTAAATTTGCCAATCTTCAATTCTTCAAGGGCATTTTTGCAAAATCCAAACTTGGGCCCGGTTCATTGTGCGACTTCGTTTCCCGTGTTCGTTTTTGATTGATTCTTGTGATCTTTTGCCAATTCCTCAATATCCGTACCTAAAAATACACAAGTAACAAACACGAGCATATATTTGGCATATTTGATGATATTTAATTGATTTTAAGCCCGATTTGGACGATAAGACTATGTATAAAAGCAGTCTCATCACTCCCCCATACTAAACCATTGTCGTGCCCTCACGCAATGCTAGAATAAAGTATCAAAGCATCTCCAAAATTTAATTTTATTCACTTTATTGAAAGATAAACTAGCTACACTACACTATTACTACTACTTGTGTTTTAGACATAATGTATGATTTTCATCGCAAAATGGGACGTTTAGGTTCATAGAATAAGAACACGTGAATGCTTCGTTAGAAATAATTTCATCGTCCTCGATTTTCACCTTAATTCCATGCCAAGCGTGCAACGAGATCATTGTCATTATAAGTTAGTAATGCTAACACTACTCATATGCCCTAATCACGTACTTATCCTCCCATTATTCCTAAGTTGTATCTCTTATATTTTATTTTGTCTTAATGATCACGAGGATACATCATTGACTTATGCGTTAATAGAGATTTAGGTCTAAAAATAGAGTCCTAACGGTGTAACTAAGATCATCAAATCAATAATCCCTCCTAATAGACAACGATGTTAAAAAATTAAGTTGACAAGAAGAATCGATAAACACGGTTTTATAACGGTTTTGAACATGAGACTTATTACCAAGACTTTTATATGCCCCCTAACGGAAGGACCTTATTATCTTTGGTTTACCTCCATCTTTTATTCAACTTCGCCATGAAGCTTTTATTATGACTTCGGTCTTGCCTTGCCTTTTATTATCCGCCATCATCGGTGGTTTTATTAGCCAAAGACGTATATCCTCACGCTAAAGCGAATTTTGGATCTTTAAAGCTTCGAAGATTAAGGCTTGATTCACTTTCAATTTTGCATAGATTTTAGGCCTTGTGGGGCTTCAAATTGTTTGCTAGATTTAGGTGAGCACTTGAAATCTTATTATTAGGTGAAGCTTTCGATTATTAGGGTGCCAATACTTCAAAACCGTGACGCTGGCGATACCTTAATGTCTTCCCAATTTAATTACACGGAAGCTACTAGAAAAGACTAGAAACCCAACAATCCTAACTAAACCGCTAAGTCAATATTTATTAAGCAAAAAATATTTACAAGCGAAGGGAGAATAAGCAAACAACGAGAACACATGAGTTTTTGAAAGAATACGAGTACTCTACGTTTAGCATAGTAACTTATAATTAACTCTATCATTTCTCGTCCTCATTTAAGAGACTTAGCCTAATGTGTAGTTAAGGAACCAAAGCTAAGTGCTCAACACGCACGGTCGAGTCAAAAGTTACTCTTATTCTCGCCATCGGAAAATCTACATTCGTGTCTTCAAACACTTATGAAATATGAGAAAATTTTTTAAAATTTGGCCATTTTTAGCCTTATTTTGCAATAAAAATGATAACAAAAAGATAAACTTTGGAAAGCGTGAAGGTTTGGCAAGGCAAGTATCTATTCACCCCCCCATACTAAAGTTAAACATTGTCCTCAATGTTTCTAGTCTAGGGGTGCAAATACCCCCATACTAGAGACGTAGTCGAATGCTTAATCTAGCATGGAAAGGGTGTAACCATTAAATTTAAAGCCATTTATGAAGTGTGCTAAAAACCTAAGGTTAGAACATAAAAGGATATATCATATGGATATTGGGAATGGCTTCCAAAGCAAACGATCGAGTGCTCCCATAAAACGAACACAAGAGGCTCCAATCGTGAAGATCATGATCTAAAAACCACAATGCACAAACAACCACGGAACAAAGGTCGGAAGGGCACAAATCCCCTCACATTAAACTAATTAGAAAGCAATAATATGTACATGGATAAGCATGGGTCTCCCCCACGAGGCACCTTGTTTTTGATAACCGAGTCAAAAGCTCGACTCGAATCCCCATAAATGTGATCATTTAGGGATAATCATGGTATAGTCAATTTTTGGTGGGGCTTACATGATAAACAAGGCCCAAAAGCACGTGGAGTACTTTAAAAATCCGATAAACGTATACCGGGGTCAAAGATAGCGTCCTCGTTTTCGGATGAAAGACGAGACAACACAACTCCAACACAAATCCCAATGGGATAGAAGAAAATAGGAGAGAAGAAATATAAGGGTGGGACAATGGGTAAGTCAAAACATTGAGCTACTCGAGGTAGACTCGCACCAATCAAATGAAAAGATTTTCCATTTATTGCATCGGTGGAAGACCGAGATTTCCCTATATAAGCAATTCCAGGATCAAATATCTCGTCCTCGGTCGAGAAAGGGGAGGAAACATATGGGGCTTCCCCCACACTAAGTCCACGCAAAGCATCGTCAAAAGGAGAAGACGAGCTTGTAGTACTCAATAAACGCGGTGATGACGGAGTTAGAATTGTAGAAAAATCTTTTAAATTAAATTCAAAATCTTTTCCTTTTTCATCTTTTAAACTCTCCATGTGAAAACCCGATTTAATTATGTCAAAAATATTTGGTGTATCTAAAACAATGTTAGTCACACTAAAAATTCTCACATTTTGAAATCTTTTTGGTTTAGGTGGTGGCAAGTTTTCAAATCTTTTGTCAACAAAGAAAACCTCCCCATCGGGATCAACGTATTCATCATCCGAAGATTCACTCGAGATTGGAATCATAGGCTTAACACTCTTAACCTCCATCGGCGGAGGGGACGGAACTTCATTTTTATCAACTCCTAAAACTCTATTTGAAATCCTTTGACAAATGTTTTTGGTGGAATTGACATTGTACAAAGATGTGATCGAATACACATGAGAAAGAGTGGAGTTTTGGGTTGCATTAATGACGAGTTCTTCCTCATTGAAACGAAGAGTGATTTTTCTAGCATGCACATCGATAAGTGCTCTCGAGGTATCCAAAAAAGATCGACCTAAAATTAACGGAACTTTAGGATCGATGGGAATATCAACGACAATGAAGTCCACGGGATAATAGAATTTCCCAACTTTCACAAAGACGTCCTCGGCTACTCCACAAGCTAGAATCGTAGAATGATCGGCCATTTCAATTGACATTCTTGAAGGAGTGAGATTTGGAAGATTGAGCGATTTAAAAATCTCGAGAGGCATCAAATTAATACTAGCACCAAGATCGGCTAAGGCGTAGCATTCTTCCATGTCTTGGATAGCACATGGGATTAAAAACTTTCCAGGATCACCGACTTTTTGAGGTATGCGGCTTAGAAAAACCGAAGAACAACTAGACGATTTTTGCAATTTCTCTTTGTTATTCAACATACTTTTGAAGTTCGCGGCAAATCGAGGCATCATGACTAAGGCGTCGGCAAAACTTATATTAAAATGCAAGTCACGAAACATTTTCATAAAAAGTTCAAATTGGTAATTATTTCGTTCTTGTGCCTTTTCCTTGTCTCGTCTTGATGGGTAGGGTAAAGGTGGTGTGGGTTGGGGCAAATTAGGCATAGGCAACGGCCTTGGAATCTCGGGTTCCATTATGGGTATTGGTTCAACCGTAGGTGTGGTTTGAGCGGTACTTCGTGGGCTTGTAATGTGCTCCTTTTCAACCACAACCTCGGGTTCTTTCTCTTTTTCCTTCTCCATAGAAGTACTTGGACGAGAAATGGGTTCTTTGAAAGTTTTACCACTACGAGTAGTAATAACCTTCAATTCTCCTTTCGGGTTCACGATGGTATCACTAGGAAGACCACCCGAAGAAGAGGGCTTACACATGATAGCTTTAAACATTTTGGCCATACGGTCTTCAAACTTTGATTGCCTAGCATCCGCTTTTAACAACTCTTGCTTAATCTCATGTTGTCCTTGCTCCATTTTTTGTTGATTTTGTTGGAGTCGTGTGACATTTCCTTCCATTTTATTAGCATGAGTTTTAAGTTCATTAGCAAGTTCGTTTTTAAGCTCGTTTTTCAATTCGGACCTTAAGCTAATCATCTCACGTTGCATGTTATCAAACCTAGCATCATTAGCCTTAGCATAATCTAAAAATTCTCCTTGCAAATTTTTAGTGTGAGCATTTTGAAAACCTTGAGTAGGAGTTTGAAAATCACGGTTTTGGTTTTGGTTTGAAATTTGCCCATTACCACTTTGATAATTACCCTTGTTATAATTCCTTTGATTTCCTTGGTAATTTCCACCTTGGTTGTTGTTGCGATAATTATTAGCATTTTGATTGGGTGGAGCTTGATTCGAACGAGAACCTTGACCGATTTGGTTATAAGTTCCCGTGGCTACATAAGCATTCGAAGTGTTACCATCCGCGGTAATGCACTCGGAAAAATCATGAGCTCCACCACATGAAATACAACTCTTAGCAACCGCTTTAACCGAAGCGGAATTTGAAGCTTCTTGAGCTTTCCAATGAGACATAAGAGTCGAAAACCTATCGAAAAACCGATTCTCCTCATTTGCTTCATCTTGCAAGGCATTAATGGAACGAGATGATGACGAGCCCAAATTGGCAACACTCGGTGTGTTACGAGGGCTATAGACCTTAGACCTATTTTCTATGATTTTCAAAGCCTCATTCGTCGTTTTGCACAAAAAATTACCACCCGCGGCGGCATTTAAATAATCTCGTTCATGTTCATTAAGCCCATTATAAAAAGTGTCAATTTGATGCAATTCGGAAAAATCATGGTGTGGACATTCATGTAACATTTCTTTAAACCTTTCCCAAGCCATTGAAAAACTTTCATTAGGTCTTTGTGTAAAACGTGAAATCTCGTTTTTCAGATGTGTTGTCTTAGATGGTGGAAAAAATTGATTCACAAATTTAGACACGAGATCGGCCCATGTCAAAATCGAATTCGGCGGTTCTTTCTCAAGCCAAATCTTGGCGGGTCCATCTAACGAGTAAGGAAACAACATCATCTTAATGGGATCGTGTGGTACATCCTTAAACTTGCTTGTCACGGTGAGACGATTGAATTGCCTAATGTGATAATGTGGGTTGTCTTTTTCGTGACCGCGAAACTTGTTTGCTTGAAGCATAGACATTAAACCCGTCTTGATCTCAAAGTTCTCCGCAAGGATGGAGGGAATCACAATGGCCTCTCCAAAACCCTCGGTGGGTGCTTGAAGCAACTCCATCATAGTACGATTAGCCATGATAGCTTCTTGTTCTACAATAGGTTCCTCACTTGGAGACTCCTCACTAAAATCTAGTGACTCCTCACTAGATTTTATAGCTTGTAAACCTCAAAAATGACCTAATTAAGCTAAAAACTATTTTTAAAAATTTTAAAACCAAATTAAACTATTTTTAAACTCCTAAAAACTATTAAAATCTATTAAATCTTAAATTAATTCTAAAAATTAATTGAAAAGCCTAAAAATTAATTGGAAAGTGAAAAAGGTCCTATTTTAATGTCTAGAATCTAGGAAAAACGAAAAAAAGTTAAAAATAAAACTTCGAATTTTTATGAATAAAATAATAATAAAATAATCCAAAAAATTAAAAGTTCAAAAATAAATTCTAAAAAATTCTCAAAAATCCTAAATATTCTAATTAAGAAGAAAATGCAAATTAAAGTTCCTAAAACCTTTTGGTTAATTTTATATTAATTTTTAAAGTTGTCTAAAAACCCTAAAATTAAATAAAATTAAAAATTAAAGTTTTTGAAAACTTTTTGATATGTAAACCTCAAAAATACAAATTAAAACCTAAAAACTATTTTTTTTGTATTTTTTAATTACAGTTCACTATTTTTAAATGACTTTCTAAATTTAAAACTAAAAATAATTCTAGTAATTAATTAAATAAAAGGAAAAATAATATTTTGACCCAGAAAAATCTTAAAACCTAATCAAATCCTAGGAAAAATGAAATAAGCTAAAAAAGTTACTTAAATAAGCTAGAAATAAACAAATAAGCTACGGCTTATTTAAATAAGCCAAAACCAAAACGTGGTTAAATAGCTATTGAAATGAAAAGAAAACGTAAAAAGGCATCTAGATCACCGGTTAACACGCTAAGTCCCCCAGCGAGGGGTCGCGTGTTCGAGTCCGGGCGGGGTGACCTTTTTATAAAAATTTTCTTTTTTTATTTTTTTACTTTCCAATCCAACTGTTAACACTTTTATGACTTGAAACACGAATTCAATCCTTCTTCACAATGATTTAATCCAGATTATGAATAAAAAACGTATCCAGTTGGGTTTATGAACACAAGCAGGTTTGCTTGTGTTTTCTGTTTTCTTCACAAGGGATGAAAAGCCCAAGAGGAGCTTGGACTTGGATTTGGTGGCGTTTTTGGTGGAACCAAGGCACCCCTACACTCTTTCTGAGTGTAGGGAGTCACAATAAGCAGAAAATACACACCTAGCACACAATTAAAGCACACACAATACACATGAATGTTGCTGTGACAAAGAGATGAAGTCTGGTGGTTTTTTTATGCTAACAGCTTGCACAAAACTCACTTTCAAAGCCTAAGATTTGGCACACAAAGGTACCAATTAACATACAAACTAACTCAAACCCTAAATCACCCTAACACTTAACAGAATTCAAAATCTTTAAGCAAATAATGAACAAATTAAGCAGAAAAATGGCCAATGCAGATTTTAAGCTATCTTCTCCCTTTTTTATCACACCATTTGCTTCAAAACTTTACCAAGATGAAAACAAAACCAGATTATACCTAAGACAACCCTATTGACTATTCCTAACACGTTTTACTTGCACAATCTAACAAATTTATCAATATAAAAAGCAGATCCAAACAACCCTTTAAGTATTACAAACCAAGATTTTCAAACCAAACTCTTTAAAATCTTACCCAAACTGACTTATTAAGCTTATATCATGTACATAACACTTAGATAGCACAATTCAAGACAGATTAACACACTTTTCATGCAAACAAACCAATCTCATACAAAATTCCTAAAAACTGTAAATTAAAAAGGTAATTGAGTTTTACCTTGAGGGACTTACATCCAAGTCCCTCAGTGACTGATTGTCACCTCCTACCAACTGGGGTTGGTGTTGAACCTTTAACATCAACAATCCTTCAACCTGTTTTAAGAAAAATCCAAAGGAAAGCACAAATATAGGTATATTCTGTTTTACCTTTTTCTTTCTTAAAAACCTTAACTCTCAGAAAATCAAAATTAATGGTCCACTTTCACTTCCCAAAAAAATACTTGAATTTTCTAAAAATCTTAGCCTTTTTAAAACCCTTTTTAAAAACTTGAATCACTCAAAATTTTCACAAATTAAATGGAACTCAGTTTATCTTCACAATTTATAACAACTTTAAATAACATAAAAAGGAATTATATTGTCTTACCACAAACACCAAACTTTTATTTATCTAAAAGGAATTACAAAAACTTTTTGAAGAAAAACTGGAACAAAGTATAGGGTCACATGTCGACTCCTATATATACTAACAAAAGGAACTATCTAGAATGATAATTAAATAATACATGAAAAATGCTAAGCTAAAACCCTAGAGATTGAATTGCCTTGTTTACCCTTGGTCTTGGTCGAATCTTGGTCAAAAGCTTGATCACATGTGATTGACAGCTTGCTTGGTTGATCTTGGACGTTCAAATAGACTTGGGGACCAAGTAGAAGGATCACAAACGTTTGTTGTGTCGGGGTATTGGGTTGTGGGAAAGGGATGGGTGCAGGGGAGGTACGGGGAGGGGTCCACAGGTCATGTGGCTTTGTTGGGTGAGGTGGGAAAGGATGAGATGGGGTTTAATTTAGGATCTGGACAATCTTAGGGTTTAACCCTTTGTTTTTGGCTTAATTGAAACTGGGGTGAGGTTAGGGTTTATGGGGATTAGGAGGTTAGGGTTTATGGGGATTAGGGGATAGGTTTAATCACGAATTTCAATGTTGAATTCTTGAAGGATCAAAACCCAACGAAGAAGTCTTGGCTTAGAATCTTTCTTAGTCAACAAGTACTTCAACGGGGAATGATCGGTATACACGATGGTGGTAGAAAGGACAAGATAGGGGCAGAACTTCTCAAAAGCATACACTACAGCTAAAAGCTCTTTTTCGGTAGTGGTATAATGCAATTGAGCCCCGTCATTGTCTTGCTAGCGTAATGGATTGGTTGGAAGTGTTTGTTCACTCTTTGGCCCAAAACCGCTCCAATAGCAAAGTCGCTAGCATCACACATCAATTCAAAAGGTAGCTCCCAATTAGGGGTAACCAAGACCGGTGCCTTAGTAAGCTTGTCCTTAAGAAGATTGAAGGATTCAAGACACTCTTTAGAAAAGATAAAAGGAATATCTTTTTCTAAGAGGTGGGTCATCGGGCGAGCGATTTTAGAAAAATCTTGAATGAATCGACGATAGAAGCCCGCATGACCAAGGAAACTTCTCACACCCTTCACTGTTGAAGGTGGAGGTAATTTGGCTATGACATTCACTTTAGCACGGTCCACTTCAAGACCGGCTTTTGAGATTTTATGTCCAAGCACAATGCCTTCTTTTACCATAAAAGGGCATTTTTCCTAATTTAGAACAAGGCGGAGTGTCTTCACACCGCCTTAAGCATGCGTTCCAAATTGGCAAGGCAAGTAGAGAAGGAATCACCATAGACCGAGAAATCATCCATGAAGACTTCCATGGTTTGCTCAACCATGTTATGGAAGATAGCCATCATACACCTTTGGAAAGTCCCAGGAGCATTGCATAAGCCGAAAGGCATTCTTTTGTAAGCAAATGTGCCATAAGGACAAGTGAATGTGGTTTTCTCTTAGTCTTGGGGATCGATGGGTATTTGAAAATAACCCGAGAAACCGTCTAAAAAGTAGTAATAGTCATTACCCGCCAGACGTTCAAGCATTTGGTCCATGAAAGGAAGGGGAAAATGATCATTTCTCGTAGCATCATTGAGTTTGTGATAGTCTATACAAACTCTCCACCCTGTACCGAGACAAGTAGGAATCAACTCGTTGTTTTCATTGGGCACAACGGTGATTCCGCCTTTCTTAGGCACACAATGGACTGGACTAACCCATGGTGAATCCGATGTAGGATAGATCATGCCCGCATCAAGAAGTTTGATAACCTCTTTTTTGATAACGTCATGGATCTTGGGATTCACCCTTCTTTGGCTTTGAATAGTGGGTTTAAAGTCGTCCTCCCTGAGAATTTTATGTGTGCAAAAGTGAGGATCAATTCCACGAATATCGGAGATCTTCCACGCAATCGCTTTCTTATGATTCTTCAGCACGGCTATAAGTCGGGATTTTTCTTCTTCTTTCAAGTCCTTAGCGATGATGACGGGCGACTTCTTGTTGTCGTCAAGGAACACGTACTCGAGATGAGACGACAGATCCTTAAGCTCTAAATCCGGAGGATTTTCGATGGAAGGCGTAGTCAAATTCGGTTCATCGATAGATATATCCTTAGGAGATGGTGGAGAAATATGGTCCTCATTGAGAAGTTTCTCAATGGTGCGAATGTCTTCATCCCAATTGGAGGGAGAATCGTCATATTGCAAGTCCACATCTCCCAAAGTTGCTTCAAATTCTTTCAAGATGAAATCACTTTCTCCAAATGGAGTTAGTGATGGAGCAATAGAGGAAACGGTCTCAACAATGGGTAGAGAAGAAGAACCACTTTTACAAGCGTCTTTGAAATGTTCTTCACAAGCCTCATCAAGAACGTCAATTAAATTAACGCTCTCGTTTTCAGAAAGCTGCTTAGAAAGTTTACCCATGTTGAAAACGATTTTATCGTCACCAACTCTCATGATTAATTCGCCCGCGGCTACATCAATGAGAGTGTGACCGGTCCTCAAGAATGGACGTCCAACGATTAATGGAACACGAGGGTCCATCTCGTGGTCAACGACAACAAAATCCGCCGGAAAGGTGAATTTTTTGACACCAACGAAGACGTCTTCGGCTATCCCCACTGGATAAGGAACCGTACGGTTAGCTAATTCCAAAGTCATTCGTGTGGGGACTAGCTCGGGTAGAGACAATTGTTTCCAAACGCTTAAAGGCATTAAGTTGATACTAGCACCTAGATCGGCTAGGGCCATACAATTCTCTACCCCGTAGAAGTTGCAAGGAATCAATAAAGGACCCAGATCACCAAGTTTGGTCGGTAATTTCTTTAAGAGCACTGTAGAGCAATTCTCATTAAGTTGGGACTGAGCGATATCGAGAAGTTTCTCCTTATAACTGAGAAGATCTTTAAACATTTTAGCATATTTTGGCATGTGAGCGATAGCCTCAGCAAAGGAGATATTGAAATTCAGTTGTTTAAACATTTTGAGAAAGTTAGAAACCTAAATATCATCCTTGTTCTTCAATTTCTCTTTCCTCAACCTTGAGGGATAAGGTATATTGGGTTGAGATGAAGGCTTTGGTATGGAAATCTCACTCACATCCTTGGGTGGTGGAGGGGTAGAAGTAGAAGGTGGTGGAATTGGAGAAGTAGACTCATTTTCCTTAGTCACAATCACCGGTGTAGGTTTAGGAAGCTCGGGTTCCTTTAAACCTTTTCCACTGCGAGTGGTGATTGCTTTCATCTCCCCTCTTGGATTAGCAACGGTGTTACTCGGAAGAGAACCCAAACCAGAGGCTTGATTACTTGGGAAGAAACTAGCCATCATGTTCCTTAAGTCATTCGTTTGACTTTCCAAAGTGTTTCGCATATCAGCTCGAAGATCATTCCCTTGTTTCACTATATATGCTTTCATGTTGGCCATTTCTCGCTGAAGGTTCTGCACTATCGCATCATTAGTCATCATGTAAGTTTCAACCTCGTGATTAAATACGGTGGGTTGGTTGGGAGGAGGAGCATGGTAGGCAGGTGGTTGATAAGCGGGTTGTTGGTAAACTTGGTTGTTTCTTTGAGGTGGATATGGGGTTCTTTGGGTTTGATATTGATTTGGAGCACGAGGTTGGTTTTGATTGTTGCGATTGAGGTTGTTTGGATTTTGTGGGGGAAAACTGGGTGGTGAAAGAAAGTTGTTTGAGCGATAGCTGAGCAAATTGCGATCACCTTGAGGACGTGCTTGATAGCCTCTTGTAGAATAGGTACCGTTGGCGGCATACACATTTTCCGGATTGTCATGAGTCGAAGGACAATCGGTGTATGAGTGAGATCCCCCGCATATTTCACATGATAAGCATTAGCTTGGGCAGTGATTTGTTTGGCATTGTTTGCGGTTTGGAGAGCAAGTGATTCAACAAGCGAAGTAAGCTTATCAATTCTCATGTCGCTCTCATTAGTGCTAGCACTAGCCACATTAGTACGAACACTTTTGGTTTGCACTCTAGACTTTTTCTCTATAATATCTCAAGCGGCATTATAAGACTTAACCAAAATGTTACCCCCCGAGGCACTATTTAGTGAATCTTGGTCATTCATGCTTAAACCATTGTAAAAAGTATTAATTTGATGTACTTTTGTGAAACCATGTTGAGGACACTTTCTTAAAAGTTCCTTAAAACGGTCCCAAGATTCACTAAATGTCTCATCGTACCTTTGTTCAAAAGTAATGATTTCATTCCGCAAAGCGGTAGTACGTGAGGGTGGGAAAAAGTAGTTGATGAATTTGGTCTCTAAATCCGTCCACGTATGAATACTTTGTGGTGGTTCCTTATCAAGCCAATTCCGGGCTTGTCCCCTTCTAAGGAGAAAGGAAAAAGTTGCAAGCGCATCACTTCTTGTGAAACCCCATTGTACTTGAACGTATTAGTGAGTTGAAGGAACCTTTTTATATGGTCATGAGGATCATCAAGCGAACGCCCCAAGAAAGGTTGAGCAGAGACCATTTGAATGAAGCCGGATTTAAGCTCAAAGTTGTTGGCTCCAATCTCAGGTATGACAATAGCATCGGTGTTGCCCTCTACGTGCGATTGCAAAAGCTCGATCATTGGTTGATTGTCCATGGTGACAATAGGTGGAGTAATGACTTCGGCTTGAGCTACTTTCTTCTTACGAGCACGAGTACGCATACACACCTACAAAAGAAAATAAAGATAGACAAGAAATATTTTTGGTTTTTATATGTTTTTCCTTTTTTTTTGAAATTTTTTTGAATTTTTTTGAATTTTTATGGATTTTTGAATATTTATAAGCAAGAAAAATAACATTCAAAAGTGAACGGATCCCAAAATCCAACGCGTCTCTCACAAAAAACGTTAATCTTCACGAAAAGAGCCGGTAGCAGCGCCATTTAATACAAGGATAAACCAAGTATAAAATAATTTCGTTCCAAGTCTTTTCGAATTGGTTATTGGTGGGAAGTGCGACTCAATTGTTCTTGGTGGACAAATAAAATGATTTGGTTATCTATTTTAATCTAAAAGCAAGTAAGAAAATTGTCGTTGAGTAAAAATTAAAGCTTTAAAAATTTAACTAAGAATAAAAGCTTGCAATCTTTGGAAATTAAAAACGTAAACGATTAAAAACTTAAAAACTTTGTAAAACCTAAAAATTGAAACTATCGGAATGTAACAAGTCCTTTCTAACGGAATTAACTGAAATTAAAACCATCGGAATGATCGAATGCATGGCTATCGGAATGTTGCTGTCTGAATATCCATCGAAATGTAACCAAATTAATTCTTTCGCAATGTATGCCTATCGGAATGTGTATGTCGCAATGTTGCAGTATCGGAATGTTGTTAACGAAATTTGGGCAGAGCTTCAACTTAAAGAAACCTTAAGTTCCGTCGGAATATGCGATCAGAATGAGCGATCACAATCCCAGATCGGAATAAGGGGGATAAACCAAGTGATCGCAAAGTAAAACCACAAGGGTTATTGCGATACAACCAATGCTGTCGTCGGAATGTGTAACCCTCAATATTGCGATGGAACACGAAAATAATCCGAAAATGAAGTTAAGCCAATGTTTCAATAAACAGTTCCAATAAGCTCACTTAACCAAATCTTAAACAACTCACTAAGCATAAATTTAACAACTTTTGAAACATGAAAATCATAAACTTTATAAAAGGAACTTTAAAAGGATTAAAATTTTTGAGAAAACTAAAAACAATAAGCTAAACACTAATAAGCCAATAAGCATGAATAGCTTAAAGCTTAATCCGTGTAAGACTTAGAAAAGCATGAAAAGATGAACCTTTTAATCACGAAATCATCAATCAACCCGTATGAAATAATATTTTCGGATCAAAAATTAAAGTAAAATCAAGAAAGGAAGAAAAAGATTGAAGATTAAAAGCTTAAACTTGAACTTTTTGATTAATAAAACTCAAATACAAAGATTAACTAAAGCTTAACTTGAAAGAAAAGATTAAAACTTAGTGAGAGAAAGCTTAAAATTTTCTCTCTCTAAAAACTAGAAAGGAAAAAATGAAAAAATGAAACTAGCTAACCCCCTCCTAATGTGTTTATGAGGGTATTCATAGGCAATGGGGGAGAGCATATGTTGCCTCCTCTTTCTTTCTTCTCGGTTCTTCGTCTGTTAAGTTCTTCGACTTTTCTCGACGTCCTCTCGGGATTAATTAATCTAGTCTTTATAAATTCTTCACTTATATAGACTTGAGTTATTCGACTTCATTAAACTTTCGTCTTTAGACTTTTTCTTCGATTAATCTTCAGAATAGGCCTTGGACTTCCGTTCTTTTTATACTCTTGATCTTTTGACTTCGTCTTTTCTCGTTTTCTTCGATAAAAGCCCGTGAAAGCCCGTGTTTTCTTCCTTTTTCATCTTTTGGTCCTAAAACACAATAAAAACACAAACCACGCATAATTCTGACTTTTATGACATAAAATATACGTTTTGGTCTTGTTATTATTGGAAATAAGTGGTAAAAGGATAAGTGTTTTCACACTTATTACAAGGGAATGCTCTAACAAGCAAGACCAGGAGAGGAGCAGATATTCAACTTTCAAGATTCAGGAGGTGAAGGATGATAAGAAGGCGTTGGTGTCTGTTGACTCTATGGTCAACTGGAATGATCATCGATATGCTATCCTGGAAACAGCTGAACCTTCTACTGACGTGTTTGCAAAGATTGCTGGGAATCTGTCTGATGTCGAGGAAGCAAAAGAGTTTGCTCTCATGGGCATCTCACCTCAGGTACAACATTGTCCTCTTGGTTGTCATGATAAATATTCAGAATTGTTGTCTCAATATAATGACTTAAATGATCAAAATGATAAGTATTTTTATAGGTTCAAGCATATAAGGCTTCTTTAAACACATTGGAACACCAAAAGAGGTGGCTTCAAGATACTCAACGAGAGTACGAGGATAAAATTAGGATTCTAAACATTGATTTAGAAAACACAACAAATATTCTTAAATACACTGAAAAGGTAAAAGATAACAGTATCAAAGATAAACAAGACATGAAGGAAAAATTAGATGCTACACTTTTAAGATTTGAAAAATGGCAAAAGGCACCTAAGAATCTTTCAAAATTAATTGATAGTAGTATGTCTGGTAGGACTAAAAGAGGGTTAGGATTTGATAAATATATTGATTCAGAAGATGTGTTTGATTTATCTTTTTCAAGTGTCTTTGATCCTGACAAGGAGGAAGAGGGAACACCTAGTTACAATAGGTTTAAACCAGCGGCAGAAATTCACGTTGTCCCTCCACCTCTTACAGGAACTTTCATGCCCAATACTAGGCATAATGACTTGGATGGATCACAGATGCATGAGTCCCCAAAAAGTTCTACTAATACTAATGACTTTGTCTCGTGTACTTTCAGTGACAAAGCCAGTGACTCTGCATCATATGGTTCAAGTGAAGAGTCGAGACCTGCAAGCTCCAAGTCAAATGACCATGCTGCTACTAGTGCTAGGAAGAGTAAAGAGAGAGTTGCTTTCACTTCATCTGTGTCTAGTCCTGGGTTATTGAGTCCTAGGAAGAATGTGTCTCCTAGAATTGTGTGTAATAAAGTT
The DNA here is from genome assembly GCA_025667525.1 of Glebionis coronaria. NCBI lineage: Eukaryota > Viridiplantae > Streptophyta > Magnoliopsida > Asterales > Asteraceae > Glebionis > Glebionis coronaria. The sequence continues at coordinate 402,167,073 of CM046882.1, read as the reverse complement.
AGAAGTATGAAAGAATGTCATTCTAATAAAAGGTCGTTTAAAACATGTTTTGTTTGTGGGAGTGAATTTCATTTGATTAAAGATTGTGATTTTTATGACAAACATTCTTTTGTTTTTCAAGCATTTCATGCTCCTGGTCCACCAGGAGTTGTTCCATATTCTTCTAGAAGACTAAACCCATGTGCCCAATCTTTTTCTTCTTCTAGAAGGACCTCTCCTTTAGCTTCTAATCATTGGAGAAACATTGGATTACTACCAAATAGACCAACCAGCAACTATTTTCAGACTTTTAATCCAAATTATGCATTTAATTTAGACCACATGTATTTTGGGTTGGGAAATCTCGGAACTGCTGTTAAGCCCTCAGCAGGTTATTCTTGGTCAAACAATAACACCCGTATGATGAATAGGCAACCTAAGAACAATGGTGGATCTCATCAATCTTCTTGGCTATCTACTAAAGATCCACAAGGCAGGCTCAAACCTGAAAAGGTTTGGGTCCCCTTAAGACACTAACTTTTGCATATATCTTTTCTTGTTGTTGTAGGTTACTCCTTACCAAGATCCTTCTCTAGGAATTGTTGATAGTGGATGCTCTAGGAGCATGACAGGAAATAAAAGTCTTCTATCTAACTTTGTACCATTTCAAGGCGGAAAGGTCTATTTTGGAGGAGGTGAAGGAAGGATCGCTGGCAAAGGAATGATTTAGTCCCCTAATCTTAACTTTGAGCAGGTCTACTATGTGGAAGCACTTCAACACTTCAACTTGATATCTGTCTCTTAGATTTGTGACAAGAAGCAGTTTCTCCTCTTTACGGATACTGATGCACTAGTGTTATCCAAAGACTTTAAACTCCCAGATGACTCACAAGTTCTGTTCAGAACCCTTAGAAGACACAACCTCTATAGTATCAAGCTGAATGAAGTCAATCCTATTGGTCAACTAGAATGTTTGGTTGCTAAAGCCTCAGAAGATGAAGCCACTAAATGGCACGGAAGGATGGGACATGTGAACTTCAAGACCATTCACAAATTAGCAAATCTGAATTTGGTCTCTGGTCTACCTCCCAAAACATTTAGAAATGATATCAATTGCCTTGTATGCAGTAAAGGCAAACAACATAAAGCATCCTTCAAGGCCATTACTGCTCTCAGCCTTATAACTAAACCATTGCAGCTACTACACATGGATTTATTTGGTCCTACCTCTATTAGGAGCATTGACCACAAGTAATTCTGCCTTGTGGTAACTGATGGGTATAGCAGGTTCACGTGGGTTTTCTTCATGGCTGCCAAGAGTGAGACCTACTCAATTCTCAAGGATTTTATTACACTGATTGAGAATTAGTTGTCCAAGAAGGTTAAAGGTATTCGATGTGATAATGGAACGGAATTAAAAAATGCAGACCTCATAGCACTTTGTAATTCTAAAGGCATCAAAAGAGATTATAGTGCAGCAAGAACTCCTCAACAGAATTGTGTGGCCAAAAGAAAGAACAGGACTCTAATAGAAGCTTCGAGAACAATGCTTGCCGATTCCAAGCTTCCAACCATGTTCTGGACAGAAGCTGTCAATACTGCAAGTTATGTTTTGAATAGAGTTTCTATTACTAATCCTCACAAGAAGACTCCCTATGAGCTACTCACAGCTAAAGTACCAAACATTGCTCATTTGAAGCCATTTGGGTGTCCTGTCACCATTCTAAATACTAGTGACTATTTGGGGAAATTTGATGGCAAGGCAGATGAAGGATACATTGTGGGATATTCAGCTCACTCTCGGGCTTATCGTGTCTACAATCTCTAAGCCAAGTGAGTAACTGAAACTATAAATCTCAGGTATTTTGAGGAGAAGTCAAACATACAAGGCAAGGGTCCTGAATGGTATTTTGATCTTGATTATCTTAGTGATTCATTGGGATATTTTCGTTTCAAAACTAACCATAATGCAGGTCCAAAAGTGTTTGCAACTTCTAGTGCAGGTGCTCATTCTAGTCTTTCAGACTCAGATGACGAGGATGATATTCTTGTTGTTCCATCCTATTCCACTACAGTCTCTCCTACTACTCCAAGTGATGCTACTCCATCAGATATTTCGGACTCACAAGGAGCTCTTGACACATTTCTCAAGCAACAACTAGAGGCTACTACAGCAGCCGCTCAAGGTGGCTTTGAGTTTCCTTTGAATACTTCTGCTGACAAAGCTACTCCTAGTACTCCAACTGTTACTCCTAGTGCTAGTTTAACACCTATTGGTAGTCCAGCTAGTGATTCCACTTCCTCTACTAGATTCTCTAGTCCTTCTGACCTGGAAAACTATCAAAAGAAGTTTTCTACCAAGCTGGATGATATTCATAAGCAACCAATGGATGGCATTTTCGACTCTGCTTCATATGATGATGACTTTGTTGGGGATCTTAATAACTTGGCACCAGAAGTGGACGTAGCTTCCAATCCAGTTTTTCAGTCACACAAAGACCATCCTACTACTCCAATCATTGGAGATCCTGGTTCTACTGTCAAGACTCGCAGAATGCATAAGAAAGCAACGTCTGATCATCATGCTCTTGTGAGCTATATTGAGGACCAAAAGCGTAATAATCATACGGACTTTCAACATTGTTTATTTGCTTGTTTTCTTTCACAGGTGGAACCTATATCAGTCTCTCATGCTCTTGAGGATCAAAGTTGGGTGGAGGCTATGCAGGAGGAGATGCAGCAGCTCTTGTTTCAGAATGTTTGGATCCTAGTTGATTTGCCAGATGGAAAAAAGGCAATTGGTACCAAATGGATTCTCAAAAACAAGAAAGATGCAAGAGGTATTGTGGTGAGAAATAAGGCAAGGTTGGTTGCACAAGGTCATACACAACTTGAAGGCATTGACTACACTGAAGCTTTTGCTCATGTTGCTAGAATTGAGGCCATTCGTCTGTTTTTGGCTTTTGCTTCTTATGTGGGCTTTACAGTTTTTCAGATGAATGTCAAGAGTGAATTTCTCTATGGCAAGATTGATGAGGAAGTTTATGTCGCTCAACCTAAGGGCTTTGTCGATCCACTTCATCCCAAGAAAGTTTACAAGGTGGTCAAAGCTCTCTATGGACTTCATCAGGCTCCTAGAGCTTGGTATGAGCGTCTTTCTACTTTCTTGTTAAAACATGGCTATAGAAGAGGCACAATTGACAAAACACTATTTCTTAAGAGGAATACCAAGGACATTATCCTTGTTCAGGTTTATGTGGACGATATTATCTTTGGTTCTACTAAAAAGAAATGGTGTGATGAGTTTGAACAACTGATGAAGGGTGAATTTCAGATGAGTGCTATGGGAGAGCTTACATTTTTCCTTGGTCTTCAAGTCAAGCAACAGGTGGATGGAATCTTCATAAGTCAAGATAAATATGTTCATGAGATCCTTCAGAAGTTTGATATGGATCCTCTTAGACAAGCAGCAACACCTTGTAGCTAAAGTCAAACTCAAGAATGAGCCAGATCCTCCGGTAAATGTTCACATGTACAGGTCAATGATTGGCTCACTAATGTATTTGACTGCATCACGTCCGGATATTATGTTTGCAGTAAGTGCTTGTTCTAGACATCAGGTGGCTCCAATGGTTTCTAACTTGAATGCAGTCAAGAAGATTTTCAAGTACATCAAGGCTCAACCCAATTTAGGCTTGTGGTATCCTAGAGAATCACCTTTTGTTCTTGAAGCATATAGTGATAGTGACTATGCAGGTGCTAATAATGACAGAAAATCTACTACTGGTGGTTGTTAGTTTTTGGGTCACAGACTTATCTCATGGCAATGTAAGAAACAGACGATAGTAGCTACTTCTTCAACAGAAGCTGAATACGTAGCTGCTGCTAGTTGTTGTGGACAAGTTTTGTGGATACAAAATCAGATGCTTGATTATGGGTTCAACTTTATGAACACCAAAATTTTCATTGACAATCAAAGCACTATTTGCATTGTGAAGAATCCTGTTTTTCATCAACGTACAAAACATATTGAAATTAGGCACTACTTTATCAGGGATGCCAATGAGAAGAAGTTGATACATGTTCTTAAGGTTCATACGAATGATAATGTTTCTGATCTATTGACTAAAGCCTTTGATGGTCCTCGGTTCAACAACTTGGTGGTTCACATTAGAATGGTCAATCCTTGAGACCTAGGATTGAGGGGAGGCTAAGCCTAAGGGGAGGCTTAGTGTACATATGTACTTTCACAGATTAACATTTTGGTAGTCTTTAACAACAGATTGTTTGGGTATTTGTGGTGTGTGCTTCTTCTAGTGGAGGATTTTGGTCACTTCTGGTGGTAGTCTTCAACTTCTAGTAGATAAAAAACCTTAATTATCATTCATGGTTGGCTTCTAGTGTTGGTTTGGGTCACTGTTCACTTCGTTGACTTCTGTTGACCACATTGTGCTTCTAGTGTTGACCCTTATGCGTTTTTACTTTTAGTCAACGCAAGTTACTTCTGGTGTCTATCATATTATTTAACTTTGGTAACTGGGATTTGCAAATAAAGTTATAAGGGGCAAGTGGTTACTTTTGCATTAACTGCCTAATTTGAAAGGGCAACCCACATTATTAGGGGTCAGTGAACAGTTACAAGACCATTATTTATGGTCAATTACCCCCCTTGACTCATTCATCACAACCATAACACACACACACGCTCCTACTCTCTCAATCTCTATTCAATCACCTTCCATCACTTCCAATCATCATCAATGGCTGCTCTGTTCTCAAACCCGATCACAATAAGGTGGCGTATCTGGGAGATGGTCCTAGACGTGACGAATTCACAAACATCCTCGAGTTTATTGAAGCTTCTAACCTCATGTATGCTTTTACTGTTTGCCCAATTGTCTATGATAGTGTGAGTCGCCAGTTTTGGGCCACTGCCAAGCTTGTGGATGTTTTGGGTCGCCCACTTGAACTCCATGCTACCATTGATGGACGTTCATATGTGGTTTTTGAATCTTCTATTAGGAGTTCACTTCATCATCAAGATGAAGGTGGTGTTGTTTCCATCCCTAACGCTGAGGTTTTGGAGGGGATGGCTGATATTGGTTATCACCATGGGGGGAAGTTTAACTTCCAAAAGAATAGGTTTTCCCTCAAGTGGAAGCTTCTAGTGCACTTCTTGATTCACTTCTTAAGCCCTAAGTCTGGGAGTTAGGATGCATTTCCCATTCCTTTGGCTACTGGTTTGATTTGCATAGCACAGGGTCGAGTGTTTAATTTTTCGCGCTACTTGTTGGATGGGATGGTTTGCAATCTGAGTAGTACTGGATCTAGGAAGAAATTTTTAATGTATCCTAGGTTTTTGCAGCAGATACTTGTGTGTATACCTCGTAATAGGGAAGAGTATGAGACCCCCAAGCTTAGTTCTAAAGTTTACTCCAATATGGCTCTTGGGTTTAAGGGGGTTTGGAGGCCCCTTACTGAAGCTATGTTGGGCCTTTCCCAAGGTCCTCCTAATGTTGTTCCTCCGGCTGCTGAAGCTGAGGAGGAACTTCCATTAGGAGATGATCCTATGGAGGAGGAGAATCCTGCTGGTGGTGCGCCTCATGTGGCGGTGGAAGAGCCAGCTGCGGAAGTGGTGGTTGAAAGGCCATCCACTTCCAAGGCTGCCACCTCTTCTATGCCACATCAGTCGCCATTTATGGATACTCCCCCTTCTAGTCCAGTACATCAAACTGCTGAGAAGCCTTCTAGTTCTCGTGCTCATAATGATGACCTATTTATTGCTTCTGGTTCCAATGAAGCTTTCCCTGATCCAAGTCCTCTTGGTGGGGAAGCAGAGGAACCTGCTACACTGACTTCTTTGCTTGATCTCATGCATAGGTACCATGAAAGGATTATTTCTTTGGAGGCCGATTTGAATCAGCATTGCAAGCTTACAAGGGAATTTGTTCTTTCAATAGCGGACCGGATTAAAGCTTTGGAGACACATCAGAGAAGGAGGAAGAAGCATGTTGTTCAATCTGATTCTGATGAGGATGTTGAGGATCTTGTGGAGGATGGTTTGTCTTTGCTAGCGAAGGCTCCATTTGCTGATAAGTCGTACGCTGATATGCCTATTCCTCTTAGTCCATCAAGCATTCCTCCTACTGCTGCTACCTCTAGACCAAAGGAGGATATTGCTGGTTCTTCTGCTGGTACTACTGCTAGTCCTACTGCTAGACCATCTCATGATCCTAAGGGGAAATCCCCTATGACTGATGCACCCTCACCCCCTAGAAAGCGTACTTACAGGCAACTTGAGGAAGACATGTTGGGGGAGGAGGCTGCACAGCGAATGCAGGTGGAGATTGATAAAGCTGCTAGGGCTGAGGAAGAAGCTCTTCAGAAGCAAAGGCGTGAACAGTTGCAGCATGATGCTATGCATTGGGATGATACTGATTGGATGCGGGTGCTTACTATTCTTACATCTAATTATTCGCAGTTTACTGATCTCTTGGGTGCTGATGTAAATGAGCAGAATTGTATCCCCAGGCAATGGCATTAATGCGCAAACAAAAATTGTCTCTGGCTGCTCAACTGCGTGAAAAGCGTCGGAACAGACCTTTGACAAGATCTGAGGAGCGAAAGTTAATGCAGAGGTATGTAAAGTATCAGTCGGCTGCTCACTTTACTGTTGGTTGGACATGGGATCGGGTTCGGGGATTGTCTTTTGACGAGCTTAAGGATCTATATCAAAGGATGATAAAGCGTCAGAACACATCGGTTCCGAAGCGCTTCATCTATCGTCCTCCTCCATGAGTGGTTCCAACTTCTCAACCTACTGTTGCTCCTGGTTCTTCATCTGGTGTTCCTCATGTTTCTACTGGTATCCCATCTGTTGTTGATACTTCAGCTACTGGTTTCACACCCACACCTTCGGTTGCTCATCCTGTTTCATCTTCGGGTCCTACCACCACCACCAACGTTACTAGTACCATCCCTGCTACTCCTGTTATGGATCAAGCCTCACCACCACTGACTGACCCTCAACCTACCCCTTCTTCTGGTGCAGCTGCCTTTGATCCTTTGGTTGGTCAAGGTGTTGATTCTACTTCTACTGATCCTAGTGCTGCTACGAAGGTAAAGGTTGAAACCTCGTCTGGTGTTCCAACTCCTCGTCGTTCCATTCGCAAGTAGATGGCTAGACGTGGTAAGTCTGTTACTTATGAGAAGCGTGCTCCTGAGAACCTTATTGATGCAGCTTCCAACAGTGACACAGAATTGCCAATGGGTACGGGTTTTATTACTGCTTGGACGGTTAAGCCATCCACAAGTATTCCTGGTAGTTTCACCCATAGGATTTCCATCAGTGATGGCTATGTTCGTTATGCTTCGGATTTGCAAGGTGTTTTGACTTGGGTGGATCGTAGGGATCTTATGTCGTTGTATGGGTTTGGGGATGCTGGTATGCCTACTCATCCTAATGAGGTGGCCAACTGGCCTGGTCTGACAATGTGGGCTGACTTGAAGATGATGCTTGACTCTCCTCCACATGCTCCACATTCTGGTGTCTGGAAAGACCAGCCACGCTGGGTAATCAAGAGATGGAAGTTGTATGCTGGCTATGGGGTGCATATCTTGGAGTTGGAGTCTGGTGCCATGGTATTCATGCTTACGGATATGGACTATCCGTTAACTATTGCTACTATGGAGGCCATGCTCGCCTGTCATTTGCAGATTTCCAATGCCCCTTCAGGGAATGAGACTTCCATGGCTACTACTCTGGTGGAAGGGATACAAGCTCGGTTGCAAGCTGACAAGGTGGCCGCGTCTGGTCTGTGATGGGTATGTTTTTTTTTATGTTTTTGTGTTTATACTAACATTCTTTTCACCAATATGTACAGTGATTGGTGACTTCTATTATAGTTAGTTAAAAAAAGTTATACTTTTTATATAATATCTGCTTATACTTTAACTAAATGATGGATTTCACACTTGTGCATAATATAATATCTGCTTATACTTTTCCAAACATTGGGTTTCATTCGACTGTTTCACACTTGTGCTGGTTTAGAGTTTCATCTGGTGTTGGACCTGGTCCACACAACAAATGGTGCTCAACTCACCATGTCTCACAAACAAGAAAGAGTTGATTCACCATGAGGGTACGGCTCTGGTGTGACAGTCAAATCCGTTGATGGTTGCCAGGTTACCCAAAACTGGATGGTTTTCACTTGCCATGGTCCTCAACTGAAAAGTGGCTAATCCAAGGGGGTACGGCTCTTGGTAAAGATTTTGTCAAATCCGTTGATAGCTGTAATAGCTTGCTCAAATCTATAGGGTTTTCAACTCACTGATGCTTCATTGCTAAGAGTTGGCGAGTCCAGAAGGGTACGGCTTCTGGTAAAGACGTATCAAATCCGTTGACGGCTGTGATGGTTTGCCTAAAATCATCAGGGTACCCCCACACACCATTGATTCACGTTCTAAGAGTTGGGTTGGGTTCTGGTCTCCTAGGGTGATGCTTATTCCACCATAAAGACTGGCTAGCCCAAGAGCGAGCAGCTACTTGGTAAAGGCTCATAAAATCTGCTCATGTTGCTGTGAAGATTCCACACGATGCAGATTTGTTTCAAGCTTTCAAGAAGCTTCTAGGTGTTCATTGTTGCAGCGGTCCTTATGTTCTTTATGGTTATGATGCTGCTATTTCTTTTGTTGTTCCAATCCTCAAGCTATGTTGCACGATTTACCAGGAAACTTGAACTCAACAGGTCAAATTCAAGTTTAGGGGAGGATTGTTAGGACCATTGGAATAGTTATTTGTAATAGGTAGACTAGGAGGTATGTAGTTCCTCATGGTCATAGTAGTAGTAGGAGCAAGCCGTGCTCCTGGTCTTATAGAAAGTCAAACTTCATTATTTAGATATTATTCTGTTAGGATATGCATGAGATATGTTAGGAAAGGATATGCATTTTAGTTTTACACGTTTTGGTTAATGATGTATTAGGGTTTCCTTGTAGTATAAAAGGAACCTTAGGCAGAAGGGTTTCACACACCTTCATCAAATATAATTCTAGTTCATATTAATATTAGAAATCCTTAGTAAAGGATCAAGTCGTTATAGTTATTTTGTTCTTCTTGTTCATAGTATTTGTATTCCGCACTTATACTGTGTGATTTATATTGAGTCTCTCTGTGAATAGACTTGTGATTACAGATGTTGTTGGGTCAAAAAGTTGATGTGGCAAAAACTCAAAAACGAAGAAAACATGAAGATTTTGTCTAAGGTTGTGAAGAGCAATCCAAGCGTTGACAAGAGCAAACTAGGCGTTGATGGCTCAAGCATTGTCATGTACAATCCAAGCATTGTCATGTAGAATGTAAGCATTGATAGAAACGTAGACAAAGAAGCTTATGGAAGCTTCTATTTAGATAAACATGCATGATATATTCTGTATAAGTTTATTTAAATAGAAGATTTACTTGTTTATTCATTATTATCTCTTGTAAAATCCTAATCCTTACACTATAAAAGGAACCAAGGATCTTAGGTTTTATTAATAAGTTCATTCACAATGTAAACCTAAAGCGTGTGTCGACTAGACGTGGGATTCAATGTATACACGTCTAGTGATTGTTGATTATTAATATAATTAGCAATCCAATTGTTTTAATTCATGTGTCTTGTGTCCAAACACCTTGTTAATGGTTGTTCTAATTCCGCTTTGATTATGTTAATCATATGAACAATGATCATTCCTAGTAGCTTAAAGATCCATGAAACCAAGTTCTACACAATTGGTATCAGAGCCTCGTGGCTCGTGATGCTAGGACCAACAAGGTGTTCGTGTATGGTGAAAAGAAGAAAAATCCGTCTAGGGTTTTTCTGGACGTTTTTGTGTGCGCAGCAGTATTCAGAAGGTCATAACTTTTGTTTGAACCGTTGGATCGTCACGGAATTTCTTGTGTGTATTCTATACACATATATCTAGACATCCACCGGAGGGATTGTCGAGTTTTATCCCCAAGAAAAAGTTATTAAGCGTCAAAGTCAGCAGCAGGATGAATGCAGTTTTCTATGAACAGCCATATTCAAAACACGATCTCTCCTTTGTTAACCGTTGGATCATCGTGATTTTTGAACTGTAGATTCTTGGCACTTGTGTCTTAAATCTCACCGAAGGGATCTTCGATCTGAGGTCTTATGAACGAGATATTACCAGTCGAAGTTGGCTGCAGAGAGATGTCTTTCGGTTTTCTATTTTTCTTATTATGATATTAGGGTTTCTATAAACCCTAGGATCGGTTCTATCACAGAAAACAAGAAGATTTGGGACGATTTGAAGGAGAGAATGCGATTTGGGTTTAATTGATAAACTCTAAATCTGAGATCATGTGATAGCAGCAGCCACTTGTTGCAAACCTTAGATCATAATGCAAGTTAAAGAAAAGAAGCTGTGGTGATTGATATGGCTGCAAAAAGAATGGATTTGTAGACTGTGTTGTTCCCATTCAATCCATAACACAAGATTTAGAGAGAGAAATAGTAGAAAAGTAGATAGAGAGAGTAGAGAGAGAAGTGGAAGGTTTACACTAAAACTAGGTGTTTTATGAAATGAACCAACACCCTCTTCCACATGTGAAAGAGGGTTATATATGCCACGGGTCTAAGCCCTTTGTGGGCTTTATCTTGGGCCGGGCTTGGCATTCACTTGGGCATATAGCCCCTAACAAAGACATTATTAGCTTAAAGTCCAAGCCCGCTTTTCTCGACTAACCTATTACTATACAAGAGCCATAACGACTAAGATGACCTATTACATTCTTGTTCGACTATATAAAATATAGGGCTAACAATCTCCCCCGATGTATCGGTCATTTTAAAAAGCTTAAAAAGCATAAGATGGTTGAGTGAATACATTCTTGTAGAGGAGATCTTCCTGCTTTGGTCTTGTATCTTGGTCTTGGTCTTGATCTTGTTTGTAACATCTTTGTTCCTTCATGCTTTCGTGATCTTTATCTTGAGCCTTTGTCATTTGACTTTGAGTGCTTGAGATCTTTGTTGGGAATAAATTAAGGCCAGATCACTTGAACGCTGACAAGAACAACTCAAGCGTTGACAAGAGCAAAGTGAGCGCTGATAGCATAAGCATTGACAAGTTAAAGTCAAGCGTTGACAGATTGAAGACAAGCACTGATGGAAGATGTGAGCTACACGTTTATTATATTCTAGAATACTTCTAGTAAGGATAGAGACGACAATGTATTTTCTATGTTTATCTTTACCTAGAATAGTTGATTCGTAGCTTATTGTACAAGACTTCTTAATCTATAAAAGAAGATCTTTTAGGTTAATGTTAATAATCAGTTTTCATAAGTTTTCACAAGTTAAACCTCTTTCATTGTAATCAAGTTCGATCATTCTAATACAAGTGAAAGTTTGTTTAACATCTTTGTGTTTTAGATTAAGTGTTAATTCCGCATAACACTTAGTTACTTTATTCATAAGCAAAGGTTTCTCTACGTGTATTACTTGATCTAATCTCGTATACACAAAGCTTAATCGATCTAAGTTTGGGATCAACAAGTGGTATCAGAGCTTGTTGAGAAACTTTTGATCTTTAAGTAACGCAAGAACCCTAAAACACCAAACCTTAAAAACCCTAAATCTCTCAAAACCCTAAAAACATCATGTCTGGCACAAATCAGCCTTCTGCTTTGCTACAAAACAACTCCACAAACCCTAGTATCAAAATTCCCATGTTTGATGCCAGGAACTTTGAGCTTTGGAAGTCTAATTTTGAGCAATATATAGCCATCCATGACTACACTCTTTGGGAGATTGTTGAATATGGGAACACATTCAACAAAGCTCAAAAGATTGCTGCTGCTATTGCTGCAAGGGTAGCTCTTCCTAATTGTCCTGAAGCTGATAAGAAGGAAAAGCCTGAAGATGGAAGAGCAGTATCTGTTGAAGATATAGCCAAGAAAAGGGTGGACATGAAAATCTTGAACATCATGAAACACGCCCTAGGTCATGAGAATCAGCACAAGTACAAACGCTTTGAGTCTGCAAAAGAGCTTTGGGAAGCTCTTGAAGTAGCACATGGTGGCAATGCTGACACAAAAGATGAAAAGAAGAAGCAACTCATGCATGAGTATGCTGTCTTTAAGGCTCAACCAAATAAGAATCTCAGCAGTGTGAGAAGTAGATTGCTTGACATCACAAGTCAACTTTCCTTCATGGGAACACAGATTGATGACCCTGACTTGAATGCTACTTTTCTCAAAAGCCTTGGTGATGTATGGAAGATTGAGACAAGATCCATTCTTGTCAATAACACCCACAAGACCTCCAGGTTTGATGACATCTTCAACAAACTAAGACTGTTGGAGAATGAATGGCTTTTGGATAGTGATAATAAATCTTCCAGTAGTAACATGGCCTTCTTCTCACAAAGTGAAGGCCAATTTGATTCCATGAACTTCTATGGACATCCAGCCACTGGATCTCAATGTGTCAACGCTGGATCTCAGTCTGTCAGCGCTGGATCATATCCTGTCAACGCTTTATACTCAAGCGCTGACACACACAACTTTGGCGCTGATAGAATTAAACCTGCTGGTTTAGATCTAGATACTGTGTGTGCATTCATTGCTTCTTTGCCCAGTTATTCAAGGATTACATATGAAGATCTTGAGCAGATAAGTGATGAACAATTGGAAGAGATGGACATCAAGTGGACTATGGCTCTTGTAAGTTTAAGAGCAAACAGGTTTCTTAGAAGGTTCAAGAACAAGATGACCTTTAATGCTAAGGATGTTGCTGGATTTGACAAGTCCAAGGTTGAGTGCTACAATTGTCATAGGATGGGGCACTTTATGAGGGAATGTAGATCTCCAAGAAGATCTGATGCTGGTAAGCCTTCAAGTCAAATGGTTAAGAGCCAAGATCCCAAGGCCATGGTTGCTGTTCAACAGATTGATGGCGTTGGAGGATGGGACTGGAGCTGGAACTTTATGGCTAAGGATGAGGAAGAGGACAGAGCTTTGGTTGCTGAAGTTAAAGAAGAGCATGTTGAATATGCTCTCATGGCACACTCCTCCTCTTCATCAGATAATGAGGTATATGATGATGCTTTCTGTTCTAAGGGTTGTCGTTTAAATACTGAAAAACTAAATCAAGAGATAGTAAAATTATTAGATGAGGCAAGTACTGAAAGATGCAAAGTATCTAATTATCAAATTGCTCTTACCCAAACAGAAAAGACAGTAGCTGAGTATAAGAAAATGGAGTTTGATTTAAAGGATCAAATAAATATCTTAAAACATGAGTTACATCAAAGTAAAGATATTCAAGATATAGTAAACAGGGTTAATCTTGATTTGATAGCTCAGTTAGAGGAGGCTAACAAAAATAAAGATAATGTGAGTCTTAAAATCCAGAGATTTGATAAGGCCACACAATCCCTAGGAGAGTGTGTTAGCAAACAAAGAGACTCTAAGGACATGAGTGGGATTGGGATGAAAGATTATACTGGTGTTCCACCACCAGCTGGGGATTTCTATGGTGTCCAATCAAAGGACTTATCTTGGACTGGCTTGCCAGAACTTCAAGAGAAGGAATTCATTCCTCCACCTAGAGTGACTTCCCCAGTTGAAGAATACAAACAAAAACTGACTGACCTAGATGAGTGGAAGAAAGCTAACCACACTTTGTTTGTTAAGGGAGGGTTGTTGTGTGAAAGTCCAAATGAGCCCACACCAATCATGAGCCATAATATTGTGGAGTCCAATGATCCTAAACCTATTAAAATCACACACCCTACCACTAGCAAAGCTGTTGACCTTGGACCACAAACTGTTAGAAAACCTAGTGTTAAGTATGCAGAGATGTATAGGCATACTAGGTCACCAAAAAGCCAAGTTAGTAACCATGGAACAGGCTTCTTTGCTTCTAGACCTAAGACTATGTCTAGAAAAGCTTATTACACATGTGATAGCTTCTCACATTTGGCATACAAATGTGTCAACGCTTCCAATGTCAACGCTGATAGGAACCATTTCAGCGCTGACAAAAGTCAACATAGGTCAAACACTGTCAGACCCAATACCTTTGTGAACAAAAGTTCACAAGTTGTTAGACCAGCCCCATTCTTTTCTAGAGGGTCTAACACACAAGGCCTAAGACCTTTTCAAAAGTCAAACACTTGGTCCAATAAGCAATGGGTTCCTGTAGCAAACCCTAGGTTCAACGCTGATAAAGGCAATCGGGGCGCTGACAAGAACAATTTCAGCGCTGACAGACACACTGCCAAACCTAGGTATTTGCAACCATAGGGAAATAGGTCTAAAGCTTCTACTAGCTTAACATGGAGACCAAAACAAGACCAAAACTCTAATTCTACTGGTGTTTCTATGACATGCAACAGGTTTCATTATATTTCAAAAGCCATGTCAACACCAATTGGGGTTAACTGGGAATTTCATTCAAAAAGGGATGAAAATGGGGTTGTTATGAGAACAGAGTCTGTTCTTGTTGAACAACCAGATGAATCCAAGTCTTCCAAGTCTTGGGTTCCCAAAGAAAACTAATGTGTTTTCTTTATGTGCAGGGCATTCAGAAGAAGATCAATGATTATGGATATTGGGATAGTGGATGCTCAAGGCACATGACAGGAAAGGAAGACTATCTGACAAACTTCACTCCTATTCAAGATGGTGATAAGGTATACTTTGGAGGGGGCTATGGCACCATCACAGGAAAAGGAACTCTTGTCACCAACAATCTACAGTTTGAGAATGTCTTCCTGGTAAAAGAACTGGATTATAATTTGTTTAGTGTATCACAAGTGTGTGATAACAAAAATAAGGTTCTTTTCACAGATACTGAGTGCTTGGTGTTAAGCAAAGATTACAAGCTCCCTGAGGAGAAATACATAGAATTTAGAACACCAAGGCATAAAGACATATATAATGTGAATCTTAATGGAATTAAGATAAATAATAAAATGATGTCATGTTTTTATGCTATAGCCTCAGTAGATGAAAGTAATCTTTGGCACAGGAGATTAGGGCACATAAACTTTAAAAATATCAATAGACTTGTGAGGCTTGGTTTAGTTGATGGTTTGCCTGAAAAGGCTTTCCACAATGACCACTCTTGTGTTGCATGTCTTAAGGGCAAACAGCACAAGGTCTCATTCAGGTCTAAACAGGTGCACTCTAGTTCTAAACCACTTCACTTATTGCATATGGACCTCTTTGGTCCAACAAATATAGAAAGTTTGAAGGGTAAATCATATTGCTTTGTTATCACTGATGATTTTTCCAGGTTTACATGGACTTTCTTTTTAGCCAAGAAAAGTGAAACTGCCCAAAGTCTGATTAATTTCATTACCTAGATTGAAAAGAAGAATGGTAATGAGGTCAAAATTATTAGAAGTGACAATGGGGGTGAGTTTAGAAATCAGTTGTTAGATGATTTTTGTGCCAAGAAAGGGATTACTAGGCAGTTTAGCATAGCTAGAACCCCACAGCAAAATGGGGTTGCTGAAAGGAAGAATAGAACCCTTATTGAAGCAGCCAGAACCATGTTGGCTGATGCCCACTTTCCTATAGCCTTTTGGGCTGAAGCTGTTAACACAGCTTGTTATGTTCAAAATAGGGCATTGGTCAACAAAATACATAATAAGACACCTTATGAGTTACTCTGGGGAAGGAAGCCAAATATTGGCTTTCTCAAGCCTTTTGGATGTCA
The DNA here is from genome assembly GCA_025667525.1 of Glebionis coronaria. NCBI lineage: Eukaryota > Viridiplantae > Streptophyta > Magnoliopsida > Asterales > Asteraceae > Glebionis > Glebionis coronaria. The sequence continues at coordinate 402,151,354 of CM046882.1, read as the reverse complement.
TGTAGTTGTTTTAGAAACTAGTGAGGCCCTAGGTAAATTTGACTCAAAAGGTGATGAAGGCTACTTCATGGGTTATTCTGTGCAGAGCAAAGGATATAGGGTTTACATTAAAAAGGAAAAACGTATACTTGAAAAAGTACATGTTAGGTTTTTAGAGAGTAAACCTAGTGATCCTGAAAGTGGTCCAAATTGGTTGTTTGACTTAGAACCTTTGTCTAGAGCTTTAAATTATATGCCTGTTACTGATCCAGACATTGTGAAGGTAACTTCAAGTGTTTTGGAAAAGAGAATTGGTAATGTTTCAGGTATACAGGTTGCTAAGGAGGATGGACCACCAGCAGTTGAGTCATCTCCCACACAAGAATATGTTACACTTCCTATATGGACAGATGAGTATTATGCTGCTGCTGCTGCTGCTAGAAAAGATAATGGTGGTTTCCAAATACCACCAAATACAAACATGCATGGTTCTTCAGGCGCTGACAAAGGGAAATCAAGCGCTGACAAGAGCACTTCAGACGCTGATGGATCAGACGCTGACACCAACAGTTCAAGCGTTGTTAGCCCAAGCGCTGACAAACAAGGTTCAGACTTTGACAACACCTTTGCACATCTTTTCTCTTCCCATTTTGAACAAGGTGGACCTTCCAATGTCCATGAAGAGATTTCTGTTGATCAAAGAGAGTCTAATGAAGAAGATATTGGCAACATGGAGCGTGAAGTTGAGGACACCAGACTTTTTGAAGGAGGAGTTCTCACTTCCACAGCAAAGGATCACCCCTCATCTCAGATCATTGGTGATGTTATGGCTCCAGTTCAGACAAGAAGATCCCATCAAAGTCTTGGTGGATTTATTGCCAATATACACAAGAAGGTTGATACCCCTCTTGTACAAGCATGTTTGTTTGCATGTTTTCTGTCACAAGAAGAACCCAAGAAGATTTGTGATGCTCTCAAAGAACCTAGTTGGGTGGAAGCAATGCAGGATGAGCTTCACCAATTTGCTATACAGGATGTTTGGGAGCTGGTTGATTGTCCTAGATATGTGAGACCAATTGGGACAAGATGGGTTCTAAGGAACAAGAAAGATGAAAGAGGCATTGTGGTCAGAAACAAGGCACGTTTGGTAGCTCAGGGATATACACAAGAGGAAGGCATAGATTATGAAGAAGTTTTTGCTCCAGTTGCAAGAATTGAAGCTATCAGAATTTTCCTAGCTTATGCCTCTTGCATGAACTTCACTGTTTATCAAATGGATGTGAAGAGTGATTTCCTCTATGGAACAATTGTTGAGGAGGTATATGTAATGCAACCTCCTGGTTTTGAAGATCCTGAAAATCCAGACAAGGTTTATAGAGTGAAGAAAGCTATGTATGGACTTCATCAGGCCCCAAGAGCATGGTATGGTACATTGTCCACCTACTTGGTGGAAAATGGTTTTAAAAGGGGCACCATAGATCAGACATTGTTCACTAAGAAGAAAGGTAAAGATGTCTTACTTGTCCAGGTCTATGTTGATGATATCATCTTTGGATCAACTAATCCAAAGATGAGTGAAGACTTTTCCAAGCTTATGACAGATAAATTCAAGATGAGTGCAATGGGTGAGATGAACTTCTTTCTAGGGTTACAAGTTCAGCAGAAAGAAGATGGTATCTTCATCTCCCAAGACAAGTATGTAGCTGAAATCTTGAAGAAATATGGTTTTTCTCCACATGAAAAGGATGCTTCCACTCCTATGGATAGGGAACACCCTTGGGGAAAAATTGGAGCTGGAAAGGATGTGGATGTTAGGCACTATAGATCAATGATTGGCTCATTGATGTATCTTACAGCCTCAAGACCTGACATCATGTTTGCTGTGTGTGCTTGTGCACGCCATCAAGTGACTCCCAAAGAATGTCACCTTTTTGCTGTGAAAAGAATTTTTAGGTACCTAAGATGTTATCCAGATCTTGGCTTGTGGTACCCAAAAGATTCTCCATTGGAGCTTATTGCATATTCAGACAGTGATTATGGTGGTGACAAGTTTGATAGGAAATCCACAACTGGTGGATGTCAATTTCTTGGGAGCAGATTAATATCTTGGCAATGCAAGAAACAAACAGTGGTGGCTAATTCTACAACTGAAGCAGAATATGTGGCTGCAGCAGCATGTTGTGGACAAGTCTTATGGATTCAGAACCAGCTGTTGGATTATGGGTATAATTTCATGCATACCAAGATTTTTGTAGACAATAACAGTACTTTATGCATTATTAAAAATCCTGTACATCATTCTAAAACCAAACACATAGAAATTAGACATCATTTTATAAGAGATTGCTTTGAGAAAGGTTTAATACAACCAGATAGGGTAGCCACAGAAGATAATGTGGCTGATTTATTAACTAAACCTTTTGATGCTGGAAGATTTCAATATTTGGTAACAAATATTGGAATGGTTAATCTCACTTAATATGTGTTTTGGAACCTTTTTGTAAAAGTATGTACAGGATAATGCATTGTTATTGGTCTTTATGATGATTTAGATTTTTCCACTTTATTTTTCTAACACTGACAAAGGTAAATGTAACGCTGTCAAGTGTTATTTTGCCGTTGTTAGAGATATTATTGTCTAACGCTGACAAGAGTTCCTTCAACGCTGATAAGTGTTGTCGGGACGCTGTCAGCAACAAATGTTAGTTTTGTGGTTTTCAATCTAAATATGTAGGTGGTGGTAGCTTTATGCCATTGGATACAGAGTTGCTTATGGATCTTTGAAGAGCTATTTGGACATGTTTTTGTTTATGGATGATGGTTGGAATATTTATATTCCTATCTTGACATAAATTTTTAATGTTCATATATATTTTGAGAAACTCATGTATCATAGTTTCAGGGGAGGTTTTAGGAACCTTTAGGATTTTTGGGTATCCATATGATACTCTTATCACAATTCTAGATTGTGTCCACAGGTGAGTATGGGTTAGTTTTACTAAACCATGTGGCACTGTAGCATGCATAGTATATCAACTTTGCATGCTGCCAAGACATTTTTGGCCTAGAATTGGTTGTGGTCTGTTGGGAGACTTGGGAATCATTTTGATATGGGTTTTACCTGGGAGTAACAAGGATTTTATAAGGTAACTTGGTTGTTAAGAATTTTGGTTAGCAAGGGACACTAGAGGACTGTTATGTCTATCTTGCTTATGCAAGTGTGCATAACTGGACAGTGCTTGCCGCCCTATGATAATTATCAGCTTTTGGTTATTTTCTCTAGGATAAATTACTTGTTAAGGTCATTTTTCACTTTTTAAAACAATTTTATTTTTGGACGCTGACAAGATTTTTCCAAGCGTTGTTGTGACCAAATTGGACGCTGACATGGCTTTAGGCGAACGTTGACAAGATTATAGCCGTTGGGCGTTGATGGGTTATATTTGACCGTTGACAATCAATGGGACCTACCCAGTTGTTACTTTTTGACATGTTTTCAAGCCGTAATTTTAGGAGTTGTTACTTTCATTAAATGCATGAGATAACTTATAACTTTTTCAATATTTTCATGATTAGTTTTTGAAAATCTTTGCCTATTTTTGGGCCAATCACATGCATTCATCCACTCCTATAAATTTGGCTCCTATTTTTAAACAGGGTATCTATACTTCTTGTCTAACACTTTTCTCTTATCAACCTTCATCTTTTATACTTCAAATTAACAGCTTTCATCAATGGCACCAAGATTTAACTCAGCAGAATTGGATTTGGGGTTCAAGTCTCAACACAACATGATTGCTTATCTTGTTGCTGATAATACTTTGTTTCCTCAATACACACAAATGGTGGAGTATTTGAACGCATCCCCATTAAGGTATGCTCTTTCTCATGCACCACTCATTCCAGTCACACACATTAAACAGTTTTGGAACACTGTTAGTTCCTCAACAGTTAATGGAGTGACCACATTAACTTCTATTGTTCATGGGAGACCTTGGGTGGTTACTGAGGCCTTGGTACGCCAGGCCTTGCATCTTAATGATGCTGATGGTATAACCATTCTCCCCATATCTGAAATAGAACAAGGGCTTAGGGCTTTGGGATACCCTATTCCTGATGAAGGTACTCTTAATAAGTACCATAAGCAGGAATTTCCCCCAGCCTGGAAGTACCTCATTCACATTCTCCTTCAATGTTTGAGTCCCAAATGTACTGCACACAATGAGATCAATAGATCCATTGCAACTGCTATTGTGTGTATTGCAACAGGGCAAAAATATAACTGGTCTAAAATGATTTTTGAAGGAATGTGTAAAAACAAGGGGACAAAAATGACTTTAGCTTATCCCCGTTTTCTGCAAATGATATTTGATGCTCAAAGATATTGTTCAAGGGATCACAATGATTTTTATAAAATCCCTGAACAAAAGAAAGCTATTTTTACCAAGATGAATTCACCACCTCATAGAGACCTACCTTTAACCCCAGCCATGCTTGCTGTTATTGCAGCAGCACAACCCCAACCAGACCCCCAACCTCATATTGACCTTCACCCACAACTTGAACCTATCCCTGAACCTTTACCCTCACCTGACCAAATGCAAATAGACCAAAATCCCTTTGACGCTGACACATTTAATGTGGGCGTTGATGTGCCTATTTCTAACACTGACACCCAACCATCACAATCCCAAACACCCCTTAACCAACCCACATCTACACCTTCTTCCACACCATCTTCCACACCACCTGAATATAGGTTGTTTAAACGCCAAAGGACTGCTGGAGTGTTCTCCTCTGGTGGTCCTAGCCATGAAGCAGAGAGAACCACCACCACAAGTGTGGCTGGTGACCTGGATGAGGCTGGGACTATTGGTTCTGGCTTAGAGGCTGGCCAAGGCAGTCCCACCATAATTAAGTCCTCATCCATGCCCAATGAACCTGACTTGGGAGGTCAAATCCCCATTTCAGAAGAGGGCAGACTGGAACCAATGACTCTTTTGGAATTGACGGCTGTCTGCATTAGCTTGCAAAAGCAGAATGCAGACTTGGTACAAATTGTCAGTAACCAAGGCCTTGAACTCAAGGAATTGAGGGAGAGGATTGTTGTTTTGGAGGGTGCTCATGCAAAGGGAGGTATGGAGGAGTCTTCCAAAGGGGAGGAAGATCAAAGAAATCTGAGTGATAAGAGCAGTCAAGATGGTCAATCATTGGATGTTGCTGAAGCTCTTACTACTTTGAAGGAACAAACAGGTTTTGATACGTCCTTGATCTCTTCAACCAATTTAAATTTATCATTTACAGATATGTTGAGAGAGGTTACACAAGGCGCTGAGGGAAAATATTTGAGCGTTGACAAGACAAGTTTGGACGCTGATAGAAGTATTTTGAGCGCTGATAAAGGAAATTTGGGCGTTGACAGATCTGCATATGGAGGTGATGTATTCCAGTCATCATCTATCATCAAAGATGTTCCTACTCAGGTATTATCATCTACCCTACGAACAATTGCACCAACAGATAAGGGTAAGGGTAAGTTGGTAGAAGAAATTGTTCCAAAGAATGCAGCTCAGGTTGAATTTGATAGAAGATTGGCTGAGCAAATGATGGAACAAGGTGAAAAGGAAAAGTCACCATTTGTTGTGACTTCTGAAGAAGAAAGTGATGGAGCTAGCTCAGATTCAAGTGTGATGATTGTTGAACCAGAAAGACTTGAGTATGGCGATGAGCTTGCTAGGGAAAAGCTGAGAGATTTAAAGTTGCAGATTGATTTTGATATGCCAGAGGTGGTTCAGATGTACAATTCTTGGGAAGAAAGCTGTATGGATAATCCAGACTTGACCATTTCAGATCAGATATGGGGTTTAGAAATTCTTCTTAGAGTTCAGAAGGATTGTAAGGTGATTTTGAAGCACAAGGCAAGCAACATTCTCTCTGAGTTGAAAAGGGATAGAAGGAAGCTCTACTTTATGTTGCTCAAATGTCATGGAGTTGGATGGACACATCAGAAGCTGAAGGCTTTGACATTTGATGAGTTGGAACATAGGGCTTATCCCATTTGGGTGAAAGTGCAGTAAGAAAACACTTTCAGACTTCTTTCAGATGAAAGAAAGGAGCAACTTGCAGAAGAGATGGAAATCAAGAAAGCTATGATAGTTCCCAGACCAGTGAAGAAGGGATTTACACTTGAGTTTCCAAAAGATATGAATCAACTATATCCAAGTGAAGCAGTTATTAGAAAGAGCCTCAAGCTCTCCCCATTAGAAGCTTCAGATATGGTGCATGTGTTACCACTAGATTCCAGGAATCCAATTGTGAGTTATGATGAAGATGAATGTGGATTCTGGAAAATTGGAAGATTTGGCAAGGAGGTACACACTTTTACCACTCTCATATCTTTATTTGCAAGTTGTGATAGAGAAGACTTGGTGGACCTTTGGAGGTTGTTAGAGACCAAGTATGAGGCTGAAGCACCAACTTCAGCTAATGGAATAAAACTTTGGACCACATTCAAAAGAATGTGTGGGACAAAAGAAGAAGATCCTGAAATATGGAAGGATCTTGAAGATGACCTCAGTGGTCTTCAATGGAGGTTATATTCAGCTGCTGGTGTATACCATTTGAGTTCTACAAAGTTTGCTGAGTATTTACTTGTAGATGCTCAGTATTTCATATCCAAGGCTGTTTTGGAAAAGATGAAGGACACCCAGTTGGAGATAGACTATACAAGTGACGTGGCAAAGAATTTGATCAGATTTATTTATTACCAATATGATAAGGTTTGTCAGACTCCTCCAAGTTCTTAATGTTTATTCAGAAACTTGATCATAAGAGTGGATATCAAGTTTAGGGGAGGATTGTTGGGAATAAATTAAGGCCAGATCACTTGAACGCTGACAAGAACAACTCAAGCGTTGACAAGAGCAAAGTGAGCGCTGATAGCATAAGCGTTGACAAGTTAAAGTCAAGCGTTGACATATTGAAGACAAGCACTGATGGAAGATGTGAGCTACACGTTTATTATATTCTAGAATACTTCTAGTAAGGATAGAGACGACAATGTATTTTCTATGTTTATCTTTACCTAGAATAGTTGATTCGTAGCTTATTGTACAAGACTTCTTAATCTATAAAAGAAGATCTTTTAGGTTAATGTTAATAATCAGTTTTCATAAGTTTTCACAAGTTAAACCTCTTTCATTGTAATCAAGTTCGATCATTCTAATACAAGTGAAAGTTTGTTTAACATCTTTGTGTTTTAGATTAAGTGTTAATTCCGCATAACACTTAGTTACTTTATTCATAAGCAAAGGTTTCTCTACGTGTATTACTTGATCTAATCTCGTATACACAAAGCTTAATCGATCTAAGTTTGGGATCAACAATCTTCATCTGTACTCCTTGTGACTAAGATGACCTATTACATTCTTACTTTCTTAGGTATTTTGATTATCGCCATCTTGTGCTCTTGTGAATTCTGAATCGACATTGGTTACACAGCTACGCCACCTTCTTGATATGCAGTAACATATACAGACACGGATGAAATGGATTTGAACATTTCACCCTAACTCGGTAGGGTTTTACCTCCAGTCGGTGAAGACCGTTAAACGGTATTAAATTCCGTACCTGTGATCAGGTAGATTCGATTAAGAACCTCCTTGACAGGGTTTCCCGGCGGTAGTAGCCAGTTCTCTTTACTCGACCGTCTCAAAGCAGACTGCGAACGTAAAGAGTGAATCATAAGGATAAATTATCCGTCTGATTAGAGTCGTCAATTCAGATTTCCTGTAACAAGTTTGATTCCAAAAGAATCGCACCATTGTTGCTTTCCAGTTTGTCACAAGCTTGATTCATAGAGAATCTTGCGAGTTAGCTACCGCAGTGCTGTTTGATGTTGACACTGGAAGGATTTCCATTCGTCACTGTGAACACTAATGAGTGTCACTCTGAATGTTCTGGCAAGATCACATGGATTTTGCAAAGAAACCTGGAATCAAGTTTGAATCAATTAAGAATCCAAACATAGTTTCTTTCCAGTTCTCACAAGTTTGATTCGTGCAGAATCGCACAAGTTACCTACCATGAGCTTGTTTGATGCTGGCTCAAGCAGGATTTCCATCTTCATTATGAATCGTATCACTCAGGTGTTCTGGAAATATCACAAGGATAATGCGTAGGACTCGATTGTGTCCTAATGAGATGATAAATTGATCTCGTTTGGCTCTAGACTCAATAAGTGCATTTTGCTAATCGGAGGCTGGAGCAGAACTGCCACCTTTTCAATATTAACTGACTCGGAGTGAGGAAGTCAATAGATACGTGTTGATATCCGTGACAATGAGACAAGTTTCTTTTGAGAGAAACTCGAATGGCTGGGAAGGGTTGTGCATTGCATCACTGGCTCCATGACGACTTGTCTTCAATAGATGTATTGACCCGGTTTCTGCCTAAGTTGCATAGAATATTCAACTCCTTCAATGCTTACCAATATGTCATCATTAGCACCTTGTTGTGATTGTTCCAGTGCTAACTTAAGTACTTGGTCCGCATTCAGCTTCATTCCACTCCATCTTTCCTAAGGACAACTATTTCTAGCTATGGAATGTCCTTGGGTAGATCCCTCCAGTTCTGGTTGGATCATAGGACTTAGTTTTCTATCCTAAACCACCTTTTGACTCCATCGTTCCGTCTTGGATAGTAGGTTGTTTTGGGTATAGATCGTAACCATAAACCATTGAAAACCATTCAAAGTGTTTGATAAAAATCAAAAATTTTAACACTTGAAAGTTTTACATTTCCGAAAAGCTCCCCCTACACACATGCATCGATATACGAAATAGTTTGGCATGTGAAGGAAAGAGTTGCACTTGAGTCTTTAAGATCACATTTTGCGATATATTACATTTTAATAACATTTTCTCCCCCTATCTCTAATATAAAAACATAATATTAGAGATACTAATTGATTAAAATATGACATTTTCTAAAAAACCGATTGGGAGAGAAACATGTGTGCACGCATGAATTATGGAACATATTCAGTCGGGTCGCTCCCCCTCAACAATATATGTGTGTCTTGAGACAAAATTTGACAAGATTTTAGAAAAAAAACGACACCACAATATATGTTGAGGTACGGAGTTGAGATGCCTTTACCGATAATATATGACATATTTACTATCATTTTCGGAATGTGTTGGATACATAAAATATGACAATTTTAGAGATGTAACTAACAACATTAAAAGGCTTGATTTTAAAACGCTCCCCTTAAAAATTGATTTAAATAACATATGACAATTTTGAGATATGAAAACCATATATGAAGAAGGGAGTGTTGAACACACAATTTTGAAAGATTTAGAAAAATCTTTTGAGAAATTCTTGAAAAGTTGTGTTCAACGGTTTTAAAATAAATTCCAATTACATGAGCTCAAAACTTTGAATGTTTTGTGACTAGCTCATGACCGAGAAAAATTAATTTCCCGTTGTGAAGGATAAGTTATCATCCGTGATAAACTTTCCTTAAGTGGAAGTACGAGTTCTAAGCTGACATTTACTTAGAAGTCATTTTTCTTGAACTTAAAAACTTTGAATGTTTTTATGAGAAGCTCATGATCGAGAAATATGATTTTCTCGTTAAGAAGGATAAGTTATCATCCGAGATAAACTTTCCTTAGTTGAGGTCCGAGTCCTAAGTTGTGATGCGCTTAGAAGTCATGATGAGAGAATATTAAGCAGCTTCATTTGCCAAAACCTCCAAGTCTTCTGGAGTCATATAGTTCATACCAAGACGGCCAACGAGATACGCAAACCTATCTCTTGAGAGAGCTTTTGTAAACAAGTCTGCCAGCTGGTACTCAGTTCTGACAAAGTATAATTCCACAATGTCGCGTTCCACTTGTTCCTTGATGAAGTGATATCTGACATCGATGTGCTTGGTGCGGGAGTGCTGAACCAGATTGCAAGATATGGCTATGGCCGACTTTGAGTCACAATACATAGGTAGTTTATCAAAGTGGAAGCCATAATCCGTGAGTTGAATTCTCATCCAGAGGACTTGAGCACAGCACGCGGATAGAGCCACATATTCTGCTTCAGCTGATGAGAGCGAAGTGCAATCCTGCTTCTTTGACGACCAGCTGACAAGCTTGTCTTCCCCTAGAAATTGTATGCTACCAGAAGTGCTTTTTCGACTATCAAGACAACCTGCGTGATCAGAATCTGAAAAAGCTGTTAGATGAAAACCGGTTTCCCTCGGATACCAGAGTCCCATGTGAATGGTATTCTTAAGGTACCGAAAGATCCGTTTAACCTCTTTGAGGTGCTTTTGAGTAGGTCTGGCTTGATATCGTGCACAATAGCATGTGGCATGATGAATATCAGGCCTGCTGGCTGTAAGGTACATAAGTGACCCGATCATACTGCGATATCGCGTTTGATCTACGGGATATGAGTACAAGTCAGCGTCTAGGGATGTGATCGACAATGGTGTACCAACGCGAGCACATGAGGTCATACCATGATTTTTAAGTATCTCTTGAGCATACTTAGCTTGGTTAATGAAGATACCACGTGGGGATTGATGAATCTGGAGGCTTAAAAAGAATTTTAGCTCCCCCATCATTGACATTTCAAATCTACTGTACATTAATTTTTCAAAACGTTTTGAAAGTTTTGGGTTCGTAGAACCAAAAATAATGTCATCAACATAAACTTGCACCAGCATTATGTCATCCCCATATTTATTAGTAAAGAGAGTAGGATCAATAGAACCTTTGGAGAATCCTTTGGACACCAAGAAGTTTGAAAGTTCTTCGTACCATGCCCTTGGAGCTTGTTTAAGTCCATATACAGCCTTCTTGAGACGATAGACTTTGTCAGGATGATGAGGATCGATGAATCCTTCCGGCTGATTCACATACACTTTTTCCTTCAAATGACCGTTGAGAAAAGCAGTTTTAACGTCCATCTGAAAAACTGTGAAGCCCTTATGTGCAGCATAAGCAAGGAATATCCTGACTGCTTCCAAACGAGCGACTGGAGCGAATGATTCATCGTAGTCTATGCCTTCTTGTTGACGGTATCCCTTAACCACAAGACGAGATTTGTTTTTGATGATGGTTTGTTCTTCATCCAGTTTGTTTTTCCAGATCCATTTGAAATCTAAAATTGACATTCCATAGGGTCGGTCAAAACTGATGAATTTCGTCTTGCATTGATTCAATCCACGCATGATCAGTCATGGCTTGTTTGATGTTTGTAGGTACAGTTGAACTCACGGTGAGTGCATACATACACACATCGCCATCGGTTTCGAGTTGTCTGCGTGTTCGAACCGGTTGTGAAGGATTTCCAATGACTTGCACCAATGGATGATCACGTGTCCAATGGTGAGTGGATGGATATGGTTGGTAGAATGTATGCATGTTGGACGGATCAACATGTTGAGTAGAAGACTCTCCGACTTCGTGTACCGGTGTACCGAACAGATTGATAAATTCTTCTTCGTCAGGTTGTGCATCGACTGCTTGATTGTTGTTTCCTCCTTCAGCATTGACGGTTGGTGATGTTGGTTGTATGACTGTTTCTTGAGTTTGTTGAGTATCCACTGGAATTGTCTCTTGAGCAACGGTTGCTGAAGTAGATGCAGTTGTGTCTTGTTGACTTTGTTCGGGTGCATCAGCAGTATTGACAGCGGAAGGCTTTGACACAACCTCTTTGTTTCCATAGTAATATTCATCAAACATTGGATCATATAAATCAACCAACTCATTCATTTGTGTCATAGCCGTCGAGTCTGCTGTAGGAGTACTTTGTTGACATTCTTGCACGGGACGTACACTGTTTTATGTAGGTGCCATTGCTGGACATTGAGGTGCGGGACTTGAGCTATTGTGATCAAGTACCATTTGTGGCAAATCGTCAAAGTTCACATGAATTGTTTCGACAATAATCTTTGTTCTCTTGTTATAGACTCGATATCCTTTCGACAATGTAGCATACCCTACAAAAATACATGCATCACCTTTTTCTTTCATCTTGTCGAGATTCTCATCGTCTTTAAGGATGTAGCATAAAGATCCAAATACGTGAAAGAATTTGATAGTAGGTTTCCGGCCATTGATGATGTGGTAAGGTGTCTTTTCATGTCTAGGGATGACGAGAGAACGATTCTGACTATAACAGGCAGTTGCAATTGCTTCAGCCCAGAAGAATAGCGGTAATTTTGAAGCATAAAGCATTGTTCGAGCAGCCTCAACCAAAGTACGGTTCCATCTTTCGACAACGCCGTTTTGTTCATGAGTTCGAGCAATAGACGTTTGATGTTCGATGCCTTCTTCTTGAAAGTAAGATTGCAAGTTCTTGTTCAAAAATTCAGTACCCCTATCCGTTCTTACGGTTAAGACTTGAGCTTGAAGATTACGTTGTATCATCTTGAGAAAGTTTTTGAGAACCTCTGGTGTTTCATCTTTGGACCTTGAAACTAGGATTTTTGTTAATCCAAATTTAAGCAATTAAAGTTAGTTTTTCCTCGATTCGACTCGAATTTGATTTCCGGTTTAACGTATCGACTTAACTTTGTTTTTGGTAAAATCAATTTTTGGTATTTTTAAACTATTTTAAAACTACTAATTAATTAATTATCTAAACAATTTAAAAACTATTTTAAACTAATTTATATAAAAACTTTTAAATGAAATCTATTTTTAAATGAAACTTAAACTATTGTAAAAAAACGATTTTTAAAAAGAAAATTTTAAATCTAAATTTGAAAACTAATTAATTTAAACTAAAAACTTTATAATAAAAACAATTTTAAAATAAATGAAAACAATGAAAATAAATTTTAAATTAAAACGAAAACAAATTTTAAAACTATTTAAAATAAACTCAAAATATTGTTTTTAGTCTTTTTATTTTTTTTTTAAAACTGAATTAAAATTAATCTATATAAAATTATTTAATGTTAAATCGAAAACTTTGTATATAAAATCTAATTAAACAAAATTGCTAAAGTAAATATCTAATTAAACTAATAAAACAAAACTGCCAATGTAAAATGATTATATTAATTAAATGAAGGGGAATAGAACACAAAGAGGTGACTAGCAGAATGGTTAAGGCGTTTGGCAGGCGAGCGAGAGGTCCTGGGTTCGAACCCCAGCAGACCTAATATTTGCTTAATATATTTGGACTTTTTTTTGGAACTTTGATTTGGACAGAATCCTCAGACTAATTGAGTCTGAGGCTTTACAAAATAAGAATACAATCCCAATAATAAGCTGAACTCAAATAAGCAGGAACCAAATAAGCTATGAAAATATAAAGCAGAATCTAAGCACTAAATAAGCTGAAAACGAATAAGATAAAAAGCAAGGAAACAGTTATGAAGATACAACCTAGATTAATATAAGCTACCTCAAACCAAACAGATAAAAATAAGCAGATTCAAAGAATCTTATGAAACTAAGCAGGCCAAACAGTAAGCAATCGATAACCCAAATAAGCAGTTAACATAAGCTATATCTTAACTGAGACAAGTAAGCAGATCCAAACAACTCCAACCAAATAGAAACTTATCAAACACAAAACTAAATAAGCTAACTGATTAAGCTATAAGAAAACTCTAATTATCAATAACAATCCAAACATAGCAACCAAATAAACACTCAAAATAAAATATCAAATCAGATTATATTCTACGAACTAATTTAAAAAATCAAATTAAGAAACCTAGAACTGAATAACCCAAGGACAAAAAGCAGATAATTACGACACAAGTTCAATCCAAGCAGATTCAAGTACAACCTCAAACAATATAAAACATAAACTAAATGAAACTTAACATAAATAAAAGAAAACGAACAGGATGTAGAAATCCTTTGAGACGAAGTGTCGCGCTGAGCGAACTTAAACTGAACACCAATTGCCACTGTATAACCCAAACAATCCTTGATCCAAAATCTTCGAACCAAACAGATTCCAAACCGAATACAGTAACAATCCTTTACTTTTTTCTATTATCCCAGTAGGGGAAAATTCTTTACACTTTCTTTATCTTTTTTTTTCTTTTTTTTATAATAACAAAAATACGAACAGTAACAATATATATAGAAATAGATTCAACTTTGAGAATTAAACAGTAACTGGAATTTAAATGAGACGAGATTAAAATCAAAATAGACTTTTCATTAATTAAATAAGAAATTACATTACTGGAATTAAAAGAATTACAAGATTAAACCTAATTTACTGAAAAATAAAAAATATAAAGAAAGGCACCCAAATTACATGATAGAGGGGGGTTTTTATAGGGGAACCCCAACAAACCCTAAACTTGGCTTCAATGTTAAGCAATCAAATCCCACCGTCCAATCCTTCTTTCTTCTTCTCTCTCTTCTAATTTCTTGATCATACGGCTGAAAACCGCCCTTGTAGCCACGGATCGCCCTCGTGGCACGTTTTGTGTTTCTTTGTGCTTCTTGAAAGATGATGTGGAATGATGTGATTGGTTGAGGGGTTTGTGGTGAGGTGTCTTGGCCACTCAAATGGTGCCACGTTGGATTGATGGGTTGAGGACCACATGGTGGATGTTGCGATTTTTATGGGGATTTATTTCTTCTAAGGTTGAATTAACCTTTGCAGTGAAAAACCCCAAAAATAGTGGTTAATTATTGATGTAAAAAATTAGGGTTTGTGAGGGAAGGGTGCGATTTTTGGGGGTAGAAGATGGAGTGGTGGGTGAGAGAGTATTTACTTCGTTTGTATCGCTGGGTAAATGGGAAGTGGAAAGTAAATTGGTTTATTTATTTAAGGTGGGTGGGGGAATGGTATACGTGGGAAGGGTAAATAAGCGTTTGTGGTATGAGACACGTGTTGGGTAAATCGTTTGGGATGTTTGACTGGGTAGTGGGAGGTGTTGACCAAGTAAAACAAAGCGTGTGTTCTATCCAAAGTGAAACATTTATTTTACTGTCCCATGTTAACATTGTACTGGGCTTGAGCCCATTGCATGATATGTCCCAACATATTTGTGTAATGGGCTTGGTGGCCCAATTGGTAATTCTTTTCAATCCGTCCCATTCTTTTTAGCAAAATGGTCTTGTGGGCCCATTAAGCAAATGTGGGACCCACAAGGCCCATTAATCTCAAATGATATTTAATCCACTAAAAACGAGCTCGATTTTCGGCTTTGTTGATCTTTTCTTCAAAGTTGTGTCGGTTTTGTCGGTTTTCGTGATCTTAGCATACTTTTGGTCTTTTGACTTTGTCTTCGTCTCTTTCTTGACTTTTCTTTGACATTTGACCGTGAAATCCCGTGTTTTCTCTTCTTTTGATCGTTTGTACCTATTTAAACACAAGAACACAAAACCACGCGTAATTCCGACTTTTACGACATTAAACACATGATTAGGTCTTGTTTTTACTTGATTTTAGTGGCAAAAGGATAAGTGTTTACACACTTATTAAATCCCCTACACTTGACTATTGCAATGACCCCATGCAATGCATTATTTTAAAGCATAAGTTACATTTTTCTCATAATCAATCCATAATAGCCTTTATTACTATTATTACTACTACTACTTCGACGAAAAGATAAGAACTTAAAAGGAGACAAAAGTTATAACAATTATTTAACTTGGAAATTATTCGATGGAAGAAACTCGTAAAGAAATCTAAGACTTGGATTAGGGCTTTGGTGTCATGAATATTAATCACCCTCAAGTTTCACGTTCCCCATACCAAGCATAAAAACGAGATCATTGTTATTACAAGTTAGCACAACTAACACTTACTCATGTGGTTTAGTTAATCACTTAGACCCCCTTATTCCTACGGTGTATCTCTTGTATTTTATTTTTGTCTTGAATTATCACGAGGATGCATTTTTGACTTATTTCGATAATTTATTAAGGCCGAAAATAAAGTGGAACGATTTAATCAATAGTTAGCTAAAGGACAAAATCTTTTAAAACGGCTTCTCGAAACCTCATAAAGTTCATATCTTGGCATAACTCGTTTCACGATTTGAGACCTTTCTTTGACCGATATTTGGCTTGTACTTCAAACTTCAAATCTTGAGAGACGATCTTGAAATTATGGTCTTCTCTTCATTTTTGTATTCATCTTCATAAGGAGTGAAAGATGCTTCAAACGTTGACCACGACTTCTTCATTTATCCTCTTCTTTATTTAGGATTTCGATATACAATGATCCGCCTCCTTTTCGGACTTGGATCTATTTATCCTCATACCTTGTTAGGGTCTTTTTGGATAGACTTCTCCATGATCTTTAGGGGAGTAATTGCTTCTCGTCGTGTGTCTTGATCCATCATATTGATTTGGATTAATGATCTTCACAATCTCTTAGGATCTTTAACAAAAAAGTGAATCCTCATGCCTTGTTAGGGCCTTTTCGGACTCGGGTATCCTCATGCCTTGTTAGGGCCTTTTTGGATAAGCCAATCTTCGCGTCCCGCTTCAATAAGTTATGCCTTGGCTATGAACTCTAATTAATACCGAGCAACTTTTAAACGATCTTGTGCTAGAAGCTAAGTAACCTTTTAAATCTTACAACCTTATTTATTGCAAATATATTTATTAACAAGCGATGGGAGAAAAAGCTCATAACTAACTCACATAAGTTAATGAAAGAATACAAAACTTATAATTAACTCTATCATCTCTCGTTCTCCATAATTTAAAATCTCAAGGAATGAGACTCGTGGATGCTTAGCCTAATAAACCAATTAAGGTCCATATGGTTAAGGATACTAGCTAGAGTAGACTTAGATAAGTAAACTCGGGTTGAGTCAAAATATTCACGGCGGGCCTAATATATCAAAGATATCTAAACTTGTTAAAACCATTTTATTTATTTATTTATTTTTTAACTTTATTCTTGAAATGGAAATTATTACGATGCGATAATAAAAGGAAAGAAAATAAATAAAAATACTACTAGGCCAAAATAGATCAAAAATTTGAAAAACGTTGAACAATTTTTAAATTTTCCGGTTAAAATGGGGTCAAATTCATGGAAAAGCCCACTAAAATTCGATAGAAGTCCCCCTACACTTAATATAAACATTGTCCTTAATGTTTAAGCATGTGGGAGAATAAACTCCCCTACACTTAGGACATTGAGTACGTTGTTTTAAATCGAGCTAAGGAAGGGACAACTAAAGTGATTACATTTATTCGTTTTATTTATATACAAGTATGAATCACAATAGTTTTGATAGAACCGGGTACACGGGAACACGGGATCACGGGTCGTGTCAAAAGTACCAAAAGTGGATCATCAAAGTACATGTCCCTGCACAATCATCCCAACACACAAACAACCTACTTGCCTCCCCCCTACACTTATTGGTGAAAAATGGATGAAGGCAAAAAAGGGTGGAAAGGATGGTAAAGGTAAAAATCTAACCTAGTTATACGATGCTTGATTTATTTATCACGAGTCTCTAGCTCGACTCGATTTCCCGAATTAACTCAAGGGAAATGTGGAGAGGGATGGAATCATCTCGTGAGAGATGTCCTCTCCATAGTACAACTTAACCCGTTGGCCATTCACCTTAAAATTGGGCCCATTTGGTTGGGATAACTCAATGGTGCCATAAGGGAAGACTTGGGCCACGGTGAATAGACCGGACCAACGGCTCTTAAGTTTACCCGAAAATATTTTCAACCGAGAGTTAAAGAGTAAAACTTGATCACCAATATGGAACTCTCGGTTTTTAATCTTGGAATCATGAATGAGCTTAGTCTTCTATTTGTAGATTAATGAATTTTCATAAGCCTCATTCCTAAGTTCATTAAGTTCATTGAGTTGGATTTTCCTATGATCACCGGCTTTGTTTATGTCAAAATTAGCCCATTTCAAGGCCCAATAAGCCTTATGCTCCAACTCAATGGGGAGGTGGCATGCCTTTCCGTACACAAGGCGATAAGGAGTACAACCTATAGGTGTCTTATAAGCGGTACGTAAAGCCCACAAAGCATCATCTAATTTATCGGCCCATGAGGCATGATGCTCTCCCACGGTTCGCTCTAAGATTCTCTTAAGATCACGGTTAGAAACCTCGGCTTGTCCATTAGTTTGAGGATGATATGCGGTGGAAAGTCAGTGATTGACACCATACTTAGCCATGACTCGTGCAAATTGATCATTGCAAAAATGAGTCCCGCGATCACTAATAATAGCACGAGGCACACCGAATCGAGCAAACAATTGTTTAGAGAAGTTAACAACCACCCTCGCATCGTTGGTAGGTAAAGCCTTTGCTTCAACCCATTTTGATACGTAGTCAACGGCTACGAGGATGTACTTGTTTCCCTTCGATGATGGAAACGGCCCCATAAAGTCGATGCCCCATACGTCAAAGATTTCACATTCTTGGATGAAATTTTGAGGCATCTCATCTTTATGTGTGATCTTGCCTTGCCTTTGGCAAGCATCACAATGTTTAACCATTTCATGTGCATCATGATAAATGGAGGGCCAATAGAATTCGGAGTCGAAAACTTTTTTAGCGGTGTAATTAGGACCAAAGTGACCACCGGTGGGTCCTTTATGGCAAGCTTCAAGAATTTGTAAAGCCGCCGGCCCATCAACACATCTACGAATGATTAAATCCACACATTTCTTGAAAAGATAAGGGTCGTCCCAATAGTATGTTTTAACGTCCTTGAAGAATTTTTTCTTTTGTTGGGACGATAACCCTTCGATAAGAATACCACCCGCCAAATAGTTTGCAATGTCCGCAAACCGTGGGGTATCATCAAGATTGGAATTAATAGACATTAAGGTCTCAAGGGGAAAGGATTCATTAATCTCTTGATTTGGAGATTCCCCTTGATAAGGATCCTCAAGTCTACTAAGGTGATCCGCGGCTAGGTTCTCTGCTCCTTTTTTATCACGAATTTCGATTTTAAATTCTTGTAGGAGCAAAACCCAACGAAGGAGTCTTGGTTTAGCATCTTGCTTGGTCAACAAGTATTTCAAGGCGGAATGGTCGGTGTAAACGATGGTGGTGGAAAGCACAAGATAGGGGCGGAATTTCTCAAAAGCATACACTACGGCTAAAAGCTCTTTTTCGGTAGTGGTATAATGCAATTGAGCCCCCGTCATTGTCTTACTAGCATAATGAATTGGTTGGAAATGTTTGTTAACTCGTTGACCTAAAACCGCTCCTACCACGAAATCACTAGCATCGCACATGAGCTCGAAAGGTAACTCCCAATTTGGAGAGACTAAGACCGGTGCCTTAGTTAATTTACCTTTAAGAAGTTCGAAAGAGTCGAGACATTCTTGAGAGAAGATGAAAGGAGCATCCTTTTCTAAGAGATGAGTCATTGGACGAGCTATTTTCGAGAAATCTTGGATGAAACGTCGGTAAAATCCCGCATGGCCTAAAAAACTTCTAACTCCTTTGACGGTGGTAGGTGGAGGTAACTTAGCAATGACGTCAACTTTAGCACGGTCGACTTCGATACCGGCTTTGGAAATTTTATGACCTAGGACGATGCCTTCTTTTACCATGAAATGGCATTTTTCCCAATTAAGAACGAGACGAGTGTCTTCACACCGTTGGAGCATACGTTCTAAATTATCAAGGCAAGAAGAGAAAGAATCACCATATACCGAGAAATCGTCCATAAAGACTTCCATAGTTTCTTCAACCATGTCATGAAATATCGCCATCATACACCTTTGGAAAGTCGCGGGAGCATTGCATAAGCCGAAAGGCATTCTTTTGTAAGCAAATGTTCCATAGGGATAAGTGAATGTGGTTTTCTCTTGGTCTTTTGGATCGATAGGGATTTGAAAATATCCAGAAAAGCCATCTAAGAAACAATAGAAATCATTACCCGCTAAACGCTCGAGCATTTGATCCATGAAAGGAAGAGGGAAATGATCCTTACGAGTGGCATCATTGAGCTTACGATAGTCGATGCAAACTCGCCAACCCGTTACGAGTCGAGTAGGAATCAACTCGTTGTTTTCGTTGGGAACAACGGTGATTCCGCCTTTCTTAGGCACACAATGGACGGGACTAACCCATGGCGAATCCGAGATAGGGTAAATCATTCCAGCATCTAGAAGTTTGATAACTTCTTTCTTAATGACTTCATGAATTTTTGGATTAACCCTTCTTTGATTTTGGATTGCGGGTTTAAAATCATCTTCCATGAGAATTTTATGAGTACAAAAAATAGGATCAATTCCGCGAATGTCGGATATTTTCCAAGCAATTGCTTTCTTATGATTCTTAAGCACATCGATAAGTCGGGATTTTTCATCTTCTTTTAAGTCCTTAGAAATAATGACGGGCAACTTATTATCCTCCTCTAAGAAAACGTACTCTAAATGAGACGGTAAATCCTTAAGCTCTAAATCCGGCGGATTGTCAATGGAAGGCTTAGTCAAAGTAGGATCATCATTTGTAACTTCCTTAGGAGTAAGTGGAGAAATATTGTCCTCATTGAGAAGTCTCTCAATAGTACGAATGTATTCATCCCAATTGGTGGGAGAATTATCATAGTTAATATCGAGAGGACCCAAGCTAGCTTCAAAATCATCTAAGTCACTCTCTCCAAATGAAGTTAATGAAGGAGCAATAGAAGCTACGGTCTCAACATGAGGTAAAGGAGAAATCCCTCTCTTACAAGCCTCGTGAAAATGTTCTTTGCATGCTTCGTCGAGCACATCGATGAAATTCACGGATTCGGGCTCATCGGGAAGTTTGGAAAGTTTATCCATGTTAAAGACGATTTTGCCATCCCCGACCCTCATGATAAGTTCACCCGCGGCTACATCAATTAATGTACGCCCGGTTCTCAAGAAAGGTCGTCCCACAATTAAAGGAACACGGGGATCCATTTCATAGTCGACTACGATGAAATCGGCGGGAAAAGTGAATTTATCGACTCCTACAAAAACATCCTCGACTATCCCCACCGGATAAGCAACCGTACGGTTAGCTAATTCCAATGTCATACGAGTGGGGACTAGCTCGGGTAAAGATAATTTCTTCCACACGGACAATGGCATAAGATTGATACTCGCTCTGAGATCCGCCAAGGCCATACAATTCTCAACACCCGGAAAATTACAAGGAATAAGGAATCGACCGGGATCTCCTAACTTAACCGGTAATTTTCTTAAAAGAACAGCGGAACAATTCTCATTCAATTGGGTATTGGCAATATGAAGCAACTTTTCCTTATCACTTAAAAGATCCTTAAACATCTTAGCGTACTTAGGCATGTGAGCGAGCGCCTCGGCAAAGGTGATATTAAAATTCAATTGTTTGAACATTTTTAGGAAGTTCGAAACTTGAATATCATCCTTATTCTTCAATTTCTCTTTCCGCAACCTTGAGGGATAAGGTATATTGGGTTGAGATGAAGGCTTTGGAGTGGATTGCTCACTCACATCCTTTGGTGGAGGAGGAATAGAAATGGTAGGTGAAGGAACCGGTTTTGGAATTGAAGGTGTGGTAGAAAATTTAGGTATCGGTGGAACATAAGGTGTAGACGAATGCATAACGGGAGGTATGTCACAAGTGGAAGAAGAAGGAGGTTGTGTCGAAGAAGAAGGTATATCGGGTCCTTGGTTAGGTGGGGAAGGTTCTACGGTGGTCTTACCGCTCCTAGTAGTGATATCATTAACATTAGCCCTAGGATTGATCACGGTGTTTGAAGGGAGGGCACCTTGGGGACGAAAGGTTTGAATCATAGTCAAAAATTTCTTATCGGCCAATTCTTGCATTTGTCGATTATGTTCTTGCATCTCTCTCATGATTCGTTCATGGTCGGATAATTTTTGTAAAACCAAGTCCATTTGAGGATTATGCATGTTCATTTGATTATAACCTTGATTAGGAAAACCTTGGTTTTGATATTGATTAGAACCTTGATTAAATCCTTGATTTTGAAAACTTTGGTTATTAAATCCTTGATTATTTAACCCTTGGTTTTTCCCTTGAAAATTCCCTTGATTTTGATTAAAACCCCGTTGATTAGAATTTCCTTGAAAATTACCCCGTTGAGGACCTTGGTTCCTATTTTGGGCGGGTGGGGGTGGTCTTTGTGGTGCTACAAAACCCGGGGGAGCCAAATAGTTATTAGACTTGTAATACAAATGGTTAACATCAACATTTGGTTTGAAATGAATCCGATCATTTTCATTGTTGTTATAAGCATAAACTTCTTGTTGATTATTGTAAACCTTGTCACAATTATAGTACGAATGTGGTCCACCACAAGTCTCACATGTTTCACTTTTTTCTTTCACGGCATGCACATGTGTAGTGAGGGCGTCGGTTTTTAGAGCGAGTGTTTCAACAAGCGAAGTAAGTTTATTAATTTGATCATTCACCTCATTATTACTCGTACTAGCACTTGCCATATTAGCCCTAACACTTTTGGTTTGCACTTTTTCCTTGTTCTCAATAATGGCCCAAGCCTCGTTCATGGTTTTCACAAGAATATTGCCCCCCACGACACTATTAAGTGAGTCTTGGTCGTTTAGAGTTAAACCATTATAAAACGTGTTGATTTGATGCACTTTAGTAAAACCGTGTTGTGGACATTTTCTCAAAAGATCTTTAAAACGATCCCAAGACTCACTAAAAGTTTCCCCATATTGTTGCTCAAAGTTGATTATTTCATTCCTTAAGGACGTGGTCCGTGATGGTGGGAAAAAGTAGTTAATGAACTTGGTCTCTAAGTCGATCCATGTGGTAATACTTTAGGGTGGTTCCTTATCAAGCCAAATCCGGGCTTGTCCTTCGAGGGAAAAAGGAAAGAGTTGAAGGCGAACGACCTCTTGTGGCACCCCATTGTATTTGACGGTATTAGCTAATTGGATGAAACGTTTGATATGAGCGTGTGGGTCATCATTAGTACGGCCTAAAAATGGTGTAGCGGAAACCATTTGAATAAAACCCGATTTAAGTTCGAAATGATTAGCTCCAATATTCGGCACCACAATCGCGTCATCGTTTCCTTCAACGTGAGATTGTAGAATCTCAATCATTGGTCGATTATCCGTTGCCATCGTATTGTCGAAAGCTCGATTCTCGGGATCGGCTTTAATGACGGTCTTTTTGTTTGTCTTCTTCTTCTTTTTAGAAGAATTAGAAGTATTTGGTACACCAATCGGTATGTATGTATGCGCGCGAGTGCGCATACAATTAAAACTTTGGAATGAGGTAGGTGACCTCGGTCGACTTTGAGAGGAAAAGGATTTTCCCTCTCGATGAGCAATATGAAAAAGCTACAAAAATATATACGTAAATACTACTTGAGTTGGCAAACCAATAATCGGTCGTCCCTCTCAATATACGCACAAGCAATCGGGGAAACGAGGTGGCACAAACCACTTAAAAACTTTTTTCCTTAGACGGCCTTTTATAGCGCGTCGCCTTATACCCACCTTATAGTTTGTATATGTCGAGTTCAAACGTCTTACTAGTATTTATCTATTTTGCCCTTTTTTTCGTTATGGATGCGACTACAATAGTTAGATGATGAAATCCCAACTAAGGCTTATTTGAAGAGTAGGTAATTTATTGTGCAACGTCATATATTATAGTAAAAGAAAAAATCTTTTTGTATTTTTTAGAAAAGTATATATTCTCAAGAAAAATCGAAAGAAATCGAACTAAAAATTAACACTAATACGTAATATTTTTGGTGTAATACTTTTAGGAAAAAGTATTACTTTTGTATTTTTTTAATTTTTTTGGTGCAAATCTTACTTAAGAGTTTGTTTTTGTGATTTTTTAATTTTTTTGTATTTTTAAGTTTTTGATTTTTTTAGATTTTTGATTTTTTTTGTGCAAGAAAATTAACATTCAAAGCGAACGGATCCCAAAATCCAAACGTCTTCACGAAAAATCGTCAATCGTACGAGCGAAGCGGCAGCGGCGCCAATTTGAAACTAGGATTTTTGTTAATCCAAATTTAAGCAATTAAAGTTCGTTTTTCCTCGATTCGACTCGAATTTGATTTCCGGTTTAACGTATCGACTTAACTTTGTTTTTGGTAAAATCTATTTTTGGTATTTTTAAACTAATTTAAAACTACTAATTAATTAATTATCTAAACAATTTAAAGACTATTTTAAACTAATTTATATAAAAACTTTTAAACGAAATCTATTTTTAAATGAAACTTAAACTATTGTAAAAGAACAATTTTTAAAAAGAAAATTTTAAATCTAAATTTGAAAACTAATTAATTTAAACTAAAAACTTTATAATAAAAACAATTTTAAAATAAATGAAAACAATGAAAATAAATTTTAAATTAAAACGAAAACAAATTTTAAAACTATTTAAAATAAACTAAAAATATTTTTTTTAGTCTTTTTATTTTTTTTTTAAAACTGAATTAAAATAAATCTATATAAAACTATTTAATGTTAAATCAAAAACTTTGTATATAAAATCTAATTAAACAAAATTGCTAAAGTAAATATCTATTAAACTAATAAAACAAAACTGCCAATGTAAAATGATTATATTAATTAAATGAAGGGGAATAGAACACAAAGAGGTGACTAGCAGAATGGTTAAGGAGTTTGGCAGGCGAGCGAGAGGTCCTGGGTTCGAACCCCAGCAGACCTAATATTTGCTTAATATTTTTGGACTTTTTTTTTTTGGAACTTTGATTTGGATAGAATCCTCAGACTAATTGAGTCTGAGGCTTTACAAAATAAGAATACTGCAAAACCCGCATGCTTTTACCATGAATAGTGCCCTTAAGATCGTACTTCCTAGATTAAAACTTACCCTATTTAGTATTGATCACATTCATGTGCTAATAATCAAGCAAGTGCATACGTGTATGACATGATAAGTATCGATTACGTACAAACTCATGATAAACAGTTAATAGATATTTCACGTGAACATAATTAAATCATGATCACCATTTTAAAACACGAACTAAAATAATCACGTAAATACATATAATATAATTACGAGCATAAATAAATACGTTAAGGTACGGTAAATATTTAACGAGAACACACTAAACATGAACACCAATAAACACGAATAAACACGTAACAAATTAAAACACGTAAAACACGAACACGAGAGCACACTATAATATTTTAGACACGGAAAACATTTGGGCTACCCCTTGTGGGCCCCATATCCACGAATTAAGGAAGAGAAATGGGCCTAGCCCATCATTTTTACTAAACAAGGGGGTTAAGGGGAAAAAGTCTCTCATTTATCACATTTTATTAAAAACAACTAAAACCCTAATTTTGTTCTTCCTCCTCCTTCCTTGTTCTTGTGTGCCGCCACCTTCAAGACACCATAGGAGGGTGTTTGATGATCTTGCATAATAAAATCATTGCTAGAAATCGTGTTTGTTCATCCTCTATTGATCCACACATTCGGTATAACCTTTTAACCTTTCTTTTTAATCTTTTCTTTTGATTTGATTTAGTAAAATTAATTAAGAACATGATGTTTTTAAAACCTAATTAAAAACATAAAATAAACATGTATTTGATTAAGGGGTTAATTAAAAAGGGTGTTTATGGGTGTTTTAGTTTGGCCGCCGCCTAGCCCGTGCCCTAGGGGGTCACGGCTTGGTCATTAAGCCACCACTGAGACCATATGGTCCCGGTTTGGTGGTGTGGGTCCCACGACAGCAAGGAACCAAGGGGAACCCCGATTTGGTTCGGGGTACGGTGTCGATTTCATGCGCGATTCATGGTTCGTTGGTTAAATCATGATTTATGCTACATGTTAATATTATGAATTATGAACTTAGGATATAAATTAATTAATAACATGAGATATTAATTAAACCATGACTTAGGTTATTTCTTAATTATTAATTTAGCATGATATTAATTTAACCTAAGTATTTTTATGTTATAAGTTATAATTAATTAATTATTTAAAACATGCTTATAATTAATTAATTTAGACATGACTTAGGTTATATTATTAATACATATTAATATACATTTTAACCTAAATAATTTATCCCATTTTAATTAAAACATGTTATACTTTAATTAAAATGCTTAACCTATAGTTTAATTAAAATGCATGAAATAATAATTAAACTATACACTATATCATATGACTTAAGAAATAAGCTTATAAACACTTAGACTTATATTTTAGCTTATGCAACCAGCTTAATTCTAATTATGGAAACTTCTATTTATAGAAACTTAATTAAATAAGGCAACTAATCTAATCATGGAAACCTTCTATATATGGAAACTTATTTAATTAAGGCAGCTGATCTATTTTTGAAAACTTTCTATTTTTAGAAACTGATCTATTTTAAGCAGTGAATTCTATTTTTGGAAACTTTCTATTTTTGGAAACTTTCTATTTTTGGAAACCTGCTATTTTTGGAAAGTTACTTATTATTACACAGTAAGTATAATAATACATGAATTACCAGTAGTACTTTATCAGATTAATCAGAGTACAAGGTAAACACAGATAGGGCTTTAAACAGTAAACCATGACCTAAAACATACAAAGTAAGCTAAGATGAGACATAAAACCCAGTACGTAATCAGTGATTCGATACTTATACACGTGTGTATTCATGTAGCGTTAGTGATCCAGAAGTAGGAGTCTTTCTTCCGTTCATTCACTTGACTTGAGGTACGGATTCCCGTCCTTTCAGTATGGACATTCTTTCCTTATTAGGATTTCCCCGTATGCAGCCAACTATTTTCCCCAGTGTTTGTTTTATTGTTTTGAACTGCTTATGTTTAATTAGCATAATCTATAACCATATACAAGCATGACCAGTTTCACCTAGTTATGGAGGTACCATAACCATAACATTGGAGGCACCAATGTTATGACTTCCCCACGGCGGAGTGATTGCTCGTGGCGTCCCTTTCAGTTTTGGCCATATTATTATATCATGTGGGGCGTATGGGTGCATCCTAGTTACATGTTTTATTCAGTATTTCATGGTGAATGCGGTGTGTGCCTTGCATCCTTCACAAGGAGTTGATCCCTCCTACCCAGACCAGTATATTAATTAGAGGCATCCCCTCTAATCAGCATGATGAGGTCACCCCTCCAAGTATTCATGGACGTGACCTTTTCATGACCTATATGGGCTATGATATATATATGTTAAAACAGTTTTCATAAGATAAACATAAGGCTTTCAAACTATAAAACCAGTTTTCTCAATACTTAACCAGTCTACTCAGAACATAGTCTTCCGCTGTTATATGTTACATGCTTATCCTATTTCAAGCTATATTGTATATCCGTGCACTGAGCGTTTTGCCCAGCCGTTACTCTCCTTTCCTTGTCCCAAAACGGCAGTACCCAAGACTCGAGCATTTGGAGGACATGCATAGGATAGAAGCTGCCATAGACTTCTTCTCTTGTTTCCTTCATATATTTATGCTTGTTTAGTCTTTCATTTAGTTCATTTACTTTGTTATGTTTTGGGCTTATGTTTGGGAACCGATGTTTGATTCCGGTTTTCCCTATGGTCATGTATGTTTTACTACATATTACCTTGCATGCTTTGATGACACGCCATAATTACGCGTGACATTCCATTTATCAAAATGGGGTGTTACAATTATGGTATCAGAGACCAAGGCTTCGACCTGTAGGCTCTAAAACTTGACCTGTGACTCGTGGGTAGTCACCAGGAGCTTCCTAAGTCAACGCTTGTTATTCCACGTATTGACGTTTTCAGCACCTTTTTGTTTTAACCATTACGTTTTCAGCACCTTGTTGTTTTAACCATGATGTTTTCACCAGTATCGTTTTACCAATATGGAATGAACAACCGTCATCCATACTTAGTTATGTGTCAGTGTCTATGCATGATGTTCCTAGTGAACTGTGATTATGTGAACTGAACCCCAGTAGTTCATAATTTTCACATAAAATTTTTTTCTGTTAAGTTTTGACAATGACTTTTAATTATTTATGTTTCATGCATTCATGAATTTATATCATATGTCATCTATTGCAGGAATTTTGACTAAGTAATGGTTGGTACAGGACTGGCCCTATTTAGTCGCATGTGCTTTTATCGAAACTTTTAACTTTGGGACCGACCCATAGGCGTCCCCGCGCCCTGTCATTTTGTTTTCGGTAAACTGACCATAAGCATTTACCTTCGCGCATATAAGTTTTATAAACTACATCATACATTTATGCACTGTTTTTACGCATAAATTTTTTTTCATGATTATGGCATAAAATTTTGTTTCGTGTTTATTTATATTATGCTTTTGTTTTGGGAGTCGGACCTAGCCTTTCACACCAGTGATTTTCAAACTTTATTTCATTACAGTCACAATTATTTCATGTACACTCATTAAATTTTTCATAGTCTTTATGTCGATTATGGTTTCATACTATCATGGTTAACTTCATTTTCATGCTGATTACGTTTTATACTCCATCTTGATCAATTTCATTCCAATATTTTCATGATGATTTCATCTTCACGATTTAGTATGTCTTAAGTTTTATCTTGATTATGTTCTTGTCATGTTGAGCATGCCCTCCTGCTAAACATGGAAGGATTTCATTAAATCCAGTTTTATGACAGTCATGGTTGGTCTTCATTAATCATGCTTTCATGATAATCATTGTTGAATTTCGTTCCATCATACTTTTGGGTGTTTTCCTACGTAACCAGAATGATGTCTATGCTGATATTGCTAGGCTATCATGAGGATCAGCCCAGTTTGGTCTTCAAACCGTTAATCAATTATTCCATGCAAATCATGTCAAATGATCAACTCATATGCATCCCAGGTGTACTCCAAGTACCGTATTCCATGTGTATTACATGTACCATATTCCATGTCTATTTCTCTGAAAATACTCCATGAGTATTCACTAGACGATTCTAAATCATCCTAGGCGTATTCCACTTGCTGATGTTCTACAAGAGGTTGATGCCGCTCATAACTCGGAGATGCTACTAAAGGTAGATGTTGCTGATGTTTGGAAGACGCTACGAGATGCTGATGATGTTTACAACCTGGAGATCCTAAAAGACGAAGACAAAGGCGTTAGATCGAAGCGATCGGACGAGATGAAGCTTCACCACCGGAGGATTTCCATCACAATCCATGTCCTTATTTTATCATACGTCACACACCTTGCAGTTGTCTTTTCACTCACATGAGTGAGAACCGGTACCAGCCGGCCACTCAGCTGAATAGTTACATGAATCACGGTCATGAGAATGGCCGTCATGGAACTGACAGACAGGACGATAGTAACCACTACCATGACAGAAAATATCCTAGAAATCGCAACCAAGGCTCTGGCCGCGGACGTGATCAGACATACAAATGATCAGTAGTCCAACCGATCCGCCAATTTTGGCATAATAACCTTATATTGTGGTTATATTTGTTTCACATCTCGAGACACATGTCAAGACATCAGTCAAGACACATGTCTCACGTATACCTCCTGAAGACATATGTCATGACACCAGTCAAGACATATGTCATGCTTATTGTTCCAAGAAACGAGTCAAGACACATGACTCACGTCTAACTATGGAACATTTCTAAGGAATTCAGGGTACCCTCCAAGGGTATATCTATGTTGTTGTGCCATGTATTAATCAGGCCACAAGAATTTCAATACCATTATCGGCGCATCAGTGAGAACTGTCACGTTGCCGATGTCACTTTCATTTCTTTCACCATAGTTCATATATTCATAACCATGAAGGACGCCTTTCGTATTACCACGCATACGAAGGTTTCCTTCAGCTTAATGATAAGATCCAAGCTGCTAACGCATTTCCTCGGACAGACACGAGATGAATTTTATCCTAATTATGTACTATGAACACCACACCATGCTATGATTCATAATTATGTACAGTAATGTTCAGGATCCTGAATACATTCAGCTTGATTTTCCATCAGGAAAATTTGTACAAATTATCTATGCTTTTCAAGCACGTGCTATGTTAGCCATAATTGCTAATATTTTCTAGCTGTCAGTAACACACGACTACTAAGGTCCTTTTACGCATAACCAACGGATTATTCCAAAATTGTTCCTTACACTCCAGAAGAACCTTCAAGGAGAAGGACGGTAACATAAGATTATGTGTCGACTACCGTCGATTTTAAACAAATCACCATTCATGACCGTTATTTACCTCCACGTATTGACGACATGTCCAATCAACCGTATAGTGTTAATCACTTTTCCAAGATCGAACTCATGCTGCCAACAGTGACGAGTGAAAAAGCAGGACATGTCCATGACTGCTATTCGTACACGACTCGGTCATGCTAGATTTATGATTTTGAATTAGTCTCATCAATGCTCCAACCGCATTATGGACTTAATAAATTGAGTTTCCATGAACTCCTAAACAAATTCATCAGCGTTTTCATTGAGGATAACCTGTTTTCCTCTAAGCCTAGAGAAGAACAGGAAGACCATATCTGCACTATGTTGCAAATTCTATGACAAGAGAAATTCTACCCTGGAATTTTTTTTTCCAATATCAATTCTGTTTGATTACAGTGACACACTGAATCACATGGGTTTCTATGGTTAATCTTACCATGACTCAGCTTATGCGTAAAGGAGAGAACCCTACACTACATTAGGTGTTCTAGAAAATTATACGCTAGGAGAAGTCTAGATTCAGAGACTCAGAGTTTCGCAAACTCCTAGGTATCAAGTTCTACGAAGCAAGATACAGTTACGTTCATATCTAGGTACCTGACATACCAACAGATTAAGATAGGAAACCAACAAACTGGGATGTTTTCATCATATGAAATTGTGAATCAAAAAGGGACAAGATCTCCATGGATTTTAGTTACCAGATTTCAGCAAACTCAGAAGAAGCATGATGCTATCTGGGTTATTGTCAACAGTTTGATCAAGTCTGCAGAATCCTTACATCCGTACGGATTTCAGAACCAACAGATTGAACGAACATGTTCCAGCCAAGGCTCATCCGATCACTTGGCAATCCCTCAGCTATCAGGTCAGACAAAGATTGTAATTGTACTCCTAACTTACTTCACGTCTTCATTCTAATTCCACGACTTGCTTTCGCGCTCACGTTCATGACACTATTCATGTTCATGATCGTATTTTGGCTTACGATTTTACGTTCATTTCTTTTCTCATTCTGGAAAGTTTGCAAGAACTTGAGAGACCAGACCCATGTTTAGTATAACTCTACATCATCAGATAGACGTTTCACGTCATATTCCACGTCTCACCTTGTAGCGTTTGGCGTTACCGCCATTATATTCTATGATCACGATATGTCTCACATGTCATGTTCATTCCACGTTCCTCATATCATGATCAAGATATGTTACACGTATCATGGATCACGATATGTTTACTCATACTACACTCGCCATATCTCCACGTAGCACGTTCAAAAATTTTCACGTATCACGTTTAGAATTTTTCACGTACTACGTTTCTTTATGTCTCGCGCATCGTTTCTAATTATCAGTTAAGTCAGATTGTCTTGCATCGTAACGTTTCAGTTACCCTTGCACGTTAACTCTTTTTTTTCCTCGATCGAATTTAGGGGATCTACCTTCCGTTGATAACCAAGAATTTCTTCGTATTCCAAGTCAAGGTCAGGAGGACCAAGATTTATCATTAGTGTCAGGATCTTCTGAAGGAACCGTTCCAAGAGGGAGGCCACTTGGAAACGGACAAGTTCATCCGGACTTCTTATCCATTTTTCTCTTATCGATTAGATATGTCCTTTCAGTCACGTCACGTTCCATGTCTTTTCAAGACATGTCACGTTCCACGTTCCCTTCTACCATGTCACCTTCATTTCCGTTATTTTGCATACTTTCCAGTTTGATTCGGGTATGTTTCGCTTCCAGTTACTTTATCTATAATTCGGGGACGAATTATTCTTTTTAGGGGGGAAGAATTGTAAAACCCGCATGCTTTTACCAGGAATAGTGCCCTTAAGATCGTACGTCCTAGATTAAAACTTACCCTATTTAGTATTGATCACATTCATGTGCTAAGAATCAAGCAAGTGCATACGTGTATGACATGATAAGTATCGATTACGTACAAACTCATGATAAACAGTTAATAGATATTTCACGTGAACATAATTAAATCATGATCACCATTTTAAAACACGAACTAAAATAATCGCGTAAATACATATAATATAATTACGAGCATAAATAAATACGTTAAGGTACGGTAAATATTTAACGAGAACACACTAAACATGAACACCAATAAACACGAATAAACACGTAACAAATTAAAACACGTAAAACACGAACACGAGAGCACACTATAATATTTTAGACACGGAAAACATTTGGGCTACCCCTTGTGGGCCCCATATCCACGAATTAAGGAAGAGAAATGGGCCTAGCCCATCATTTTTACTAAACAAGGGGGTTAAGGGGAAAAAGTGTAGAATATTGATAACCTATGAATCTATGAAGGGGTTTGTTGATTTCTAGAGAGAGAAAGTTAGAGAGAGAAAGTGAGAGAAACTATGTGTTATTTCAATAAAATGAAACTAGAAAAGTGACAACAACCAACCCCTTTCCATGGTGGAAAGGGGTATTTATACTTCCAAGCTACATGGGCTTGGGCCGGTCCATGACAAGCCCATGGACCGGTTCTTACTTAACTTAATAAGCAACTAATGACTATTTGTTAACTACGAGCTATTACAACATAAATAATATTGTGGAGTGACCGATACTTCTAATATACGTAAAACGTATTTCTAACAATCTCCCCCTAAGGGAGGTCACTCCACGTTACAAAATTCTAAACCTAGCATACTATACTAAGTCTTCGTTCTTTAGCTCGTAGTCTTTTCTTCTTTTCTTTCTTTTGTTGTGAATATGTTGGTTTGATCTTTTTGGCTTTGGCTTGAGAGCATTATTCTTTGGCCTTTCACGTGCGATCTTTGCCTCTCTTGTGAATTTGCCTTCTCGTGACTCCATGTTCCACACACTTATGTCTTTTTGTTGAATTCTCGAAAGTTTCAGAGTTTGGTACAGCGGAAGACTTTATCTTGTACTTCCTTGAATTTTTGCTAAACTTTGATGCAGAAAAACATAAGCATGTGGGAACGACTTCTACAAGTACACCGCAACACCACCGTCTTCACTGGTACACAGCAACACCACCGTCTTCAACAGGTACACAGCAACGCCACCGTCTTTAACAGGTACACAGCAACGACACGAATAAAATGGCTTTGAACATTTTATTCTAATTCGGTAGCATTTTACCTCCGGTCGGTGAAGACCGTTGGACGATATTAGATATCGTACCCGTGACGGATAGTTTCAATTAAGTAACTTCCTGACAGGATTTCGCGGGTAAACCCGTTCTTTTTATTCGACCGTCCAAAGCTGACTGCGAACATAAAGAGTGAATCACTTGGATAAGTTATCCTTGTGATTTGAAGCCGTCAATTCATGAAACCTGGAACAAGTGAATTTCAATTAAGATTTTCACCATCGTTGCTTTCCAGTTGTCACGAGCTCAATTCATAAAGAATCTTGCACGTCACCTACCAAGTGCTGTTTGATGTTGACACTAGAAGGATTTCCACTGGTCACTGTGGTCAATAAAGAGTCACTCTGAGTGTTCTGGCAAGATCATATGATAATGCGAAGAGGCCTGGAACGAGTTTAAGTTCAATTAAGAATTAAACCACTGTTACCTTCCAGTTTTTCACAAGATTGGTTCTAAAAGAACCGCACGTGTAACCTACCATGAGCTTGTTTGATGTTGGCTCAAGTAGGATTTCCATCTTCATTGTAATACTTACGTATTACTCGGATGTTCTGGCAATATTACAGGAATACTGCGTAGGACTCATGAAAATCTCTTACTTTTCACAGTGTGTGAGAAAGCAAGGAATAAATGGAAAGTGTCCTAATGAGACTTTTGATGATCTCTTGGCTCTAGACTCGATTGTGCGTTTTGATTTAGTGAGCGATGGCTGGAGAGGAGTGCCACCTTTTCAATACCATTCTATTCGGAGTGAATAAACCAATAGATAACGTGTTGATCTCCGTGTGATTAAAACAAATACCTTTTGAGAGATATTTGAGTTAGCTGGGAAGGGTTGTGCATTGCATCACTGGGTCCATGATGTCTTTCTTCAATACCGAGAATCATTAGCAAAAATGACCTCAATAGCATATGTATTGACCCGGTTTCTGCCTAAAGTTATAAGGAGGGCTTCTTTCTTTACACCCTTTATCTTTACATTTCTTTTTCATTCTTCAACCCCTTCAATGATTACCAATACGTCATCACTAGCACCTTGTTGTGATTGTTCCAGTGCTAGCTTAAGTACTTGGTCGGCATTCAGGTACGTTCACATTCTTTCTCCATCTTTCCTAGGACTTCTAATTCTATCTAGGGAATTGTCCTTGGGAAGATTCCATCGGCTCTGATGAATCATTGGACTAAACCTATTCCTACCACCCTTTTGTCACCACATCCGTCGTGAATTAAGCGTGTTTTGGGAAGGAATTGCCACCATGAAATATCATTGAAAATCACCTAAAGTACTTGTGATATTGAAATCAAAAGTTTTGTACCTTAGGTGTTTTGTTCATCAAAAACGCTCCCCCTTAACACGTGCTTTACACATATTAAGATGGATTATCGTTAAGTCTTTTCATCTTTTTAGCCAAGTATCACTTAAGTCTCCTTAATCCCATTTTCTTCCCTTATCCAAAATGTTAACCATTAATATTTGGGATATTGAATGGATTAACCGGTCTTTGGGTAAAAATGAAATCGATGTTTGGCCATAGAACAAGTTATTGCTCCCCTTAAGTTAATAAGGGATAGTTGTAGTGCTTTAGTATGATATATTTTGAAAGATTTAGAATCTCGTGAGAAATTCTTGAAAAATTATCATACCTTAACACTACATCAAGCCATACAAGCACAATATTCACAAATATACATATTCATAATTGAAAACCAATATAAAGTGGACCTGAAATGTACGACCCATTAGATGGATCGTTGCAGTAGCTTGTGGTGCACTAGATATGGTCTTCCACCAATGAACCTTTCTAAGCTCCTCATCAATCTACGTTCACGGAGCTTTTGATCAATCTTCTTGATCACGTACTTCGCCATCTGCCGGTAACCCGGATGCCAATCCTCCGTCATCTCTGGCAAAGTCCCACCCGAGTTCAGATGCTCCAACTTTCCTCTGACTTGTAGAAGAGTCCCATCACTGTACTTATGGAGCTCACCCACCCTCATAAACTTCATCAAACCTCGACTGTTCAAGTAGAAAATGCCGTAATTCGGGACAGAAATGCCGGTATAGGGACATCTTTCTACATGTTGAGGTAGCACTTGATTCACTGGATGGGTTAGGTTAAGCTTCCTTTGATAGCTTTCGACTCCCAACTGAAGATCTTCAACTCGTGACTTGATGACAACGCTTCGTGTGAACATACGAAGTGCTGTATTCAAAGCAGTGAGGTCTTCACGAGGAATATGTGTGAGTTGATCTCGGGTCATCAGAAGCAGCATATCTTCGATATCCTCAAGGCGAATGATGGAAAAATCTCCCTGCTGGATTTTGTATTCCCTGTCATCCTCCCTTTTCAAGCGAATCTCCGTCACATGATAATAGCCGTTCTTGGCTTCAGTTTTCAACCCTAAAATGCTGGAGATGCGGATATCGGATCTAACGATACTTCCAGAATTGACTAGGCAGCAACCCCTGTACGCCCTTCGGACTCGTTCGTCCCAATGAGATGCACCTATGACAGCATACATATCATAATTATGATTTATCTTTGGGACCCAGAGTCGGTTTACCTTTTCCTCGATAAAGGGTATTGTCCCCCAGTTGGCAGCTTTCAGCAAGGTCAGGGAGGTTACGTACTTTGATGACCCCTTTAGTAGATACACAAGATCATTGGTGACGAAGAAGTCAAGTGCAATCTGATTATCTTGAGAAGGATCCATTGGAGGTGGAGCTCTTTCTGATTCATGAAGTCCTGGCCGTTGAACGGTATTCAGAGCCTTCAGGATCTCATCGGCATAATACTCGAACTCCATTCGGGTTAACCGGGTTTTGGCACGAAGTCTCTTATCCTTCAACGCTTTCTTCACCAAGGATGGAGTAACCGAAGTCTTATACTCATGAGCAAAGAATGCACATAAGTCAATCGGACTTCGGATACGGAGATACAACACATCTTTGTCAGCGTCTGTGATCGGATCATATTGTGTTGCTGCCGTTATCCAAGCCTGTGGTGGTGCAGTCTCGTCTATCTCCAACGTGTATGCCCAGTCTCGTGTGCTTGGTTCAGGAACCGTAGATTGTTGTGCTTGTTGTAGAGTAGTAGAAGTGCGAACATCTGTTGGTTCAGTTTCAGGCATTTCGGCAGTGTTGTGAACTGGTGAGTGTTGTGCAGCTTCGGGTTCTGTTACTGATTCTGCAATCACAGGAGCAACAACAACAGAACTAATGGGGTTAGTGGTAATAGGTAAAGATACAGCAATAGAGGTACCGGGAACCGATGACGCTGTAGTGGCATTCACATCGTGGCGCCACTTAGTTCGTCTTGATTCCGATGATGTTGATTTGTCCTTCTGTGCTGCATCTTTCTTGGACTTGGTTCCAGTCTTAGCAGTTTTCTTGGAGCTGGTAACCTTGTCTCCCTCTTTAGGCTGTTCACCCCCATCATCATCCTGATTGTCATCCCCGTTACTACCCCTAGCACTCTCCTCATTCCCATCACCACCATCATCGCCATCATCATCATCCTCATCCTCGTCATCATCATCCTCATCCTTATCCTCATCATCACCATCATCGTCAGCCTTTTCCTCTTCTTCTCCTTCTTCTTCCTCTTCCTCTTCACCAGTACCCTCTTCCTGCTCACTTTCTTCCCTTTCTTCTTCAGGTAGAATGTGATAAGGTACCACACTTCCAAACGTTTTGAATAACCTATCATCCTCCATGATAGCATCATTCAGGGATTTGTATAGAGCCCGTTGAATCCTAGACTTATCAAATGATCCAAGTTCCACCATACGAGCCTTAAGGATCTTCTTCAATTCAAAATCCGTCAAGTCATAAGCAATCTTGTAGGCGGATTCTGAAGGATTGGATGACTTGATCAACAAGTTATCAGCTGCTAGTGTCTTCAATTCATCACGCAGTTTAGGCATAATGGATTCAACTGATTCTTGCACTCTTTCTTCAACAGAGGCTTCAAGTGCTTCTTTTTGCTCTTTGTATTTATCCCTCATCGCTTGAAGTCTGGTGATACGTGCAGCATGCTTATCAGCCTCAGCCTGCTTAACCCGAGCTAGTTCTTCTGCATGTGCTTTTCGAGTTGACTCCATATCTGCAGCGAACCTAGAAATCATCTCCTCTTGGGCTCTCCTAGATGTTTCTTCACTTTGAGCTCGTCTTTGTAACTCTTGGGGAAGTTCATCCATTTCTCGTTTGTGAGTATCCACATGTTTATCCAACAGTTCGGCCATCACCAATGCAACCATTGTAGATGTTGCAGAGCTGCTCTGGGTTGATTGAAGAGGCTCGGTTGTTACTGCGGTACTAAGGATGGGAATTATAGGTGGTGGAAGAAATGGTGTTGAAGCCGGTCTGGTTGGTAAGGGTTGTATTGGTGGAGGTTGAGTTGCTAAAGGTTGGGTTGACACCATGATCGTAGGAGCAACAAACTCCTTTTCCACACTTGCTGAAATAGGGATTGATGGCTCCTTCGAAGTGGAATAATGTTCAGGTGACCCAAACTCATCAACATCATCTGGTTCCACGTACTCATCCTCAACATCTACCCTTGCACCTGAACCACTACCGCCAGTATCTTTCCTACTCCTTTGAATAGCTATCTTCATCATTTGTTTCTCAGTTTTATCAAGAGTAGTATCAACAACGTCTTCTTCGTCACGTAGACGCATCTCATCAGCCTTACCCTTTCCCTTCTTACCCTCTGTCTTCTTCTTCTTGGTTTCGGGTTCAGGTAACGCAGCTGGTTGTTTGCGTTTACCTTTACTCTTAACCGTTGTAGACGAGTCTTCTCCAGTCTGAAGGTTTGCTTTCAGCTTCTTGATTTCTATCTGCAGTAGCTTGTAATCAGCAGAACCTTTGATTTTCTCAGACAGAAGGTAATCAGGAATAGGACCCGGAATCACACCAATAGACGGTCCTTCATGCCTCAGATCCACAGTATCATCAGCTTCTTCAGTGTGATAGCGACTTGCTGCACGCCTATCAATAGTAGCATCATTCTTCATAAAATAATTAATGATAAGCTTGATAAACCGAGGATAAGGAAAGAAGTTTGTCTTCAGCTTCTTGTTATGGAAGAGTTGAAAGGTGAATTCTTCCCATATCAACAAAGCATAATCTGAATTTGCAGCTTTGTACATGCCATAGAAGAGGTTTATTATAGGACTGCGCAAAGCATCATGGCCACTTATTTTTGGTGTAAGACATCTACTGAGAATACCCATCAATGCTCTCCAAGGTTGTCCTACTTTAGCAGTGGTAAACTCAGACGCAACTCGTATTTCCAGACATCCAAGAGCGTCAAATAACTCCACGAGTTCATCTTTAGTAGGATCCCTCGAGAATGACATGCCTTTGGGTGTATCCCGTATACCAAGAATCTTACGGAAGTCTGAAACTGTGAGTGTCTGCTGCTTGTTGTCGATGGTGAAGGTGATCTTGTTTGAAGTGATTTCCTTGGTAGCCCAAAATTCATACATATACTCATAAGGCACCGAGGCACTACTTCTCAAAGCATTCTTAAAATGGGATTGATCAAGGATCGCAATGGCTACTTTAAATTCATGGTGAGTGGATTTTGAGATTTGCTTCAGCCGGTAGTTGTTGGGTATAAACTTAAGGGTTCGTGCTTTAGCAATATCGGCTTCTCTAGAGTCTTAGATTCCTTGTACTGTTGGATTAGTCATTGTATCTGCTTAAGATAAGACATGAAAGGTTGATGCACAAAAACATATAGATATATATCATTCTTACTTCTAAGCATAACACATTTCATAACATAATACAACAAGTACATATAACATGCAAACAATAATAATCAAACAACTCTTCATCCGGAACTTTTCCTCATTCGGAACTTCTTCATCCGGAACATTCCTTCATTCGGAAATTCCTTCATCCGGAAGTTCTTCATTCGGAACTTCCTTCATCCGGAAGTTCTTCATTCGGAACTTCCTTCATCCGGAAGTTCTTCATTCGGAACTTCTTTCATCCG
The DNA here is from genome assembly GCA_025667525.1 of Glebionis coronaria. Taxonomy (NCBI): domain Eukaryota; kingdom Viridiplantae; phylum Streptophyta; class Magnoliopsida; order Asterales; family Asteraceae; genus Glebionis; species Glebionis coronaria. The sequence goes on along the minus strand of CM046882.1, from coordinate 402,112,045 downwards.
GAAGTTCTTCATTCGGAACTTCCTTCATCCGGAAGTTCTTCATTCGGAACTTCCTTCATCCGGAAGTTCTTCATTCGGAACTTCCTTCATCCGGAAGTTCTTCATTCGGAACTTCCTTCATCCGGAAGTTCTTCATTCGGAACTTCCTTCATCCGGAAGTTCTTCATTCGGAACTTCCTTCATCCGGAAGTCCTTCATTCGGAACTTCCTCATTCGGAAGTTTTTCAGAAAAAATCCTCCATTCGGAAGTTCTTATCCTTGTTCATCCGGAACATCAAAAACGCAGCTTATAAGGTTAATTCTAAGCGCATTTGTGATTTCTAAGGTAATCTAAGGCAATACCTCATTATCTAAAGCTAATCCGCACAAAACCCACCACAAATCTTAATCAATTACTGTTCAATTAGATGCAAAACCCTAATTAGGACTTAATCTAAATTAAACGAATCATTTAGTAGGAGATAGTGAAGAATTAGACGAATAATGAGTTTAAATATTGATGTATATACCTTATTAAGCGAAAGAACAGGATGGATGAATAAGCGAATGATTTTTTTAGAGCTTGTGTGTGTGATTCAACAATGGCGGCAATGTTAAAGATAAACAGTGAACAGAAATAGTGAGGGGCGGGGGGTTTTGTTTTTTTGACTTAGGTCAATTTTTGACTAGTTTCATTAGAATGTCACCTTAAGTCCCTCCAATTTCACTCCTTTTTCCTTTTTGTTTCTAACTTTTTCAATTCATTTTACCTTTCCATTGATAAACTTAGTCCACTTAATTTTGCTTAGTTTAAACTAAACTTGACAATCTCACACAACTTAAGTATCGCATCTAATTAGCATATCTCCAAGTTCTAAAGCAAGTCCTATCACATAGAACAAACACAAGTTTTATTCTAAAGCAAAACCACTCAATTACCATTTAGCCATTAAATTTCACAATCACTTTTGAAAAATCAATTTTAATGACGAAGATGATTTAATATTTTCTCCCCCTTAAACGATGACCCGTTTTCTATTTAAAGAGCTGTAGTCATTGTTTGAAGAGTCAAATATTGATGAAAGCATTTCCAATTTATATCTTGAAAAAGTTTGATTCGTGGTGTCAATAAGATTTCTCTTATTTTAACAAATTAATGCACTGAGACGTACACAAATTCGTGTTAGACCAAGTTGTAAAGTAAACTTGATCCCTTTGCATGATTTGGCTTGTAAATCATGCCCGAGAAAATTAATTCCCGTTCTGAGCCAACGTTTTCCAAGGAAATACGTGACTTTAATGTGAAAACCGGGTTGCAGTCAGAAATAACTACAAGCCATAATGGGCATGTTTTAAAAATGTACAACTTTTATACGGACTCTATTTATGGCACCGTGTCAATATTGATCGACATTTCTAAGGCCGTAAATATTACCGTACTAAAAGACATGCCCGTTTTAAAAACGAAAATATTTTTGGTTTTTCTTGATTTTATAATTTTTATGGTTTTTCTAGGTTTTATATTTTTTATGATTTTTGTTGGTTTTATATTTTTGTATTTTTCTTTTGTGGTTTATATATTTACGATAATATACATGATCACGAACAAAAGGATACTCTGAATAGTTTACCACGACTATTCAGCTGATTCTTCTGCCAACTCTTTGAGAGTCGCTGGAGTGAATGATTTCATGCCAAGCTTGTCGATCAAAAACTCAATTCGTCCTCGATCTAATGCTTTGGTGAACATATCCGCCAGCTGGTACTCAGTAGTGACAAAATACAGCTCGATCACTCCGTTCTCCACCTGCTCCTTAATGAAATGGTAGCGAATGTCTATGTGCTTGGCCCGGGAGTGTTGAACATAGTTGCAGCAAAGGGCAATGGCGCTCTTGTTGTCACAATACATCGGGATTTTGTTAAATCCCAAACCGTAGTCAGTTAATTGTGATCTCATCCAAAGGACTTGAGCACAACAACCGGACATGGCGATGTATTCAGCCTCCGTGCTTGATATTGCAGCGCTTTTCTGCCTTTTTGAAGACCAACTGATCAATCTATCTCCAAGGAGTTGCACAGATCCAGAAGTGCTACGCCTCGTGTCTTGACATCCAGCATGATCGGCATCTGCGTATGATATTAAAGCAATAGAGGAATCTTTCGGATACCATAGACCACGATGAAGTGTTCCTTTTAGATACCGAAAGATCCTTTTCACAACATGTAGGTGCTTCTCGGTAGGCCGAGCCTGATACCGGGCACACATGCATACAGCAAATTGCAAATCAGGCCTGCTAGCAGTCAGATATAGAAGGGTGCCGATCGTCCCACGGTAAAGTTTTGGATCGACAATAGTCCCATTCCTATCTTCATCTAACTTGGATTTCTCCACCATTGGAGTGTCCACGGGGTCACAATTTTCAAAGTTATATTTCTTAAGAGATTCTAGAGCATATTTGGATTGATTAATAAAGATGCCTCTGGGATTCTGAGAAATCTGTAATCCTAAGAAAAATGAAATTTTTCCCATCATCGACATCTGAAAGCGTGTGGACATTATCTTCTCAAATCGATTTGACAATTCTATGTTAGTGGTAGCAAATATTATATCATCAACATAAATTTGTACCAGAATCATGTCGTTGCCTTCCTTGAGAGTGAATAGAGTGGGGTCCACCTTGCCTTTGGAGAAGCCTTCCGAAATGAGATATGTTGACAGGAGATCATACCACGCGCGTGGAGCTTGTTTCAACCCGTAGAGAGCCTTCTTAAGCTTGTACACATGATTAGGAAACTACGTACTGACGAACCCATCCGGCTGACTAACATAGACTTCTTCCCTTAGTTCACCGTTCAAAAATGCCGTCTTCACATCCATTTGATAGACGATCATGTTCATATGAGCAGCATACGCAAGGAATAGTCTAATAGCCTCCAATCTAGCCACAGGAGCAAAAGATTCTTCAAAGTCTATACCCAAGGCTTGTTTATATCCTCTAGCGACCAATCTAGCCTTATTCTTCAATACCGCACCCATCTCATCAAGTTTAACCTTATAAACCCATAACAAAGTAAGGATGTTGACCTTGTCAGGGAGAGGAACCAATTCCCATACTTCAAGTCGTTGGAATTCATTTAGTTCCTCCTGCATAACTTCAATCCAAGATGATTGGGTCATAGCCTGCTGCCAATTTTTAGGTTCAACTTCAGAGAGAAATGCATCAAAGTAGCAATAAAGTGTACTCTCTTGTAATTGATGGCGTGCAGAGACTGGTCGATCTAGATCTCCAATAACATTCCTAATTGGGTGATCTTTTGTCCATTTAGTGCTATGGTTTTCAATCCTAGGTGGTCTGGAGTGAACAATAGAAGGAGCTTCTTCTGAGGTAGACGCGGCTGAAGGGTTTTCAGGTATCGCTACACCAAAGAAAGGAAGCTCTTGCAGGTGAGCATATTCCAAGTCGTGATCAATAGAATCCTCTTCCACATCATTAGGCACAAGTAGGGGTGATGATTCAGGTGTAGTTTGAGAATCACTTGGTGAAGGTGCATCTGGTTCAATGTGAATTGTAGATGCATTAGATAAAGGTACATTAGCTTGAGCAACCACTTCAGGTATTGGAGCAATTACTACAGGTGCTGGAACTTCATCAGTCGGGGGATCGAAGAATTCATCAAACAACGGTTGAAACAGTTTATCCCACTCGGGCCTTGATGGTGGTAAAAATGATGTAGAAGTAGGATTATTGGGAACTAATCCGGAACTAATAGCACCGGTTCCCATCTCATGAAGCGCGGGTTCAGAGCTGTGTTGCTCAGAAGCCATCGTTGTCTGCTCATCGAAATCTGCGTCCATAGTTTCTACAATCTTGCCAAGACGACGGTTATAGATTCGGTATGCTCTTTTGGACGGTGAGTAACCAATGAAAATACCTATATCGGCTTTCGGTTGAAGCTTACCCAAGTTCTCACTATTGATGTTTGGATAACAAAGAGCACCAAACACATGGAAAAATGAAACATCGGGTTTACGGTCATGTAAAAGCTCATAAGGTGTTTTTCCATGGCGTTTCCGAAGGATAGAACGGTTTTGGGTGAAACATGCAGTAGAAATAGCCTCTGCCCACAAGAACAATGGAGCGTTCGCATAAATAAGCATGGTCCTAGCAGCTTCCATAAGTGTACGATTCCGTCTTTCAACGACACCGTTTTGTTGTGGAGTGCGTGCAGCGGATGTTTCATGTGATATACCAACTTCTTCATAATAATCACGAAGAGTCTGGTTGACGAACTCTGTACCATTGCCTGTACGAATACGGCGGACAGTGGTATTCAAACGTACCTGAATGAATTTCAGAAAAGTGATGATAGCCTTCGGTGCTTCATCCTTTGTACGTAGAAATCTAACCCATGTAAACCTGGAGAAATCATCCACAATTACCAGAATGAATTTCTTACCGCTCACACTTTCAGTTCTCATCGGCCCACAAAGATCCATATGCAAAAGATGAAGTTTTTCTTGATTGGTGTCTTCAGCTTTGGGCTTGTAAGATTTCTTGGTACTTTTCCCCCTTGAACACGCGGAACATAAATGGTCCTTGTGAAATTTAAGCTTTGGAATACCACGAACTAAATCGTTTTTAGCCAGATGATTAATAGCATCAAAGTTAAGATGAGATAATCTGCGATGCCATAACCATGACTTGGTCTTAGATGCTTTAGAGAGAAGACATACTGGAGAGGCGGCCATCATGTCTTGTAAGGACAAGGTATAGAGATTTGCACCACGAGATCCCTTCAACAAATCTTTTCCTTCCAAGTTGCGGATGAAACAAGTGTGTTGTCGAAAAGCAACCTCAAGGTTGGAATCACAAAACTGTCCTACTGAGAATAAATTATGACCAAGACCTTCTACATAGTATACCCTTGAAATCGTCACGTTTCCAATCTGATATTCACCATACCCCATTATTTTTTCTATATGATCATTCCCGAATTTAACCGTACCAAGAAACTTGCTGACGAAATTTCGGAGCATCGAGCGATTTCCGGTCATATGTTTTGAACAACCGGAGTCCAAATACCACAGGATGATTTGGACCACCTGAAAATATCACCACACGAAGACAATGTAGAGGTATCGGAATCTGAGTGTTCCTTGTTATTAGCAGGTACAGATTTAGTAATCTTAGATTTGCTAACTCTAGGTTTCTTAGATTTCCTAGCCTTCTTTTTCTTAATAGGTGGTGTAGATTCTAGTTGGCTTAAATCCTGAGGTATTTCTTCACTGATAGGCACTATAGTGGGGGCTGACCTAATTAAAGGGCGCTGTTTCCATACTTGAGTGCGAGTGATCCTAACTAAAGGACGCTCAGACCTAACCTCAATAGATGCATTCCTAGTTAAAGGGCACATTGTTCCATCTAATGTAAAGGTCCTACCAGTGGGACGCCATTGCCAGCCAACTTGGGCACGAGTTCTACCCGTTGGCTTCCATTCAAGACCATTCTTAATAGCATTCATTTCATTCACGTGATCAATCAGACACAAATCATGACGTTGGGAAAACATACATTCATTACAATTCCAACAATTTAAATCAGAATTCACGAATGGTTTAGGCTGCTGCACAGGCGCAGAGCTTTTAGTCTTAACATGATTCTTTTTATTTAAAACTGAACTAGCATTCCTATTGTGGACTTCTACTTTCTTCTTTGTGGCACTACTAGTGGAGGGCTTGATCTTATCTTTCTTGAGTGGCGATCCTTTAGCCTTAGTAGTCTCTTTTAATCCTGTAGAAGGCAAGGTGGGAACATTAGCAACAGATTTTAAAGGTGTCTTACTTGATTGTGCCAATGACGGTTTCGCTCCTGGAGTTTTATTAAATGGAGTGACAGCAATGGGCCTATTATTAAGTAGTGCCGAACCTGGTGTACCTATGTATTGCAAATATGCTAAGCAATATTGAACTCGCTTAATATATTCATGAGCCGAATAATAGTCGCTACTTGAGGGATCTAAGGCATAAAGATCGTCTAAAATATCCCTAAGAAGATCGACATGCTTAATGGCATTCCTCATATAATCATCATAGGTAACTGGGTTTCTCTTATGAAGTGGATTCTTATAAAGCACTACTGACTTGGTTGTTGGAGCACTAGTGGACGGTGCAGAATTGGTAGCTAAGTTATCAACAACTTCTTATCGGGTGAGAAGAAGTGTCTCCTTTAACTCAGCCAAAACCATATTTTTGTCAATGAGCAGGATGTTCAAATCAGAGATTTCCTCGCACTTTTGGTTCAGTTGTTCAACAAAGGATTGTTGCTGTGCCGCATTAAAAGCGAAGCGTTCTTCTAGTGAACCATAAAGAGCGGATAGTCCCTGTCTTGTTCGATCCATCTCCCCTAGAACAGACGATAGTCTAATTTCTAAGACTTGGTTTTTAGATTCTGCAGCCGCTAGTTCCAATTTTAATGTTTCATTTGATGACATCTCTCTCTTCAATCTCATGATTTCTTCCTCTAATGTCTTAACAATTGCAATCATCTTGTCACTAGTCTCAACACCGTTTTCACAACCATTTGATATCAAAAGATTCTCATTTTGAGTTTGTTGTTTTAATTCTAAAGATATACAATGTTGTTCTAGTTGATTAAAGCGTTTTGAAAGTAAATTGTAAGAATCTTGTAGCTTTAAAAACTCAGCGTTAGATTCGTGACAAGAATGATTATCTACCTCATTTACAGTATCAGCAACATTTACAGAGAGATTACAAACATCATCACATTTATGCACATCATCACAATTAATCATAGCGGATGTAAGCTCATTCGAATAATTAACATTTACAGTAGTAAGCACATCACACGAGATTACTGCAGACAAGAATCGGTCATATTCGGTTAAAATCTTTTCTTTTTCAATTAGTTGTAGTTCGTAAGCGGTGTCCATTTCATAAAACACTTTTTGAACTTCACCAATTTCAAACACAAGATTTTCCTTAAGAGATGCAAAAGTTCCTTTTAGACTTTCGACAAACGGATTGATCTCATTTTTAAACACCTCGTTCATATGTTCGAAAGCCCATTCTCCGACATTTAAGCCATTTGAAGTCGTACAATCCAAAATGACCTTGTCAAAATTAGTAAAGTATTGATTAATCTCTTGCAAGTTTAACCATACAGTGCTAACAGGTGGAAGATCCTTTGGAATTTCCTTAGGACCTTCCATATTGACAAGTGTAGGAAATGTACTAGGGTTTTCTTCATCTAATATGTAGGTCGGTGCTGTTATGAGATCTTTGTCCATATGGAAGCGAATTCTAAAATCCGTTTTTACAAGCTCCTTATTCAATTTAAAATAATCACACTCGGGATATTTTGCAGAATTGTATGACCGATCCTCATCAACTAGATCCTTACTTGTTCGATCATCGGGAAAAACAATCGGGTCTAAAGCCAATCCTAATTGAGTTGCATTATAAAGTCTAGGACTATGTCTTAAAGCTTGTTTTGCATACCGTGGATTAGGGGGAAGGCCTTTTAGACGTGATAAGTTAAACTCTCTAAACGAAGCATCAAATAAGTGCACTAGTTGAGAAGCAGCGTATTGTCTTAACAGCAAGTAATCTAGACTTCTAATCTTATTAGTGGCATTAATCTCCATTTCATTCTTCTTAGACTCAAGTGATTCAAAATCCGTTTGAAGTTTTTGAAAATTAGTTACCACTAACTCCTTTTCTTGAAGTTCATTAGACAGATTTGCTCTTAAGTTTTTGATTTCTTGCAAGTGACCCATTTGTTTGTTTCTAAAGTGATCATATTCGGGATTAGTTAGAACACTAGACGAAGGCACTAGTTCCAAGGTTTGAACTTTCTCATTGCTTAAGGCAAGCTCATCAGACAAATTCTTATTCTTAGCTAAGGTTTCTAAGAGAGCAGCATTCATTTGGCTAAGTAATGTAGCAGGAACCATGACCAAATCTTGTTGAGCAGGAGTAGGCGTATGCGAAATGGGTCCCGGTTGTGATTCACTCAAAGTCTGGGGACTCACATTGATATTGCTATCATTGTTTGTCTCCTCGTTTGAAAGACTCACCACCGAAGATTCATTCGACTCAGCATTCTCTTGCACAACTTGATGTGGTTGAATACTAGCATCAGTGGTATTATCGGTGGTATTAATAAGTACCTCAGATCTCTTTTCTGGCCCTAAGCTGGAGATAGTTGCCATGAGAGCAGCCTTTGCAGATTGAAAGTCATCACAGTCTGAGTCATACGCATCGAGATCATCTGCTTGGTATGCTGCATTCTGTGTGGTGACCGTGTCTTGTTCAGCAAACCCTGGATCAGCAAGAAATGCAAGCTCCTCTTTATCAAGTTCCCTTCCTTGTGCCTGAGCATTCACCAGATAGATCTTTTCTACAAACCATTGTCCATCCCTTCTCCTCTTGGGTTTCTTACAATCCCTGGACATATGACCCTCTTCCTTGCAGTTGTAGCATGTAATCATTCGCAACTTGCCCGTGGAATTAGCCCGTGGAGCAGGATTGACCATTGGAGCCTAATTGACCGTGCGAGCATTGGTGGTTGATGTGGTAGGTCTCCCCTGATATGGTTGAATAGGCTGAACCATTACCCTGCCATTCTCAATAGTAGCTTGTTGGCGAGAATTGGATGAATTCCTCAACTGATTGTTGGTAGGAGCTGATCCCCTAAATCCTCGTTTGCTTAAAGTCCTTGTGAGATAGGCAGACATAGTGGTTAACACTTCAACTGGATCAGCACCTTGTTTGAATACAGGAACGGGGACTTCCTCATCATCACAGTACATTGCTTGGTCTTGAGCTGCATAATCACTAGAAGGAATACTCATTTGATCAGGGTAGCTTGTTGGATATGCTGCATTCTCTTGATAAGATGAATATGAAGATTGAGCATAAGGTGCAATACTTGCTGGGTGAGGTTGTGTAGCATATTGTGATGAAGGTGCACTGAACCGATATTGTTGCTGATGTGAGGTGGGTGGTTGTGGTAAAATCGAGTATTGGGGAAAGGCTGGTGTCATGTAAGGTGATGGATGATAGGCTTGATGTCCCAAAATATAAGGAGTGTTGTTGTGAGACAAGCTTGGTTGATTCGCCATCAAAAGCTAATGAATCAGGGTACATACCTCGTGGAGAACGGTGCATGATCACATGTTTCTCATGTTGCTGAAGAAAAGCATATAGTTGATCCAAATTGCACTTATGCAGATCCCTGGTTAACTTAACATCGGTAATATACTCACCCCATTCAGCTTGAGGTAAAGTATTCAAGAATTTGGTGTTAACCTGGAATGGAGCAATCACCAGATTGTATACATTCAGATCATTCATGAGTGTGGTGAATCTGAAGTAATAATCGTGAAGCGTTTCCCCTGGGTTGTAAGTGAATCAGTCAAACATGTCATACAACTGACATTCCCTTTCCTGTTTGGTGAGAGACGTGCCTTGTAGCAACACCTTGAGACGTTCCCATAAATCCTTTACCACTGTATACTGACTTACCATCCTATAGATGTCATGGGGAAGAGCTTGGAGAATTGTTTGAAGAGCTTTCTCGTCTGCATCGGCAACAAGTTGTTGGGCTGGTGTATGTTCTTCAAATTCTCTTGGTCGAGACACATTGTTAGCCACAATGGTACCATAGTCAAGTGGACCATTTAAGATTGACTTAACCATAAGCCTCCCATAAACCGGTTTTCCCTTAAGATAAGACATCATCCGGCCTTGCCATGCTTCAAAAACTTCTTTGATGAGCATTGGCGGGCGATTATCCGTTCCCGTAATCACCAAAATATCCGTAAGTGATGTCATCTGAGGCATTACTGAATTCGGATTCATTTTGTTAACTTCAAAGAGACAAAGATTATCGGTTGATCGAGCAGTGAAGTAAAGCTTATGAATTGTGTTGTGTTTTTGTTGTAAGAAACCAAGATTAAATCCTCTAAAAAATCGTCGAAAAAACAAGCAAAATAACTCTTGATTCGGAACTTTTTGTTGATTCGGAAGTTTGATTCGGAAGATTTGGCTTGGAATTACCTTGATTCGGAACTTTTGGCTTGATCCGGAACTTCTTGAGTCGGAACTTCTTGGTTCGGAACTTTTGTCTTGATCCGGAACTTCTTGGTTCGGAAGTTCTTGGTTCGGAACTTTTTGGCTTGATCCGGAACTTCTTGGTTCGGAAGTTTCCTTGGTTCGGAACTTTCTTGATCCGGAACTTCTTGATCCGGAACTTCTTGATTCGGAAGTTTCCTTGGTTCGGAACTTTCTTGATCCGGAACTTCTTGATCCGGAACTTCTTGATTCGGAAGTTTCCTTGGTTCGGAACTTTCTTGATCCGGAACTTCTTGATCCGGAACTTCTTGATCCGGAACTTCTTGATCCGGAACTTGTTGGTTCGGAACTTTTGCTGGGTTAATCAGAAACTTTATAACGATGAACAGTCGACCACTAATATAAAGATTAAACCCAGATTTTGACCAAATAACCCAAAAAGTTTTGTGATTTCAACAATAATAAGTAAAAACTAATACTTATCCACTAATCCCAATCACAAAAACACCAAAAACACCAAGAATCAAGATGGTTTTTCTTAAAGAACACTAATACAATCAAAAACTAAAAAACCACACAAATCACTACCTTAAATCACCCCATAGCTCTTGATACCAAATGTAGAATATTGATAACCTATGAATCTATGAAGGGGTTTGTTGATTTCTAGAGAGAGAAAGTTAGAGAGAGAAAGTGAGAGAAACTATGTGTTATTTCAATAAAATGAAACTAGAAAAGTGACAACAACCAACCCCTTTCCATGGTGGAAAGGGGTATTTATACTTCCAAGCTACATGGGCTTGGGCCGGTCCATGACAAGCCCATGGATCGGTTCTTACTTAACTTAATAAGCAACTAATGACTATTTGTTAACTACGAGCTATTACAACATAAATAATATTGTGGAGTGACCGATACTTCTAATATACGTAAAACGTATTTCTAACAAAAAGTCTTTCATTTATCACATTTTATTAAAAACAACTAAAACCCTAATTTTGTTCTTCCTCCTCCTTCCTTGTTCTTGTGTGCCGCCACCTTCAAGACACCATAGGAGGGTGTTTGATGATCTTGGATAATAAAATCATTGCTAGAAATCGTGTTTGTTCATCCTCTATTGATCCACACATTCGGTATAACCTTTTAACCTTTCTTTTTAATCTTTTCTTTTGATTTGATTTAGTAAAATTAATTAAGAACATGATGTTTTTAAAACCTAATTATAAACATAAAATAAACATGTATTTGATTAAGGGGTAAATTAAAAAGGGTGTTTATGGGTGTTTTAGTTTGGCCGCCGCCTAGCCCGTGCCCTAGGGGGTCACGGCTTGGTCATTAAGCCACCACCGAGACCATATGGTCCCGGTTTGGTGGTGTGGGTCCCACGGCAGCAAGGAACCAAGGGGAACCCCGATTTGGTTCGGGGTACGGTGTCGATTTCATGCCTGATTCATGGTTTGTTGGTTAAATCATGACTTATGCTACATGTTAATATTATGAATTATGAACTTAGGATATAAATTAATTAATAACATGAGATATTAATTAAACCATGACTTAGGTTATTTCTTAATTATTAATTTAGCATGATATTAATTTAACCTAAGTATTTTTATGTTATAAGTTATAATTAATTAATTATTTAAAACATGCTTATAATTAATTAATTTAGACATGACTTAGGTTATATTATTAATACATATTAATATACATTTTAACCTAAATAATTTATTCCATTTTAATTAAAACATGTTATACTTTAATTAAAATGCTTAACCTATAGTTTAATTAAAATGCATGAAATAATAATTAAACTATACACTATATCATATGACTTAAGAAATAAGCTTATAAACACTTAGACTTATATTTTAGCTTATGCAACCAGCTTAATTCTAATTATGGAAACTTCTATTTATAGAAACTTAATTAAATAAGGCAACTAATCTAATCATGGAAACCTTCTATATATGGAAACTTATTTAATTAAGGCAGTTGATCTATTTCTGGAAACTTTCTATTTTTAGAAACTGATCTATTTTAAGCAGTGAATTCTATTTTTGGAAACGTTCTATTTTTTAAACTTTCTATTTTTGGAAACCTGCTATTTTTGGAAAGTTACTTATTATTACACAATAAGTATAATAATACATGAATTACCAGTAGTACTTTATCAGATTAATCAGAGTACAAGGTAAACACAGATAGGGCTTTAAACAGTAAACCATGACCTAAAACATACAAAGTAAGCTAAGATGAGACATAAAACCCAGTACGTAATCAGTGATTCGATACTTATACACGTGCGTATTTATGTAGCGTTAGTGATCCAGAAGTAGGAGTCTTTCTTCCGTTCATTCACTGGACTTGAGGTACGGATTCCCGTCCTTTCAGTATGGACATTCTTTTCTTATTAGGATTTCCCCGTATGCAGCCAACTGTTTTCCCCAGTGTTTGTTTTATTGTTTTGAACTACTTATGTTTAATTAGCATAATCTATAGCCATATACAAGCATGACCAGTTTCACCTAGTTATGGAGGTACCATAACCATAACATTGGAGGCACCAATGTTATGACTTCCCCACGGCGGAGTGATTGCTCGTGGCGTCCCTTTCAGTTTTGGCCATATTATTATATCATGTGGGGCGTATGGGTGCATCCTAGTTACATGTTTTATTCAGTATTTCATGGTGAATGTGGTGTGTGCCTTGCATCCTTCACAAGGAGTTGATCCCTCCTACCCAGACCAATATATTAATTAGAGGCATCCCCTCTAATCAGCATGATGAGGTCACCCCTCCAAGTATTCATGCACGTGACCTTTTCATGACCTATATGGGCTATGGTATATATATGTTAAAACAGTTTTCATAAGATAAACATAACGCTTTCAAACTATAAAACCAGTTTTCTCAATACTTAACCAGTCTACTCAGAACTTAGTCTTCCGCTGTTATATGTTACATGCTTATCCTATTTCATGCTATATTGTATATCCGTGCACTGAGCGTTTTGCTCAGCCGTTACTCTCCTTTCCTTGTCCCAAAACGGCAGGTACCCAAGACTCGAGCATTTGGAGGACATGCATAGTATGAAAGCTGCCATAGACTTCTTCTCCTGTTTCCTTCATATATTTATGCTTGTTTAGTCTTTCATTCAGTTCATTTACTTTGTTATGTTTTGGGCTTATGTTTGGGAACCGATGTTTGATTCCGGTTTTCCCTATGGTCATGTATGTTTTACTACATATTACCTTGCATGCTTTGATGACACGCCATAATTACGCGTGACATTCCATTTATCAAAATGGGGTGTTACAAATACAATCCCAATAATAAACTAAACTCAAATAAGCAGGAACCAAATAAGCTATGAAAATATAAAGCAGAATCTAAGCACTAAATAAGCTGAAAACGAATAAGATAAAAAGCAAGGAAACAGTTACGCAGATACAACCTAGATTAGTATAAGCTACCTCAAACCAAACAGATAAAAATAAGCAGATTCAAAGAATCTTATGAAACTAAGCTGGCCAAACAGTAAGCAATCGATAACCCAAATAAGTAGTTAACATAAGCTATATCTTAACTGAGACAAGTAAGCAGATCCAAACAACTCCAACCAAATAGAAACTTATCAAACACAAAACTAAATAAGCTAACTGATTAAGCTATAAGCAAACTCTAATTATCAATAACAATCCAAACATAGCAACCAAATAAACACTCAAAATAAATTATCAAATCAGATTATATTCTACGAACTAATTTAAACAATCAAATTAAGAAACCTAGAACTGAATAACCCAAGGACAAAAAGCAGATAATTACGACACAAGTTCAATCCAAGCAGATTCGAGTACAACCTCAAACAATATAAAACATAAACTAAATGAAACTTAACATAAATAAAAGAAAACGAACCGGATGTAGAAATCCTTTGAGACGAAGTGTCGCGCTGAGCGAACTTAAACTGAACACCAATTGCCACCGTATAACCCAAACAATCCTTGATCCAAAATCTTCGAACCAAACAGATTCCAAACCGAATACAGTAACAATCCTTTACTTTTTTTTATTATCCCAGTAGGGGAAAATTCTTTACACTTTCTTTATCTTTTTTTTTTCTTTTTTTTTATAATAACAAAAATACGAACAGTAACAATATATATAGAAATAGATTCAACTTTGAGAATTAAACAGTAACTGGAATTTAAATGAGACGAGATTAAAATCAAAATAGACTTTTCATTAATTAAATAAGAAATTACATTACTGGAATTAAAAGAATTATAAGATTAAACCTAATTTACTGAAAAATAAAAAATATAAAGAAAGGCACCCAAATTACATGATAGAGGGGGGTTTTTATAAGGGAACCCCAACAAACCCTAAACTTGGCTTCAATGTTAAGCAATCAAATCCCACCGTCCAATCCTTCTTTCTTCTTCTCTCTCTTCTAATTTCTTGATCATACGGCTGAAAACCGCCCTTGTAGCCACGGATCGCCCTCGTGGCACGTTTTGTGTTTCTTTGTGCTTCTTGAAAGATGATGTGGAATGATGTGATTGGTTGAGGAGTTTGTGGTGAGGTGTCTTGGCCACTCAAATGGTGCCACGTTGGATTGATGGGTTGAGGACCACATGGTGGATGTTGCGATTTTTATGGGGATTTATTTCTTCTAAGGTTGAATTAACCTTTGCAGTGAAAAACCCCAAAAAATAGTGGTTAATTATTGATGTAAAAAATTAGGGTTTGTGAGGGAAGGGTGCGAATTTTAAGGGAAGAAGATGGAGTGGTGGGTGAGAGAGTATTTACTTCGTTTGTATCGCTGGGTAAATGGGAAGTGGAAAGTAAATTGGTTTATTTATTTAAGGTGGGTGGGGGAATGGTATACGTGGGAAGGGTAAATAAGCGTTTGTGGTATGAGGCACGTGTTGGGTAAATCGTTTGGGATGTTTGACTGGGTAGTGGGAGGTGTTGACCAAGTAAAACAAAGCGTGTGTTCTATCCAAAGTGAAACATTTATTTTACTGTCCCATGTTAACATTGTACTGGGCTTGATCCCATTGCATGATCCGTCCCAACATATTTGTGTAATGGGCTTGGTGGCCCAATTGGTAATTCTTTTCAATCCGTCCCATTCTTTTTAGCAAAATGGGCTTGTGGGCCCATTAAGCAAATGTGGGACCCACAAGGCCCATTAATCTCAAATTATATTTAATCCACTAAAAACGAGCTCGATTTTCGGCTTTGTTAATCTTTTCTTCAAAGTTGTGTCGGTTTTGTCGGTTTTCGTGATCTTGGCATACTTTTGGTCTTTTGACTTTGTCTTCGTCTCTTTCTTGACTTTTCTTTGACATTTGACCGTGAAATCCCGTGTTTTCTCTTCTTTTGATCATTTGTACCTATTTAAACACAAGAACACAAAACCACGCGTAATTCTGACTTTTACGACATTAAACACATGATTAGGTCTTTTTTTAGTTGATTTTAGTGGCAAAAGGATAAGTGTTTACACACTTATTAGACCTTAAGAAGAAAGTCCATGTGTATCTAGAGTAATCATCAACAATCACGAGAATATACTTTTTCTCGTTAATACTCTCTACACGCATGGGACCACATGTGTAGAAGTTTCAATCGTCCTTTTGAGCTTGGGGTAGTCTTTGTTTTGAAATACTTCCGTTTTGCTTTCCCCAACTCACAAGAAGAACAAAGATTGTCTTTGACGAATTTCAACTTAGGAAGACCGGTCACAATATCATTCTTCGAAAGAAAGTTGATGGTGTCAAAGTTGAGATGTGACAATCGTTGATGCCATAACCATGCTTGAGATGATGAAGCTTTAACCATTAAGCAAATTGGATTTGTTGAAGATGTGTCTTGAAGAGTTACTGTGTAGAGATCAGAACTACGAGAACCTGTAAGAAGGTCATTCCCGTCGTAGTCTCTAACATAGCAAGTAGATTTCCGAAAAGCCACTTCCAAATCCGCATCACAAAATTGACCAACCAAGAATAAATTGTGATTCAGTCCCTCGACGTAATAAACCCGTTTGATAGTGAGATTTCCTTGAACCAAATCGCCATATCCAAGTATCGGTGCAAACTGATCATTTCCAAACCGCACCGTACCAAGAAACTTCTCCACGAATTTAATGAGAAGCTTGAGATTGCCCGTCATGTGCTTTGTGCACCCGGAGTCCATTATGAATAGGATGATTTCGACGAGCTGTAGAATAATTAGAAGACAATGTAGCATTTGACAAATGGGAGCCCTTGATAGAAACGGGTTCCAAAATAGTAGTGGACCTAGATTCAAAAGGCAAGCTAACATTCATAGACCCAATTAGAATAGGGGTTGTCTTAGGTACCCATTTGTATCCGGGTGGTGTAAATCTTGAATACCCCCGTGTACATGTCCTAATCATGTTCTCATAAAGCTTCTTTAACCTGCTTTGTTTGCGTAGAGTAGTGGATTCTAACGCACTTAGTTTCTTAAGTGGTTGATCAGTGGATTGGTTCAAAGTTCTTGTGGGTTCACTAGTACTAGTGGGCACACGAATAGGCTTCCTAGTTCTAGTATTCACACCATTATGATTAAGAGCACAAGCATCATGATTGAAAGTACGAACACATTTTCCTCATTCAACACAAACAAATTCAACATTCGAGGTCTTAGCATTTAAACTGTCATTACATGCAGTTACAGACGTTTTATTCTTAAAAAACTTAAAATTCCTACGGTGGTCTTCTACTTCTAACTTCTTTCCTTGACTATTGTTAGGCATGACCTTATCTTGCATTCTATTGCTCTTAAGCTGTGGTCCGCTAACGCTAATAGTGGGGATTACTCCTGTAGAAGAAGATACACGTTGATTAGTTTTCCTAATATTCTCATGTAACCACGATGTTCCAGTTTGAGTGGGCTTAGTGTTCATCTTATACGTTCCAGGTGCTATCACATTGCTACTCTTATCATTTCCTATCTTAGGCGAAGTCTGTGGGGATTGTCCCAAAATAGATGATTTGGGGCATTAAACCGCATTTTGTTGACGAACGGCGGATGGTTTACCCAAAACAGACTTTCCTTTCATATTCTCAATGAGTTTCTGTAACTCACTTATGGCTATGTCCCTTTCTTTTAGTTGAGCTTTCAAATCATTTATTTCGAAATCTTTTTCATTTAGTAGACGAAACGAAGAAGCTGACATTTCTTGACACTTTTATGATTATGAGATTTTTCACCTTTTTGTAAAGCAAGTTCAAGAAAAATGGAGTGTTTCTCAAGTTGAGAAAAACTTTTCGAAAGTTTGTTATATGACTGAATTTATTTTGAAAGCTCTACTTCAAGATTGCGACATTTCTCGTCCGATTCTGACACTAGACATGCTACATGACAATATTGATCAAGATCGGTATACACACCAAGAATAGCATTCATATGATCAGCATAAAAGTATTCCTTAGAAAGTCGATCAATTTTGTTAGAAAGTTGGTGTTCTTGTGTCTTTAATTTAATTTGAAGAAAGTCAACTTCATCTACAAGAGATTTAACATAGCTTAAATCAGTTAACATTTCCTCAGTGAGAGCTTTATAAAACATTTCCACATTTTTTGAAAGATCATCAATTGTTGGAACAATGCATTGTTGAATGACGACTTCTACTCATGGGTTAGGTTTAATATTCCAAATGGTATCCCTAGAAACTTTATTCATAGTCGACGACAACTTTGTACAAATTTAAAACCCCTTGTTTTATAAACTCAAATTGCTGAACACTTTTGCTTTTCTAATCCTATTTACGTTTTTCATCCGAAATTTGTTTTTCTAACAAAATTGATTGCTTTTTGAAACTCCTTTTTAAAGAAACTTTCTTTTGGGGTTCATCACTTGGTGGTGGAACACTATTGTACATCTTTTGTTCTTTGGAAAGTTCTTTTTGAGGAACAAACTCAATATAATTATCAGAATCAGAAAGGTTTATTAAATCACTTAAGTTTGATCGACTTTCTTCTTGTTGACGAATGATTTCGTCGCAGTCAGGGGAAAGCATAAGAGCAAGATTATCAACATAACAACCGGTATCATATAGAGCAGGCTTGGTACTTTGAACTTTCTTGAGATATTCAGGCTTGACAAAACTCGTTTTCATATTTCTATTGAGCATATTCATAGTTTGAATAGACTGACCTGTTTTGTAAACAATGTTGTTTAACATGTCGACTCTCTTTTCCAAAGCAAGAATTTTTTCAATATCCTTTTCTTTACGAGTTTTATAAAGCTCGGTTTGTTCTTTGTTAACCAACTCTAATTCAGTAATTTGGAGTTTATGTAGCAGCAGTTGTTCTTCAAGGTCCAATATCTTTTGTTTTGACATATGAATTTCGTGTGTTACTTCAAAACAATATTTTTCATTGAGCACCTTACGTTCATATACCAAACCATTAGCTATCGCAACCCGTCGATCAGCTTCTATTACATAATCACACTCTTTAAGCCTGTCTATCTCCTCGGGTAAGGATGTGTTTGCTTGCTTCAAACGTTTATTAGCCTCTTTATTTTCCTCAATTTCATGTTTTAAAGAATCAATAATAGACGCAAGCAAATCACGGTCCTCATCCGAGTCAGTATCCTGAACAGATTTTTTGTCATCATTACACATATGCTGTGAATCCGTAGAGATATTGCTATCCTCCGTGTCCATTACATATGTGTCATTGATGCTTTCGGGTTGCTCAGGATGACGTGGTTCATTAGCAAACACATTATAGTTATCATGTGATGGTACCTTTTCAAGTGGCTCAGAATCATAGATGGGTCCAGAAGTATCATCAGTCTCTAGGATCACTTCTTGAATCTTTGCCATGTACACATAATGTGCCTCCAACTCTTGATCATCGGCTTCATCATCAGTGTCATCACGCCAGTCAACTTCATCTGTTGTGAGAGGAATTCCTGCTTCTTCTTTCTTACACAACAGCATCTTTTCCTTGTGATATCCCGAATCCTTAACCCATTTTGGCTTCTTGCATTCCCTAGCCATGTGCTCAAATCCCTTGCAGTTGAAGCATTGAATCCCAGTCTTCTGCACAACCGGAGTGCCTACCGTATCTCTAGCCCCAACTTGATTCAGCAACCTCTGATTATCATACCTAGCATCACGATCATACCTAGGTGCATGATCAACTTCCTTATATCTAGCATTGGATGATGATCTGAGGTTGTTGTTGGTAGGTTTGTAGATCTTCTTATAAGTTGTGGTGAGTAAAGACATGAGTTCCTCAATCTTCTTGTCCCTTGAAGTTTGTTCATCATCACTGTCTCTATCTGACTCGGTGTCATACTTCGGAGGTGGAGTGGGGACAATTGCTTTTGCTTTGTGTTTAGAAATAGCTAGAGGTTTGGTGGATGAGCTTGATGACTTTGAGGAATGAGTAGGTGGTTGTTGACGGGGAACGGATTTTGTTGAAGTAGCAGCCACAAAAGCAATAGAATTTGCAGACCGTTCTGTCTTTTCAGCCCTTAGTTCATTCACTTCATTCTGATGTTGTTTCAAGATATCATAAACTTTGTGATAGGAGATGGTCTTGATATCTTCCCTTTGTTTAACCAAGGTCACAAACCTTTGCCATTCCGGTTTGAGTTGAAGTAGAAACTGAACATTGGCATGATGATTGGAGATGGTGCACTGATTTTTAACAAGCTCATTCATCATTTTGTAGAATCTCGAGTAATATGAGTCAATGGATTCACCATCTTCAGATGTGAATTTTCCAAACTCCCAAAGTAGATTAGTCTTGAGATCTTGAACATTGATCGACTCACCTTGCTTCAATCGATGAATTGAATTCCACATTTCCATAGCATTAGGACATGCATCAACTGTGGAATAGATATCGTTATCAATTCCAGTGAGTATGAAGTTTACAGCATCAGCTTCAGCTTGGAGGAGTTTCTTTTTTTCAGCAGAACATGTGTCAAAATCCTCCATAGCTCGTATAGTTGACGACGTACCATCCTCTGCCTGTGTGGTAATTGGTCTGAATTCAAAAACTGGAGGTGGATTCTCAAGGCATTGACGAAGAGAAGTTCGGTTTTCTTTTCCGTCAAGAAATCTGAGAAAACGAGATCTCCATTGAACGTAACAACCGGCAGTGAGCACAGGTAGATTACCGTTGCCACCTTGTTCCAAACGAATTTGAATAGCAGTTGCAATGTTGATGTTGTTGTTAGACATGGTGAATACTTGTGAATGAATTTCAGATCTTAGTAGATTTGTTGTGATGAGGTGTGGTTGAAATTTCGTAGAGTTCCGAGAATCTTTAGTCCGACAATAAATTCCGCAGTCCGACAAAACAGTAAGCCGGAAAATTTTGAATTGCCAAATTTTGAAATTGAGTTAGAAATAGCCAAAAACTAGTAGGGAAAAAATTTGAATTTACTTGACCTATGTTCCGAGACTAGTCTAGATAGTGGCTAAGTCTAATAAGTACTCAAACAAAATTTTGATGTCCATCGCAATACCCATCGCACTCTTAGATCGTACTCAGATCGTAGTCCGTGATCGTACTCAGATCGTAGTCCTTGATCGTACTCTTAGATCGTACAGTTAGATCGCAGTCCTTGATCGTACTTGTGGATCGTAGTCACTAGATCGTACTCAGATCGTAATGTTGGATCGTAGTCAGTGATCAAACGAGAGATCATAGCCTATGATCGCACTCCTTGATCGTAGTGAGTGATCGCACTCCAGATCGTAGTGGGTGATCGTAGTGAGTAATCGCACTCTGGATCGTAGTGAGTGATCGCACTATGGATCGTAACCAGTGATCGTGATATTGGATCGCAAGTAGAAACCCCAGGTTTATGCAATCGCAATACACAGATCGTACCAAGGAATCAAAAATACCCCTTTTTCTCGGATAGTACTAGAAAACAACAAATTCGTGATTTTTAGCCTAAAATGAATCAAGCACCCAAAAATTTTCTGTTTTTAACCAAGATAACAATACCAAATCACTACCAATAGTAAGTAGATGATTTTTATCAAGAATGAACCATAAAAACACCAAAAAGATTTTGGTACGTGACTTTTAGAGCAAGATAGGCACGAAAAATCAAGAACACAACACACGAATCTTCAATCACCTATCCACTATAGGCTCTGATACCAAATGTTGTTCCCATTCAATCCATAACACAAGATTTGGAGAGAGAAATAGTAGAAAAGTAGAGAGAGAGAGTAGAGAGAGAAGTGGAAGGTTTACACTAAAACTAGGTGTTTTATGAAATGAACCAACACCCTCTTCCACATGTGAAAGAGGGTTATATATGCCACGGCTCTAAGGCCTTTGTGGGCTTCATCTTGGGCCGGGCTTGGCATTCACTTGGGCATATAGCCCCTAACAAAGACAATATTAGCTTAAAGTCCAAGCCCGCTTTTCTCGAGTAACCTATTACTATACAAGACCAATAACGACTAAGATGACCTATTACATTCTTGTTCGACTATATAAAATATAGGGCTAACAGACTGTTTGTGGTCCAAATCTTGGTATCATTGGTTTTTATTATTCGGAGTAGAAGCACACATGGATGTGCAGTTAGTACATGTGGTCCCAGATGGAGGATTCGACTCAGTATGCAGGTACACATGGTCTGGATCGTGTTTAATTGCAGGGTATGGTACTGAAAGATCTTCACGTGATATTAAAAGAGGCATGGAGCTGATGCGTGCTCCTATGATATACAAGGTATCTATAAATATTATTTCCTTGTCAATAAAAGTTTGATAGGGACGGTTGAATGAACAAAAATGTATGTCATTCACGTGAAGATGCAATTTACAATTCTTGTTGCGTAAATCAATTGTTGTGATTCAAGAAGTCACGTGGGATTCTAAGGAGAATAACAAAGACGTGGGAATATATACTTGCTACTTTGTAGGGAGTATCTTTAGGAAACTTTGATGTGGTCAACAAGAAAAACGTGGGATAATGGAAACATATTTGGGTGAGATTTTATAGCATATATCACATATTTTACAGGATATATAGTTGTGTTTATCCCATGATACAAAGATACAGTTATTGGACGTGGATGGTAAGTTGGACGCTGACAGGCTTTCTTTTGACGCTGACAAGAAATAAGTTAACGCTGACAAGATAACGTTGACATGAGTTGTCCGATAAAAGTGAATCCAAACGCTGATAAGTATTGTCCGATATCGGACAATACATCTGATAATGATCTTGGATAAGAGAGGATGTTGGACAACAAAAGAATGGCTGCTGTTAGAGAAAATTGATACGTTTTAAGCACACAAAAAGGAGGAAATTACACACGAAGGTACATGGAATCTCCGTTTTATTTAGAATATCAAGGTGATATTTATGGCTCGGATACTTTTAAAAGGGATTAATGATTTTAATGCGAGTTAGCAACAATTCCTGAAGTATTTGATTGGAGTGATATTTGATTGGATTATGTAATCAGGGTAGCCTTGTAAAAGAGTTATCCGTAGTTAAACTTTTACATATGATATGAAGCTATTATTTCATAAAGATTCGTCATGAAGAGGTGTTGGCTTAAGGGGAAGAATTCTTATGGCAAGTTTGATGTTCGAAGAAGATTTTCGCGAGTTTGTGTTTTATCATATCTTTAAATCATGGAGGGTTACCATTGGTTTGAAGATAACTTGTTCGTGCTTTACATGGTTGGTGACGAAGACTTGTCATAACACTTGAAGGAGTTACATTATCGTGCTCAGTGTCTCACAAAGGATGAGAATATTGAAAAGGGATCGAGGTCTACTTATACTTGGTAGAGTATAAGTTCTTTATCACATGGATAGTACAAGACATAGAACACAAGGTTGGGTTATTCTACTTCTACATCAAGATTACTTTATTTATTTTTCTTCAAGATCATTACTTAGAGCTACATTTGGAGAATCTTCAAGATTGCATACATTGTTTACTTCCCTGTTGATGTGACAAAAAGGGGAAGACATACATGTTACATTTGAGGGGAAGCAATTTGAAGATGATGTACAACTTACAAGAGATACACAAAGAGTTTTGCCGACATCAACTAGGGGAAGATTGTTGGGTCAAAAAGTTGATGTGGCAGAAACTCAAAAACGAAGAAAACATGAAGATTGTATCTAAGCGTTGCCAAGAGCAATCAAAGCGTTGACAAGAGCAAACAAAGCGTTGATGGCTCAAGCATTGTCATGTACAATCCAAGCATTGTCATGTAGAATGTAAGCATTGATAGAAACGTAGACAAAGAAGCTTATGGAAGCTTCTATTTAGATAAACATGTAGGATATATTCTGTATAAGTTTATTTAAATAGAAGATTTACTTTTTTATTCATTATTATCTCTTGTAAAACCCTAATCCTTACACTATAAAAGGAACCAAGGGTCTTAGGTTTTATTAATAAGTTCATTCACAATGTAAACCTAAAGCGTGTGTCGACTAGACGTGGGATTCAATGTATACACGTCTAGTGATTGTTGATTATTAATATAATTAGCAATCCAATTGTTTTAATTCATGTGTCTTGTGTCCAAACACCTTGTTAATGGTTGTTGTTCTAATTCCGCTTTGATTATGTTAATCATATGAACAATGATCATTCCCAGTAGCTTAAAGATCCGTGAAACCAAGGTTTACACAGAAGTCGTTCATCGTTCCTAACAGGCTGCAAGATCCACATCTAGTGGACCCAACACTTTCTACTCTCCTCAACTCAATGACCTATCTTTTTTCCCTAATCTCACTAGGCATTGTGAAAACAATTCTTATCCATTATCTCCCTCTCCACCAAACTCTAATTTTGATGGACCTCCCCCATCTAACGACTTTTTTTTGCATCATGGTTCCTCATGTGCTTGATGTCGTTTTCAACAAATTGAATTTGCTTATATCTATGACAAGTTAAATTTCTTTGAATTCCTCCTCACTCGACCTCCTCTCAAAGTTTTTGTTCCCGTGAACAAAACTTCGAATGATGCTTCGTCGTCTTTCTTTTCTAACTAAGGCATACTTTATACTTTAGTTGTTTGAGTCAATAAAACTTAAGCAATCTTGGAAGATTATCACTATTAGAGTAGTTTATGCTTTGTGGTTTATTTTCCATATTTTTTGCTTTAAATATTTATATTGTGTGTATGAATATTTCTCTTGTATGTTATTTCTTATTTGTGTAATATGAATGTTATGTGTGTTATCTTTCCCGCTAATTCTTTATCACACATTTGTTAAAGAGTTGATTATGGTTAAAACTTACAGTTAATTATGGGTGATTCCATATATTCTAAATTTTAACTCCTTGACATTTTAATCATCTTTGATTGGTTTGGATGTTTCTTTTCTACCTTTATTCCACCAATTAAACTATGATGTTGTCAATACACAATCTTTAGACATACTTAGCAAATGCTTGCTTCTAATTTAAGATTTCTTTTCCTTCTCCCTCTCAAGTTAGTTAGTAGGTAGTACACATACATACATTGGTGTTTCTTTTCTTTCTTATAACCTTTGTGTAGCATGTCACCTTAGCTCATTTACTTGGTGCCCCAAGCAAGGGGGAGTAAGCACCAAGGGGGAGCTACTAGCAAAGTCCGGTTCTTTTCTTCTTCAAAGACTTGTGCTAACCTTTTTGCTTCGACAAAGGGGAGAAATGATAGTGATAAACTTGTTAATAATTCGAATAAACTTGTATTTTACATAAATGAGTTTATAGTTTGTCGTAATCAAAAAGGGTAAGATTGTTAATGCAAAGCAATGCCTAAAACATTGTTAGTATTAATTAATCTTTTTTAGTTTTAATCACGAAAAGTTACAAAGACATTTATTGTCAAACACAATCATAAAACGAATTATCTAACAAACATAATCATCAAGGTAATAATCATTACACTAACATATCTTAATCATGCTTAGTGATCATAAAAGTGATTAGCCTTAAAACTCACTTTTGTCAAATGTAACAAAAGATTTTTAATAAACTTTACTTTTAAGAAAATGTTTTATTAAAGTGAAAATGATTGAATATGGCATATTCCAAATGCCATAAGAATATCCTTTGAAGGTTTAAACAGCCTCAAATATTTCAAATTAACTAAAAGACAAAAAGGAGCGGAGTCTACTCTCCGCGGTTCCTTAAGTGCCTACGCGGTTCCTTATTGATAAGGAAACGCCTGGGTAGTTAAGGAACCGCCTGGGTAGTTAAGGAACCGCCCCCAGATAGCCGTTGGCATTTGTCTTCTATAAATAGTGGATCAAATCTGCATTTTCATCAACCCTTTTTGGACATCTCTTTCAGCCTTCTTTCTCCTGTCTAATCCTAGTCATTTGTAAATAATTCCTTAATGTGTTAAGTATGTTTACTTATGATTATCCTCTTGATCTCCTTCTTTACCTTGTCCAAAGAGAAGATCACTCACACACTTGTGATGTGATTAAAGATGAAGCATTGATGAAGATCACCTTCTCCTAAAGATCTAGTCATGTTCATCATTTGTTTATTTGTGTCTTGTGTAAATCCAATGTATTTATGAATACTTGGACTAGTTGTGTTCATCCAAGCTATGTGTGAATACTCAGATTAGAGTTATGTAAATCCTTTGCATATGTGTGTGCTTGGATTTGTGTTGTGTAGATCCAAGCTACATGTGTGTACTTGGATATGTTTAGCTGAGTTATAATAAGTTGTGTTAGTTCTCACTAAACTATAAAGTGTGTGGTTGTGTCTTGTGAGTTCTCACTAAACTATAAAGTGATATGTAGTTGTGTTGTGTGAAGTTCTCATTTAGCTTCAAAGTGAAGAGTCGTGAATATTGGTTCTAGCTTTCGATTAGAACTCGACATCTAGCCTTGTGTCGGAAAATGGTGAAGTAGACAACGTTGTGAAGATTGGTTCTAGCTTTGGATTAGAACTCGACATTTAGCCTTGTGTCGTAAAATGGTGAAGTGGGCGACGTTGTGTAGATTGGTCCTTGCTAAGATTAGGTCTCGACATTTAGCTTAGTGTCGAAAAATAATGTAAGCGACGTTGTAAGGTTTTCTCCGCCAAGAAGGGAACTTGTGGATATAGTGGAAATCTCGAGTCAGGTGTACTCGAGGAGTGGAGTAGGAACTAGGATAGAGCCTCGTTGCCAAACCACTATAAATCTTGGTGTCTTCCTACTAGGTTGTTTCTTTCCATACTCATTACTTACATTCAACATCATTACACTTATTACTTATTGTTAATGCATTAGAATTGAACCTAATCATTATGCAACTAGCTTTCAAGTAAAAGATAGTTTAGTCACTCTCCTAATTGAAAGGAATTTTAATTAGGAGATAAATCAATGAGAAACTATTCAACCCCCCCTTCTAGTTTCTACACATTCTTCGTAATATTATATAACACTAGCCGTGTACCCGCACAATGCGTCGGCGGGTACCCGACTACTAAGTTTTTCGATGAACAAATATTTTTTATTGGTGGTTCGAAGAATCTTGATGGCTGAATCTTTTGTGTGCACATTTTTTCGAGTCTTTTTTTATAAATCATGAATTTTTTATATATTAAGATTTCATAACTGATATTCTAGTAGTAATATCTATCAATAAATAACTTTTAGTTTTATATGTTACAAACTTAGAATATACAGTTATTTATTTTATTATTAAATTATTTATTTAATCATTAATGACCTTTACTCTTATTGACTCACATTTATGTGTAACACCCCACTTTGATAAGTGGACCGTTACGTGTATTTATGGCGTGTCATCAAAGCATGCAAAGCAATGTATTAAACATTAACTGACCATAACAGAAATACCGGAATCAAACATTGGTAATCTAAACATAAGCTCTAATATAAAAGATTAAGTACTGAAGGGAAAAAGGGACGAAACAATGTCCAAAAAACCAAAGAAATGTATGAGTGAATAAAAATAAAGGAGTCTGGACAGCTCCCATCCTATGCACGTACTCTCTCAGAAGTCCTAAGAGCGTCTTTGTGTACCTGCCGTTTGGAACATGAAAGGGAAACTACGGCTGAGCATAACGCCCTGTGAACGGATATAAAGCATGATAACAATGCATTGGAATGAAACAAATAACAAATACTGAAGCTATGACTGATATGCAAAATAGTGGTAAAATTGTTTATAATCTAAGTAGTCTGATTTATAAAAAATAAGCTGAATTATTAACTGTTAAATCTGAAAACATGCATTTACTGTATTTTAATTGCCAAGAGCTTATATATGTCATGTGCTGTAACAACTGTTGCATGAATAACTAGAGGGGTGACCTCGTCATGCTGTAGAGGGGTGACCTCTAAATAATGTGTTGGGTGGAGGGACAACTCCAATGTGAAGGATGTAGAGCACAAATCACATTCACCTGATAACTGTAAACTGATAGCCTAGGGATGCACCCATACGCCCCGCTGATAATACTAATAAATGGCCAAGCATAAATAAATGGGACGCTGCGAGAAATCACTCACTCGCAGAGGAGTCATGACACCGGTGCCTCTAGTGTCATGATTACGGTACCTCAGTAACTATTACATAAATTGATCATGCTTGTATATAATGGTCAGGCAATTTATTTAGTTATTAAAATGATTACTGATAAGCTTAAACATATACTAGGAAAACATTTGGCTGCAGACGGGGAATCCTATCCATGCATAGAAGGAAGTCCTTGTGGAAGGACAGGAAATCCGTACCTCGTGTCCAGTAACCGATTGAGATCAACTGACAGAAGGTCTACTCTGATTTCACGTGAGCTACATGAATAAAGGATGTGAATAAGTTAACTGATATTCGTTTATTTTATTTATCTTAACTGTATTCAGTTTAATTTATTTGTTCTTGTATTACTGTGTATATATAAACTGATAAGTCTGAGTGATCGAATATTTCTGGTTAACGTATCCCTGTTCTACTATTAGTTACGGTATGACACGTATTCTGACGTTATAATAATTTTATATTTGGTAACCTGCTAAAAATAGAAAGTTTCCTAATTTAGAAAGTTTCCAAAATGAATTAAATCATTTAATAGTATTATACCTTTTTATTGTTGGTTTGTTTTAGTTTAACATTATAAAATTAATTTACTAATTCAATCATTAAAACATTTATTTGTAAAACTGATTAAATAAGGTATAATTAAAATCTGCGTTTTTATCCTTTAATTATAAACCGAGCCTACCGAGATACCCCTTCTCGGTCGCATTAAAACAAACCAACAATACTACATAAATTTATAACTGGATTAGCGAAATAATTTTATGTCGCTAACTGTCTCTAACTGTCGCTAAAACTGTGATCAAATCTGTCCCAAATCTGCCATGTAAAACTGTGACAGAAATACTGTCGCTAAACTGTCGCTAAACTCTCGCTAATTCCAATTTAAATCTTATTAATTTTTGTTTAATTGTGTACCCACTGGTCTCAATATTATTCCCACTGTCTTTGTGTAATTCCCACTGTTTTTAAATAAAACAAACACCCCTTAACTAATTTTAACACCCGATTAGGTTGTCTGGCTGCTGTTGATCGAACAGAGCCCATGCCGCCCCTGTGTGGGTTACGGCTAGGCAGAGAAAGGACCACCGAGACATGGTGGTGTCTCGGTTTCATTCATCATCACCAAGATCCTACACCCACAAACACATACCCCCTGTTTGGGATATTTCTGCTCGCGGCTGGGCCAAAAGAAAGCACCACCGAGATATGGTGGTGTCTTTGTTCTAGTGCAACCACACAACTCGAATCCCCATCTTATTATAATTTCATGATTATCAATTAATAATCATTTAGTCAGATTGATAACATATTGATAATGGATAAAAGAATGGAAATAAAAGAGAAGATAAAACATACACTACTCCCTGATGAAAAATTAAACCGACTCTTTTTTTTCTTTGTCTTTTCCCAGTGGCCACACACACTCACAGAAACCCTATCATATTTCTTTGTTATGTAACAATAAAATAGGAAATACTCCTTTTTGTTTCCCTGATGATTTAAGTTTACTATGGGTCGGGCTCAAAGCCCATTTCTCTTTTGTTTACTAATCTAGCCGCCACCACCTTGTAGTATATTTGGGGTTTTAATACATTGATTTTGCTAGGTTGAAAAGTTCATTTCTCGGTATCTCTTCGAATTGATAACTGGTTAATTGTGCGACTCAGTTGTTCTTGGTGGAATAAAAAGGGAATGGTCATTGTATAAAACTAATGAAAAATAAAGACTTGAACCAATAAAAATAAAGACGGTAAAAGGAAACAACAACGAAAGATTAAAACTGGACGAAAAGTAAATGACGAGAAATTAAAAGCAATAAAGTAAATAACTCAAACTAAAACTTAAACTAAAAGGAAGGCAAGTAAAAATGCAAATAAGGAAAAAGGCGGGAAAAGTAAAGCTTAAAACTAAAAATTGGAAAACACTCATTCAGAATAAAACAGTTCATCCGGAATATGTCACCTATCCGGAATAACAGTTGATCTGGAATAAAGGTTTGATCCGGAATAAAAAAATAAGGAAAGTTTGATTCGGAATAAACGAGTGATCCGGAATATATGGGTGATCCGGAATAATTGATTATTCCGGATGAAGAACCTTGATTCGGAATAATAACTATTCCGAATGAACTCAATTGATCCGGAATGTTTAGCTTGATCCGGAATAATGGATATTCCGGATGAACATCATTGATTCAGAATAATAAATATTCTGAATGGAAGACTTTAGCTACTATTGATCCGGAATAAAACTAAAATGAGGTTTGATTCCGAATGATTAGGCGGGAAGCTTGATCCGGAATGAATCAGTTGATTCGGAATAAACGAAGAGTTTCCTTCATTCGGAATCTGGGCAACAAGAAGGACGATGAACAGGGGAAACCAAGAATAATACGAATCTAACCAAAAATAATCAAATCATACCAAAAGATCAAACCAACACAACCAATAAACATCAACTAACAATAATCAATCAAAACAAATCAACAAAACTAACAAATAAAGCCAAATCAATCAAAACCCACTTGATTGAAAACCATAAGAACATCAAGAAGACAACCACAAAGATTAAACATAAAAAAGAAAGGTAGATGAGAGATTAAACAAGAAAAGTAAAGATTCAATAAAACTTAATTGGAATTAAAAGGAATTAAAACGTGCGATACAAGAAATTAAAGTGCAAGAAATTAAATTGTGCAAAATGAAAATGGTGGAAGAGGTGGGTTATCAATCCACCCAACAACTAATAATGAAAGCCTAAGGACACTATTTATAGTGGATTAGGGAGGTGCTTAGTGGAAGCTTCCTCCCTCTTTCTTCTTTCTTTAATTGCGTCATTAAGTCCCTAATTCTTAATCTTTTGATTTTAATGACTTTGTCTCGGGATTTCTTCAAACTCGTCTTGTAATTCTTCAATAAGTTAGACTTGAGTTCTTCGGCTTTTAATAAACTTCCGTCTTTTGACCTTTTCTTTGATAAATCTTCAGAATTGGTCTTGGACTTCCGTTCTTTTTACACTCTTGATTTCTTGACTTCGTCTTTCGTCTTTTTCTTCGATAAAAGCCCGTGAATGCCCGTTTTTCTCCACTTTTCACCTTTTCGTCCTAAATCACAACAAAAATACAACCACGCATAATTCTGACACAAATGACATAAAATACACGTTTTGGCTCGGTTATTATTGTAATTAAGTGGTAAAAAGGATGGGTGTTTACACACCTATCAAATCCCCTACACTTAACCATTGCAATGTCCTCATGCAATGCATTAGTTACAAAGCACGATTACACTTTTCATCACAATCAATCCACCTTGGCCTTTATTAAAGAGACAGAAAATTATAAACATTCAAAGTAAAGAAATCAAAAACATACCTTCGGGTTTTGGAAATGTCATGAATAATCATCATCCTCAAGTTCTCACATTCTCCAAACCAAGCTTAAAAACGAGATCATTGTTATTATAAGTTAGCAAACTAACACGAACTCATGTGGGCCAATTATTTACTTAGACTCCCTTATTCCTAGGTGTATCTCTTATATTTTATTGTTGTCTTGAATGATCATGCGGATGCATTGTTGACTTATTTTGATAGTTATTTAGGCTGAAAATAAAGTGGGACGATATAATCAATAGTTAGCTAAAGGACAAAATCTTTTAAAACTGCTTCTCGGGACCTCATAAAGTTCATATCTTGGCATAACTCGCTTCGCGATTTGAGACCTTTCTCGGACCGATATTTGGCAGCGACTTCATACTTCAAATCTTGAGAGACGTTCATGAAATAATGGTCTTCTCTTCATAATAGGAATTTCTTCACTTGAAGTTTTGAGAGATTCTTCATCTTTGGACCACGACTTCTTCATTTTTCTCCAATCTTTATTTTGGACTTTGATATACAACGATCTGCCTCCTTTTAGGACTTGGATCTATTTATCCTCATACCTTTTTAGGGCCTTTTTGGATAGACTTCTCCATGATCTTTTGGGAGTACTTGCTTTTCGTCGTGTGTCTCGATCCTTCATATTGATTTTCGATAAATGATTCTTCACATCACTTTTGGATCTTTAGCAACAAAATATAGCCCTCATGCCTTGTTAGGACCTTTTCGGACTCGCCAATCTTCGCATCCCGCTTCAATGAGTTATGCCTTGGCTATGAACTCTAATCCATACCGAGCAACTTTTAAACGATCTTGGGCTAGAAGCTAAGTAACTTTTCAAATCGTACAACCTTATTTATTGCAGATAAATTTATTAGCAAGCGATGGGAGAATAGGCTTATAATTAACTCACATAAATTCACGAAAGAATACCAAACTTATAATTGACTCTATCATCTCTCGTTCTCCATAGTTTAAAATCTCAAGGAATGAGACTCGTGGATGCTTAGCCTATTAAATCAAAGTTTTGGGTTTTCGAGTCATCTATAGGATCTTGCAAATTCTTAGACTTTTTCAAGTTTCGAAATCGCATTTTAAAATTCCCTTGATAAACAACTCTCTAGGATCAATTATAGGAACTTGCGAAAAGTTCTTGTTCTTAACCCGTGAGAGTTAAGACTTTCGCGTTTTATAGCTCCCTATATAATAAAAGCCTAGCAAAACTTGACTTAAACACGTTAAGGATACTAGCTAGAGTAACTTAGATAAGTAAACTCGGGTTGAGTCAAAAGATTCACAACGTTTGAAAATTAAAACCACTTTATTAAAATTTATTCTAGTAAGGAAAGAAAAATAACTATACAAAGGAAAAAACTAATAGGCCAAAATAGATCAAAAATTTTGAAAAATGTTGAAAAATTGATTTTCTGGTTAAAATGAGGACAAATACAAGGAAAAGACCACTTAACTTCGATAGAAGTCCCCCTACACTTAACATAAACATTGTCCTCAATGTTTAAGCATGTGGGAGTAAACTCCCCTACACTTAGGACATTGTGCACATTGTTTAAATCTCGCTAAGGAAGAGCTAAAGAGATTCCTATTTTAATATTGAGAAATATAAAATAGAGAATCAAAAGAGTTTAGGATAGAACCGGGAAGACGGGAACACGGAATCACGGGTCGTCAAAAGTCATCAAGAGTGTGTCTTTAAAGCTCTAATCCCTGCACATGATAAGAAAGAAAGCAAGAAACACCAACGGGGCTCCCCCTACACTTATGGTGAAAACAGGTAAAGATAGATAGATAATTGGGTTACCTCCCAAAAAGCGCTTGTTTATATTAACCGAGTCACGAGCCTGACTCGTCCCCGAATTAAATGGTCCATGGGGAAGCCTCGAATGTAATACCGGGATCAAAGACCTTGTCCTCGTTCCCGGAGGACATCAATAAAGGAGAGGCGGGGGGATAAGTCTTAAATGGTAGAAAGGTCCTTTCAACATACGAAAAGTATGTGAAATCAAGATCCACGGGAGGTGGGGTGGGTAAAGTAAGCACATTGTCATCCCCCAAAGACAATCGATGCTGAGCAAGCGGCAAAGCCGTAATGGTATCAATCATAGCATAATCAATGTCACCTCCCGGGTCAAATCACTCATCCTCCGTAATAGTGGCTAAAGGGGAGGATGAAAGGTGCTCGGGAGGGGGACTTGGGACAATACCTTCCTGCAGCAAATTATCAAGAATAATATCCCCCTCCATGTCATCGTCTTCAATACCTGGAGGTATGGAGTGAATGTCGATTTCTTCCAGCAATGGGTCATTATCTTCAACGGGAGGAATAGATGGAGGTAAAGACTCGGAAACAGGAGGAGAAGTCAACTCTTCGATTTGAGCAATAAGAAGATGCACTTTCCGTAATCTGTCGCGGAGAATCACGTCTTCCACCTCATCTTCAAGAGAAAGTTCATCGGTGAACTTCTCGTAAGCCGGAGAGAATAAATCGTCATCGCCCGCATCTCCCGGTGGAGATTGAGAAATTTCAAAAGTGAAATTCTCATAGCGGGGAGAAGAATCGTCATCATTTGGATCGACCGCTTGCGTGAAAGCAACGTCGTCCTAAAGCTCCATAGCAGGTAAGTCACAAACCTCATCATCTAATAATTTGTCGAGACCAACATCACTAAGCTCATTCAACGAATCTAGATCCTTAGACGCAGTAGGAACATCGAGAGTAGGAGCAGCAACTTCAGAAGATTGGTTGAAAGTGTAGACATCATCGTCGTCGTCATCATCATAATAGATGGGACTAGTCCAGTTAGGAGTGACGTAGTCGGATAACTCTTCCTTGATAACCTCCACATCTTTAAGAAGATCATGAAGCAACTTTTGTTGTTCATTGCCTTGAGTATGTTCAATTGAACCTATTTTATCCCACGCTGTCATTAAACATTGTGGTTTAGAAAATAAGGGAAAACGACTAAATTGGCTCAAAAAGGTGTCGGTGGTTTTCAATATTTCTTCACTATCAAGCAAAGGTTGCTTTTCATGATGCAAGTCAGCTCGGAGTTGAGCTATACTTTCTAGAACATGGTTCAAAGAAGTGAGTTGTTGGTCAAGACTAATTTGCTGAGAGGATTGATGATTGAGGGTGTGATGTGGGGGCTCAAAGTTATACACACTGGGATGATAGCACGGAACTTTCTCAAAGACTTGTAACGGATCACAAGAAGAAGCATCGTGAGGGCCCCCACAAATATAGCACCACGGGTATGGAGAGAAACTGGGTGCGTCATGTGGATAGCTATTGCCATTGTCATAATTGTAACCCGGTTCTTGCCCGTGATCATACGGGTATCGAACCGGGCATGAAACATGCCAATGAGAATCGCTTCCACAATAGATGGACGGGGGAACAGGGGGTGGATTAAAAAAGGACGAATTAGTCGAGTTGCACCATGGACAAAATCCGAATTGTGTGTTGTCGATATCGTTTCCGCACCGCTCACATGTACACCATTGACATGAGTCGTTCCCGTACAATCGTCTCCCACACCCGACGCAATGGACATAAGAATCCATAAAGAAAAATAGATAAGCAAGAAGAATATTTTTGGTGCAAAACTTTGAAAAAGAAATGCTTTTTATGATTTTTCAAATGTTTTTGGGATTTTTGAAAATTTTTGGACACGAAAAATAACGTTCACGAGTGAACGGATCCCAAAAGCCAACGCGTCTGTCACAAAAAACCGTTAATCCCCACGAAAAGAGCCGGCAGCGGCGCCATTTTAATACATTGATTTCGCTAGGTTGAAAAGTTCGTTTCTCGGTATCTCTTCGAATTGATAACTGGTTAATTGTGCGACTCAGTTGTTCTTGGTGGAATAAAAAGGGAATGGTCGTTGTCTAAAACTAATGAAAAATAAAGACTTGAAACAATAAAAATAAAGACGGTAAAAGGAAACAACAATGAAAGATTGAAACTGGACGAAAAGTAAATGACGAGAAATTAAAAGCAATAAAGTAAATAACTCAAACTAAAACTTAAACTAAAAGGAAGGCAAGTAAAAATGAAAATAAGGAAAAAGGCGGGAAAAGTAAAGCTTAAAACTAAAAATTGGAAAACACTCATTCGGAATAAAACAGTTCATCCGGAATATGTCACTTATCCAGAATAACAGTTGTTTCGGAATAAAGGTTTGATCCGGAATAAAAAATAAGGAAAGTTTGATTCGGAATAAACGAGTGATCCGGAATATATGGGTGATCCGGAATAATTGATTATTCCGGATGAAGAACCTTGATTCGGAATAATAACTATTCCGAATGAACTCAATTTATCCGGAATGTTTAGCTTGATCCGGAATAATGGATATTCCGGATGAACAACATTGATTCGGAATAATAAATTTTCCGAATGGAAGACTTTAGCTACTATTGATCTGGAATAAAAATGAAATGAGTTTTGATTCGGAATGATTAGGCGGGAAGCTTGATCCGGAATGAATCAGTTGATTCGGAATAAACGAAGAGTTTCCTTCATTCGGAATTTGGGCAACAAGAAGGATGATGAACAGGGGAAACCAAGAATAATACGAATCTAACCAAAACTAATCAAATCATACCAAAAGATTAAACCAACACAACCAATAAACATCAACTAACAATAATCAATCAAAACAAATCAACAAAACTAACAAATAAAGCCAAATCAATCAAAACCCACTTGATTGAAAACCATAAGAACATCAAGAACACAACCATAAAGATTAAACATAAACAAGAAAGGTAGATGAGAGATTAAACAAGAAAAGTAAAGATTCAATAAAACTTACTTGGAATTAAAAGGAATTAAAAGGTGCGATACAAGAAATTAAAGTGCAAGAAATTAAATTGTGCAAAATAAAAATGGTGGAAGAGGTGGGTTATCAATCCACCCAACAACTAATAATGAAAGCCTAAGGACACTATTTATAGTGGATTAGGGAGGTGCTTAGTGGAAGCTTCCTCCCTCTTTCTTCTTTCTTTAATTGCGTCATTAAGTCCTTAATCTTCTTAATCTTTTGATTTTAATGACTTTGTCTCGGGATTTCTTCAAACTCGTCTTGTAATTCTTCAATAAATTAGACTTGAGTTCTTCGGCTTTTAATAAACTTCCGTCTTTTGACTTTTTCTTCGATAAATCTTCAGAATTGGTCTTGGACTTCCGTTCTTTTTGCACTCTTGATTTCTTGACTTCGTCTTTCGTCTTTTTCTTCGATAAAAGCCCGTGAATGCCCGTGTTTTCTCCACTTTTCACCTTTTCGTCCTAAATCACAACAAAAACACAAACCACAGATAATTCCGACATAAATGACATACAATACACGTTTTGGATCGTTTATTATTGTAATTAAGTGGTAAAAAGGATGGGTGTTTACACACCTATCAGGTTTTCGTTATTTTCGACACTGAAATTTATCGTGTTCATTTTGTATTTCTTGTTTCTGAAAACGTAAACCCTTTTCTGTAACTAAAATAATACATACTAAGTATTTTCTGAAACTTAATAATTATTTTCTGAATAACTATTATTTTGTAGTATTTATTTAAAACTGATATTGCGTATATACTGTTTACGTTTAATTAACGTTAAAGCTAAGACTACGCGTATTTAATATTCTAAAATATTAAATACGGGTTTTACAATTCTTCCCCTCTCAAAAAATAATTTGTCCTCGAATTAAGGATGCGATTATGTTGAGGTTTTACAATTCTCCCTCTCTAAAAAGAAAAATTCGTCCTCGAATTAAAGGTAATTAAGCTGGTGAAGTTTATCTATGCTGAAAGACACGTAGACTGAAAAGACATGAAAACGGGAAGACATATAAGCTGGAGGACGTGTAACTGAAAAACATACCCGAATCAAAACTGGAAGTGAGGATAAGAAGTCCGTATAGACTCCTCTGTTTCCCAAGTGGCCTCCCGCTCGGTATGGTTCCTCCACTGGATTTTGACGAAAGGAATGGTCTTCCTTCGCATAACTCGATCCTGGCGATCTAAGAATGCTTCGGGTTCTTCAATATAAGATAAGTCCTCCCGAATCTGATCGAGTGGATAATTAACTTTGTGAAGCTCATGTAGTTGTACCCTCTGAGTAGCTATACATGGAACACGTTATGGACGAGTGAAAGCTAAGGCGGTAACGCCAACCGATAGGATACTTCGTCAACACGCTCAAGAATTTCGAACGGTCTGATGTAGCGAGGGTTGAGCTTGCCCTTGAGGACAAAACGTCTGACCCCGCGTGCTGGTGATACTTTGAGGAATACACGATCCCTAGTCTGAAATGATAGATCTTTGTGATGCTTGTCGGCGTAACTCTTCTGACGAGTACGCGCTTCTTTTAGCTTTGCCTTGGAAATGGCGACCTTTTCATTGGTCAGCTCTATTAATTCTGGTCCCTCATTTAACCGTTCTCCAACCTGATCCCCACAAATAGGAGCACGACATTTTCTGCCGTATAACATTTCGAAGGGAGCAGGCTTGATACTGGCATGCCAACTGTTGTTTTAGGAAAACTCGACCAAGCAGATATAGTCATCCCAATGTCCTGTCCATTCTAATGCACAGGCGCGTAGCATGTCTTCCAAAGTCTGGATGGTACGTTCTGACTGACCGTCCGTCTGCGGATGGAAAGCTGTATTGAGCTTGAGCTTGGTTCCCCAAGCTTTATGCAGACCTCCCCAGAAGTGAGAAGTGAATCGTGGATCCCTGTCTGATATAATTTGTGAAGGTGTACCAGGAAATCGCACGATCTCCCTCGTAAATATGTCTTCTAGTTTACTGACTGCGAAATATTTACGGATAGGAATGAAATGTGTCGATTTGGTCAATCGATCGACAATAACCCAGATTGCATCATGTTTCCTCTGAGTCGGTGGTAACCCCGTGACAAAATCCATAGGGACCTTGTCCCATTTCCACATTGGAATATCTAATGCCTGAAGTAGACCGCTGGTACGCTGATGCTCTATCTTAACCTGCTGGCAGGTTAGGCATTTAAAAACAAAAGTGGCGACATCCTGTTTCATGCCGCTCTACCATAAATTCTGCTTAAGATCATGGTACATCTTAGTGGAACCTGGATGGATAGAAAACGGAGAGTTGTGAGCCTCAGTCAATAAGGCTTCTCTGAGAGTAGGGTCTTCTGGAACGCAGAGTTTGGTACCCTGCCATACAATACCATCCTCGTCGACACTAAATTCAGTCTGCTGGTCAATATTCTGGACAAACGCCTAGATTTCACCATCATCCTTCTACGTAGCTTTAATCCAAGAGATTAAATCTGGTTCCACTCTTAGAATAGCCAAGTAGCCTCTCTGTCCGCGTACTAGGAGCTCAAGATCATACCGCTCTAAGTCCCGAATAATCTCCTCCTGAACGTTTATGCCATTTATCATTCCCGGCTTTCTACTTAGGGCATCTGCTACTATGTTTGCTTTACTTGGGTGGTACTGGATATTGGTGTCATAGTCTTTCAGTAGTTCTAACCATCGCCGTTGTCTCATATTCAACTCTTGTTATGTAAATGTACACTGGAGACTTTTGTGATCGGTGAAGATATCACCCGACTAACCGTATAAATAAGTCTCCAGATTTTGAGAGCGAAAACGACTGCTGCGAGATCCAGATCATATGTGGGATAATTCTTCTCATACGGCTTCAGTTGTCGCGAAGCATAGGCAATGACTTTCCCATGATGCATAAGTACACAACCCAAACCTTTCCCTGAAGCGTCGTTGTATATCTGATAACCACCTGTACCAGATGGAAAAGTAAGGATCGGCGCTGAAATTAAACGATTTTTGAGTTCCTCGAAACTCCTTTCTCTCTTCTCAGTCCATATAAACTTTTCCTCTTACGCATAAGTTTGGTCAACGGTAATGCCAAACGTGAGAAATTCTCTACAAATCTGCGGTAATATCCCGCTAACCCAAGAAAACTGCGGACTTCAGTGGCAGATGTCGGTCTCGGCCATTTAGTGATAGCCTCCACCTTTGTAGGATCCATGGTGATCCCCTCTGCAGAAACAATATGGCCTAGAAATGCCATTTTATTCAGCCAGAACTTGCACTTAGAAAATTTAGCATAAAGCTTCTCTCGTCGGAGAATCTGTAAAACTGTATGAAGGTGATCCTCATGCTCTTCTTTAGAGTTATAGAAAATAAGGATATCATCGATGAATACAATCACAAACTTGTCTAAGAACCTGTGGAAGACTCGATTCATCAAGTCCATAAATACTGCAGGCGCATTCGTGAGACCGAATGGCATGACAACAAATTCGTAATGACCATACCTCGTGCGAAAAGCAGTTTTGAATATATCCTGCTCTTTTACACGCAACTAGTGGTAACCTGATTGTAAATCGATTTTTGAGAAGTGCTTGGCACCATGAAGCTGATCAAATAAATCATCTATACGAGGAAGTAGGTAAAGATTACGAATAGTGAGCTTATTCAGCTCGCGGTAGTCAATACACAATCACATACTACCATCCTTCTTCTTGACAAACAAAATGGGTGCGCCCCAAGTTGACACGCTTGGACGAATGAAACCTCTTTCTAAAAGTTCCTGAAGCTGATCTTTCAGTTCCTTAAGCTCAACAGGAGCCATACGGTAAGGAGCTTTAGATACTGGTTCTGCACCTGGAATGAGATCGCTACCAAACTCTACCTCTCGCATGGGAGGTATGCCTGGGAGTTCTTCTGGGAATACATCTGGAAAATATGACACAACTGGCTGGTCATGGAGTGAAGGTGTCTCAAAACCAGTGTCATGAATTGTAGCTAGAAAACCCTCACAGGCATGATATAATAGAGTATGGGCCTGTAAAGCTGATATAATCTGAACATGTTTTCCTGGCAGAAAACCACAGTGAACAAACTCTAGTGTCTATACATCACCTAAGATGACTCAGTGGGCATGACAATCTATGGTGGCACGATGAGCTGACAACCAATCCATACCCAGATAATATCGAACTCGCACATGTCTAGAGGGAGGGCACTGACTGGACGAATTTTATCGTCAAACTCAAGAGGAAGATCCCTGTACACCTGAGTAATGCGTACAGAGTCTCGTATGGGTGTGGATATACTTAGCACATTGTCTAGTGGTGTCGGGGTCATGTTTATTCTAACAGCAAATGAAGTAGAAATAACTAAATATGTGGCGCCTGTATCGAAAAGAACGCAGGTAGCTTGTCCGTGTATAAACAAAATGCCAGTAATGGTACATGTTGTCTTATTTCCCTGCTCTTGGGTAGTAGTATAAACGCGACCAGTGGTTGGTGGTAGTCGTGGTGGTGGTGGTAAAATTTGAGGAATATGGCATGAGGTACTGACATAATCTTTCTTGCAATCCCTCATCATATGGCCCTGCTGTCCACACTTGTAAAAAAATGGTATTTGGCAGAACCATATTAAGTCCGTGTACCTTTTTGGTACCGAGCCCCCACCCAACAAGGAAGGCATATCCCAGTAAATTACATAGGAAACACTGGCTTACCAAGCGGGGCCCGTGTCCACACTTGTAACAACCACTAGAACCACGGTGGCACGGTCCCGGATGTTTCTTCCCACATGTAATGCAAGTGGGATTAGAATACCTCGTAGAAACAGCTCTGGTTTGCTGTAAACCTGATTTAAGAAGATGTACAAGTGTCACGATCCTGATAACATAACTAGAATAAGGCTGTTTAGCTGAAATTTAAAACTACCAGAATTTGCTGGTCGGGCAGACTGCTGACCTTTGTAGTTTTGGTCATGCCCTTGTCCAACATCTTTGTTGACATACTAAAAGTTAGAATTTTTTTTACACGATGGTTTAGCATTGCGAAGCTTAAAGAGTAACCTATGGTTGCCAGATGAGTTTGAGCTGCAACGGTAGTCATCACTACCGCCTCTTTTATCTGATCAATTACGGCCATAAGACTGACCGTGGTTTCCGTAGTTCTGCTGTGGAGTAGCCGATTGGGATCGGTCTCCTCCCCTGTGTCTGCAAGATTATAATTGGATATGGCATGATATATATAGACAAGTAATAACAAATGTTAAATTGTTTAAGTCTGCAATGAGATGTACCTCTTCTCAGGACGCTCTACATTCTCGAGCTCATCCCTCTCGAAAAGTATCTCTGCATCACGAGCTGCATTAGCTACCTACGACACGTTAGTGAACGTGTCACTCATTAGCCTATCCGTAATCCTAGAGTGAAGAGCCCAGCGAAATTGTTTCTCTTGCTCCTCCGCGGTACCTGCAGCCTCTCCCAAGAACCCAGCCAATCTGAGATATCGCTGCATGAACTCTATTCTGTTCTCTCCATAATTCTGACGAATGGCATGAAAGTCCCTCTTCAGTTTTGCCTGCTCAGCATGAGGAAAAAACTGGTCATAAAACATTGCCTTTAACTGTGTCCAAGTCAATGTGAGCACCCACTCATCTCCCCCATTCGTCAACTTATATGCCCTCCACCAATGTAGGGCGTTACCCTCCAACTTGTAAACAGCAAGCCTAACCTTTAAGGCATCCTCACAACCCATGGCCTCAGAAATTTTCTCTACATGATAAATCCAGTTTTTTGTGTATGTCGGAGCTACAGTCTGTTCAATGGATCGGGGTTTCTATTTATTAAACCTCTCTAACCATATAGCTAAAGTGGAAGGTGGTGGATGAGGAGGGTTGTTAATACTCGGCTTTTGGCTAAGTATAAAATATTGTTGTCCCAAGTCTTTTCGAATTGACTATTGGTTAAGAGTGCGACTCAATCGTCTTTTGGTGAACGAGAGAATGGTTTGGTTTAGTTATCTAATTTTTAGTCTAAATGCAAGTAATTTAAAGTTGTCGTTGAGGAAAATGGAAATCTTAGAATTAAACTACAAATGAAAGTTTGAAACTTTGGAA
Source organism: Glebionis coronaria (assembly GCA_025667525.1). Taxonomy (NCBI): domain Eukaryota; kingdom Viridiplantae; phylum Streptophyta; class Magnoliopsida; order Asterales; family Asteraceae; genus Glebionis; species Glebionis coronaria. The sequence continues at coordinate 402,070,085 of CM046882.1, read as the reverse complement.
ACTAAATTGTAAATGATTTAAAACTAGAAAAGATGTTTAAAATTTACTAAGACAAAAAGCGGGAAAAAGTGAATTTGAAAACTTAGAAAAATAGAACAAGTCTAAAAGAAATATGCACTGCGATCACACTCAGATCGCAGCCACCCCATCGCAATGCTCCATCGTGACACACTATCGTAACCTACCATCGTAACCTGATCGCAATGAGATCGTACCCACCAATCGCAACCTGATCGCAATGTGGAGATCGTAACTACCAATCGCACTGAAGGCGAATTCAACAGAAGAGATCCGATCGTACTCACTAGTACGATGAAGAGAGATCGTACTACCAGATCGCAACCACGATCGCAATGAGGGATCGTGGTCTTAGATCGTGGTTCCGGATCGTAACCAACCAATCGCAATCAATGCGATCGAAGCAAAAGGGAGAGAACCGATCACACCCAGATCGCAAGAAGTGATCGTAGGCAAGGATCGAACCAGGGAAGTAAAAAACTGATCGCACCCTATCCAATCGTAATCAGATCGAGACCAAGTAAAACCCTCTTAAGATGGCAAAGGCGTCCAAAAGGGAAATAAGCTCAAACCAATAAGCAGTAACCGATAAGCCTTTTTCAAACTTATGAAAGAGTAAATAAACGCAAATTCTAAAACTTTTGAAACCTAGAACGTTCAAACTTCATGAAACGGATTTAAAAAAACAATAAATCTTTTTAGAAAAACTTAAAGAGTAAATAAGCCAAACAATTGAATAAGCCAATAAGCATGAAGAGCTTAAAGCTTATTCGTCCAACAACTTATGTAGTATAAGAAAACTTAACTTGTTAATCACGAAATACCACCACAATCAAAACGAATCAAGAACTATTCGGATTAACCATAAACTTTCGGATTAAGAACAAGTAAATAAAGAAAGGTAGAAAGAGATTAAAGAACAAAAAGCTTAACTTGAATTAGATAGATGAAATCCAAATACAAGAGTGATGAAAGCTTAAAAGAAAGGAAGAAATGAAAAAACTTAGTGAGAGAAAGTTTAGAACTCTCTCTCTAAAACTAGAAAGAAAACTTAGAAAAATAAAAACTAGCTAACCACCCTCCTAATGTGATTAGGAGGGTATTTATAGGGAAGTGGGAGGCATGTGTGGTGCTTTCTTCTTTCTTTTTCTTCTCGACTCGACTTAATTCTTTGTCTTTTCTCGCTGTCGTCTCGGGATTTGAACTTGTCTTTTAATTTTTTTTCTTCTATTAGACTTAAGTTCTTCGACTTCATTAAACTTCTGTCCTTTTTGCACTCTTGATCTTTTGACTTCGTCTTTTCCTGTTTTCTTCGATAAAAGCCCGTGAAAGTCCGTGTTTTCTTCCTTTTTCATATTTTGGTCCTAAAACACAATAAAAACACAAACCACGCATAATTCCGACTTTTATGACATAAATCACACGTTTTGGTCTTGTTATTATTGGAAATAAGTGGTAAAATGATAAGTGTTTTCACACTTATTAAAACCCCTACACTTGACCATTGCAATGCCCTCATGCAATGCATTAATTTGAAAGCACGGTTTACATTTTCTATCATAAATAACCCACCTTGGCCTTTATTAAATACTAAATATGAAAAGATAAAATCAAGTAAAGAAATTAAAAACTTACATTGGGTTTTGGCTGCCATGAACGTTTATCATCCTCAAGTTTCACGTTCCCCATACCAAGCTTAAAAACGAGATCATTGTTATTATAAGTTAGTAAACTAACACGAACTCATGTGGGCCAATTATTCACTTAGACTCCCTTATTCCTAGGTGTATCTCTTATATTTTATTTTTGTCTTGAATGATCACGAGGATGCATTGTTTGACTTATTTCGATAGTTATTTAGGCCGAAAATAAAGTGAACGATTTAATCAATAGTTAGCTAAAGGACCAATTCTTTTAAAACTGCTTCTCGGGACCTCATAAAGTTCATATCTTGGCATAACTCGCTTCACAATTTGAGACCTTTCTCGGACCGATATTTGGCAGCGACTTCATACTTCGAATCTTGAGAGACGTTCATGAAATAATGGCCTTCTCTTCATAATAGGAATTTCTTCACTTGAAATTTTGAGAGATTCTTCATATATGGACCACGACTTCTTCATTTTTTTCTCCAATCTTTATTTTGGACTTTGATATACAACGATCCACCTCCTTTTAGGACTTGGATCTATTTATCCTCATACCTTGTTAGGGTCTTTTTGGATAGACTTCTCCGATCTTTCGAGGAGTATTTGCTTTTCGTCGTGTGTCTTGATCCTTCATATTGATTTTTGATAAATGATTCTTCACATCACTTTTGGATCTTTAGCAACAAACTGTAGCCCTCATGCCTTGTTAGGGCCTTTTCGGACTCGCCAATCTTCGCATCCCGCTTCAATAAGTTATGCCTTGGCTATGAACTCTAATCCGTACCGAGCAACTTTTAAACGATCTGGGCTAGAAGCTAAGTAACCTTTTAAATCGTACAACCTTATTTATTGCAGATAAATTTATTAACAAGCGAAGGGAGAATAGGCTTATAATTAACTCACATAAATTTACGAAAGAATACCAAACTTATAATTGACTCTATCATCTTTCGTTCTCCACAGTTTAAAATCTCAAGGAATGAGACTCGTGGATGCTTAGCCTATTAAATCAAAGTTTTGGGTTTTCGAGTCATCTATAGGATCTTGCAAATTCTTGGACTTTTTCAAGTTTATAAATCGCATTTTAAAGTTCCCTTGATAAACAACTCTCTAGGTTCAATTATAGGAACTTGCGAAAAGTTCTTGTTCTTAACCCGTGAGAGTTAAGACTTTCGCGTTTTATAGCTCCCTATATAAAAGCCTAGCAAAACTTGACTTAAACACGTTAAGGATACTAGCTAGAGTAAACTTAGATAAGTAAACTCGGGTTGAGTCAAAATGTTCACGACTAAGAAAAATCTAAAACCTCTTTATTGAAAATGTATTCTAGCAAGGAAAGAAAATAACCATAACAAAGGGAAATACAACTATACAACTAGGCCAAAATAGATTAACAATTTGAAAAATGTCGAAAAATCAAATTTTCCAGTTAAAATGAGGGCAAATTCATGGAAAAGACCACTTACTTCGATAGAAGTCCCCCCTACACTTGATATAAACATTGTCCTCAATGTTTAAGCATGTGGTAGTAAACTCCCCTACACTTAGGACATTGTGCACGTTGTTTAAGTCTTGCTAAGGAAAGGACAACTAAAGTGAGTTCAATGTGAACATATAAAATGTGAAATATTGAATCACAAGAGTTTAGGATAGAACCGGGAAGATGAGAACACGGTATCACGGTTCGTCAAAAGTCATCAAGGTAGATCTTTGAAGCTTTAATCCCTGCACAGCACAAGAAACAAGACAACAAACACATACGGGGCTCCCCCTACACTTATTATGAAAACAATAAAGGATAGATTACGGGTCGCCTCCCGAGAAGCGCTTGTTTTTGTTCACCGAGTCACGAGCCTGACTCGACCCAAATTTAGTTCATGGGGAACGTGGTGAGGGATGGAATCATCTCGTGAGAGATGTCCTCACCAAAGTACAGCTTCAAACGCTGGCCATTCACCTTGAAATTGGGCTCATTTGGCTGAGAAAGCTCAATGGTCCCATATGGAAAGACTTTGGCGACGGTGAATGGACCAGACCAGCGGCTCTTCAACTTGCCAGAGAAGATCTTCAACCGAGAGTTAAAAAGTAAGACTTGATCACCAACGTGCAACTCTCGGTTCTTGATTTTTGCGTCATGAATGATCTTCGTCTTCTCCTTGTAGATCAGTGAGTTCTCGTAAGCTTCATTCCTCAGTTCGTTGAGCTTGTTGAGTTGAATCTTGCGATGATCACCGGCTTTGTTGATGTCGAAGTTAGCCCACTTCAAGGCCCAGTGCGCCTTATGTTCCAGCTCGATGGGAAGGTGGCATGCTTTTCCGTACACAAGACGATAAGGTGTACAACCGATCGGGGTCTTATAAGCAGTACGGAAAGCCCACAGAGCATCATCTAACTTATCGGCCCACGCGGCGCGATGCTCTCCCACAGTACGCTCCAAAATTCTCTTCAATCCATGGTTGGATATCTCGGCTTGCCCATTGGTTTGGGGATGATAGGCGGTGGAAAGACGGTGATTAACACCATACTTAGCCATGACTCTTGCAAATTGATCATTGCAAAAATGAGTCCCGCGGTCACTGATGATAGCACGAGGAACGCCAAATCGAGCGAAAAGCTGCTTCAAAAAGTTCACAACCACCCTCGCATCGTTCGTAGGGAGAGCCTTGGCTTCAACCCATTTAGAAACGTAATCGACGGCGACGAGGATGTACTTGTTCCCTTTGGAGGATGGAAATGGCCCCATAAAGTCGATGCCCCATACATCAAAGATTTCACATTCCTGTATGAAATTTTGAGGCATCTCATCCTTATGTGTGATCTTGCCTTGGCGTTGGCAAGCATCACAATGCTTAACCATTTCGTGAGCGTCACGATATATGGTGGGCCAATAGAATCCAGAATCAAACACTTTTTTAGCGGTGTAGTTGGGACCAAAGTGACCACCGGTGGGTCCTTTGTGGCAAGCTTGGAGAATGTCAAAAGCTGTCGGTCCGTCAACACAACGACGAATGATCAGATCAGCACATTGTTTGAATAGATAAGGGTCATCCCAAAAGTAAGTCTTAACATCGTTCAAGAACTTCTTCTTTTGTTGGGATGTTAACCCTTTGATGATAACACCACCCGCTAAGTAGTTTGCAATGTCCGCAAACCACGGGGTGTCATCAAGATTGAGATTTATAGACATTAAGGTCTCAAGGGGGAAAGAGTCATTGATCTCTTTGTTCAGATGATCCCCTTGATATGGATCCTCAAGTCTGCTCAGATGATCCGCGGCCAGGTTTTCAGCACCCTTCTTGTCGCGAATTTCAGTGTTGAATTCTTGAAGGAGTAAAACCCAGCGGAGAAGTCTTGGCTTAGAATCATGCTTAGTCATCAAGTACTTCAACGCGGAATGGTCCGTGTAAACGATGGTGGTGGATAAAACAAGATAGGGGCGAAATTTCTCGAAAGCATAGACAACAGCTAAAAGCTCTTTTTCGGTTGTCGTATAATACAATTGAGCCCCCGTCATTGTCTTGCTAGCATAGTGGATTGGTTGGAAGTGTTTATTCACTCGTTGGCCCAAAACCGCTCCAATAGCAAAGTCGCTAGCATCGCACATCAACTCAAAAGGCAGCTCCCAATTAGGGGTAACCAAGACCGGTGCCTTAGTTAGCTTATCCTTAAGAAGATTGAAGGCTTCGAGACACACTTTAGAAAAGATAAAAGGAGTATCTTTTTCCAAGAGGTGGGTCATCGGGCAAGCGATGTTAGAGAAATCCTGAATGAATCGACGATAGAAGCCCGCATGACCCAGAAAACTTCTCACACCCTTCACGGTTGAAGGTGGAGGTAATTTGGCTATGACATCTACTTTAGCACGGTCGACTTCAAGACCGGCTTTAGAGATTTTGTGTCCTAGCACAATGCCTTCTTTTACCATAAAATGGCATTTTTCCCAATTCAGAACAAGGCGAGTGTCTTCGCTCCGCTTAAGCATACGTTCCAAATTGGCAAGGCAAGAAGAGAAGGAATCCCCAAAGACCGAGAAATCATCCATGAAGACTTCCATGGTTTGCTCAACCATGTCATGGAAGATAGCCAACATGCACCTTTGGAAAGTCCCGGGGGCATTGCATAAGCCAAAAGGCATTCTTTTATAAGCAAATGTGCCATAGGGACAAGTGAATGTTGTCTTCTCTTGATCTTAGGGATTGATGGGTATTTGGAAATAAACCGAGAAACCATCAAGAAAGCAGTAATATTCATTACCCGCTAAACGTTCAAGCATTTGGTCCATAAAAGGTAGAGGGAAATGATCCTTTCTCGTGGCAACATTGAGTTTGCGGTAGTCTATACAAACTCTCCACCCAGTAACGAGACGTGTAGGAATCAACTCGTTGTTTGTATTGGGCACAACGGTGATGCCGCCTTTATTAGGCACACAATGGACTGGACTAACCCATGGTGAATCTGAAATAGGGTAAATCATACCCGCATCAAGAAGTTTGATAACCTCTTTTTTGATGACTTCATGGATTTTAGGATTCACCCTTCGTTGGCTTTGAATTGTGGGTTTAAAGTCGTCCTCCATGAGAATTTTATGTGTGCAAAAGTGAGTATCAATTCCACGGATGTCGGAGATTTTCCAAGCGATAGCTTGTTTATGCTTCTTCAACACGGCGACAAGTCGGGCTTTTTCGTCTTCTTTCAGGTCCTTTGCGATGATGACCGGTAACTTCTCGTCGTCTTCAAGGAAAACGTACTCAAGATGAGGAGGTAGGTCCTTAAGCTCAAGAGTGGGAGGATCCTCAATAGATGGTGAAACTAACGATGGATCATCCTTAGTCACCTCTTTAGGAGAAGGAGGAGAAAACGGGTCTTCATTGAGAAGTCTCTCAATAGTATGAATGTCTTCATCCCAATCGGTGGGAGAATTATCATACTTAATATCGAGAGGACCCAAGCTAGCTTCGAAATCATCCAAGTCACTTTCTCCAAAAGGAGTCAATGCCGGAGCAATTGAGGAAACGGTCTCAACATTGGGTAGAGAAGATAGAGTACTTTTGCAAGCATCATGAAAATGTTCTTCACAAGCCTCATCGAGAACATCAATAGCATTAACACTCTCATATGAATAAGGTTGTTTAGAAATCTTACCCATGTTGAAGACAATTTTATCGTCACCAACTCTCATGATTATTTCGCCCGCGGCTACATCAATGAGAGTGCGACCGGTCCTCAGAAATGGACGTCCAACGATTAATGGAACACGAGGATCCATCTCGTAGTCAACGACAACAAAATCCGCCGGGAAGGTGAATTTGTCAACGCCAACAAAGACATCTTCGGCTATCCCCACTGGATAAGCAACCGTACGGTTGGCTAATTCCAAAGTCATTTTGGTGGGGACTAGCTCGGGGAGAGATAATTGCTTCCAAACACTTAAAGGCATTAAGTTTATACTGGCACCTAGATCGGCTAGGGCCATGCAATTCTCTACTCCCGGGAAGTTGCAAGGAATCAAGAAGCGACCCGGATCACCAAGTTTGGTGGGCAATTTCCTTAAGAGCACTGCAGAGCAGTTCTCATTAAGTTGGGTCTGAGCAATGTCAAGAAGCTTTTCCTTATCACTTAGAAGATCTTTAAACATCTTAGCGTATTTGGGCATGTGAGCGAGAGCCTTGACAAAGGAGATGTTAAAATTCAATTGTTTAAACATTTTTAGAAAGTTTGAAACCTGAATATCATCCTTGCTCTTTTGCTTCTCTTTCCTCAACCTTGAAGGATAAGGTATATTGGATGAAGAAGAAGGCTTTAGGGGAATAGGATCACGCACAACCACGGGTGGTGGGGAAATGGGGATAGAAGGTGAATGAGGTGAGGAAAGTTGCTCTTTTTCCATGTTCACAATCACGGGTGGAGGTGTAGGAAGCTCGGGTTCCATATAACCTTTTCCACTACGAGTGGTGATTGCTTTCATCTCCCCTCTTGGATTCGCAACGGTATTACTCGGAAGAGTACACGAAGAATAGGGTTGATTACCTTGGATGAGCGAACCAATCATATCACGAATGTTAAGCGCTTGAGTGCTGAAAGAATCTCTGAGGTCGGCACGGATCTCATGCCTCTGTTTTGCCATATCATTCCTTAGCTCGGCTCGAATATCGTTCCCTTGTTTCGTCATTTCGCCCTTCAAGTTGATGACTTGACTCTGAAGATTCGTCACCAGCTCCCGATTAGTCTTCATGAACGTCTCGACGTCTGGACTCACTGTCATCGGTTGATTGAGAGGTGGAGCTTGGTAAGCTTGAGAATTTCCTTGAGTTGGGTATGGGTTTCTTTGGGATTGATATTGATTGTTAGCACGAGGTTGGGATTGGTTTTTTCGGTTATAGCTTTGTTGTTGGTTTTGGTTTGCAGGAGGGAAACCGAGAGGAGCAAGATAATTGTTGGAACGATAACTTAGCAAGCTACGGTCCCCTTGAGGGCGAGCTTGATAGCCTCCCGTGGGATAAGTACCATAAGATGCGTTAACGTTTTCAGAAAAATTGCCTTGGGTAGAAGGACAATCATTATAAGAATGAGGACCACCACATGTGTCACAAGAAATAGCAACGAATTTAGCTTGTTGAAAGTGGTTTGTGGCCATGGCCATGAAATTCTTGTTCATCTCAGCGAGTTGTCGAGAAATTTCAGTCATCTCAGGATTGGAAGTAGTAGAAGAAACATTGACTCTCGAGTTAGATCTTGAGGATGCGGATGAATCCCAATTCTTGTGGTGAGTAGTCATGTTTTCAATCAACTCTCGACACTCCTCCGGTCTCCTTTTCATAAAAGTACCACCGGCGGCGGCATTTATCGTGTCACGATCACGAAAAGTGAGACCATTGTAGAAGGTGTCAATGAGAGTGACAGGGAGCATATTGTGATTTGGATCGCGGTCGATCAAATCATTGTATCGTTCCCAAGCATCGAAGAGCGATTCATCATTGTCTTGCATGAATCCACTGATTTGGTTACGAAGGCTTGTGACCATGGATGGAGGGAAGTAGCGCGACAAAAAGCGTTGAGTCATGTCATTCCACGTATGAATATAATTCTTAGGAAGACGGTCAAACCATTTTTCGGCATGGTGAGAAAGCGAATGGGGAAAAAGTTGAAGGCGAAGGTCATCCATAGAAACACCGGGGCACTTCATGCTTTGGGTTATGGTAATGAATTTGTCGAGGTGTTTGTTGGCATCATCATCCGGAATTCCGCGAAATGGGTTAGTTTGCACTTGCTAGATCATGTGATGCTTCAACGAAAACTCCTGAGCCGTGACGTGCATCGGCGCAATCGGGCCTCCGCGTCCGTTCATGGTGGGTTGACACAATTCCTCCATTGTCCGTAAATCAGGTAGGTGGACATTGTTGTTGTTGTTGTTGTTGTTCAAATTGGGTTGAGGTGGGTTGTTATTGTTGTTATTAACACCAGCCATATCTAGATCTTCACGAGTCTTGGGCTCAGAATAGTTCGAAGATCTAGTACGCATACACCTGCAGAAGAAAAATATACACAGAGAATATCTATATAATCTTTTTGGTGCAAAACCTTTGAAAAAGAATTGCTTTTAATGATTTTTGAATGTTTTTGTATTTTTTTTGAAGAGTTTTATATTTTTTAAGATTTTTGAAAATTTTTAAAGCAAGGAAAATAACGTTCAAAGAACGGATCCCAAAATTCAATGCGTTTCTCACTAAAAACCTTTAATCGTAATGAAAAGAGCCGGCAGCGGCGCCATTTAATACTCGGCTTTTGGCTAAGTATAAAATTTTGTTGTCCCAAGTCTTTTCGAATTGACTATTGGTTAAGAGTGCGACTCAATCGTCTTTTGGTGAACGAGAGAATGGTTTGGTTTAGTTATCTAATTTTTAGTCTAAATGCAAGTAATTTAAAGTTGTCGTTGAGGAAAATGGAAATCTTAGAATTAAACTACAAATGAAAGTTTGAAACTTTGGAAACTAAATTGTAAATGATTTAAAACTAGAAAAGATGTTTAAAATTTACTAAGACAAAAAGCGGGAAAAGGTGAATTTGAAAACTTAGAAAAATAGAACAAGTCTAAAAGAAATATGCACTGCGATCGCACTCAGATCGCAGCCATCCCATCACAATGCTCCATCGTGACACACTATCGTAACCTACCATCGTAACCTGATCGCAATGGGATCGTACCCACCAATCGCAACCTGATCGCAATGTGGAGATCGTAACTACCAATCGCACTCAAGGCGAATTCAACAGAAGAGATCCGATCGTACTCACTAGTACGATGAAGAGCGATCGTACTACCAGATCGCAACCACGATCGCAATGAGGGATCGTGGTCTTAGATCGTGGTTCCGGATCGTAACCAACCAATCGCAATCAATGTGATCGTAGCAAAAGGGAGAGAACCGATCACACCTAGATCGTAAGAAGTGATCGTAGGCAAGGATCAAACCAGGGAAGTAACAAACTGATCGCACCCTATGCAATCGTAATCAGATCGAGACCAAGTAAAACCCTCTTAAGATGGCAAAGGCGTCCAAAAGGGAAATAAGCTCAAACCAATAAGCAGTAACCGATAAGCCTTTTTCAAACTTATGAAAGAGTAAATAAACGCAATTTCTAAAACTTTTGAAACCTAGAACGTTCAAACTTCATGAAACGGATTTAAAAAAAAACAATAAATCTTTTTAGAAAAACTTAAAGAGTAAATAAGCCAAACAATCGAATAAGCCAATAAGCATGAAGAGCTTAAAGCTTATTCGTCCAACAACTTATGTAGTATAAGAAAACTTAACTTGTTAATCACGAAATACCACCACAATCAAAACGAATCAAGAACTATTCGGATTAACCATAAACTTTCGGATTAAGAACAAGTAAATAAAGAAAGGTAGAAAGAGATTAAAGAACAAAAAGCTTAACTTGAATTAGATAGATGAAATCCAAATACAAGAGTGATGAAAGCTTAAAAGAAAGGAAGAAATGAAAAAAACTTAGTGAGAGAAAATTTATAACTTTCTCTCTCTAAAACTAGAAAGAAAACTTAGAAAAATAAAAACTAGCTAACCACCCTCCTAATGTGATTAGGAGGGTATTTATAGGGAAGTGGGAGGCATGTGTGGTGCTTTCTTCTTTCTTTTTCTTCTCGACTCGACTTTAATTCTTTGTCTTTTCTCGCTGTCGTCTCGGGATTTGAACTTGTCTTTTAATTTTTTTTCTTCTATTAGACTTAAGTTCGTCGACTTCATTAAACTTCCGTCCTTTTTGCACTCTTGATCTTTTGACTTCGTCTTTTCCCGTTTTCTTCGATAAAAGCCCGTGAAAGCCCGTGTTTTCTTCCTTTTTCATATTTTGGTCCTAAAACACAATAAAAACACAAACCATGCATAATTCTGACTTTTACGACATAAATCACACGTTTTGGTCTTGTTATTATTGGAAATAAGTGGTAAAAGGATAAGTGTTTTCACACTTATTAGTTGTTATTATGCTGAGGTCCGTTTTGGTACTCAGCTCAGATCTCATCACGAATCTGGGGTAGCATGGCTTGTACAGCCGCCTGAACAACAGCATCAATAGTAGCAGTTGTAGCCTCATTCTCATTATCACGTCTGGGTGGCATATGAAATTTAAAGATGGTAAGCTGATTAACCTGTTAGAATTTGGAATAACAATCTGAAATATGCATGAGATGGTTCATGAAGGCATAACCAACAAAATATGACATGAATACTGCTAAACGCCTATGGTCAGTTCACAAAATGACATTTGACTGAAAACATGAATCTGACATGAGTAAGGATGAACGCCTATGGCCAGTTCATCGATACAAAATCTGAACGGGTACGGGTGAACGCCTATGGGTCGGTTCACCAAAACGAAAATTCGTTGAAAAGCACATACGACTAAGTATGGCCAGTCATGTACCAACCTTTTACTTAGTCAAAAATTAAGAAAACTGTCCGATGAAATGCACGAGCAACATGAAAGATAACAACGCCAAAATACAGGAAGTTCTTGGTGACTACCCGCTAGTCACATGTCAAGTTTTAGAGCCTACAGGTCGAACCTTGCGCTCTTATACCATAATTGTAACACCCCACTTTGATAAGTGGACCGTTACGTATATTTATGGCGTGTCATCAAAGCATGCAAGGCAATGTATTAAACATTAACTGACCATAACAGAAATACCGGAATCAAACATCGGTAATCCAAACATAAGCTTTAATATGAAAGATTAAGTACTGAAGGGAAAAGGGGACGAAACAATGTCCAAACAACCAAAGTAATGTATGAGTGCATAAAAATAAAGGAGTCTTGACAGCTCCCATCCTATACACGTACTCTCTCAGAAGTTCTAAGAGCGTCTTTGTGTACCTGCCGTTTGGAACATGAAAGGAAAACTACGGCTGAGCATAACGCCCAGTGAACGGATATAAAGCATGATAACAATGTACTGGAATGGAACAAATAACAAATATTTAAGCTATGACTGATATGCAAAATAGTGGAAAAACTGTATATAATCTGAGTAGTCTGATTTATAAACAAATAAGCTGAATTATTAACTGTTAAATCTGAAAACATGCATTTACTGTATTTTAATTGCCAAGAGCTTATATAGGTCATGTGTTGTAACAACTGTTGCATGAATAACTGGAGGGGTGACCTCGTCATGCTGTAGAGGGGTGACCTCTAAATAATGTGTTGGGTGGAGGGATCAACTCCAATGTGAAGGATGTAGAGCACACATCACATTCATCTGATAACTGTAAACCGGTAGCCTAGGATGCACCCATACGCCCCGCTAATAATACCGATAAATGGCCAAGCTGAAATAAATGGGACGCTGCGAGAAATCACTCCCTCGTAGAGGATTCATGACACAGGTACCTCTAGTGTCATTGTTACGATACCTCCGTAACTAGTACATAATTTGATCATGTTTGTATATAATGCTCAGGCAATTTATTTATTTATTAAAATGTTACTGATAAGCTTAAACATATACTGGGAAAACATTTGGCTGCAGACGGGGAATACTATTCATGCATAGAAGGAAATCCTGATTTAAGGATGAGAAATCCGTACCTCGTGTCCAGTAACCGGCTGAGATCAACTGACAGAAGGTCTACTCTAATTTCACGCTAGCTACATGAATAAAGGACGTGAATAACTTAACTGATATTCATTTATTTTATTTATCTTAACTGTACTTAGTTTAATTTATTTATTCTTGTATTACTGTGCATATATAAACTGATAAGTCTGAGTGTTCTAATATTCCTGGTTAACGTATCCCTGTTCTACTATTAGTTACGGTATGACACATATTCTGACGTTATAACAATTCTATATTTGGTAACTTGCTAAAAATAGAAAGTTTCTTAATTTAGAAAGTTTCCAGAATGAATTAAATCATCTAATAATATTATACCTTTTTAATTTTATAAACACTAGTTTAACATTATAAATTTAGTTTACTAATTAAATCATTAAAACATTTATCTGTAAAAGTGATTAAATAAGGTATAATTAAAATTTACGTTTTTATCTTTTAATTATAAACCCGAGCCTACCGAGATACCCCTTATCAGTCGCACTAAAACAAACCAACAATACTACATAAATTTATAACTGGATTAGCGACATAATTTTCTGTCGCTGACTGTCTCTAACTTTCGCTAAAACTGTGATCAAATCTGTCCCAAATCTGCCATGTAAAACTGTGACAGAAATACCGTCGCTAAACGGTCGCTAATTCCAATTTAAATCTTATTAATTTCTGTTTAAATGTGTACCCACTAGTCTCAATATTATTCCCACTGTCTTTGTGTAATTCCTACTGTTTTTAAATAAAACAAACACCCCCTTAACTAATTTTAACACCCGATTGAGTTGTTTGGCTATTGTTTATCGAACACAACCTATGCCGCCCCTGTGTGGGTCACGGCTGGGCAGAGAAAGGACCACCGAGACATGGTGGTGTCTCGGTTTCATGCATCATCACCAAGATCCTACACCCACAAACACATACCCCTTGTTTGGGGTGTTTTTGCTCGCGGCTGGGCCAAAAGAAAGCACCACCGAGACATGGTGGTGTCTCGGTTCGCGTACAGCTACACAACCCGAATCCCATTCTTATTATAAATTCATGATTATCAATTAAAACTCATTTAGTCAGATTGATAACATATTGATAATGGATAAAAGAATGGAAATGAAAGAGAAAGATAAAACATACACTACTCCCTAATGAAAAATTAAACCGGGTCTTTTTTTTCTTTGTCTTTTCCCGACGGCCACACACACTCACAGAAACCCTAAAATATTTCTTTGTTATGTAACAATAAAATGGGAAATACTCCCTTTTGTTTCCCTGATGATTTAAGTTTACTATGGGCCGGACTCTAATCCCATTTCTCTTTTGTTTATTAATCTAGCCGCCACCCCCTTTTAGTATATTTGGGGTTTTCGTTATTTTCGACACTGAAATTTATCGTGTTCATTTTGTATTTCTTGTTTTTAAATTTTCTGAAAACGTAAACCCTTTTCTATAACTAAAATAATATATACTATGTATTTTCTGAAACTTAATAATTTTTTCTAAATAATTATTATTTTGTAGTATTTAATTAAAACTGATACTGCATATATATTGTTTACCTTTAATTAACGTTAAAGCTGAGAATACGCGTATTTAATATTCTAAATCTTTAAATACGGGTTTTACATTATGACTCATTTGTATCATTTACTTTTTAGATGAGTTTTTTTGAAAAAAAAACGTAATTGCCATTTAAACCTCAAAAATGGTTGTATATAAATTTCTAAATAAAGAAATGTTTGAGGCTGAAAGTTTTTAAGACTTTTAAAAGTAAAAAAGCCTATATACTTTATAAAGTAATATATATTGTAGTGAAATGGACGTTTCATGTATATCTAATAAATGTACACCAAGAGTCTAGCAGAATTGAAAGCCAACTATAGCTTAAATAATAGTTATAGATCTAGTAATCGAGATGCATGATATCCACTTTTGAAATCATTTAACTCATCAACATATTACTCTTCGAGATGCATATGGTGCGTCAAAACATTCAACAACATGTATTACCCTTTCGAATCAACTAATAGCAATCAACGACACTTTACGGCTATATAGCTTTTCTTAAATCAATGAAGGAGTACTTTGTTAGACAATCAAGACTACTATTTAGCATCTCTGTGCAACACACAAAACATACCTTGATCAATCTTCTCCACTATTCTTTGTTGCAGCTTAAAAAATACATAAACCAAAACTTGTTATTCAAAATAAAAGAAATAACAAAATTACCAAAAATAAAACCGCCATAAAAATTAAAAATCACTTACATATGTAGTTTCTTCTTTGCGCGTTTAAATTTTCGATGACTTTAGGTCAAAAGAAATCCATTATCAAACATAACACTAAAAAACAAATGAAACTTAATCGAAGCTAGAACACTTACATATTCTCATTTGCTGACCTTAATAACATTATGTAATCTTTACTTTCACTAAAAACAATTGGTAAAAAAACAAACCCTATTACAAAAAACAGTATAATAAATTCAGAACCTGTATTTTAATATGCCCAAACAATTAAAAAAAGAATTCTTACCAAATTGTGAATAGAAAAAAGAGTAACAAAAATTAAATTTCGGATACTTACAGAAGTTTTTGTCTCGTTTTGCAATAAATCACTGGTATTGATAAACAATGTGTGAGAGTTGGGTTTTATATCTCGCATGTATGTTAATTTATATATGAGCTGAGGTTAATGGTTGTGATAATAAAAGATGTTACTACTTCCAAGTTTTTAAATGGGCTGTAATACTATTAGGCAGTTACAAGATTTGAAATAGGCTTTATCATATTAAGACTGTTACAAAATTTAAAGCTCATAACTTTTTCTTTTTGTAACATTTAAGTTGTTATTGACCTTACTTTGAATTCAAAAACAATATTGCAACAACTTGAGACTAATGGCTTGTTTATTTCCATTTATATAAATATTTGAGGCTGAAACATTTTAAGACTTCTAAAAATAAAAAGTGATAAATGTTTTATAAAGTAGTATAGATATCATTCTTAATTTATATGTTTACACATTTTCATACATCATAATGACCTTAAAATCTTCCTACTTTGATGTATACGATTTAATCAAATTCATTAGCGAAATGATCAGTATTTCACTAAATTTGTACTAAAATGCATACATAGACGATATATATTTTCAAAAATACGAATTTTTGAAGAAATAAAATGCATGGTTCAAATCAAAACATAAAAATTTGATATTAAACTTACATTAGTGAAAAATTTGAATAATTGTATTTAAAAATTATAATTTACTAGCTTAAAGACTCGTCTAACGCCGGGAGTAGTTTAAAGAATAACTTTTGTAAAAAAATGAACGGATGTTTATATTTAAAAAATGAAATGGGTTCTCGTAATACATGAATACAATAATATAAAGAACATAAAGTATTCGATAAGCGTTTAACTTTGTAACAATCATAAAAGCAGCCTCGGCATCGAAGTACCGGTAAAAAATAACCTAATTACCTTATACTAGATAGTGTGGAATCCATTGGATCGTTAGACTCAATGATTTACACCATTAATCTTGGATGATTAATTGTACATGTGATGAACACGGCGGAATTGCACAATTAACATGAATAAGATGTTTTAACAAAGATGAAAGATTCCCAAAAGGTTTGTATTATTGATG
Source organism: Glebionis coronaria (assembly GCA_025667525.1). NCBI lineage: Eukaryota > Viridiplantae > Streptophyta > Magnoliopsida > Asterales > Asteraceae > Glebionis > Glebionis coronaria. The sequence goes on along the minus strand of CM046882.1, from coordinate 402,053,633 downwards.
AACACAAACCACTCTAGGCATGTATACATTGAATCCCATGCCTAGAGATCAAACATAACAGTAGGTTACATTTTGTATATTGAAGTTATGAATAATAAATCTACGTTTGGTTCCTTTTATAATATAAGGAAACCTAGATTACATGGACACTAAATATAGTATTAATGAATAAATCCAAACAGAAATATTCATTCTTATCACTACTTGACCAAATCTTTTCTTCTTATCACATATGGTAGGGGAAACTCCTAGAAGTGGAAAGTATTATAGCAACGGGAACTTCCTTGTATTTTCTCCACCAGCTTGAAGTTTCACATAATGTCCTATTTGGTCCTTCTTGTTTCCATGGTGATTTGACTCATCAACTTTTGACCCAACAATCTTCCCCTAGTTGATGATGTCAAAACACTTCCCCTTAAGTATACAACACCAAAGATCAACAGGCTGAACATTTTCTGTAGACTCTTCCCCTTTTTGACATGATCAAATAGGGGTCTTGTATGTAAACAACCTTGATATTTAACTACTCCTAACGAATACCATACTTCTAACCCAAGCATTCTACTTTTCAAAATACCCTCCATGAAGGACATAGGCTCCAATTCCTAATAAAAATGATTTTGAGCAGTAGATACTCACATTAGTTGTAATATTACCAATGAGCCGTAGCAAAAATCTTCACATTAGGGTCATATGTGAATGACTAGCACTTCAACAATTTAGCTTCTCCTTGAATTGTGCTAATCATTTATGAATCTTCAATTCTGTAGACTTTATGTTATGATTACATATGAAGAAATCTGATTATAACTTACTTGATGATGAAGTAGAATAACCCGAACTTGCGTTTTATATCTTGCACTAACCACGTGACAAAGAGATGTTATATACAAAATCCTCATTTTTCATGAAAATGAGACACTGAGCACGATAATGTAACTCCGTCAAGTGATAGGACATGTGAGAATACAGCATCATAAGAAAAATAACACACTCCTAGATCTTGTACTACTTTGTCATTAAGCGTTTTAAGCATAGAACACATACCCGCCAAAATCTCCTTCATCTTCAAATAAATGATAAAAACTTTTCTTCGTAATCAATGAACAGAAAACGAGCCTTTATACCTTTAAGACCAGTTGCTGTAATAACAAAACTCCATGACATTGTTGTCCCAAAAGTCATATCTGACGCAGGGGAACTTTCTGGCAACAGTGGGATTAATGAAGGCAGGGGGGACGTAGCAGGGGGGACTTTTTCAAAAGCAGGGGAACTTTTAATACCACTGTTTTTGTTACTAACTATGCCAAACCCACGCAGTGGGAATGAATTTATAACAGGGGAAATAAATAACAAAAACATGTGAAATTAAAGTTACCCACTATGTACCATGTTTCTGACCTGCTTGCTGACTTGCACCCATGATAATATGTCCCTACCTCTTTTATTCGACCAATATGTTTATTCAATCCCACGTGAATAACAAATCAGATTAAGCCGAATGTTTGTCCAATCAAGTTGGCACGTCCCTTTCAATCTTCCCTTTTTCTTTTTGTGATAACTAAATCACGTGAACCCCTTTTCCATTTGCACTGTATGAACATAATGTCACACAATTATTTTATAGACCAGCAACTTAGGACAAGACTTCTTTCTTTGTAGCCAATCACGTGATAACCATATACCAGTCAAACGTATGTCAACCCCACCCATTGTACCATTAATAATCACATGACTGGATCATGATTAATAAGTTATACGCTGCACCATAATTAATTATTGTACCTTTATTAAACCGCATGGCATATCACTTGTTGTTTTCTTGGAAGCCTAGTAACTGTCAACGCAATACTCAAATATTATTCACTTGTCTTTGTTGTTTGCTCATCGTGGGACCAGTGAACAATTGATCGGATACATAGACTGTTTTCAAACCTAACGGCAGTAATAAATACATCCCAACAACAAAAATTAATTACCTAGGGTTTTAACATAAACCCTAGATCTTCACAGCAACAAACAGTAACATGAAATACATCTTGATTCTCCTAGATATCGAGAGCCACCCGCTCTGATACCAATTGTGGAATCCATTGGATCGTTAGAATCAATGATTTACACCATTAATCTAGGATGATTAATTGTACATGTGATGAACATAGCGGAATTGCACAATTAACATGAACAAGATGTTTTAACAAAGAGGAAAGATTCATAAAAGGTTTCTATTATTGATGAACACAAACCACTCTAGGCATGTATACATTGAATCTCATGCCTAGAGATCAAACTAACAGTAGGTTATATTTTTTATATTGAAGTTATGAATAATAAACCTACGTCTGGTTCCTTTTATAACATAAGGAAACCTAGATTACATGGAAACTAAATAAAGTATTAATGAATATATCAAAACAAAAATATTCATTCTTATCACTATTTGACCAAATCTTTTCTTCTTATCACATATGGCAGGGGAAACTCCTAGCAGTGGAAAGTATTATAGCAGGGGGAACTTCCTTGTATTTTGTCCACGAGCTTGAAGTTTCACATAATGTCCTATTTGGTCCTTCTTGTTTCCATGGTGATTTGAATCAACAACTTTTGACCCAATAGATAGGGCAATCGGGTATCGAATCTACGAGGAGTATGTGGTTTTAATTTAAGTTTTGGGGTGATCGTTGATCAATAAAAGTTTTGGTTTGAAAAATCTAAATAACTAAATAGTGATTATGTGACAACCACGATTTTGAGGTTCGTCACTTAGTTTTTATTATGGGCGTATTTCGTGAAATTGTGTGTCTTTATGTGTTTATTTGGTGTGAATAGAGTGTGGTTTGGACATTGTTTACAGGTACGGGGTACCTTGTGAGTGAAACAATATGTGACAATTTCATGTTCATGAGATCACATAGAAGTGACTATGAAATGAGATGGTGTTATTTAGTGATTTTATGTATACGTATATGTATTATAGTAAATCGTATATTTACGATATTAGGTTTAATATCTAGAGGTCTCGGACTAAGGATTTGGTGTCGGGAATAATTTACGGGTTAGTTTTAAGTTATTTTAGACTTAGTTATTTAGTCATTAACTTATTTTAATAGTTTTCAAAAAAATATCTATTTTACGTATTTTACGGTAATCGCGTAAAATTGACTAGTTTTACGGTTTTAAGGTTTTGAGGATTTTAAAAGCTGAAATAAATTAAGGGAAATTAAGGTAATATTATTAATACATTAATTAATAATAAAAAGAAAATATATGTAAGTAAACATTTGTTTTATAGTTCTTATAAAATAAAAGGTTTAAAAATAAATAAAGGGTTTTATAAATAAGGAAGTATTTTGGATAAACAAAATTTAGACAAAAATATATAAATAGGGAAAATAAGTAATAAAAACGAATTTAATAAAAAAATAAGATAGGTGTTGAGTCGGCAAGAAAAAAAGGACGAAAAAAAGAAAAAGCCCAAATCCCATTTGTAGTAGATTAGGAAAAGGATTTTTAGGAAATATAAATACAATCACAAAAAAAATAAGAGTTGTTTTTATTCAATTAATCATGTTTTTATCAAGTAAGTAATCACATGATGGAGTTAGGGTTCTTATTTTTCTGTAAATAAAAAGTTAGGGTTTGAATTGGGTAATTAATAGTGAATTTTTAGGGTTTAAAATCGTGTTTCAGGGTTTAAATCGGATTAGGCAGAAACTGTCGCTAATCTGCCATAATCCGTCATTAAACTGTCAGACACTGTCGCTAATATCTGGGCAGATTTTAGGAAAAATCGTTTTGGGCATAACTTATTCGTTTTTAAAGCTTTTTTGGTGATTCAAAAGCCTAAAATTATGTACTCGAAACGTACTTTTCAAATATTCAGAATGTATAGCCGATGGAGGTCAGTAGCTGGGTCGAATGATTGCTACAAGTGTCTAGAGCAAGGTTTATTTTCGGACAATATAGTTTTAAACTTGAGTTTTGGGTATTTTGGGATAATGGACACTTAGAGGGTTAACATGGGGCTGATTTTGGAAAAAATTTGAGATGTATCCATCATAAGGATTGTTATATTGATGAAGGATTAGAGTTCCGGAGTCAATGTTGACGTATGATATTGTGTTGTGTGCATTAGATAACTGATTGCTCGTGAAGGGACTTTTGGATTGCTTTTCGCAAGGTGAGTTTCATAGTCCCATGTTTTTATAAGTTATAAATGTTTTGACCCAGATTGGATGGAAGAGACACTCGTTATGGTTTTGAAACTTGATGTTGTGAATGTTTTATTGAGTTATGATGGACTTGTGTGTACTTATGTGATTAACTGCTATGTGATTCTTGATTGTTTTGTGATTAGACTTGGTACCAAGGGGATGTTGACAAGGCGGGGCCTTGGGATTGGTTCATAGATGTATGGTCGCCTATGGAACCATGGTGATTGGTAAGGCTGGGAGCCTTGGAATTGTATGGAATGGTAAATCTTGAATGTTAGTTGTTAATGCATAATTGTAACACATTGTCCATATGTTTATTGCTTTATGGTTAATCACAACTTATAACTTGTTTTGTGTTGGAGTCTAAACCTATGACTCTCACCAACTTTATGTTGACGTGTTTTAGTGTCTCTTTCAGGTTAGAATGTGGTTAAGCTTGAGAATAGAAGTGGCTAGATTTGGAGGCTTAGGATTGCATTTGGAGGAACCCCCTTTCCTCTTAGTTTTTCATTTGTTATCTGAATAAGTGATACTGTTAGACACAAATATGTTTGAACGTTTGGGTTATTTATAGGTCTTTGGTAAGAGGTAGGACTGTTATCTACTTACCTAGACTCCTACATTTGGTTGAGATATTGTCACGACATTGTGTGCTATTTATGACATTATATTATCATTTTAGTTTTCTCTATAGAGACACCGTTTGTTGTGATGATATCCATAGCTCGCGCCCCATATTCCGCCATGTGGGGTGTTACAGAATGGTATCAAGAGCCAATGGTTATATAGAATTAGGTTACCTAGCCTAGTCTATAGTTTAAGGATCCCTGCATATAGGCGTCATAGAAATATGTGTGTATGGTTCTGATTAACATTTTTCTGAGTATTGTTGAAGCTTGTTTACGATGTTTTCTGTCGAGTTTTGACTAGTATGGATTGAACCATAGTCGTCTATACATAGTCACATGTTTTCTTGGATTTTAGACTAGTATGGATTGAACCATAGTCGTCCATACTTAGTCGCATGTTATTTTCTTTTCTGGTTTTGACTAGTGCAGGTTGAACCATAGTCGTCCACACTACTCATTGTTGGATTTTGACTTATTATGCTATCAAGTTTCTTTATACATATTGGATTGTGTCTATGCTGGTTAAGCTAAACTATTGATTTATGTGTTTCAATTATTTGACCATGTTATTTTAATAAACAGAGTTTGCACTTTATTTGATGTGGTTATGTGCTTATGTGAGTTGATGGATTTATGTGTTATGTGTTGTATTGATTCTTATAAGTGTCATCATAGGAGGGAGTTCATTGGGGAAAAGGGTAAACGTATAAGTATGGTGGCCAACATAGTTTTACAAGTACCACAACTTCAATGGATTCCTAAGTATGATTGCATGAAAGAGGGTTAATACATGCATGTATAGTATATGTTGGTAGTACCTATGGTTATGATAGGCGTGTGTATGGTAGTAAGTATACTACAGGGAGTGTTGGACGGATTCGAGTCTATGTATCCTAATATGCCTATATATGTATGATTCCCCTACAAGTATCGATTGTATTCTTAGATATACAACCTCCATTGTAGCGTATTTTTCGAGTTCTTATTTCACGTGTCCGTTTTAAGATGTTACTTTTGGTGTTAACGCTATTGAAATAGCTCGAGACTTCTTTAGGGATAATGATATCATTTTTGTTGAGTCTTACATTTCTTTTAGACGGTATATTGAAAAAGACTTTGAAATTACAAAGAGTAAAAATAGTTGTTGGTAGTCGGTAAAGAATAAGGGTAAAGTGTCGGAAGTGTGGTTTAAATATATATATATATATATATATATATATATATATATATATATATATATATATATATATATATATATATATATATATATATATATATATAAAGAGTTGGGGTAAAATAAAACAATTCTTATAATAGAATAAATAAAAAAGAAGGGATGAATGTGAGAGTGACATGTGTCACCTTGTCACAACATTATCACACATCACTTTTCCATATCATCTCCTTAATAAAATAAATTTCAAAAAAAAAAAAAATTTCAAATTTTTTTTCAAATAATATTTTTTTTTCGAAATTTTTTTAAAAAAAAAAAAAAAAAAAAATTTCATAAATTTTTTTTTCGAAATTTTTTTTACCAAATTTTTTTTATTTCAAAAAAAATTTTTAAAAAATTTTTTCGAAATCGAAAAAAAAAATTCGATTTTTTTTTCAAAATTAATTTTTTTAAACTTTTATTGAAAAAAAATCTAGAGCATCACGGTTAGATAATTTAGTGCATCACGAATAAGACACTAATTTATTACCTTTATGCACCATATTTATACTCTTGATGCACTGAAATTTGGAGTGTGATGCACTACAACAATTCAATAGAAATTCGGTACATCACAGTTATACGTTTTAGAGCATCATATTTATAAGTTAATGCATCACGGTTTTAAGTTATTGCATCATTATTCCTTCACAAAACTTATAATTATGTATAATTCTCATATATATATATGATGCAACACATTTAAAACTACGATGTGTCAAATTATAACTATCATGCACAAAAAATACATGTGATTACTAATAATATAACATTGATTTTTTATGTGCATAACTATGATGCAGTAAGTAAAAATCATAATGCACCAAATTTGTAACTAGTGCATCATATTTATAAGTTTTATGCATCACGAATTTGGAGTAATTTATAACCTTAATGCATCAGAATTATAACAATTATACATTATACGTAAATGCATTATATTTATCCGTTAGAGAATACAAATATATCAATAGTATCACTTTTATTTTTGGTGCAATATAATAATTGTTTATCACAATGTAGTTATAAGTTTTGTACATCACGAGTGATGAAGTAATTTATAACTTTAATGCATTATAATTATGACATTGATACATTATAAGTAAATACATTATATTTATCCTTTGGAGAAAAAAATTCTATCACTAAGTCATACTTGTATTATTAGTGCATTAATGTAATAGTTTACCGCATCGTAGTTATAATTTGTGTGCATCATAGATAAAACATTGGTGAATGCACTATAATGTTGTAATTAAAATTGTAATGCATTAATTTATAATTATAATGAACTAAAACATGTAACTGTAATGCAGTAAAAAAAATTTGAAAGAAAATTTTCCGAAATTTTTTTTTCCAAAAAAATTATCCGAAAAAAGTATTTTGAAAAAAAAATTTACGAAATTTTTTTTTTCGAAATTTAACTATGATGCATTAAACATGTAACTGTGATGCAGTAAAAAATTTTGAAAAAAAATAAGAAAAAATATTTCTGAAAAAAAAATTGAAAAAAAAACTCGAAAAAATTTTTGGAAAAAAAAAAATTCGAAAATTTTAAAAAAATAATTTCGAAAAAAAATTTAACGAATTTTTTTTTCGAAAATTATTTTCAAACAAATTCAATTTCTTTTGAAGTTAAATGACATGATATGCCAATATGATGTGGAATAATGATTTTAAAGGATGACACATGTCACCTCCACAATTCACCCTATTTATTTTATTATAAGATTTCTTATAGAATAACTTCACCCTATAAATATATATATATATATATATATATATATATATATATATATATATATATATATATATATATCAAATCAAATCAAATTAAAAAACCCTTATACATGAAGGATAGTGAAACAATTCCTTAAATACAAAATTTTATAAAAATGACACATGTAATTCATTAAAGGGTTTCCATAAATGCTTCAAAAAGAAAATAGACTAAGATGCCTTAAATACAAAATTCTATAAAAATATATAAGGAAGGATGGTGAAACAATGCCTTAAATATAAAATTCAATAAAAATGATTCCATAAAATGCTTCAAAAATAAAATAAGAATTACAAATGATGCCTTAAATACAAAATTCTATAAAAATATATATAGGAATTACAAATGATACCTTAAATACAAAATTATATAAAATATATAAGGAAGGATGGTGAAACAATGCCTTAAATACAAAATTCTATAAAAATGATTCCATAAAATGCTTCAAAAATAAAATAGAAATTACAAATGATGTCTTAAATACAAAATTCTATAAAAATATATATAGGAATTACAAATGATGCCTTAAATACAAAATCCTATAAAAATATATAAGGAAGGATGGTGAAATAATGCCTTAAATACAAAATTTTTCAAAATGATTCCATAAAATGCTTCAAAAATAAAATATTAATTACAAATTATGCGTTAAATACAAAATTCTATAAAAATATATATAGGAATTACAAATGATGCCTTAAATACAAAATTATATAAAAATATATAAGGAAGGATGGTGAAACAATGCCTTAAATACCAACTTTTATAAAAATGATTTCATAAAATGCTTCAAAAATAAATAGGAATTACAAATGATGCCTTAAATACAAAATTCTATAAAAACATATATATGAATTACAAATGATGCCTTAAATACAAAATTCTATAAAAATATATAAGGAAGGATGGTGAAACAATGCCTTAAATACAAAAGTCTATAAAAAATGATTCCATTAAATGCTTCAAAAATAAAATAGGAATTACAAATGATGCTTTAAATACAAAATTCTATAAAAATGTATATAGGAATTACAAATGATGCCTTAAATACAAAATTTTATAAAAATATATAAGGAAGGATGGTGAAACAATGCCTTAGATACAAAATTCAATAAAAATGATTCCATAAAATGCTTCAAAAATAAAATAGGAATTACAAATGATGCCTTAAATACAAAATTCTATAAAAATATATATAGGAATTACAAATGATTCCTTAAATACAAAATTCTATAGAATATATAAGGAAGGATGGTGAAACAATGCCTTAAATACAAAATTCTATAAAAAATAATTCCATAAAATGCTTCAGAAATAAAATAGAAATTACAAATGATGCCTTAAATACAAAATTCTATAAAAATATATATAGGAATTACAAATGATGCCTTAAATACCAAATTCTATAAAAATATATATGGAATTATGGTGAAACAATGCCTTAAATACAAAAATATATAAAAATGATTTCATAAAATGCTTCAAAAATAAAACAGGAATTACAAATGATGCCTTAAATACAAAATTCTATAAAAACATATATATGAACTATAAATGATGCCTTAAATATAAAATTCTATAAAAATATATGAGGAAGGATGGTGAAACAATGCCTTAAATAAAAAATTATAAAAAAATGATTCCATAAAATGCTTCAAAAATAAAATAGGAATTACAAATGATGCTTTAAATACAAAATTCTATAAAAATATATTTAGGAATTACAAATGATGCCTTAAATACAAAATTTAATAAAAATATATAAGGAAGGATGGTGAAACAATGCCTTAAATACAAAATTCAATAAAAATGATTCCATAAAATGCTTCAAAAATAAAATAGGAATCACAAATGATGCCTTAAATACAAAATTCTATAAAAATATATATAGGAATTACAAATGATACCTTAAATACAAAATTTTATAAAATATATAAGGAAGGATGGTGAAACAATGCCTTAAATACAAAATTCTATAAAAATGTTTCCATAAAATGCTTCAAAAATAAAATTGAAATTACAAATGATGTCTTAAGTACAAAATTCTATAAAAATATATATAGGAATTACAAATGATGCCTTAAATACAAAATTCTATAAAAATATGTAAGGACGGATGGGGAAATAATACCTTAAATACAAAATTTTATAAAAATGATTCCACAAAATGCTTAAAAAATAAAATATTAATTACAAATTATCCGTTAAATACAAAATTCTATAAAAATATATATAGGAATTACAAATGATGCCTTAAATACAAAATTATATAAAAATATATAAGGAATGATGGTGAAACAATGACTTAAATACCAACTTTTGTAAAAATGATTTCATAAAATGTTTCAAAAATAAAATAGGAATTATAAATGATGCCTTAAAATACAAAATTCTATAAAAACATATATATATGAATTACAAATGATGCCTTAAATACAAAATTCTATAAAAATATATAAGGAAGGATGGTGAAACAATGCCTTAAATACAAAATTCTATAAAAATGATTCCATAAAATGCTTCAAAAACAAAATAGGAATTACAAATGATGTTTTAAATACAAAATTCTATAAAAATATACATAGAAATTACAAATGATGCCTTAAATACAAAATTCTATAAAAATATATAAGGAAGGATGGTGAAACAATGCCTTAAATAAAAATTCTTATAAAAATGATTCCATAAAATGCTTCAAAAATAAAATAGGAATTACAAATGATGCCTTAAATACAAAATTCTATAAAAATATATACAGGACTTACAAATGATGCCTTAAATACAAAATTCTATAGAATATATAAGGAAGGATGATGAAACAATGCCTTAAATACAAAATTCTATAAAAATGATTCTATAAAATGCTTCAAAAATAAAATAGGAATTACAAATGATGCCTTAAATACAAAATTCTATAAAAATATATATAGGAATTACAAATGATGCCTTAAATACAAATTTTTATAGAATATATAAGAAAGGATGGTGAAACAATGTTTTAGATACAAAATTCTATAAAAATGATTCCATAAAATGTTTCAAAAATAAAATAGGAATTACAAATGATGCATTAAATACAAAATTCTATAAAAATATATATAGGAATTACAAATGATGCCTTAAATACAAAATTCTATAAAAATATTAGGAAGGATGGTGAAATAATGCCTTAAATATAAAATTTTATAAAAATGATTCCATAAAATGCTTCAAAAATAAAATCGGTACAAATGATGCCTTAAATACAAAATTCTATAAAAATATATATAGGAATTACAAATTATGCCTTATATACAAAATTATATAAAAATATATAAGGAAGGATGGGGAAACAATGCCATAAATACAAAATCTATAAAAATGATTCCATAAAATGCTTCAAAAATAAAATAGGAATTACAAATGATGCCTTAAATACAAAATTCTATAAAATATATATAGGATTTACAAATGATGCCTTAAATACAAAATTCTATAAAAATATATAAGGAAGGATGGTGAAACTATGCCTTAAATACAAAATTCTATAAAAATGCAAATCAATAATATTAATTTCAAAAAAAACTAATGTAAAAACGTTATTCATAACATTAACATATACAAAATTTATTACCTTATAAAATTCAAAAATACATAAAATATTTATATAATATTATTAAAATTCTAAAAGAATTTATGTAACAAACTTATTCATACCGTTAACGTATGTAAATTCAATTAGCTCATAATATTTTTAAATAAATAAAATATCTTAAACTACGTTATATTTTTATTCTATGATACATTATTAAAATATCAATGCCATAATTAACACTATATACACTAAATTGCTAATACAAACACACATAAATTCAATTTTCATTAAAAATATATATACTTAAAGTTAGCCCGTCTACCGGACGGGTCTAAAGGCTAGTGTGTATATATATATATATATATATATATATATATATATATATATATATATATATATATATATATATATATATATATATATATATATATATATATATATATATATATATATATATATATATATATATATATATATATATATATATATACTAGCTGGGTACCCGCGCAATGCCGCGACGGGTACCCGGTGACTGATTTCGTGGCGAGCAAATATTTTTCTTGACTATTGTTTTCAAGGTGAATGATTTGTACCAACATCGATACTTACGCGCTAAGGGTTCCGCCTCCTTATGCATGCCCATCAATTTCAGTTACAATTATAGCTCCAACATCAACACTTTGTTTGAAAGCTTGAGCTTATTGAAATACACTTCGACCGATACTACTATCCATATAAATATAAGAATATATGGTTTATGCAGTTCTACTCTTATAAAGTTGGCAATAAAAAAGATAGTTATCATATGATGAAAAAAATATAATTTGTGTATAATATACCAGCAGTGGCAGAGCTTGACGCTTTTGTTTGGACGGGCCAAAAACACCACCAGTTTTTTTGTGTTTTTAGACAAATTATATATGGTTTAGGCTTGGCCGTTTGTGGCTTTTTTATTCTGTGTGAAAAATGAATGGTTGGAGGGAGTAAAGAAAGGAGAAAAACCGTTTCAAATGGTGATATAAATGGGCCGTTTTGTAATTTGAAAACTCTATTAATTTCTATATAATGACTTGTAAATGATATTAATGAACCGTCATTTATAATTGTATATGTTACATTGAATTTGAAAAATGCATTGATGTATTTTGTATGGATGTTTTTAAGACTTTGAATTAGCAAAAGACTAATCATTCCTAAAAAAGAAATGTATAAGGCTTAATTTTTTAAGACTACTATTTTTAGAAGGGCATAAATCCTTTATAAAGTAGTATATATATATATATATATATATATATATATATATATATATATATATATATATATATATATATATATATATATATATATATATATATATATATATATATATATATATATATATATATATATATATATATATATATATATATATATATATATATATATATATATATATATATATATATATATATATATATATATATATATATATATATATATATATATATATATATATATATATATATATATATATATATATATATATATATATATATATATATATATATATATATATATATATATATATATATATATATATATATATATATATATATATATATATATATATATATATATATATATATATATATATATATATATATATATATATATATATATAGTGATTAAGATCCACTTATGATCTTAGGGGTCGGTTTAAGGATTTAAGAGTAATTAATGATGTTTAAAGGGTTAAAGCATTAAGGCGTGAAAAAAAGTTAATTTGTTTAGGCTGTATTGTGTCGACTGTTCTAAGCATTAGGTAACACCTTTGGTCGATTTTCTTTTTTTACAAATATAGCTCAGAGAGTCTACTTTTCATAAAGGTAAATTTCGTCGAAAACGGAGTTCGGGAAGGTCGTCTATGGGTCATTATAAAAACCGTGCGCTATTCAGGAATAAATTTTGATTTCAGGAATTTAAGCCAAAACCCAACCAAATGAATGAGTTTTTTAGAGATTTTTATTTGGGAACTCTTTATAATGTATATGAAAGTACGAGAAATTTTAAATAAAAGATGTGGTGTTTAGGTCGGGCTTTTGGTGTCAAACATTTAACGTGTTAAAAAAAACTGTTTTGGTGAAAACGATTTTATTGTAGTTATGATTAACACTGGCTTATTACAGTTTTAAGATACCTTCTTTAAAATAAAGTAAAATAAAATTTTCTACTTAAATGTTTCATATAAGTGAGTTTAACCGATTTACGTCATTTATAATTATTTACGAATGCAAGACTAAATGGAGTTCATGAAAATTCCACATACAATTATTTCTTTTCAATTAAAAGGACTACATTAATCACTAAGATGATTCTTTAGTTTTAAAAACATCTGATATAAAATTTTGGAAGAAAAAAAAATTCTTTTGGGAGAAAGTCGATTTTGTGCAAGGTTTTAATAATATGTTGCGGGTCGTAATACGTTTCGGTTTTCGTTGGGTCTTTCTTGGGTCATTTGTTCGTTGTCATGGGTCATTTTGAATTTATTCATGTTTTATATTTGAGTTTTCTTTTGAGGTTTCGTGGTTTTGGTTTGTTTTAACTCGTGCACATGAAATGTCGTTAGTTATCCGTGGGTTTGATTCCTTGATCGTATCTAGTGGATTCTAGATGTAGTTTTGCTTTCGTATTGATTGAGAGCATTGATATAGTCATATGATATAGTTGATATATTTACGCAAGAGAGCTAGTTATGAAATAGAAGACCGAGTTAGTGGCCATGAGAGAATAGTTGGAATGCCGTTATTGATGGGAAAGAGTTGAAAGTTCGTAGAAAGATGAACTAATGTGGATATGCGGTCTCTTAGGAGTACTAAGGGAGATGAATAGGAATTTGTATAGAATATGGATATTGGCACAAGTAACGTGCCATATAGATGTTGGAAAGGGATGTGATATCCCAAAGGTATTTATGATGTTCGTAAAGTAGGTAAGTTTTCCTAAAATTTCCTAGGATTTAGTAGGTTTACCTATTATTGTGAAGTAGAACCAGGAATAGAGCCAGTAGGAGAAGCGAGATGGGTTGTAGTTAGTGCCTTTCCAAGGCAATAGTTGTTGGAACAATTTTAAAGCAAGAGTTGTTAGAAAATTGCAAGGGATGCAAGGTAAAGACTAAGTTTCCTAGTAGTAAATGGGATGTGGAAAGCGTTAGAATGGTTTGATAAAAGGAAGTATCGATCTCCTAGGATGTGCGTAGAATTTCGCGAGTAGAACGAGGTAGAAATTGTTGTATTGCCGCCAATAGAGGGCACAAGGATGACGTAGTTGAGATGGCTAATGATGTTTTATGGAAGCTTTGGACTTACGGTTATGCTTTAAGATTATCGACGCACTAGCAGTTTTCATGGAGCCAATGAACTGAGTGTGCATGACCGTATTTAGACAAGTTGTCATCGTGAGTATCGACGACATCTTAATCTACTCGAAGTCTAAGAAAGAGTGTGAGTTGGTTTTGGAGTTTTTTAGAAAAGGGAATTATAGGTGAGATTTTCAAGTGTGAGTTTTAGGAAACTGGTTACCAGGGTAGTTAGTTAGTGATGATGGCATGTAGTCGGGACCAACAAGGTTGAAGCAAAGCAAGATGAGTAAGCGTTTAGAGTCTAAATAACCGGCGTGGGTGATGAGCCGATCTTGGCATTATCGAAAGGACTGGACAAAATTCGTGAAGGATGAGATACGTGGAGCAAGGATTAGGATGCGTGCGAGAACGACGAAGAAAGTAGATTGCTTATACGTTGCAGGAATAAAGGTTTGGAAGAATTATATAAGACTTAGATAGTGAAGTTGTGCTGGTAGATTTGCCTAGAATGCTAGAGGAATTTGGTGTACGAGACGTAGAGAATGATCTACGGATCATGAACGTCTCCAACACATATTCAATCCTCTTAATTGGACATTTGGCATAGATGATGGATGGAGTTAAGTGGTGAAGAAAATTGCAAGGCCAAGTACCATCTGGGAAAGGCAAGCATAGTTAATGAGACATGGAATAAGAGGAAGGAAGTGAAGTTGAGAAAAACTTGAGCTATATGGATGACGTGTTAAGATGGGTTAGATGAAAGATGTTAGTTGCACGAGTTAAATTGTTAAAAGCGAGGAATGCGTCAACATCTACGTGGCGTGGCTTGGACTATCAAATGGAGAAAAAGGAAATAGGTTATACTTCCTAAATAGATAGGAGTGTCTTAGAAAGACGGTGTAAGAACATTGATTGTAGATGAGATATATATTGAGGTGGAGAAGTAGGTACGATGAGAGTTGAGTGATAGTCGATAGACTGACTACTCATCCTATTTTCTAGCAGAATGAGAAGTCACGTGGTTGAGAAGTTGGAAAGATTGTGTACGGAGGTGATGTTATGGAATATGAGATTCTGGTGTAAAGTAATCCTAATCGATATGGAATGTCTTGTGGAGATTATGGCAAGTGTAGAAGTAATGAGAAACGTGAGTAGTTTCATGTATGTTATACCATTAAAGACCAATGGTTAGTATGAGCGCACTATTAAGATAGTTAGAATAGACGCCTAGAGCGTGTGCGAGAGATTTTAGAGATTGTTGAGATGCTCACTTGGGTAAGAAGAGTTCTCCTACAAAGAGAGTTATCATGGAGTGTGACGTATGCTTCATTATGGAAGTGTGTGGAAAGAACGAAGGTCGCCTATTTTGGAAGGCTGGGATTTGATAAAGTAAGTAGGCATGGACGTAAGATTGTGAAAAGACCATCGACGAGTAGTAGGGAGTGGGGAAAGTTTTAAGGAAGCCAAGAGATTGTCAAGATAGTATATTGATATTGGAAGGAAAACTGTTAGAGTTAAAGGTTAGTAATCATGAGCAATGGAAAGTCTCACCTAGAGAAAGGTGTGGCACCTGTTAGTATGAAAAGATGGTTATCTTGCTTTGTGCCATTTATGGACAAACGAAGATGCGGTGGTAGTTATGACATGTTTCAAGTGATCATTATGAGAAGTTTTCGGCTATGCAATCCTGCAAAGGTTGGTAGAACCTTTGGATGGTAGAAAACTTGTAGAGATTATGGGCCGTTGGGTCTTGTGATAGAAAAAATAGTAGAAATGCTAGAGTTAATCTATGGGGGAAATATAGATCACCGTTACTATGGGATAAGGTTGGAAGCAGTCATCTTATTGGACCAGAAATGGTACAGGAAACTACTGATGCGATAACAGTGCTTAAGGAGAAATTGAAGACGGCAAGGAACCGACAAAAGAGCTATGCTGATAAGAGACGTAAACCATTGGACTTTAGTGTTGGGGACAAGGTTATGCTAAAAGGTTTCACCATGGAAAGGGGTGATGCGGTTTGGGAAGAAACAGAAGTTAGCACCTAGATTCGTCGGTCTATTTGAAATATTTGAAAAGATTGAACCAGTGGCTTATCGGTTGAGATTACCGAAAGAGTTGAGCAGTGTGCATGATGTGTTTCATTTGCCAAATTTGAGGAAATGTTTAGCAAGGATAGACTTGAAGGTACCGTTAGATGATATTAGTATAGATACGAGCTTTCGTTTTATTTAAGAGCCGGTAGAGATTATGGATCGTGAAGTTAAGACTTTAAAGAGAATTAAGATACCGTTAGTTAAGATTAGATGGAATTCGAAGCGTGGACCGTAATTCACGTGGGAACGGGAGGAGTTTATGAGGAACAAGTATCCTCAGTTATTTTCTAATGATGTGATTGATCCTAAGGAGTGAATCTCGGGACGAGATTTCTATTAGGAGGGAGTGATGTGAAAACCACGTTTTTGAGGTTCGTCACTTAGTTTTTATTATGGGTGTATTTAGTGAAATTTTGTGTCTTTATGTGTTTATGTGTTTATTTGGTGTGAATAGAGTGTGGTTTTGACATTGTTTACGGGTACGGGGTATCTTGTGAGTGAAACAATATGTGATGATTTCATGTTCATGAGCTCACATAGAAGTGACTATGAAATGAGATGGTGTTATTTAGTGATTTTATGTATACGTATATGTATTATAGTAAATCGTATATTTACGATATGAGGTTTAGTATCTAGAGGTCTCGGACTAAGGATTTGGTGTCGGGAATAATTTACAGGTTAGTTTTAAGTTATTTTATACTTAGTTATTTAGTCATTAACTTATTTTAAAAGTTTTCATGAAAATATCTATTTTACGTATTTTACGGTAATCGCCTAAAATTGATTGGTTTTACGGTTTTAAGGTTTTGAGGACATTAAAAGCTGAAATAAATTAAGGGAAATTAAGGTAATATTATTAATAGATTAATTAATAATAAAAAGAAAATATATATATAAGTAAACATTTGTTTTATAGTTCTTATAAAATAAAAGGTTTAAAAATAAATAAAGGGTTTTATAAATAAGGAAGTATTTTGGACAAACAAAATTTAGACAAAAAAATATATAAATAAGGAAAATAAGTAATAAAAAATGAATTTAATAAATAAAATAAAAAAATTGGTAAAGATAGGTGTTGAGTCAGCAGGAAAAAAAGGAGGAAAAAAAAAGAAAAAGCCCAAAGCCCATTTGTAGTAAATTAGGAAAAGATTTTTAGGAAGTATAAATACAATCACTAAAAAAATAAGAGTTGTTTATAAAAAAAAGAGACTATCGGATTTCAAAGAAAAATTAGGGTTTTTCCAAAAAACATGGTTTTCATCAATTCGAGTATACTTCTTATTTTATTTTGTTTTTATTTAATTAATCATGTTTTTATCAAGTAAGTAATCACATGATGGAGTTAGGGTTCTTATTTTTCTGTAAATAAAAAGTTAGGGTTTGAATTGGGTAATTAATGGTGAATTTTTAAGGTTTAAAATCGTGTTTTAGGGTTTAAATCAGATTAGGCAGAAACTGTCGCTAATCTGCCAGAATCCGTCACTAAACTGTCAGAAACATCCGCTAATGTCTGGGCAGATTTTAGGAAAAATATTTTGGGCATAACTTATTCGTTTTTAAAGCTTTTTGGGTGATTCAAAAGCCTAAAATTATGTACTCGAAACGCACTTTTCAAATATTCAGAATGTATAGCCAATGGAGGTCAGTAACTTGGTAGAATTATTTGTACAAGTGTCGAGATCAAGGTTGATTTTCAGACAATATAGTTTTAAACTTGTGTTTTGGGTATTTTGGGATAATGGACACTTAGAGGGTTAACATGGGGCGGATTTGGGATAAAATTTGAGATATATCCATCATATGGATTGTTACATTGATGAAGGATTAGAGTTCCGGAGTCAATGTTGACGTATGATATTGTGTTGTGTGCATTAGATAATTGATTGCTCGTGAAGGGACTTTTGGATTGCTTTTCGTAAGGTAAGTTTCATAGTCCCATGTTTTTATGAGTTATGAATGTTTGAATTCCAGATGTGATGGAAGAGACACTCGTTATGGTTTTGAAACTTGATGCTATGAATGTTTTATTGAGTTGTGATGGACTTGTGTGCACTTATGTGATTAACTGCTATGTGGTTCTTGATTGTTTTGTGATTTGACTTGGTACCAAGGGGATGTTGACAAGGCGGGGCGTTGGGATTGGTTCATAGGTGGATGGGAACCTATGGAACCATGGTGATTGGTAAGGCTGGGAGCCTTGGAATTGTATGGAATGATAAATCTTGAATGTTAGTTGTTAATACATAATTGTAACACATTGTCCATATGTTTATTGGTTTATGGTTATTCACAGCTTATAACTTGTTTTGTGTTGGACTCTAAACCTATGACTCTCACCAACTTTATGTTGACGTGTTTTAGTGTCTCTTTCAGGTGAGAATGTGGTTAAGCTTGAGAATAGAAGTGGCTAGATTTGGAGGCTTAGGATTGCATTTGGAGGAACCCCCTGTCACACCCCACCATGGCGGAATATGGGGCGCGACGTATGGATATCATCACAACATGGCGTGTCTATAAAGATAACTAAATGAAATAATAAATGTCATAAAATGGTGACACAAATGTCATGACAATATCTCAACAAAGCAGGAGTCTAGGCAAGTAGGTAATAGTCCTACCTCTTACCTAAGACAAACAATACATAAACAAAGCAAACATATAGGTGCCAACAGTATCACTTATTAAACAAACAAAATAAACTAAGAAGGAACAGGGATCTCCTTCTATATGCAATCCTAATGCCTCCAAAACTAGCCACTTCTATTCTCAAGCTTAACCACATTCTCACCTAAAAGAGACACTAAAACACGTCAACATAAAGTTGGTGAGAGTCATAGGTTTAGACTCCAACGCCAAAATCAAACCATAAGCTGTGAACAACAACCACTAACAAAAGAACATATGGACAATGTGATACAAACATGCATTAACAACTAATATTCAAGATTTAACAAACCAAACAAAATCCAAGGCTCCCAGCCTTACTAAACACCATGGTCCCATAGGCTCCCATACACCTATGTACCAAATCCCAAGGCCCCGCCTTGTCATTATACATTGGTCCCGCCTTGTCATTATACTGATAGGTGTGAAAACACCCATCCTTTTACCACTTAATTACAATAATAACCAGGCCAAAACATGTATTTTATGTCGTAAATGTCAGAGTTATGCGTGGTTTGTGTTTTTGTTGTGATGTAGGACGAAAATGTGAAAAGGGGAGAAAACACGGGCTTTCACGGGCTTTTATCGAAGAAAAAGACAAAAGACGAAGTCGAAAGATCAAGAGTGCAAAAAGAACGGAAGTCCAAGGCTTATTCTGAAGATTTATCGAAGAAAAAGTCCAAAGACGGAAGTTTCATAAAAGCCTAAGAACTCAAGTCTAAATTAATGAAGAAATTACAAGACGAGTTTATTAATCCCGAGACAAAATTCGAAGAATTAAGAAGACGATGTATTAAATGATAATTAAAGAAAGAAGAAAGAGGGGAGGAAGCTTCCTTCCGCTAATCCCCTCCTCCCCTAATCTCCTATAAAGAAATCCATTTCATTTCATTTGTTGTTGTTGGCTAGTTTGACAAACTATGCTCTTCCATTTTAATTACTTGCACCTTAATTACTTGCACCTTTAATTACCTTGTCTTGTACCTTTAATTCGTTTAAATTCAAGTATGTTTCTTTTTATTGTTAATCTTTACTTTTCTTGTTAATCTCTTATCTACCTTTCTTGTTTGATCTTAATCTTTATGTTTATGCTTATGTTCTTGAGTTTTTATTAATTAGATTAAGTGGGTTTTGATTATTTTGGTTATGATTGTTAATTTTATTGATTTGGATTGACTGGTTATTGTTTAGTTAATCATTTGTGTTATTTTGGTTTAATCTTTTGGTTGATTTTGGTTGATTTTGTTTAGATTCGTTCCTTCATCTTTTCCTTGTTCTTCGCACTATTTAGTTTGCCCAGATTCCGAATCAGTACATTTATTCCGAACCAAGCATTTACTTTCATCTTATTCCGGATCAATTTATTATTCCGGATGAAGCTCTGTTGTAATTATTCCGAATCAGAATTTTATTCTGAATGAAGCTTTTAGTTTAATTATTCCGGATGAAGCCCATTTATTCCGGATAAGCTTATTATTCCGGATGAAGTGATTTCTTTGAATATTCCGAATGAGTATCTTGTATTCCGAATAAGTGGGTCATTCCGGATAAACCAAATATTCCGGATAAGCTTATTATTCCGGATCAAGACGTTTATTCCAAACCAAGCCCACATTCCGAACCAACAGTTTATTTCGGATGAATAGTTATTCCGGATAAAGACATTATTCCGAATAAACTAAACATTCCGAATGAACGTTTTTTCCGAATGAAGCTGAAATTCCGAATAAAGGTATTTTTCCGCAAGAACAGTTTATTCCGGATCAACAGTTTTTCTGGATGAACTAATTATTCCAGATGAAGGTAATCTTTTGGTTATTCCGAATAAGCAAATATTCCGGATAAGCAAGTTATTCCGGATGAAGGTGATATTCCGAATGAGCTGTTTTAGTTTATTTTAAGTTTATGTTTTTAAGTTTTAAGCTTTATTTTTCCCGCCTTTTTCCTTAGTCGCACTTTTACTTGCCTTCCTTTTAGTTTGAGTTTAAGTTTGTCTTATTTTATTTTTCAGTCTTTAATTAATTTCGTCTTTTAGTTTTATTTTTATTTATTGTTTTGCTTTACTTTTCGTTTATTATTTGCATTGCTCCTTTATTATTTGTCTTTGTTTATTTTCGCTTCGCATTTACCTTTTCTAATAGAATAGATATCCAACTTCATTTTTCGTTACCAAGAACGACTGAGTCACACATCTAACCAGTAATCAATTCGAAAAGATACCGAGAAACGAACTTTTTCAACCTAGTAAAATCCACGTATTAAATGGCGCCGCTACCGGCACTTTTCGTGAAGATTAACGGTTTTTTGTGAGAGACGCGTTGGCTTTTGGGATCCGTTCACTCGTGAACGTTATTTTTCGTGTCAAAAATTTTCAAAAATCCCAAAACCAATTGAAAAATCATAAAAAGCATTTCTTTTTCAAAGTTTTGCACCAAAAATATTCTTCTTTCTTATCTATTTTTCTTTATGGATTCTTATGTCCATTGCGTCGGGTGTGGGAGACAATTATACGGGAACGACTCATGTCAATGGTGTACATGTGAGCGGTGCGGAAACGATATCGACAATACACAATTCGGATTTTGTCGATTGTGCAACTCGACTAATTCGAATTGATAACTAGGATTTTACTAGGTTGAAAAAGTTCGTTTCTCAGTATCTTTTCGAATTGATTACTGGTTAAATGTGTGACTCAGTCGTTCTTGGTAACGAAAAATGAAGTTGGATATCTATTCTATTAGAAAAGGTAAATGCGAAGAGAAAATAAACAAAGACAAATAATAAAGGAGCAATGCAAATAATAAATGAAAAGTAAAGCAAAACAATAAATAAAAATAAAACTAAAAGACAAAATTAATTAAAGACTGAAAAATAAAATAAGACAAACTTAAACTCAAACTAAAAGGAAGGCAAGTAAAAGTGAGACTAAGGAAAAAGGCGGGAAAAATAAAGCTTAAAACTTAAAAACATAAACTTAAAATAAACTAAAACAGCTCATTCGGAATATCACCTTCATCCGGAATAACTTGCTTATCCGGAATATTTGCTTATTCGGAATAACCAAAAGATTACCTTCATCTGGAATAATTAGTTCATCCGGAAAAACTGTTGATCCGGAATAAACTGTTCATGCGGAAAAATACCTTTATTCGGAATTTCCGCTTCATTCGGAAAAAACGTTCATCCGGAATGTTTAGTTTATTCGGAATAATCCGGAATAGTTATTCATCCGGAACAAACTGTTGGTTCGGAATGTGGGCTTGGTTCGGAATAAACGTCTTGATCCGGAATAATAAGCTTATCCGGAATATTTGGTTTATCCGGAATGACCCACTTATTCGGAATACAAGATACTCATTCGGAATATTCAAAGAAATCACTTCATCCGGAATAATAAGCTTATCCGGAATAAATGGGCTTCATCTGGAATAATTAAACTAAAAGCTTCATTCGGAATAAAATTCTGATTCGGAATAATTACAACAGAGCCTTCATCCGGAGTAATAAACTGATCCGGAATAATAAACTGATCCGGAATAAGATGAAAGTAAATGCTTGGTTCGGAATAAATGTACTGATTCGGAATCTGGGCAAACTAAATAGTGCGAAGAACAAGGAAAATATGAAGCAACGAATCTAAACAAAATCAACCAAAATCAACCAAAATCAACCAAAAGATTAAACCAAAATAACACAAATGATTAACTAAACAATAACCAATCAATCCAAATCAATAAAATTAACAATCATAACCAAAATAATCAAAACCCACTTAATCTAATTAATAAAAACTCAAGAACATAAGCATAAACATAAAGATTAAGATCAAACAAGAAAGGTAGATAAGAGATTAACAAGAAAAGTAAAGATTAACAATAAAAAGAAACTTACTTGAATTTAAAGGAATTAAAGGTACAAGACATGGTAATTAAAGGTGCAAGTAATTAAGGTGCAAGTAATTAAAATGGAAGAGCATAGTTTGTCAAACTAGCCAACAATACTAAACAAATGACTAATGAGGTCTATTTATAGGGGAGGAGGGGATTAGTGGAAGGAAGCTTCTTCCCCTCTTTCTTCTTTCTTTAATTATCATTTAATCCCTCGTCTTCTTAATTCTTCGACTTTTGTCTCGGGATTAATAAACCCGTCTTGTAATTTCTTCATTAATTTAGACTTGAGTTCTTCGGCTTTTATTAAACTTCCGTCTTTGGACTTTTTTTTCGATAAATCTTCAGAATAGACCTTGGACTTCCGTTCTTTTTACACTCTTGATTTCTTGACTTCGTCTTTTGTCTTTTTCTTCGATAAAAGCCCATGAAAGCCCGTATTTTCCTCCCTTTTCACATTTTGATCCTAAATCACAACAAAAACACAAACGACGCATAATTCCGACATTTACGACATAAAATACAAGTTTTTGCCTGGTTATTATTGTAATTAAGTGGTTAAAGGATGGGTGTTTACACACCTATCAAATCCCCTACACTTAACCATTGCAATGTCCTTATGCAATGCATTAGTTACAAAGCACTTTTTACATTTTCCATCATAATCAATCCATATTGGCCTTTATTAAAGAGATAGAAAGTTATAAACATTCAAAGGAAGAAAGTAAGTAAAGAAATCAAAGGCATACCTTAGGGTTTTGGAAATTTCATGAATGATCATCATCCTCAAGTTTTCACATTCTCCAAACCAAGCTTAAAAACGAGATCATTGTTATTATAAGTTAGCAAACTAACACGAACTCATGTGGGCCAATTATTTACTTAGACTCCCTTATTCCTAGTTGTATCTCTTATATTTTATTGTTGTCTTGAATGATCACGAGGATGCATTGTTGACTTATTTCGATAGTTATTTAGGCTGAAAATAAAGTGGGACGATTTAATCAATAGTTAGCTAAAGGACAAAATATTTTAAAACTGCTTCTCGGGACCTCATAAAGTTCATATCTTGGCATAACTCGCTTCGCGATTTGAGACCTTTCTCGGACCGATATTTGGCAGCGACTTCATACTTCAAATCTTGAGAGACGTTCATGAAATAATGGTCTTCTCTTCATAATAGGAATTTCTTCACTTGAAGTTTTGAGAGATTCTTCATATTTGGACCACGACTTATTCATTTTTCTCCTATCTTTATTTGGGATTTTGATATACAACGATCCGCCTCCCCTTTGTTGATGTCAACCGGGAACGAGGACAAGGTCTTTGATCCCGGTATTACATTCGAGGCTTCCCCATGGACCATTTAATTCGGGGACGAGTCAGGCTCGTGAATCGGTTAACAAAAACAAGCGCTCTTCGGGAGGCAACCCGATTATCTATCTTTATCTGTTTTCAGCATAAGTGTAGGGGGGAGCCCCGTTGGTTTCTTGTTTTCTTTCTTAACATGTGCATGGATTAGAGCTTCAAAGACACATTCTTGATGACTTTTGATGACCCGTGATTCCGTGTTCCCGTCTTCCCGGTTCTATCCTAAACTCTTTTGATTCACTATTTTATATTTTTCAATATTAAAATAGGAATCACTTTAGTTGTCCTTTCCTTAGCAAGATTTAAACAACGTGCACAATGTCCTAAGTGTAGGGGAGTTTACTCCCACATGCTTAAACATTGAGGACAATGTTTATATCAAGTGTAGGGGGACTTCTATCGAAGTTAAGTGGTCTTTTCCTTGTATTTGTCCTCATTTTAACCAGAAAATCAATTTTTCGACATTTTTCAAAATTTTTGATCTATTTTGGCCTAGTAGTTTTACCTTTGTATAGTTATTTTCTTTCTTTACTAGAATAAATTTTAATAAAAGTGGTTTTAGTTTTCAAACGTTGTGAATCTTTTGACTCAACCCGAGTTTACTTATCTAAGTTTACTCTAGCTAGTATCCTTAACGTGTTTAAGTCAAGTTTTGCTAGGCTTTTATATAGGGAACTTTAAAACGCGAAAGTCTTAACTCTCACGGGTTAAGAACAAGAACTTTTCGCAAGTTCCTATAATTGATCCTAGAGAGTCGTTTATCAAGAGAACTTTAAAACGCGAATTCTAAAAACTTGAAAAAGTCTAAGAAATTGCAAGATCCTATAGACGACTCGAAAACCCAAAACTTTGATTTAATTGGCTAAGCATCCACGAGTCTCATTCCTTGAGATTTTAAATTGTGGAGAACGAGTGATGATAGAGTCAATTATAAGTTTGGTATTCTTTCGTGAATTTATGTGAGTTGATTATAAGCCTATTCTCCCATCGCTTGTTAATAAGTTTATCTGCAATAAATAAGGTTGTACGATTTGAAAAGTTACTTAGCTTCTAGCCCAAGATCGTTTAAAAGTTGCTCGGTATGGATTAGAGTTCATAGCCAAGGGATGCGAAGATTGGCGAGTCCGAAAAGGTCCTAACAAGGCATGAGGGCTACATTTTGTTGCTAAAGATCCAAAAGTGATGTGAAGAATCATTTATCAAAAATCAATATGAAGGATCGAGACACACGATGAAAAGCAAGTACTCCCGTAAAGATCATGGAGAAGTCTATCCAAAAAGGCCCTAACAAGGTATGAGGATAAATAGATCCAAGTCCTAAAAGGAGGCGGATCGTTGTATATCAAAGTCCAAAATAAAGATTGGAGAAAAATGAAGAAGTCGTGGTCCAAAGATTAAGAATCTCTCAAAACTTCAAGTGATGAAATTCCTATTATGAATAGAAGACCATTATTTCATGAACGTCTCTCAAGATTTGAAGTATGAAGTCGCTGCAAAATATCGGTCCGAGAAAGGTCTCAAATCGCGAAGCGAGTTATGCCAAGATATGAACTTTATGAGGTCCCGAGAAGCAGTTTTAAAAGATTTTGTCCTTTAGCTAACTATTGATTAAATCATCCCACTTTATTTTCAGCCTAAATAACTATCGAAATAAGTCAACAATGCATCCTCGTGATCATTCAAGACATCAATAAAATATAAGAGTTACACCTAGGAATAAGGGAGTCTAAGTAAATAATTGGCCCACATGAGTTCGTGTTAGTTTGCTAACTTATAATAACAATGATCTCATTTTTAAGCTTGGTATGGGGAACGTGAAACTTGAGGATGATAATCATTCACGACATTCCAAAACCATAAGGTAAGTTTTTGATTTCTTTACTTGTTTTGTTATTTTCTATCTCTTTAATAATGGCCAATATGGATTGATTATGATGGAAAATGTAAAATCGTGCTTTGTAACTAATGCATTGCATGAGGACATTGCAATGGTCAAGTGTATGGGATTTGATAGGTGCGAAAACACCCATCCTTTTACCACTTAATTACAATAATAACCAAGCCAAAACATGTATTTTATGTCGTAAATGTTGGAATTATGCGTGGTTTGTGTTTTTGTTGTGATTTAGGACGAAAATGTGAAAAGGGGAGAAAACACGGGTTTTCACGGGCTTTTATCGAAGAAAATAACAAAAGACGAAGTCGAAAGATCAAGAGTGCAAAAAGAACGGAAGTCCAAGGCTTATTCTGAAGATTTATCGAAGAAAAAGTCCAAAGACGGAAGTTTAATAAAAGCCGAAGAACTCAAGTCTAAATTAATGAAGAAATTACAAGACGAGTTTATTAATCCCGAGACAAAAGTCGAAGAATTAAGAAGACGAGGGATTAAATGATAATTAAATAAAGAAGAAAGAGGGGAGGAAGCTTCCTTCCACTAATCCCCTCCTCCCCTAATCTCCTATAAAGAGATCCATTTCATTTCATTTGTTGTTGTTGGCTAGTTTGACAAACTATGCTCTTCCATTTTAATTACTTGCACCTTAATTACTTGCACCTTTAATTACCTTGTCTTGTACCTTTAATTCCTTTAAATTCAAGTAAGTTTCTTTTTATTGTTAATCTTTACTTTTCTTGTTAATCTCTTATCTACCTTTCTTGTTTGATCTTAATCTTTATGTTTATGCTTATGTTCTTGAGTTTTTATTAATTAGATTAAGTGAGTTTTGATAATTTTGGTTATGATTGTTAATTTTATTGATTTGGATTGATTGGTTATTGTTTAGTTAATCATTTGTGTTATTTTGGTTTAATCTTTTGGTTGATTTTGGTTGATTTTGTTTAGATTCGTTCCTTCATCTTTTCCTTGTTCTTTGCACTATTTAGTTTGCCCAGATTCCGAATCAGTACATTTATTCCGAACCAAGCATTTACTTTCATCTTATTCCGGATCAGTTTATTATCCCGGATGAAGGCTCTGTTGTAATTATTCTGAATCAGAATTTTATTCCAAATGAAGCTTTTAGTTTAATTATTCCGGATGAAGCCCATTTATTCCGGATAAGCTTATTATTCCGGATGAAGTGATTTCTTTGAATATTCCGAATGAGTATCTTGTATTCTGAATAAGTGGGTCATTCCGGATAAACCAAATATTCCGGATAAGCTTATTATTTCGGATCAAGACGTTTATTCCGAACCAAGCCCACATTCCGAACCAACAGTTTATTCCGGATGAATAGTTATTCCGGATAAAGACATTATTCCGAATAAACTAAACATTCCGGATGAACGTTTTTTCCGAATGAAGCTGAAATTCCGAATAAAGGTATTTTTCCGCATGAACAGTTTATTCCGGATCAACAGTTTTTCCGGATGAACTAATTATTCCAAATGAAGGTAATCTTTTGGTTATTCCGAATAAGCAAATATTCCGGATAAGCAAGTTATTCCGGATGAAGGTGATATTCCGAATGATTTGTTTTAGTTTATTTTAAGTTTATGTTTTTAAGTTTTAAGCTTTATTTTTCCCGCCTTTTTCCTTAGTCGCACTTTTACTTGCCTTCCTTTTAGTTTGAGTTTAAGTTTGTCTTATTTTATTTTTCAGTCTTTAATTAATTTCGTCTTTTAGTTTTATTTTTATTTATTGTTTTACTTTACTTTTCGTTTATTATTTGCATAGCTCCTTTATTATTTGTCTTTGTTTATTTTCGCTTCGAATTTACCTTTTCAAATAGAATAGATATCCAACTTCATTTTTCGTTACCAAGAACGACTGAGTCACACATTTAACCAGTAATCAATTCGAAAAGATACCGAGAAACGAACTTTTTCAACCTAGTAAAATCCTAGTTATCAATAACCCGTCCCGTTAATATTTTACCCAAAACAGTCCCGGTTTTTTAGGTCTCCAAACTATAAGCCAAACGCCCACCTAACCATACCCATGACCTCTGTAAAGGAAACCCTATGCCCTTACATATGTTAGATAACTCCTCCTTTTTGCCACAACCTTAAAGCTACTGTTAAGGCCCCGATATATATATATATATATATATATATATATATATATATATATATATATATATATATATATATATATATATATATATATATATATATATATATATATATATATATATATATATATATATATATATATATATATATATATATATATATATATATATATATATATATATATATATATATATATATATATATATATATATATATATATATATATATATATATATATATATATATATATATATATATATATATATATATATATATATATATATATATATATATATATATATATATATATATATATATATATATATATATATATATATATATATATATATATATACTTTTGTCTATCCGGATTTTACTGATTTTGAATATACAAAAAGTTTGTTATGATTAGGGGTCTTACCCTAACCCACAATCTTAGCCCCAATGCAGATACTTCCTATAATATATAAACCAACTCCCATGTTCGTTTGAAAGTCCCAATACAACCCTAAGTACCCCAAACAACCCAAAACATAAAAAGAAAACAGGCTGATTTCAAAACTGTTTTGACCTCCGACTGTTGTAACCTGTTTTTGACCCACTTCCCGACCTCCAATTTAGTTCTCGTTTCTTGAATTTGAAATCCAACTCAATTACCTTTCCAGGGATACTTGTATCGCAAAATAAGAGTTTGTAGAACTCCCTATATGATCAAAACAATTGACCCTAAATTCTGCCCAGTTTTTAAAAACGGATTCAATTAAATTAACCTAATTAATTACCCATAATTCCACTAATTACAAGCCCTAATTCACCTAATCATTATAATATCATTAATATACAGATTTTAATTTAAAACCTAACCTAAATCCATCATAAGATGATTATAAAAACATTAAAAACAATTAAATTAAAAAGGGTTATGAAGATTTATCTTTGATTTACGAAAACCTCAAAACTCCAGGAGAAAATAAATATGACTTCTGTTTGTGAATAAAACAATATATAGGGTGTGGGTGAATCCTAGTCCAAACCAAGCCCAACTTCCTTTTTTCTTTTTCCTTCTTTTTTTAAGTCGTATAAACCGACTATTCACCCCCTTTTTTATTTTTTTTTCTTTTTATTTATTATTATTACTTTACTAATATTTCCTTAAATTTACTTAATTTATTTCAGCCCCTAAAGTTTCTAAAATCTCTAAACCGAGAAACTAGCCAATTTTACGCGTTTACCGTAAAAGACGTAAAATATACAGTTTTAAAAAAAATCTTAAATATTGAAATAACTTTATAACTATGTCCTAAATGACTTAAAACCATCCCGAAAAATACTCACATGACTAAACACCTTACCCGAGACCTCAAAATGCTAAACCGTAAATCGTAAAAAAATACGATTTTCTATAATACATATACGTATACGTAAACCACTAAATAACACCATCTCATTTCATAGTCCCTACCATGTGAGCTCATGAACATGAAATCATCACACATTGTTTCACTCACAAGGTACCCCGTATCGAAAACGATATCCAAACCACAATCTATACACACCAATTAGCACATAAACACGTAAAGACACGTAACTAGCACAAAATAAAACTAAGTGACGAACCTCAAAACCGCGGTTGTCACATCACTCCCTCCTAATAGAAATCTCGTCCCGAGATTTACTCCTTAGGATCAGACATACCATTAGCAAACAACTGAGGATACTTGTTCTAAATGAACTCCTCTCATTTCCACGTGAACTTTAATTCAAGTCTCAAATTACCACATATACTAACCAACAATATTTAAATTCATTGTCAAACTCTTGACCTCACAGTCAATAAATCTCACAAATGACTCTTTGATAACACAAACCCTTATTAACACAAATCCCGAATAACCGTACATGCAAATATGCATTATCAAACAACATTTACCAATCTTAGTACACGAAATATAACATGTATACCACTCATTTCCCCCCAGGTAATTTTATGCTCATAAGCTACTGGTACGATCTTTCCAAAGATAATAAATGGACCTACAAAACTCTACATCAACTCTTTCATTTTACCAAAACATACCACCCGTTACTATGGGTGAAACTTCCTACATAACTTTGTCACTAAACTCTAGTGGTTTCCTCCTTTTCAACATAGCATCCCTTGTTGCTCTCATCCTTTCCACAAACACCATTACCACATTAGTAGCCTCTTTTACCAATTCTAGTCCACAATGGGGACAACTCACCCTATCCTTTCATATAGTGCCTCAAATGGCATTTATCGACTTCTAGTATGATAACTATTATTATATGAAAACTCAGTCATCGCTAAAGAGTTTCCTAACTCCCTATAAATCAATCACTCATGCCCTCAGTGTAACTCCTAAGGTTGCATAAATATCTCACTTTCCCATCCTTTTCCAGTTAGCTGGATATACTCATATCCAATCATGTTCATCAACTCCCTTTAGTCCGTACCCCAAACTACTTAAAAATTCCAATTTCCTTACAAAGTGACCTATGACGGTCTTTCACATATCCATTAGTTCTTCCAATCCAAATCAACTTATGATCTATACACATCATCAAAAGGACGGTTATCTCAGTTAGACCAAGCCCTTCGTCCCTATGGCACATCACAACTATAACTCCTCATCCATTCGATTATCGATACTGAGCCTCCCAAACAATCAGGATAGGTCAATGCCATTTCCTTTTCCACACTACGACAGTATTAGCCTGTGTTGTGCTTTATTCTACTCATTAAGCTCTACCAAAGTTTTACCTTCGGTTCCTATCTCGACCTATTTCACTCATGCTTCGCTTCTATACACACTTCCTTCTTCTTCCTCAACTCCTACCATACATCACGATGTGATGCTTCCCATCGTTTCTTCCCTTGCCATAATCCTTCATAAGGCATTCCATACATATTAGGCTAACTTTTACGCAAAACCCTCTATTCCATCACATCCGTACGCAATCCTTCCAACTTCTCAACTACGTGACTTCTCATTCCTCTTGAAATATGAGAGGAATTAGTTAGTCTATCGACTATCACCCAACTCTCGTCGTACTTATTCCTCCACCCCATTATGTATCCCTTTCACCAATTTCGTCCTTACACCACCCTTTCTAAGCTACTCCTATCTATGTAGGAAGTATAGTATACGTCCCTTTTCTCCATATGATTGTCCAAGCCACGCAACATACATGTTGACGCGTTCTCTGCTTTAGACAACTCAACTCGTGCAACCTACATCCTTCATCCAAACCACCCTAATACGTCATCCATATAGTTCAAGTTCGTCTCAGCTTCACTTCATTCTTCTTATTCCATGTCTCATCAACCATGCTTGCCTTTCCCAAATGGTACTTGGCCTTGCAATTTTCTTTCATCACTTAACTCCACCCATCACCTTTTCCAAATGTTCAATCACGATGATTAAATATGTGTTGGAGACGTTCATGATCTGTATAGATCATTCTCTACGTCTCGTACCCCAAATGCCTCTAGCATTCTCGGCAGATATAACAATCCAGCTCCACTAACTAAGTCTATCTAGTCATCTATACACCAAAATTTTCCAAGTAGCTTCACTTGTTTTTTTTTCACAACCAGTTCTCCTACTCCCTCCTAATAGGGACAGACTAGAGTTTCATGTGATTCCATGCGGATCACACTCTCATCTTATACCCACATTAGTTTCCATTTGTCTACTAAGCCATATTTTAAATTCTTATTCAAATCTCATACTTCTACTTTGATCTTGCACCCAACATGAGGTATTTTCAATCATCATCTTCTAGGAATACTTGGTTCTCTCCTTCCATGGTTCTCCCTTATTCCTACACTATCCCATCCAACTAAAATTCCATACTTCATTCATCAAATCTATGGAAATCACTAGTGCATTGGATAATGCATAGCTGTCTCTTCCAAAGATCTTTCATAACATCTTCACAAAACCGACTCTCTAATCACTTCTCCACGAAACTTATTCAGCTCAGCTTCACTTCTCATCCTTCGACCCCCTGGTTACTTCCACGAGTTCCTAACCTCCCATGTCATGTATTCATTTCATCACGATCCACCAGTTCAACTCTTTGTAGCTCCACTCTGATACTCGATCTGCCCTTCTTCGTCATGAACCATACGTAAATTTCCCATCATAGTGCTTGTCACCTTTCCGGTCCTCGCAACTTTTGTGACTCCTTCGAAATCTCTTGCATCCTTCTTGTAGCCGACACGTAGTCCTTTCAGCTCCTTGCTTCGCGATGTAGCTCTTTACGCACTCCTTCTCGTCTCCATGATGTTACCTAGGAACTTCACACTACCAGTAGCTTCTAACTTCAACTCATCTACCACAATATTTCTAAAAGTACTTCAACCCAAAACTATACCAATCCCTTGCGTGTTATTTACCCAACCTTTCCATTAGTATAACTTTCTACTCTACCCTCACATCCGCTAGTAGTTTCATCAATCTCCTAATGGTACTTCAACCAACTTCTCATAATATGACTTCTCGTTCCCACTACTAGTCAACTAACTTTACTTACCCTCTTATTCTCGTAACCAATCTAAGTTTCCAAACTCCACAAATCTTAATCATTGCTTCAACACAACCTCTAAACCAAAACACACTTCTCCATTCTAATATCTAACCGTAAGTAATCCTACCCAACTCTATCCTCTCATCCTAGCTTTTCCACAACCGCATAACTAAATCAGCCATGACGTGTAACAAAAGAATTCCAAACAATCGTGTCCCAATAAAATATAGGGTAAAACGAACCCTAGCCAAAACAACTGAAAACAAAACAATGTAATCCGAAAGATCAATGGAGTGTGCCAACAACGAAAAATTTAGACTCTTCACGATTAGTATTACCAAATCTCGATACCTTAGAAAAAATTTTAAACCTTCGTCCCAATTAGTTACTTCTCATAAGAACCAACCTCCGATACTACTAAAATCAATCATACTCATTTTTAACCAATAACTCATCCTTTATCTTCATCATTCTATCAAGATATCAACTAGTTAGTATACTACAATCTTATTCTAACCATTATCTTGTTTACCCATATTAAACTTATTTCACTCGTTATTATGAAACCAATACATGTTTATAAAATACACTTTTTTTTTTCCATTTAGGTTGGTTATAA
This sequence comes from Glebionis coronaria, assembly GCA_025667525.1. Lineage (NCBI taxonomy): Eukaryota > Viridiplantae > Streptophyta > Magnoliopsida > Asterales > Asteraceae > Glebionis > Glebionis coronaria. Next base: position 402,019,675 of record CM046882.1, on the reverse strand, counting down.
CTAAACTACTACACGTTTACAAGGTGTGGTGTTATTGTTATCATTACTATAATAAAATCTCCTTTTTTTACTCTTTCCGTCTTAGTTAAATTATTCTAAAATTTTAACTCCACTTAAGAAAATTATTGTAAAATTTCTTTACCCCTTTAAAATATATTATCACATGTTACATAGAAGACTAATCCAATTATTTTCAAGACAACTTTTTTTATAACTTACTACTACAACTAAAAAAATGTAAGTTACGATATCATACCATACACTTACAAATTATTTTCAAAACCGCTTCTTATAAATAGCCAGACTTGTTTGCAAGAAAATTTACTAGTTCGCATTAATAAAAATACATACCCGAATGTAGACACACATCCAAAAGACTCAAAACGTCGTTGGAACTCCATCAAACTCCAGCACCATAAAACACGAACAAACACAAGGTACGTTCAAGTTATAATAACTAGTGAACGACCATATACCATAACTTAACACATAGTAGTATATATACATCCGCATATATATACCTATTAAATCACCCAAAACATACTCGTTACCATACATGTCAGATCAACCAATCGGGTCATACACTCGTTTTTTTTACGAGTAACCACCATCTTACCACAAGGTATAAAACCCATCACTAAAACCAGTCCATATCGTGTGACCCCATAATCACACAACATGACTATAACCCGAAACAATAACACACTCAAAAATATCCATATCGTAGGCAACCGTTACATAAACCCATATTTATACATATACCAATAATCCACATCTCATCATATACAAGCATGTACTAACCCTATTTCATGCAATCATACTTAGGAACCCATTGAAGTTGTGGTACTTGTATAACTATGTTGGCCACCATACTTATACAATTACCCTTTCCCCAATGCACTCCCTCCTATGATGACACTTATAAGAATCAATACAACACATAATACATAAATCCATCAACTCACCCTAGCACATAACCACATAAATAAAATAAGGTCAAAAACACCAACTAATAAAATTACATAGTCAAACTCTTGGAATACAGAAATCCATAGTCTAGCTAAAACAGCATAGACAAAATCCAAAACGAAAACATAATCAATTATAAGTCATGTCGCCCATCAGAATGGAAACACCATAAAATTCTTCCTACCCATGTACTCCTAGTAACTCGAACCACCACACAATTCTTAGGGAACATGACTTAAACATCAAAAGAAAAATAACATACCTCAGGTACATAAAATAACTCAACAAAAGATAGAAACTACCCTCTACCAAATTATGTACTATAATGTACAATTTAAGCAAAATAAAACAATGACTGGCGTGGACGATTATGGTTCAACCCGCACTAGTCACAACCCGAAAAGAAAATAACATGTGACTAAGTATGAACTACTATGGTTCAACCCATACTAGTCAAAACTTAACGAACAGCGCAAGTAAAAACCAATAACATCCAGAAAACTTTAATTAATATAAAATGCACACATACTCCTATGACGCCTATATGTAGAGACATTTAAGCTATTGACTAGGTTACTAGACTAGGCAACCTAATTCTCTATAACCATTGTCTCTGATACCATTTTTTCACACCCCACCATGGCGGAATATGGGGCACGACGTATGGATATCATCACAACATGGCGTGTCTATAGAGATAACTAAATGAAATAAGAAATGTCATAAAATGGTGACATAAATGTCATGACAATATCTTAACAAAGCAGGAGTCTAGGCAAGTAGGTAACAGTCCTACCTCTTACCCAAGACAAACAATACATAAACAAAGCAAACATATAGGTGCCAACAGTATCACTTATTAAACAAACAAAAGAAACTAAGAAGGAACGGGGATCTCCTTCTATATGCAATCCTAATGCCTCCAAAACTAGCCACTTCTATTCTCAAGCTTAACCACATTCTCACGTGAAAGAGACACTAAAACACGTCAACATAAAGTTGGTGAGAGTCATAGGTTTAGAATCCAACTCCAAAATCAAACCATAAGATGTGAACAACAACCACTAACAAAAGAACATATGGACAATGTGATACAAACATGCATTAACAACTAATATTCAAGATTTAACAAACCAAACCAAATCCAAGGCTCCCAGCCTTACCAAACACCATGGTCCCATAGGCGCCCATACACCTATGTACCAAATCCCAAGGCCCCGCCTTGTCATTATACATTGGTCCCATAGATGCTCACACATCTATGTACCTCCCCAAGGCCCCACCTTGTCAACATCCCCTTAGTACCAAGTCAAATCACAAAACAATCATAAATCAATTAGCAGTTAATCACATAAGTACACACAAGTCCATCACCAAACACAAAACATTCACAACATAATTTATAAAAACAAGACATTGTCTCTTCCATCCCATCTAGAAGTCAAACTCATTAGTAAACATGGGACTATGAAACTCACCTGATTGAGCTTCTCCCAATAATCCGTGCACTAGCAAAAAGCTAACAATCAAAAACACAAAATCAAAACATGAACCAATCACTAAAACGGCTCATCAACCTATGATGGACATCTAAACCTCTCCTATATATATACCTCATTTATATGCTCTAAGCATCTCATTACAACCCTCTATAAATCCCTTAACTTAGTTTACTTCATAACCCGTCCCGTTAATATTTTACCCAAAACAGTCCCGGTTTTTAGGTCTCTAAACTATAAGCCAAAAACGCCCACCTAACCATAGCCATGACCTCTGTAAAGGAAATCCTATGCCCTTACATATGTTAGCTAACTCTTCCTTTTTGCCACAACCTTAAAGCTACTATTAAGGCCCCGATATATATATATATATATATATATATATATATATATATATATATATATATATATATATATATATATATATATATATATATATATATATATATATATATATATATATATATATATATATATATATATATATATACTTTTGTCTATCCGGATTTTACTGATTTTGAACATACAAAAAGTTTGTTATGATTAGGGGGTCTTACCCTAACCCACAATCTTAGCCCCAATACATATACTTCCTATAATATATAAACCAATTCCCATGTTCGTTTGAAAGTCCCAATACAACCCTAAGTACCCCAAACAACCCAAAACATAAAAAGAAAACAGGCTGATTTTAAAACTGTTTTGACCTTCGACTGTTGTAACCTACTTTTGACCCACTTCCCGACCTCCAATTTAGTTCTCGTTTCTTGCATTTGAAAGCCAACTAAATTACCTTTCCAGGGATACTTGGATCGAAAAATAAGAGTTTGTAGAACTCCCTATATGATCAAAACAATTGACCCTAAAGTTTGCCCAGTTTTTAAAAACGGATTCAATTAAATTAACCTTATTAATTACCCATAATTCCACTAATTACAAGCCCTAATTCACATAATCATTATAATATCATTAATATACAGATTTTAATTTAAACCTTAACCTAAATCCATCATAAGATGGTTATAAAAACATTAAAATCAATTAAATTAAAAAGGGTTATGAAGATTTACTTTTGATTTATGAAAACCCCATAATTTTTGACGAAACCCTAGTTTTTCTGTGTGTGACCGTCGACCAAGACTCCAGGAGAAAATAAATATGACTTTTGGTTGTGAATAAAACAATATATAGGGTGTGGGTGGATCCTAGTCCAAACCAAGCCCAACTTCCTTTTTTTCTTTTTCCTTCTTTTTTTTTAAGTCGTATAAACCGACTATTCACCCCCTTTTTTTATTTTTTTTTATTTTTATTTATTATTATTACTTTACTATATTTCCTTAAATTTATTTAATTTATTTCAGCCCCTAAAGTTTCTAAAATCTCAAAACCGAGAAACTAGCCAATTTTACGCGTTTACCGTAAAAGACGTAAAATATACAGTTTTAAAAAAAATCTTAAATTTTGAAATAAACTTTATAACTATGTCCTAAATGATTTAAAACCATCCCGAAAAATACTCACATGACTAAACACCTTACCCGAGACCTCTAAATGCTAAACCGTAAATCGTAAAAAAATACGATTTTCTATAATACATATACGTATACGTAAACCACTAAATAACACCATCTCATTTCATAGTCACTACCATGTGAGCTCATGAACATGAAATCATCACACATCGTTTCACTCACAAGGTACCCCGTACCGGAAACGACATCCAAACCACAATCTATACACACCAATTAGCACATAAACACGTAAAGACGCGTAACTAGCACAAAATAAAACTAAGTGACGAACCTCAAAACCGCGGATGTCACACCCCCTTTCCTCTTAGTTTTTCATTTGTTATTTGAATAAGTGATACTGTTAGACACAAATATGTTTGAACGTTTGGGTTATTTGTAGGTCTTTGGTAAGAGGTAGGACCGTTATCTACTTACCTAGACTCCTACATTTGGTTGAGATATTGTCACGACATTGTGTGCCATTTATGACATTATATTTGCATTTTAGTTTTCTCAATAGAGACATCGTTTGTTGTGATGATATCCATAGCTCGCGCCCCATATTCCGCCATGCTGGGGTGTGACAGATTAATAATTAAAAATGCTGATTAAAAATTGAAATACTTATTAAACTAAAAATATATATAAATAAAGATGTAAACAATAAAAGAAAATGCAATCCCTTTCAGCTCCCAATATCTATAGTCGATCATATTTATGGATTATCAAAACTTTTCGAACCAATTACAAAGATTACTTTTGATTTAATATGAATAAATTAATTCCGGCACTTATTATGTTTATCAATGACTCGCAATAATAAGTCTTATACTAACTCAACCAACAATTATGTTTTAATAATTTATTTAGGCACAACTTATGTCGATATGCAACCATCTTTTTCCTTAACTAAATGGATTAGGTATGAATCGCTAACTAACAATAAATCGTCTTGCACAAATCTTTAACCATAATATTAAATCAATCAAAATAATTTATAGATAAATTATAAATAAATTTAATATAAATTTGATAATCCAAAAGTAATGATCAAACCGTAAATAAGGTTGCCAGAAAGAATTACAACAAAACTAGCCGGACATTACGATGTATCCGACCCACTGTGCGCAGTTTATTTTCTTCATTACTTGTTTATTCCCCATTGCGGCTGTTATATCTCCACCACAAAAATGGCGGCTGTGTAGTATAATATTCGGCTTCCTCCTTCTTTTTTTCCTCCAATCATAGAAAATTACCACAACCCTTTTTCTCCACTCCTTTTCTTGCCGACTGATGAAATCCCCACAAAAATGAATTGTTGTAATCTATTTTTTTTCTTTTGCAATATGCGATCCAATATCTAAGCCCAAAAGGGTGATTGTATTTGTTTTGTAATGGGCCAATGGGTTGTTTCTTATTTTTTATTTTTTATTCCTTTTGAATGATATAATAACTTTGGCCCAATTAGAAAGAGTCGAACGCCAAGAATTTCTCAAACGAAACCCGATCGAATAAAAGACTACCAAAATATTACGATGTGCTCAAATATCTTTCTTTGAAATTTTTCTTTATTTATCGTCGCTCTCCATATCTTTTCTCAAAATATTAATAAAGCGGTCATGTTATTCCATTTCGCGCATAGCCTACATAATCACAAAACACACTTAAAGTACATGTATAACAACAAATAAAAAGGCAATTATGCTAAATTAAGATGCTATATGGTGAATGCAAAATACACTGATTAAACCTCCTAAACTTAACCTTTGCTTGTCTCAAGTAAAAAAATCTACAAGCATGTTAATTTCATAATTTTTAATCATATCATTGAAATTTTATCAAAAAGATCAAATTCAACCTAGTACAATAATAACCATCCTACCTGACAAATAATTCAAAATGATTACCAATATTTTTGTCCTTCTTAAACACTTAGCATAACCGTTCTCATTGATTCAATTTACTTTATGGTTCGTATAATTAACCATGTGCCCAACATACTTAATGCACACCTATAATCAATATAAACATTAATCTAAAACAAGAGTTGAGAATATCTTACACCTTTTGTAACATTGGAGTTTTTATACAACAAGAACACATCATAAACCATAATACCTTAGCTTACATACTTTCACCTTTTTTCCTCTTTTTGTTTTTTTCCACATCACACATAAGCTCTTTTTTAGCCATCCAAGACTGTTTCTTATACAAGTCATCCTGAACGCTTTATACACTCCTTTTAAAGTTGATATAAAGACCAATCATTCAGAAAAATGAGTATCTAGCCAATAGGTGCATACTAAAACACATTGGCACCTGGGAACCGATTAATTTAGTCCATTTTAACTAAATAGGAACAGCTATACTCCGTGCCTACTGGTACATCATATAATCGATTTATCTATCACATAATATAATTAACCAATGCACTAAATTAAACCAACCTTCCTAATTTTATTACAACAATACAAGGATTGGTCACATAAAATTATCTCAGCTACGTGCAATGCTATCCATCATAAAGATTGGTGTCTGAACCATGCTAACAACTAAATTCTCACCTTGCGTGGGTGATGAATCAGATAGGCAAGCCCAACATATGACTACCACCAATAATTATGAAAGTTATCCAACTCTTTTCTAAGGCCACCGTGCGCGGGTGGCGAGTCAAATAAGATCAATTCAAAGTGTCCTAACACAACTATTACATTATTATATTTCATATTATTTTATTCAAACTTTCTACTCGATCTAAGCAAAAGTAAGTAGAGGGATTCAATTGGGTATGGTTTGATCATCTACTAATTATTCATATGCGTAACTACATGCAAACAATCAAATCAATTTAATAACCAAATTATATAATAGAATCGGGTGCACCTTATAATTGTGGCCAAATCTTCTAGCTTGCTCCAATTAGTCATCACAAGCTAATCTTCAGAATTTGGAAACACTCAACAAACATATATGTAGAAGAAACTTCCACGTCCAATTAGCACAAGACTCTTAATTGTGATTCAAAAATTTTAAAATTTTTTAATTTTTCCAAAAATCACATTTTGACCCAAATTTCACATAAAAACATGTAACACATGTGCCACCCCCTCAACTTAAAGCATTGCATTGTCCCTAATGCAAAAAGTTTAAGTTGAAATTTTGGTTAAAAATCAATTTGACAAACTCACAATACAATAACCTCGCTCACTTTCGTAGGAATCACGGTTGCATTTAGCGTATGTAACAAGCCTTTAAACCACTCATAGCCCGAGTGGACGAGTTTAGTCTCGTAAGGGTTTGTAGTGAACAAACCCACAAAGTTTTTACACACACAAAATAAGATAGTAAAGTACAAGGAAAATACACATACAACATAAACCACGGGTTGCCTCCCGCGAAGCGTTAAGTTTAACGTCATCAGCCCTACAGTACCTCAACTGTAACATGTCCCGGTGGCTGGATAGAACACTTCCCGTACATGTTACCAAAATGTGGTCTCCCTTTATGTGTCCAAGGTGTACCTTCATCTTCAAACATATCCAAGTCTCACCTTCCTCTAAACTTTTAATCTCCTTAAAAACCTAAGAAACGTCTACATTTCCAAACCCGAACACTTCGCCTACACTTTATCCTACTCGATGATACCCGAACCTGTTTTACACATACAATCCTCCTAGTACCCAAATTCAGCTCATCACACGCATCTTTTTCATCACACACAAATTGGCTTAAATATCGAACTCCAAATCGTGTTTTTCTTTGAGCTTGCTTGATAATAATACGCGTCAACTTGATAAAAAAGGTTCTCCTTCCATCGCCCAATAAATAACACACATAATCCACTAGTATTATAAATTTATGTTCCTTCACATCTTCACCAACCAAGTTTTCCCCCTCAACTTGGTTGATGAACACTCGTGGTACTAATTATGACTCTTCATCAATTTGGATGATTTGAGCGTCTTCTTCGTCGAGATATGTCTTTTCTTCAAGTGAAGTCTCGTGATCCTGAGTTTTATCTTCATTTTCTTCATCCTTAAGAGAACCAATCACCGACAGTTTCATGGCATTTTTCGAACTAAGAGTGACTTCTTCATCTTCCTCTTCCTCTTCATCATCGTCATTGTAACACCCTATTTTGATAAATGGAATATCACATGATAATTATGGCGTATCATCAAAGCATACAAGGTAAATGTCTAAAACATTTATTAACCATAAAGAATCCAGAAACAAATATCAGATCCAACATAAGCTCCACACACGAAATGTATAAGTAGAATGTAAAGGAAAAGGACTAAACAATGTCCAACAAAGCAAAAGTATGTAAATGCATTAAAGAATAAAAGTAAGCTGGCGCCTCATTCCATGCACGTACTCTTGAAATCTTAGCTTTGCCCTTTAGTACCTGTCGTATTGGGACATGGAAAGATAAATACGGCTGAGCAATATGCTCAATGTGTGGATATATAACACAGGATGTAAATCATAAACATAAGCAAATAATGAAGTGAAATGAATAGCAGCGAAATAAATGTATGTCCTAGAAAACCTGGTTTAAGTTCATAAAACTGGTTTATATTTCTTAAAAGACTTACGTTTAGTTTATCTTAAAAATTTGTATTTTAAATATACCCGGAGCCCATATAGATCATGTTATATCAATGTGCATGTATACTTAGAGGGGTGACCTTGTCATGCAATTAGAGGGGCTGCCTCTAATTAATATATAAAATGAGTGGAGGGGTCAGTTCCTATAACGGACGCAAGGCACACACCACAGTTACCATGAAATCATACTACTTGTCCTAGGATGCACCCATTTGCCCCACATGATAATAATAATATTGGCCAAAACTATAAAGGGACGCTGCGGACAATCATTCTCACCGCAGTAGAGTCATAACATTGGTGCCTCCAGTGTTATGGTTATAGAACCCCCATAACTAGGTGAAATTGGTATGCATGTATATAGCTCATGCAATCTAAAATAATCATACATATACTGATGTGTTTAAGATACTTAAACTACTGGGGAAAACAGATGGTTGTAAATGAGGAAATGCTAAGTATAGGAAAGAAAGATGTCCTTACTGAAGGACGGAATATTTGTACCTTATGTCCAGTAAATGAAGACGAAAACAAACGTAGACGATCACTCAGATTTCACAATAGCTACATAATGAAGGGACATGAATAAGAGTCGGTCTTACTTATACATACTTGTTATTTATTTTACTTGACGTGTTCACACTTATTATACTTATTCTTGTCTTGTCTTATTATTTCATGTTTTAATCATGTATTTCTTATAGTTCCATGTGTTTTAAATTCATGTGTTTCATGTTTTAAGTGTTATAATACTTGTTATAACATAATGAGTAACTTTCTAAAAGTAGCAGGTTTCATATATAATAACTTTCCAAAAATAGTAAGTTTCCTTAAAAGTAAGTTTCTAAAAATAGAAAGTTTCCATAATTAGTAAGTTTATATAAATAACATCTTACCGTATTTAATGTATTACCATAAATAGCATGTTACCATATTTAGTATATTTCCATATTTATCATATTGCCATAATCAATATAATTCTGTAATTAATATTATGTATAATTATATTATAAAGTTTAATAAATAATTAATACTTAGCTTATTATTATTAATTAATAATATCATGTCATGTTATTATAAGTTTATTATTAATTAATAATATTACATTATTAAACTTTATCATAAAAGATATTAATTATATTAACCTAAGTCTTAATTAATTAAATCCATGTTCATGAATAATTAAATAATTAATTATTATAACCTAAGTTTAGTTAAATAAATGTACATACATATTTTATCATGGTTTTATTTAAATAAACATAACCTAGGTTTTAATTTAATTAAACCAAAATTAATTAATAACTTAATTAATTAAATCATAACATAACTATTTTACATGTCGGGTCAATTTACGTGTTCTTGAAAAAGTTAAGTTCCTGAGCCCCACCACGAGACCCGACAACCGAGCTCCACATCCCGAGGGCTGCGGCCTCGCTGTCGTGACTCGTCCGAGCCACAAACAACTCACCGAGAGCCTAACGCTCTCAGCTCGCTGCTGCGCCGAACCAAACAGTCCCCCAGCCGAAGCTGTGGTTCCCCCTGCCTGCGTCTAATACCCACCGAGCACCCACCAATGGGTCTCGGTTCCCACCGCTAGGCCAAGATCCCTGCTGTGGGTCTTGATCCTTGCGGCTGCCAACCACAACACCACCACCGTTAGCCTAGGCTTGCGGCTGGTGGTTTAATTCTAACGTCGACCCCCAAAGGGGTTGCAGCTGCTGGTCATGCGACACCACCGAGACCCCATGTGGTCTCGGTTGGCTGCGATCGAGACAAACAAACACCCCCAAACCATTATTTGTTTTCAAACTTGTTAGATCCATGATTAATTTACGTGTTCTAAGCCTTATTTTTAATGTTCATACATAATAACTTTAAAAGCAAATAAAGGAAAAGGGGTTCGATATACCACACATGATTGTCCAAGACGAACGGACATGATACTGTATCAAACAAAGATCAACAACGATTCCTCCTTGTGGTTTTGGTGTGATCCGCGGCCAAGAAAAGAAATGGAGGAGAGAAAAAGTGATTTAGGGTTTTTAATCTTCTGTGATTTATGTTTTGATTAAACCTTATTGTATGTAAATAAGGCTTAGTTAAATGGATTGGGCCTTTAACCCTTCTTGCTTGTTTTGGACGCAGGATCCTCACATACACATAACAATTCTTTTAATTTCCATGACTTTAACTATTATGATGCGTGTTCGTTAAATGTTCATTTTTCATAACTTGTAAACCTTAAGTATTATACGTGTATACTTATCGTGCATTGTTAATCATGTTTACATTCACAATACATACGATAATTGATTGATATACATATTGTTCGTATTAAATATTCGTGACACATGGCGTATATTAATTAATTATAAATTTCAAATTTAACCGTAATTTCGTGCATTTAATGTTGTTAGGTATATTTTAAAGCGGGTTTTACAACTCTTCCCCTCTAAAAGAATCATTCGTCCTCGAATTAGAGATAAGATAAGCTGATAAAATGTTAAACGCTGAAATGACATATAAGGTGGAAAGACATGTAAGCTGAAATGACATACCCGGGCCAGAACTGGAAATGAGGGTAAGAAGTCTGGATAGACTCCTCCGTTTCCCAAGTGGCTTCCCGCTCGGAATGATCCCTCCAAAGTATTTTAACGAATGGAATCGTCTTTCTCCTCATGACTCGTTCTTGGTGATCGAGAACTTTCTCGGGTTCCTCGATAGATGATAGATCCTCTCGAATCTGCTCGAATGGATACATAACTTTATGCAATGGATGGCAGTTGTAACCTCTGAGTAAGGATACATGGAATACATCATGCACATGAGATAGCTGAGGAGGTAAAGCTAGACGATATGATACTTCACCAACATGTTCAAGAAATTTAAACGGTCCGATGAAACGAGGATGAAGCTTTCCCTTGAGTCCAAAATGCTTGACACCACGTGCTGGTGATAATTTAAGGAAAACACGGTCGCCGATATTAAATGCTATATCTCTACGATGTTTATCAACATAGCTCTTTTGTCGAGCACGAGCTTCGTGTAGCTTCGCCTTGGTGATGGAAACCTTCTCATTAGTCACCTCTATCATTTCTAGTCCTTCAAGGATTCGTTCTCCAACTTGATCCCAACATATTGGAGCACGGCACTTTCTTCCATAAAGCATCTCGAAAGGTGCACACTTAATACTTGCATGTCAACTGTTGTTGTAAGCAAACTCTACCAAACAAATGTAGTCGTCCCAACTCCCTGACCATTCCAATGCACAAGCCCGCAGCATGTCTTCTAAGGTCTGAATGGTATGCTCCGATTGACCATCGGTCAGAGGATGAAAAGCAGTGCTAAGCTTAAGTTTAGTGCCCCAAGCTTTCTGCATACCTTTCTAGAATTTTGACGTGAAACGAGGATCTCGGTCTGATATGATGTCTGAAGGAGTTCCATGTAGTCATATGATATCCTTAAGGAATATATATATGCCAATTTGCTAACTGAGAAGTCCTTGCGAATTGGGAGAAAATGAGCTGACTTGGTTAATCGATCAACTATGACCCATATAGCATCATGTCTGCTCTGAGTAAGCGGAAGTCCGGTGACGAAATCCATGGAGATTTTGTCCCACTTCCATGTGAGAATTTCTAATGGTTGCAGTAAACCACTATCCCGCTGATGCTCGATTTTAACTTGCTGGCAAGTTAGACACTTGGATACGAAAGTAGCAACATCCTGCTTCATGCCACTCCGCCCGAAATGTTGTTTAATGTCATGATGCATCTTGGTGGATCTTGGATGAATAGAGAATGAAGAGCTGTGAGCTTTTGTCAATAAAGCTTCCCGCAGTTCCTGATCATCCGGAACACATAGCTTAGTTCCTTGCCATACGATGCCTTCTTCATCTACACGAAATTATGTCTACCGATCAAGATTCTAAATGATAGCCCAAATATCACCATCATCTTTCTAAGTTGCCTTGATCCGAAAAATTAAGTCTGGCTCAACTCTCAGATTAGCCCAATACCCATGCTGCCCACGTACTAAGAATTCCATGTCTAGTTACTCTAAGTCACGCATGATCTCTTCCTGTATCTTGATGTCATTAATCATACCCGACTTCCTGCTAAGAGCATCTGCCACTAAATTCGCCTTGTCGGGATGATACTGAAGATTGATGTCATAATCCTTGAGTAGTTCCAACCATCTCCTCTGTCTCATGTTAAGTTCCCTCTGAGTGAATATGTACTTGAGACTCTTTTGATCAGTGAAGATATCACATGATTCACTATAAAGGTAGTGTCTCCAGATTTGAAGTGCAAAGACTATTGCTGCTAGCTCCAAGTCATGTGTATGATAATTCTCCTCATAAGGCTTTAGCTAACGTGATGCATATGAAATCACTTTCCCATGTTGCATGAGTACACAGCCTAACCCTTTACCCGAAGCATCACTGTAGATCTGAAATCCACATGTACCAGATGGGAGAGTAAGAATAGGTGCAGATACTAACCGCTTCTTGAGTTCTTCAAAGCTCTTATCCCGCTCATCAGTCCAAACGAATTTATCTCCTTTCCGCATCAACTTAGTCAAAGGTAAGGCTAGTATTGAAAAATTCTCCACGAATGCGATAATAACTAGCTAAGCCTAGGAAACTACGAACCTCAGTTGCAGACGTCGGTCTTGGCCATTTAGTGATAACTTCAACTGTAAAACCCGCATACTTTTACCATGAACAGTACACTTAGTAAACATACGAACCAATTTAAACTTTTCTTTTATAGCATAAACACGTGTCACGAATATTAATTACAGAAACTATGTACGTGTTAGTGCACGATAATTATTAAGTACGTGGTATTACACGATAATTATTAACCATAATAATTATAATTACGAGCATGAAATGATGAACATTAAATCACGAACATGTAACTACGTATATATTTATTATTAGACGATAAATATCGATTACGTACGAGTATTTATTATAACATGAATAATAAATTACGAACTAACACGAAAAGACTAACGAACGAACACGTAATTGGTTAAACATGAAAAAGGCCCATCAAGGCCTTTTGGGGCCTCTTAGCCGCGGACAAAGAAGGACAAAAGGGCCCAGTCCAGTTGATTTTAACTAAATAACAAAAAGGGGAAAAACACAGACATAATTTTATAGAGTTTTAAAAATAAAAACCCTAGTTCTTCCTTTGCCTGCTCCTTTGGGCACCGGCTACACAAGACACGACAAGGTGTTCGGTTGATTTTGATTTTTGAATTTTGGTATACGTGTTCGTGTTAGTAATCCTCATTCAATCACGCATTCGGTAACATTTTTAATCCTTCTTTTATTCTTTTAATTAGAATCAAGAACACATGATTATGTAAATCTTAAAAAAAACAAGAAAACATGAAAACATAAAAAGAAGGGTTTGTGGTTCGGGTTTTGTTTGGCCGACGCAAGAACCGAGAACCATGGGCTCTCAGTGGTCTTTGTATCACCACCGACCGAGACCTCAAGGTCTCGGTGTGGTTTGGGTGTCTTGGCAGCAAGAAACAAGGACCCCGACGTAAGTCGGGTGGCCTTGTGGATTGTTTGGTCTCGGCGCAACAACAACAACACCACCGGTCCAAGACCGGTGGCTGTTTGGTTCAAGCAGGAGGAGCACGTGGGCAGCAAGGGGACCATCGGTCTACTACCGGTAGGAACCTTGTGTGCGCAGTGGCTAGCCGAGGCAGACCAAGGGGAACCACCGGCTGCAGCCGGTGGTATCTTACACGAGCAATGGTAACCGGCTAGGCCGGGTAGCCACTGCTAAGGGGGTGTTTGGTTCGGTCCGGTTCAAGGGGATCCGGTCTGGTTCACGTTCGGTCTAAATTAAAAACACGGGTTCGATTCATGATTAATTTTTACAGGTTTACATTTTTACAAGTTATATTATTTTTAACAAGAAAAATTAAATTAATTAAATCATCGCTAGTAATGAATTTAATTTAACATGGACTTAGGTTATAATTATTTTAGAAATAATACATGTTTTAACCTAAGTATTTTTACTATTTAATTTAGACTATAGTATCAATAAATCATTAAAAACATGGACTATAATTAATTAATAAAACATGGCTTAGGTTATAATTAATAAGTTATTATTACATGTTTAACCTAGGTATTTTATATGCTTTATTTTAATTAAATCATGCTTATATTTAATTAAATCGTATAACCTATAGTTTATTTAATTAACATGATACTATTAATAAACTATACTAATAATGACATGACTTATGATATTTAACCAGTAAACTTAAGCTTATTATTATGAGCTTATTAATCCAGCTTATTTCTAAATATGGAAACTTTCTATTTCAGGAAACTTACTATTTTTGAAAACTTTCTATTTTTAGAAACTGATCTATTTTTAGAAGCTAATCTATTTTTGGAAACTATCTATTTTTGGAAACTTTCTATTTTTGGAAACTTTCTATATTAGGAAACTTTTTTTTGAAACTTTCTATTTTAGGAAACCTGCTATTCTTAGAAAGTTACTTATTATTACACAACAAGTAAAATTAAAATACAAGAATGCAAGTTAATACTTAATCAGGATACATGAAATACATGATAAACACAATATAACATTAAAACCAGTAAAACAAGAAAAGAACATGTAAAACAAGCTAAGACATGATATAATCAGTTACGTACTCAGTAAACAGAATACTTATACATCTCCCCTATTTATGTAGCAGTAGTGATATCAGAGTAGGACTTTCATCCTTTCGTCTTTCTTCGTTCACTGGACACAAGGTACAGATTTCCCGTCCTTCAGTATGGACATTCTTTCCTTATTAGGATTCCCGTTTGCAACCAACTGTTTTCCCAGTATTGTTTTATATGTTTTATTGCTTACGTTAGTTTATGAGCCTAAGCCATATACATGCATGACCAGTATCACCTAGTTATGGAGGTACCATAACCATAACACTGGAGGCACCAGTGTTATGACTTCCCCACGGTAGAGTGATTGCTCATGGCGTCCTCTTTAGTTTTGGCCACTATATTATATTATCATGTGGGGCGTATGGGTGCATCCTAGTTACATGTTTTATAGGATTTTCATGGTGAATGTGATGTGTGCCTTGCATCCTTCACAAGGAGTTGATCCCTTCTACCCAAACCATTTAATTAGAGGCAACCCCTCTAATTGCATGACGAGGTCTCCCCTCCAAGTATTCATCCACAGTGGAACCTCATGACCTATATGGGCTATTGGCTAATTAATACAGATTTTACATAAAAACATAAGTCTTTTCAAACTATAAAACAAGTTTTATGAACATGTTTCCAGGTTATCTAGGACTTATACATTTTCTCTGCTATTAGTCTTTCATTTTTATATCATTTCATGTTATACTTGTATATCTGTTCACTGGGCGTTATGCTCAGCCGTTTTCCTTTCATGTTCCCAAATGGCAGGTACTCAAGGGCGTTCGTAGATTATCAGCGTACGTGCATATGGATTGTAAGCTATCTATCCTTCTCTACTTTATGCATTTCTTCATACATTTTGATACTTATTTCTTTGGACATTGTTTAGTCCTTTTCCATTTCAGTACTTATCTTTATGTTTGATGAGCTTATACTTCGACTAGCGATGTTTGTTTCTAGTATTTCCATTCATGGTCAATTAATGTTTTTAAGACATTTACCTTGCATGCTTTGATGACACGCCATAATTACGCGTGACATGCCATTTATCAAAATGGGGTGCTACAATTATGGTATCAGAGCCTGGTTTTGACCTGTAGGCTCTCAAAACATGACCTGTGATTAGTGGGTAATCACCATGGTCTTCCTAGAACTGACAGTTATTTTCATGCAGTTATTCATGTATCATTGTTACAGGAATTTTGACTAAGTAATGATTGGTACAGGACTAGCCGTATTTAGTCCCATGTGCTTTTAATCGAATCATTTTTGTTTTGATGAACCGACCCATATGCGTTCATCTTCGTCATGTTATTTTGTATAGCTGAACCGACCCAAAGGCGTTCACCCAAACCCATGTTATTTCACCATCATGCATTCATACACTGTTTTCATGCATAAAAATTTCCTCATGATTTATTGGCATAAATATTTTTCATGTATATATATTATGTTTTAATTAGTTTAATCGTGCATTTTGTTTTATACTGTCAGATGGTTCTCACACGCGAACAGGAACAACTCAATGCAGCAGTTCAAGCTGCGATGCAGGCCATGCTTCCTCAACTAAGGAATGAAATCAGGGCCGAGGTGCAAGCTGCCAAAAATCAGCACCACCACCAGCATCAGAATCCTCCTCCTCCTCCAGCTACACTGATCACATGGCTGGAGCGATTCAACAAGCAGCGTCTGCGATCCTTTGAGAAGACTGACAACCCCAATGAGGCTGAGAGTTGGCTAGCTCATATTGAGAAGATCTTTGATGCAATGGGCTGTGACCCTGTCTTCAAGGCAAGGTTGGCCTGTTACAAGTTTGAAGGAGACGTGCTTGGATGGTGGAAGTCAATGAAGAAATATGAGGGAGGCGACAAGTGGGTGGTTGGCTTGACTTGGGCTCAGATCAGGGAGTTGGTTATGGGACAGTTCTTCCTAAAGGCTGAGTAGGATAAGCTGAAGAGGGAGTACCACGGGATTAGGCAGAGAGCTAGGGAGAACAGCAATGAGTTCATACAGAGGTTTCTTCGTTTGGCTGGTTTCCTTGGCGCAACAGCAGGGACTGCAGAGGAGCAAGCGTACCACTTTCGCTGAGCTCTTCATACATCGGTCGCCAATAACTTGGTGTGTGCTACCTTCAACACAGTGGCACAAGTAGCTGATGCAGCACGCAAGTTGGAGATGCTGCAAGAGAGGGATGAGTTTGGAGAGGCAGAGAGACCCGAGAAGAGGTATATTCATCACTCAGCGGTGATCATTTCAATTCATTCAATACTATCCAAATATTTATCTTTCTCTATAAATTTCATCTTTCAGGCAGAAGACTGGGGACCGGTCTCAACCGGCTACTCAGCAACAACCTAGTCAGCACAAGGGTAACGGTCAAACCCAAGACCGTTCTGCTTTGGATAGGCGTATCGGTAATGATAATTACCGTAACAACGCTAGCAACTCCAACAGCAGCAGGTCCATAAACTTACTCATTTCTTAACATTACATGCTTAAAATTCATAATTCTGACACTTCAGCATATTCTATCAGGAATCATGACAACGGAAGGGAGCAGGACCGCAGAGGTTCACAGCCCAACCATGCAACTATCACTGGTATTATGTCTTACGATTCTCCGCATTGTCCAGTTTGTACCCATTAACCATGTCTCACGTATACTTTTCTGAACAGGATCTCAACCAGCAAGGGAACCTGTTGGAGCGTATACTTACCCTCTCTGCACTACATGCAACCGCAGGCACCCAGGGCCATGTCGCCGTGACAGCGATGCTTGCTTCAAGTGTTTCCAGCCAGGTCATCGCATGAAGGACCGCCGCAAGGGTGAGATTGAGGGCACATCTGTACATGCCGACTCCAAGCCACCTCCTACTACTGGACGAGTGTACACGACCTCGCGTGATGAGGCCAACAAGTCAACAGGTACCATCACTAGAATCTTGTATATGTATGGTCAAGCTGCATGCGTTTTATTTGACACGGGTGCTACTCATTCGGTCATCTCTACTTCTTATGCCAAGAATGTTAGGATATCCCCTATGCCATTTTTAAACATTTCCACGCCCTTACGAGACTCTGTACGCATAACACATGGGTACAAGAGTCTTCCCCTCGAGTTTGATGATAAAATTCGCCTAGTTGACGCACTTCCATTGGACATGTGCGATTTCAACATGATATTAGGCATGGACTGGCTATCCAAACATCATGCCACCATTGACGGCCATTCATATCGGGTCATCTTCAGTGATGTAAATACAACATAGTACATTCACAATGGTTTCATACCCGGAAGGTCTATACAAATAATTTCAACCTTACAAGCACGTGCATTACTGTCACATGGTTGCGAGGGCTATCTAGCTACTGTTCATGATTTGGAGGCTGATTCTCCATCTATCCAGAATCAGCAAATCGTATCAGAATTCCCAGACGTGTTTCGAGAAGAACTTCCGGGCATACCACCTGCTCGTGTAGTAGAGTTTAATATTGAGCTCATCCTGGGAGCTGAGCCAATTTCCAAGGCTCCTTATCGCATGGCTCCTATAGAGTTGAAGGAGTTAAAGGAACAACTTCAGGAACTTTTGGAACAAGGTTTCATCCGCCCTAGTGCATCTCCATGGGGCGCACCGGTTCTATTCATAAAGAAGAAGGACGGCAGTATGCGTCTTTGCATCGATTATCGCGAGATTAACAAGATCACCATCAAGAATAGATATCCTTTACCACGCATTGACAATCTGTTTGACCAACTCCAAGGGGCCAAACATTTCTACAAGATTGATCTGAGGTCAGGCTATCATCAGTTACGGGTTAAAGAGCAGGACATTGCCAAGACTGCTTTCCGTACACGTTATGGACACTACGAATTTGTAGTCATGCCATTTGGCCTTACCAATGCTCTAGTTGTTTTCATGTACTTGATGAACCGTATCTTCCATGAGTTTCTGGACAAGTTCGTCATTGTCTTCATTGATGACATTCAGATTTTCTCTAAGTCAAAGGAGAAACACGAAGACCATCTTCGTACAGTGTTACAGATACTTCGCTAGAAGCAGCTGTATGCCAAGTTCTCTAAATGCGAATTCTGGTTAGACAAGGTGGCGTTCCTAGGCCACATTGTATCAGCAGAAGGAATAACCATGGATCCAGCAAAGGTTGAGGCTATTAACAAGTGGCCAAGACCGACATCAGCGACTAAAGTTCGTAGTTTCCTAGGCTTAGTTGGTTACTACCATAGGTTCGTAGAGAACTTTTCCCGTTTAGCACAGCCATCGACCAAACTGATGCGCAAAAGGGGAGAAATTCATCTGGACTGAAGATAGAGATAAGAGCTTTGAAGACCTAAAGCAGAGGCTGGTATCTGCACCGCTTCTTACTCTCTCATCTAGTACAGGTGGATTTCAAATCTACAGTGATGCTTCAGGGAAGGGACTTGGCTGTGTTCTCATGCAACATGGGAAAGTGATTGCTTACGCATCACAACAGCTTAAGCCTTATAAGGAGAACTACCCTATGCATGACTTGGAACTTGCAACAGTCATGTTTGCATTGAAGATGTGGAGGCACTACTTGTATGGCGAATCATGTGATATCTTCGCAGATCACAAGAGCCTGAAATACATCTTCACTCAGCGTGAACTGAACATGAGGCCGAGAAGGTGGTTAGAAATGTTGAAGGATTATGACATTAATCTGCAGTATCATCCCGGCAAGGCGAATGTAGTGGCAGATGCTCTTAGTAGAAAGTCAGGTATGATCAACGGCATCACGATAGAGGAAGAGATCATAAGAGACTTGGAGCGATTAGACATTAAGATCATGGTACGTGGACAGCATGGTTACTGGGCTAATCTTAGAGTGGAACCTGAATTACTCTCTAAGATCAATGAAGCTCAGAAGGATGATGGTGAAATTTAGGCAATCATTCAGAATTTAGAGCAGCAGACGGAGTTTCAGTTAGATGACGACGGTATCTTATGGCAGGGGACCAGACTTTGTGTTCCTGATGATCTTACACTCAGGGAAGCGTTATTGGCTGAAGCTCATAGCTCCCCATTCTCCATTCATCCTGGTTCAACCAAGATGTACCACAACATCAAGCAGTACTTTTGGTGGAATGGTATGAAACAGGATGTTGCTACTTATGTCTCCAAATGTCTTACCTACCAGCAGGTTAAGATCGAGCATCAGCGCTCTAGTGGTCTACTACAATCGTTGGACATTCCAGAATAGAAGTGGGACAAGATCACCATAGACTTTTTTACCGGTCTTCCATAGACCAAGAGGAAGCATGATGCAATTTGGGTTATCGTTGATCGACTTACCAAGTTAGCTCATTTCTTACCGATCCACAAGGATGATCCGGTTAGCAAACTCGTTAACACTTACAAGAAGGAGATCATGAGACTTCATGGTGATCCATCCAGTATCATCTCGGACAGAGATCCTCAGTTTACTTACCGATTTTGGAAGAGTCTACAGAAAGCTTGGGGTACAAAACTTAAGCTTAGCATGGCTTTTCATCCTCAAACAGACGGACAGTCGGAGCAAACCATTCAGACATTAGAAGACATGCTTCGAGTATGTGCATTGGAGTGGGCAGGATATTGGGACGATTATATCTGCTTGGTAGAGTTTGCATACAACAATAGTTGGCACGCCAGCATCAAGTGTGCATCGTTTGAGATGTTGTATGGCAGAAAGTGTCGCGCCCCAATCTGCTGGGATCAGGTTGGTGAGCGAACACTTGAAGGACCAGAGATGATAGAATTGACCAACGAGAAGGTCGTTGTAGCTAAGGCGAAATTACAAGAAGCTCGCGCACGTTAGAAGAGTTATGCAGACAAGCATCGTAGGGACTTACATTTCAATGTGGGAGATCATGTCTTTCTTAAGGTATCACCGGCACGTGGTGTTAGACGTATTGGAATCAAAGGAAAACTCAGTCCTCGATTCATTGGACCGTTAGATATCATCGAGTTAGTCGGTGAAGTATCATATCGTTTAGTGTTACCTCCGCAACTTTCTCAAGTTCATGACGTTTTCCATGTGTCCTTACTCAGAGTGTACAATTATCATTCCCTTCACAAGGATCAGTATCCACTTAAACAGATTCGTGAAGATCTTACATTCATGAGGAAGAAGATGATTCCATTCGTCAAAATCCTATGGAGGGATCATACCGAGCGGGAAACCACTTGGGAAATAGAGGAGTCTATCCGGGATTCATACCCTCATTTCAAGTTTTGAATCCGGGTATGTTCCTCTTTCACTTTACTTTATCTATAATTCGGGGACGAATTATTCTTTTTAGGGGGAAGAGCTGTAAAACCCGCATACTTTTACCATGAACACTACACTTAGTAAACATACAAACCAATTTAAACTTTCCTTTTATAGCATGAGCATGTGTCACGAATATTAATTACCGAAACTATGTACGTGTTAGTGCACGATAATTATTAAGTACGTGGTATTACACGATAATTATTAACCATAATAATAATAATCACGAGCATGAAATCATGAACATTAAATCATGAACATGTAACTACGTATATATTTATTATTAGACGATAAATATCGATTACGTACAAGTATTTATTATAACACAAATAATAAATTATGAACTAACACGAAAATACTAACGAACGAACACGTAATTTGGTTAAACATGAAAAAGGCCCATCAAGGCCTTTTAGGGCCTCTTAGCCGCGGACAAGGAAGGACAAAAGGGCCCAGCCCAATTGATTTTAACTAAATAACAAAAAGGGAAAAAACACAGACATAATTTTACAGAGTTTTCATAAAAATAAAAACCCTAGTTCTTCCTTTGCCACTCCTTTGGCCGCCGGCTACACAAGACACCACAAGGTGTTCGGTTGATTTTGATTGTTGAATTTGGGTATACGTGTTCGTGTTATTAATCCTCATTCAATCACACATTCGGTAACCTTTTTATTCCTTTTTTTATTCTTTTAATTAGAATCAAGAACACATGATTATGTAAATCTAAAAAAAACAAGAAAACATGTTAGTTTAATCATGAAAA
This sequence comes from Glebionis coronaria, assembly GCA_025667525.1. Classification (NCBI taxonomy): domain Eukaryota; kingdom Viridiplantae; phylum Streptophyta; class Magnoliopsida; order Asterales; family Asteraceae; genus Glebionis; species Glebionis coronaria. Next base: position 401,997,319 of record CM046882.1, on the reverse strand, counting down.
CATAAAAAGAAGGGTTTGTGGTTCGGGTTTTGTTTGGCCGACGCAAGACCGAGAGCCATGGGCTCTCAGTGGTCTTTGTATCACCACCAACAAGACCTCAAGGTCTTGGTGTTGTCTTGGTGTCTCGGCAGCAAGAAACAAAGACCCCAACGTAAGTCAGGGTGGCCTTGTGGATTGTTTGGTCTCGGCGCAGCAGCAACAACACCACCGGTCCAAGACCGGTGGTTGTTTGGTTCAAGCAGGGGGAGCACGCGGGCAGCAAGGGCACCACCGGTCTACTGCCGGTGGGAACCTTGTGTGCGTAGTGGCAAGCCGAGGCAGACCAGGAGGAACCACCGGCTGCAGCCGGTGGTGATTTTACACGAGCAGTGGCAACCGGCTAGGCCAGGTAGCCACTGCAACGGGGGTGTTTGGCTCGGTCCGGTTCAAGGGGATCTGGTCCGGTTCACGTTCGGTCTAAATTAAAAACACGGGTTCGGTTCATGATTAATTTTTACAAGTTTACATTTTTACAAGTTATATTATTTTTAACAAGAAAAATTAAATTAGTTAAATCATGGCTAGTAATTAATTTAATTTAACATGGACTTAGGTTATAATTATTTTAGAAATAATACATGTTTTAACCTAAGTATTTTTACTATTTAATTTAGACTATAGTATTAATTAATTATTAAAAACATGGACTATAATTAATTAATAAAACATGACTTAGGTTATAATTAATAAATTATTACATGTTTAACCTAAATATTTTATATGCTTTAGTTTAATTAATTCATGCTTATATTTAATTAAATCGTATAACCTATAGTTTATTTAATAAACATGATATTATTAATAAACTATACTAATAATTACATGACTTATTAATCCAGCTTATTTCTAAATATGGAAACTTTCTATTTCAAAAAACTTGCTGTTTTTGGAAACTTTCTATTTTTAGAAACTGATCTATTTTTAGAAGCTAATCTATTTTTGGAAACTTTCTATTTTTGGAAACTATCTATTTTGAAACTTTCTATTTTAGGAAACCTGCTATTTTTAAAAAATTACTTATTACACAACAAGTATAATAATACAAGAATGCAAGTTAATACTTAATCAGAATACATGAAATACATGATAAACACAGTATAACATTAAAATCAGTAAAACAAGACAAGAACATTTAAAACAAGCTAAGACATGATATAATCAGCTAGTACTCAGTAAACAAAATACTTATACATGTCCCCTATTTATGTAGCATTAATGAGATCGGAGTAGGACTTTCATCCTTTCGTCTTTCTTCGTTCACTGGACACAAGGTACAGATTTCCCGTCCTTCAATATGGACATCCTTTCCTTATTAGGATTTCCCGTTTGCAGCCAACTGTTTTCTTAGTATTGTTTTATATGTTTGATTGCTTATGTTAGTTTAAGAGCCTAAGCCATATACATGCATGACCAGTATCACCTAGTTATGGAGGTACCATAACCATAACACTGGAGGCACCAGTGTTATGACTTCCCCACAACGGAGTGATTGCTCGTGGCTCCCTTGTCAATTTTGGCCATTATATTATATTATCATGTGGGGCGTATGGGTGCATCCTAGTTACATGTTTTATAGGATTTTCATGGTGAATGTGATGTGTGCCTTGCATCCTTCACAAGGAGTTGATCCCTCCTACCCAGACCATTTAATTAGAGGAAACCCCTCTAATTGTATGACGAGGTATCCCCTCCAAGTATTCATGCACGGTGGAACCTCATGACCTATATAGGCTATTGGCTAATTAATACATAATTTACATAAAAACATAAGTGTTTTGAAACTATAAAACCAGTTTTATAAACATGTTTCCAGGTTATCTAGGACTTATACATTTCCGCTGCTATTAGTCTTTCATGTTTATATCATTTCATGTTATACTTGTATATCCGTTCACTGGGCGTCACGCTCAGTCGTTTTCCTTTCATGTTCCCAAACGGCAGGTACGCAAGAGCGTTCGTAGATTATCAGCGTACGTGCATATGGGTTGGAAGCTATCTAGCCTTCTCTACTTTATGCATTTCTTCATACATTTTGCTACTTATTTCTTTGGACATTATTTAGTCCTTTTCCATTTAAGTACTTATGTTTATGTGCGATGAGCTTATACTTGGACTACTGATGTTTGTATCCGGTATTTCCATTCATGGTCATTTAATGTTTTTAAGACATTTGCCTTGCATGCTTTGATGATACGCCATAATTACGCGTGACATGCCATTTATCAAAATGGCGTGTTACATCAACCTTTGCAGGATCCATAGTAATTCTTTCTGTGGAGACAATGCGGCCTAAGAATGCCACCTTGGTTAGCCAAAATTCACACTTAGAAAATTTGTCATACAACTGTTTTTGACGAAGAATCTATAGCACAATACGTAGATGTTGTTCATGTTCTTCCTTGGATTTAGAGAAAATGAGGATGTCATCGATAAATACGATAACAAATTTGTCTAAGTACTCGTGGAAGACGTGGTTCATAAGGTCCATGAAAACCACAGGAGCATTAGTGAGTCCGAGAGGTATGATAACAAACTCATAATGGCCATATCTAGTGCGAAAAGCAGTCTTGAGAATATCCTGCTCTTTAACTAGCAGCTGATGATAACCGGATCTTAGATCAATCTTGGAGAAATGCTTGGCACCTTGTAGTTGGTCAAACAGATCATCGATTCGTGGTAATGGATAACGGTTCCTAATCGTGATCTTATTCAGCTCACGATAGTCAATGCATAAACGTATGTTGGCATCCTTCTTCTTGACGAAAAGTACCGGTGCACCCCATGGTGATACACTCGGACGGATGAAACCTCGCTCCAGTAATTCCTGCAGCGGATCTTTTAACTCCTTGAGCTCTATGGGAGCCATGCGATAAGGAGCCTTAGAGATTGGTTGAGCTCCTGGGATGAGATTGATGTTCAACTCCACTTCCCGACCCGGAAGTTATTCTGGGAAGACATCGGGAAATTCTGAAACAACCGATTGATCTTGGATTGATGGAACTTCGGCAGTAAGATCCTGAATTGAAACTAAGAAACCCTTGCAACCATGAGATAGTAATGCACGAGATTCTAATGTAGAGATGATTTGTACAGACTTTCCTAGTATAAAACCATTGTGAATGTACTCTGGTTCTTGGACATCGCCGGAGATAACTCGATAAGTATGACAATCGATAGTAGCATGATGCTTAGATAACCAATCCATGCCTAAGATGAGATCAAACTAGCACATATCCAAAGGAAGTGCGTCTACTAGGCGAATATTGTCATCGAATTCTAGTGGAAGATGTTAGTACACTTGGGTAATACGCACAGAGTCTCCCATAGGCGTAGATATACATAAAATATTCTTGTAGTGGCGTATGGATTTTATTAACTAGTGGCATACGTAGAGGATAAAACTGAATGAGTAGAACCAGTATAAATAAAACGTAAGTTGCATGACCGTTCATATAGAGGATGCCAGTGATAGTACCTGAGGACTTATTAGCTTGGTCCCGTGTGGTAGTGTAGACACGCCCCGAAGCTGGTGGCTTAGGAAGAGAAGCACTAGAAGTACCAGCAGTATCTCCTTTCTTTAAGTCTTTCAACATGTGTCCTGGTAGTCCACACTTGAAATAGACGTCGGCTGACTTACGGCATGGCCCGAGATGTCTACGACTACAAGTCGTGCAGATGGGGTAGGTGTAACCTCCTGGAGGTACCCTTGCTACCTAAGAGCTTGTTTAAGAGATATATGCGTGAGACATGATTACTTGGCATAAACATGACTGCACTGAAGTTTAAATGATAGTTTACCAGATGAAGACGAGTTGTTGGACTGCTAACCCTTAGCATTTTGGTCTAGTCCACTCGCAGAGTTCCTGTTGATGATGCTGACATGTTAGTATGTAAAAACATACAACAACTTAATATAGAAAAAGCTAAAGAATTTAGGGACCTGTTGTTGTTGGACTGGCTGTTGTTGTTACGGTAATTTTCATTACCGTTCCTCTTGTCAGATCCATAATGGTCGTTAGATTGGCCGTGGCCCTTGTTGGCATTCTGCTGAGTGGCCGGTTGGGACCGGTCTCCACCCTTCTGCCTGAAGATACAATTAGATAGGAAAAGGTATAAATGAACATAAAGATTGAAATGAAATGATAATGCTTGATGACTGAAATTTATACCTTTTCTCAGGATGAGCTTGTTCCTCGTAGTCATCACGCTCATGTAGCATTTCCAAGCTACGTGTTGCATCATTAACTTGTGCCACATTAGCATAAGTAGCACTAATTAAACGAGATGTTGTAGAGGCGTGCAGAGCCCAGCCAAAGCGCTTAGCTTGTTCTTCCCCAGTACCCGCAGCGGCGCCTAAGAATCCAGCCAACCTAAGAAACCTCTGCATGAACTCAGTGCTAGTCTCTCCATTTCTCTAACGAATGGAGTGATAGACCCTCTTGAGTCCCTCCTGCTCAGATGTCGGAAATAACTGCCCATAGAATAAAGTCTTAAACTGATCCCAAGTCAATGCAGCTAGCCAAACATCACCTCCATTAGCTAACTTGTATGCCCTCCACCAATGCAAGGCATATTTCTCAAACTTATAGCAAACCACCCTTGCCTTGTAGACACCTCACATCCCATAGCATCAAAAATTTTCTCCATATGCGAAATCCAGTCTTCCACATCAGATGAAGTCTCAGCTTTGTCAAAAGATCTTGGCTTCTGCTTGTTAAACCTCTCAAGCCAAGTGTGCAAAGTAACCGGAGGAGGAGGAGGAGGAGGATTGTTGTTCTGATTGGGAATGTTCTGGTATTCATTCCGAATCTGGTTCCTGATTTGGGGAAGCATGGCTTGCAGAGCTGCTTGGAAAGCTTCTGCTAGCTCTTGTTCGCGTGTCATGACCATCTGACAGTTTAAATATATGAGAAATGAAATGATTAATCTGATTAGAACATATAACAAACATAATGAATTGATGCATGAAACAGTTTATGAAGGCATAGCCAAATGCAAATGACATAAAAAAAATGACATAACGAGGATGAACGCCTATGGGCCGGTTCATACAATCCTCCTAGTACCCAAATTCAGCTCATCACACACATCGTTTTCATCACACATGAATTGGCTTAAATATCGAACTCCAAATCGTGTTTTTCTTTGAACTTGCTTGATAATAATACGAGTTAACTTGATAAACAAGTTCTCCTTCCATCGCCTAATAAAATAACACCCATAATCCACTAGTATTATAAATTTATGTTCCTTCACATCTTCACCAACCAAGTCTTCCCCTTCAACTTGGTTGGTGAACACTCGTGGTACTAATTATGACTCTTCGTCAATTTGGATGATTTGAGCGTCTTCTTCGTCGAGATATGTCTTTTCTTCAAGTCAAGTCTCGTGATCCTGAATTTCATCTTCATTTTCTTCATCCTTCAGAGAACCAATCACCGATAGTTTCATGGCATTTTTCGAACTAAGAGTGACTTCTTCATCTTCCTCTTCCTCTTCATCATCGTCATTGTAACACCCCATTTTGATAAATGGAATATCAAAGGATAATTATGGCGTATCATCAAAGCATACAAGGTAAATGTCTAAAATATTAAATCACCATAAAGAATCCGAAAACAAACATCGGATCCAACATAAGCTCCACACACGAAATGCATAAGTAGAATGTAAAGGAAAAGGACTAAACAATGTACAACAAAGCAAAAGTATGTAAATGCATTAAAGAATGAAAGTAAGTTGGCGCCTCATTCCATGCACCTACTCTTGAAATCCTAGCTTTTCCCTTTAGTACCTGTCGTATTGGGACATGGAAAGAGAAATACGGCTGAGCAATACGCTCAGTGTGCGGATATATAACATAGAATGTAAAGCATAAACATAAGCAAATAATGAAGTGAAATGAATAGCAGCGGAATAAATGTATGTCCTGGAAAACCTGGTTTAAGTTCATAAGACTGGTTTATATTTTTGATAAGACTTATGTTTAATTTATCTTGAAAAGTTGTATTTGAAATATGCCTGGAGCCCATATAGATCATGTTATATCAACGTGCATGAATACTTAGAGGGGTAACCTCGTCGTGCAATTAGCAGGGTTGCCTCTAATTAATATATCAAATGAGTGGAGGGATCAGCTCCTGTAACGGATGCAAGGCACATACCGCAGTTACCATGAAATCATACTACTTGTCCTAGGATGCACCTATTTGCCCCACATGATAATAATAATACTGGCCAAAACTGTAAAGGGACGCTACGAGCAATCACTCTCACCGTAGAAGAGTCATAACACCGGTGCCTCCAGTGCTATGGTTATGGAACCCCCATAACTAGGTGAAACTGGCATGCACGTATATAGCTCAGGCAATCTAAAATAATCATACATATACTGATATGTTTAAGACACTTAAACTGCTGGGGAAAACGGATGGCTGCAAATGGGGAAATCCTAAGTATAGGAAAGAAAGATGTCCTTACTGAAGGACGGAATATCCGTACCTTATGTCCAGTAAATGAAGACGAAAACGAACATAGACGATCACTCCGACTTCATAATAGCTACATAATGAAGGGACATGAATAAGAATCGGTCTTACTTATACATACTTGTTATTTAGTTTACTTGACGTGTTCTCACTTATTATAGTTATTCTTCTCTTCTCTTATTATTTCATGTTTTAATCATGTATTTTTTATAGTTCCATGTGTTTTAGATTCTTGTAATTCATGTTTTAAGTGTTATAATACTTGTTATAACATAATGAGTAACTTTCTAAAACTAGCAGGTTACCATATATAGTACCTTTCCAAAATTAGTAAGTTTCCTTAAATAGTAAGTTTCTAAAAATAGAAAGTTTCCATAATTAGTAAGTTTCTAAAAATAGCATGTTACCATATTTAATGTATTACCATAAATAGCATGTTACAATATTTAGTATATTTCCATATTTATCATATTTCCATAATCAGTATAATTCCATAATTAATATTATGTATAATTATATTATAAAGTTTAATAAATAATTAATACTTACCTTATTATTATTAATTAGTAATATTACATAATGCATGTTATTTAACTTTATCATAAAAGATATTAACTAATTTAACCTATGTTTAATTAATTAAATCCATGTTCATAAATAATTAAATAATTAATTATTATAACCTAAGTTTATTTAAATAAATGTACATACATATTTTATCATGGTTTTATTTAAATAAACATAACCTAGGTTTTAATTTAATTAAACCAAAATTAATTAATAACTAAATTAATTAAATCATAACATAACTATTTTACATGTCGGTTTAATTTACGTGTTCTTGAAAAAGTTAAGTTCCCGAGCCCCACCACGAGACCCGACAACCGAGCACCACAGCCCGAGGGCTGTGGCCTTTCTGTCATGACTCGTCCGAGCCACAATCAACTCACCGAGAGCCTAAGTTTGTCGACACGCTGTTGCACCAAACCAAACAGCCCCCCCCCCCCCCCCCAGTCGAAGCTAGGGTTACCCCCTGCCTGCGTCTAATACCCACCGAGCACCCATCAATGGGTCTCGGTTCCCACCGCTAGGCCAAGATTCCTGTTTTGGGTCTTGGTCCTTGCGGCTTCCAACTACAACACCACCGCCGCTAGCCTAGGTTCGCGGCTGGTGGTTTAATTCCAACGCCGACCCCCAAAGGGATTGCGGCTGCTGGTCACTCGGCACCACCAAAACCCCTTGTGGTCTCGGTTGGTTGCGATCGAGACAAACAAACACCCCCAAACCATTATTTGTTTTTAAACTTGTTAGATCCATGATTAATTTACGTGTTCTAGCCTTATTTTCAATGTTCATACATAATAACTTTAAAAGCAAATAAAGGAAAAGGGATTCGATATACCACACGTGATTAATCAAGACGAACGAACACAATACCGTATCAAACAAAGATCAACAACGATTCCTCTTTGTGGTTTTGCTGTGATCCGCGACCAAGAAAAGAAAAGGGAGGAGAAAAATTGATTTAGGGTTTTTTATCTTCTGTTATTTATGTTTCGATTAAACCTTATTGTATGTAAATAAGGCTTACTTAAATGGGTTGGGCCTTTGGCCCTTCTTGCTTTTAGACGCCGGACCCACACAAACACATAACAATTCCTTTAATTTTCGTGACTTAAACTATTATGATGCGTGTTCGTTAAATGTTCATTTTTTATAACTTGTAAACCTTAAGTATTATACGTGTATACTTCTCGTGCATTTTTAATCATGTTTACATACATAATCCATACGTTAATTAATTAATATACATATTGCTTGTATTAAATATTCGTGATACATGGCTTAATTAATTATAAATTTCAAATTTAACCATAATTTCGTGCATTTAATGATGTTAGGTATATTTTAAAGCGGGTTTTACAGTCATCATATACAAAGATGGTGACGCCTTGAAGATTATGTCTTTCGTCACTACTTACTTGATCTACCACACGATATTGTTATGTCTGTTGATAATGTAGTTTTTATAGATATACAAGTCTTAGGAAAGACGAGTATAAATGTGGTAAGTATTAATCGACACGATTTAGGAAAACCGTGAAGACGAATAAATTCCAAGTTCGTTCTCGAAGGAGGTGTGTGTATTAATGTGCCAATATATAAAATAACAATGTTTAGATTAGTGACGTTTTTGGTTTAGAGAAAGAAAATTAAAGACGAGCTACGACTACGTTTACACTACGACGAATTAACGTAAAACGCGAACGTAAATACGTAAAACGTGACGAAATTAAAAATGAAACCTAAAAATTAATTAAAATATTAAACTAAGTCTAAAATAATATAAATAAGAATAAAAATCCAACAAATATATTTTAAAACCTTTTATTAATTAAATATTAAATTTTTAATGCTAATTAAAGCCCAAAAATTAAATGTAATTAACAAAATGCCCAAAATATGATTTTATTGAATAAATAAGTTACTTATATTATTTAAAGACTAAAAAGTATTTTTCCTAAATTTTCAAAACTAATTTTCTATTTTTAAAACACTAAAAACTATTTTTAAACTAAAATAATCATAAAAAATAATAAAATAATGCCAAAAATAATTTGACAATGTTAAAAATCTCAAATTACCCTAATGAACAGTAGAAAATTGAAAAAGTTTGAAAAATGTAAAAATTTGCACTAAAAGACAAAACTGATTAATAATTAAACCCTAATTAACCTAATTTAATTATAAAAAATAATTAAAACAGTGATCAGTAAATATTTTTTAAACTAAAAATCTTAAACTAATTTTCTAAATCTAAGAAAATTTTTAAAACTGAAAAATATAACTTTTCTACACTAAAAGACAAAAACTGAATAATAAAAAGTTAATTAAAATAGCTAAATTATGAAAAAAATAGCAAATGAACAGTAACTTAAAAAATAATTAAACAGAAAAATCAAGATTAAAATAAGAAAAATACTGAAATTGGAATCAAGTCCTAAGTCCTAAATTAGTCCACAAAAGACAAAAAAATGGAATCTGATAGTGACACTTGGGCTGTTTTTGTTTTTTAGCAAAGCAGTACCAATATTAATACTAGCAGTGGGAACTTAGTTCCCACTGATAGTGCAAATTCAAGGTCTGGTGAGTTATAAGCTTAGGAAAGCTTTGTTGGTGGCTTTTTCTTGGATACAAGGGCACCCCCACACTCATGGAAGTGTGGGGAGTCAGAACAAGCAATAAACAACACAAGCTACTAGCAAAAATCTCACAAAAAAGGCCCAATCAAGTGACTGATAAGGTTTGCAAGTTACTGGTGAACAGTAACTGATAAACTTTGCACAAGGATGAATTTGGACAGCTAAAATCTTGCACATCAGCTTATCAACTGACTTATAAGCTATATAAAAGCCTAACTTCTACTATGATCTAGCAAGCAACAAAAATTCAAGGCCTAAATTACACTAAATCATACTTTAAAATGGACTTACTGATTTACTTCCTATTTTCTATAAACTAACATGTAATTCCTAACAAAACCTTATCAAATTGAAACCAAAGAACTGAGACATCTTACAACTACCAAGATGAGCATAATTGACCAACATTACCTAACTTGTGTATCACCAAAAGCAGTTTAAACCCTAGTCCCAAACACCCTATAAAAATCAGTTAACAAGTTTTAACAAACCAAACTAATCTAAAACTCCAACAAACTGATTAAAAATTATCAAAACAAGAACAAGGCATATAAATGAGCATAAAGAAACAGATAAACTACCATAAAACAGATTACTCACAAAAATCATGAAGCTCACAATAAAACCAAAAAAATGGCATGAAAAGGGTTCAAGCCTTTGATACCTTGGGCTGAGGCCTTCTTTAAATGACCTTTATGGTTGTTGAGGGCTTATGAAGTTCAGTAGAGAGGGCCTGCTGTTGGAATCCAAGAAGGACCCAAGGCCAAAATGTCTTCAAACAAGAAAAAAAATGGAAATGGAATGATGGTTGCTTAATGCTACTGTAACCTGCCAAAATAAAAGCAAACACAAATAGTGACCTGAGATTCAAGCCTATAGGCTATAAGCTAGCTTATGGATTAAGCTGCTTAAAGCTTATGGGCTTATAAAGTATAAGACAAAATAAGATGCTATATTTTTTTCTTTCAAACCAAATAACTTTAAACTTCACAAAATCTTGGCAAAAAGATTTGATGAAACCTGAAATCAAACCCTCATTCCACTTTCACTTCATTTGGGTTTGAATTCAAGCTGTTAAAAAAAACTCTTGCAGAATTCTATGAAAAACGAATTTATCTTGAAAATCCTTGGAACATTAATACTAAAGAGACCTTAACCAATCTTGCATAAAACGTGAAACTTTAAGCTAAATTATACTAAAAACAAATTTGAAATGGAACTCAGATTGCATAAAGAATTAAAATTTCATTTTCATTAATTTCTTAAAAACTTTTATACAAAACTGGAACAAAAAAACACAAGTCACAAACCGACTTGTATTTATACTAGGAAATAGAAAATACTAGAAGATGATTAAAATAATACAAGGGAAGCAAAACCCTAAACCCTAGTACATTGAAAGTCCAAAAATGCCCTTGTGGTCTTGGCTGATTCTTGGTCAAAAGTGGCTCCATGTGATTGACAGCTATGTAGAATGATCTTGAACGTTTATAGTGATCCTTGGGGAGCAAGGAGTGAGAATCCACCATTCATTTGTTGCTTCCTTAAAAAATGTCTCATTCAAGGTGCAGGGGAGGTACGGGTGGGGTCTAGGAGGTCACATGTGAATGTTTTAGGAGTTGGGTCGGGTTTAGGTGGGTACCAATTAGGTTTCTGGAAGGTATTGGGTTTTATTGTTTGGTTAATTTAAAGTTGGGGATTAGGGTTCTTAAGGTTTAAGGAGGAGCAGATTTAGGGGTGAGGATGGTTTAGGCGCCAGTTATATTACTAAATTAATCAATTTAAATTGATTATTAATAATAAAATAGGGTTAGTGGATAGTTACGTGGAGGGGTGGTGTGATGTGGGGAGTGGTGATTGGAGGAGAGAGTGTAGTGGGTGACGTGGCAGGTGTGGGTTGGCTAGGATAAGTTTGTGTGTCTGCCCAAATAAGCCCCCCTACTCCCAAATATGTGTCAAAACAAATTTAAAGCAGATTACTTCCATTTCCTTTGGTACAAGTTTCACCAACTTGTCAAAATTGGAACAACCAATTTATAAACTTGTATTAAGGACCATATGTGTAATATATGGCATCTTCAAGGACTATTCATGCATATTCTTGAAACTTAAGGACTTCACTTGTAATTTTGATGTTTACAAGGGCCAAAAGTGACAAGTCTTCAAAAGTTGAGGGACCAAACTTGACATTCTTCAAAACTTCAAGGACTATTTTGGAAATTCAGGATTCGGGCCCGGTTCTTTGTGCGGCTTCGTTTCCCGTGTTCGTTTTTGCTTCATTCTTGTAATCTTTTAGTGAATTCACGATATCCGTACCTGAAATACACAATGAACAAACACAGGCATATTTTTGGGTATTTTGATGATATTTTAAGCGTTTTAAGCCCGATTTGGACGATGAGACTATGTATAAATACAGTCTCATCACTCCCCCATACTAAACCATTTCAGTGTCCCCACGCAATGCTAGAATTAAGTATCATAGCACTTCCAAAATTCATTTTATGATGACATTTATTGAAGACATAAATTTAAATAAACTACTACATGCGTTTTAGACATAATGTATTGTTTTCATCACGAGAAAGTGACTTTTGGGATCATAGAACAAGAACACGTGAATGCTTCGTTAGAAATAATTTCGTCGTCCTCGATTTTCACCCAATTCCATGCTAAGCGTGTAACGAGATCATTGTTATTATAAGTTAGCAACACGAACACATCTCATGAGTGTTAATTACGAACCTAAACTCCCTTATTCCTACTTGGTATCTCTAATATTTTATTATGTTTTAATGATCACGAGGATACATCATCGACTTATGCGTGAATAGAGATTAAGTCTAAAAATAGAGTTTTAACGGTGTAACCAAAATCATTAAATCAATAATTCACCCTAATAGACAACGATGTCAAAAAATTAAGTCAACAAGAAGGATCGATAAACACGGTTTTATAACGGTTTTGAACATGAGACTTATTACCAAGACTTTTATACGCCCCCTAACGGAAGGGCCTTATTATCTTTGGTTTACCTCCATCTTTTATTCAACTTCGCCGTGAAGCTTTTATTATGACTTCGGTCTTGCCTTGCCTTTTATTATCCGCCTCATCGGTGGTTTTATTAGCCAAAGACGTATATCCTCACGCTAAAGCGAATTTTGGATCTTTAAAGCTTCGAAGATTAAGGCTTGATTCACTTTCAATTTGGGCATAGATTTTTCGGCCTTGTGAGCTTCAAATTTTTGCTTAATTTAGGTGAGCACTTGAAATCTTATTATTAGGTGAAGCTTTCGATTATTCGGGTGCCAATACTTCAAAACCGTGACGCTGGCGATACCTTAATGTTTTCCCAATTTAATTACATGGAAGCTACCAAAACAAATTAGAAACCAACAATAGTGACTAAACCGCCAAATCAATATTTATTAACAATTTATTATGCAAAAGCGTGGGGAGAATAAGCTAATAATTACTACACATGAGATCATGACGATTACGAGACTTATAAATAACTCTATCATTTCTCGTCCTCATTTAAGAGACTTAGCCTTAAAAGTTAAGGAATCGAAGCTAAGTGCTCAACATGCACGGTCGAGTCAAAAATTACTCTTATTCTCACCATCGGAAAACCTACATTCGTGTCTTAAACACTTATGAAAAACTAGAAAATTTTTAAAATTTGGCCATTTTTAGCCTTATTTGCAACAAAATGATAACAAAAAGATGAATATTGGATTGCGTGTTGACATAAGCAAGGTGAAGTATCTACTCACCCCCCCATACTAAAACTAAACATTGTCCTCAATGTTTCGAGTCTAGGGGTGTAAACACCCCCATACTAGAGACGAAGTCGAATGCTTAATCTTGAGCATGGAAAGGGTAAAACGAATAACCTATAGCCGTTTATGAATTATGCTAATAAGATAAACGTTAGAACATAAAAGGATATCATCGGATATCGGAATCTCCAAAGGCAACGATCGAAGCTCGAGTGATCCGTAAAGCGAATACGAGAGGCTTCAATGATGACGATGAACTTAATAAATCACAATCACAAACAACCACGAAACAAAGGTCGGAAGAGCACAAGTCCCCTCGTTACATTAACAAAGAAAGCAATAATATATACAAGGATAAGCATGAGAATCCCCCACGAGGCACCTTGTTTTTGATAACCGAGTCAAAAGCTCGACTCGAATCCCCATAAATGTGATCATTTAGGGATAATCTTGGTTTGGTCATTTTTAGTGGGGCTTACATGATAAACAAGGCCCAAAAGTACATGGAGTACTTTAAAAACCCGATAAACGTATGTCGTGGTCAAAGATAGCGTCCTCGTTTTCGGATGAAAGATGAAACAACGCTACTCCAACACAAACCCCAATGGGGTAGAAGAAAAGATATAAGAAGTAGAAAGGTGGGGCAATGGGTAAGTCAAACTTATGAGCTACTCGAGGTAGACTCACACCAAGCAAACGAAAAGATTTTCCATTTATTGCATCGGTGGAAGACCGAGATTTCCCTTTACAAGCAATTCCGGGATCGTAAATCTCGTCCTCAGTGGAGAAATGGGAGGGAACATTTGGAACTTCCCCCACACTAAAACCACACACACCATCGTCAAAACCACACACACCATCTTTTCCTTTTTCATCGTTTTTAAACTCTCTATGAAAACCCGATTGAATAATGTCAAAAATATTTGGCGTGTCAAATTCAAAATTAGTCGCGCTAAAAATCCTCACATTTAAGTCGTGGTTAGGGGGTGGTGGATTATATAAGTTCTCAAAACGTCGATCAATAAAGAACACCGCCCCCTCGGGGTCTACATACTCGTCATCCTCATGAACGTCGATCTCATCGATTTCTTTGTCATAGATAGGCTTGTCAAACCATGGTTTGTCATTCCCCTCTTTGAGTATCTTAGAAACTCTCTCGAAAAGATCACGATCACGCACGAAACCATCATTATTTTGTGGGGATCGTTGATAAGTTAGATCCTCACGAATGTGGTAAACGTCATTCTCAAATGAGGAGTGTTTATAAGGTAACTCCTCGAGAATGGGACTTGTGTCTATAGCAAGAAAATCATCGACCTCCTTAAAGAATTCTTCATCATCACAATTGTGAAACGAAGGAGGATCGATGGTATGGTCATCAACGTTCTCGAATTCATCATCAAAAATGGGATTATGATGAAAAATAGGTTCGTATACGGAATTCGAGTACGTTGTGAAAGTGTCGTCATTCTCATCATCATAAGAAATTTCCGACATGAGATCGTCCTCTTCATTTGAAGATTTATCAAAGGGTAAATCCTCGAAGATGGATGGCGGATTAGCAAGTATATGCTCGATCTCGGCAAAATCACCATCGTCATCAAAGAAAGTGTCGATGTGAGCAAGTTCTCGAGTGGATTTCTCGAGAGTCACAACCATGGACTTACAAGTCGAATGACTATGCTTAGGTGACATTTCTATGATGGGTGAGATTGCATTGGGTTGGGCCACTTCCTTAGCCTTAATGGATTTGGGGCTAGGAGTGGGAGGCACTTCAATGGTTTTAGAAGTATAGGCCTCAAAGTCATGGTCCTTCGAAGGTGGTGAAGACGAGCCCATATTGGTCTTTGTCGTGATGGCACTAACGTCGCCCTTCGGAATTGGTGTTCCACTTGTTTCGCTAAAAACATCCCAAAGTGAGTTTTCATCCATAAATTTACACATACCCTTTTGAATGAGGTACACGTATTCTTTATCATTAAAATCATCATCTTTAAAACCGTTTTTCTTAATTCTTTCAAAACATGCATCAAGCTTCATTCTTTCCGCTAAAGTGAACATTTTGAAATCATTAGAATTTGAATCATTAGGTTTTGAAACCTCGGTTTTTTCATTCTCATAAAATCCTTGGGATTTTCTAGCGAAAAAGTCTATTTTCTCATCCCCATATCTCATAGTAAGTCTCCCCTCGTGAACGTCGATTACGGTTCCAGCCGTCGATAAGAATGGTCGGTCTAAAATAATGGGACATTTAGGGTCACACTCGTAATCGGATACAACGAAATCCGCGGGAAAAACAAACTTTCCAATCCTAACATAGACATCCTCGGCTATTCCAATTGGTATAAGTGGAGTACAATTTGCAAGCTCGATTGTCATGTTTGTGGGGGTAAGCGAAGGCAATCTCATCAATTTCCAAAGAGAATGAGGCATGAGATTTATGCTAGCACCTAAATCGGCAAGGGCTAAACATCCCTCAATCTCGGAAAAATCACAAGGTAGTAGAAATTGGCCCGGATCCTTTTCCTTTCTCGGCATACGCCTTTTGGGTTTTTTAAGAAGGATCGAAGCACAAGTTTCTTCAAGGGTTACTTTGGTAAGGTCGACAAAGCTCTCTTTTTGAACCGTGGATGGAATTTGAGGTACACGAGGGTGTGCACTACTTTCCTTGGTCGCCACGTTCACCCCATCGACTTTAGAACAAGAAGACGTCTTAGAAGTCGAGGGTTGAGAGGGATAAACAACACGGAATCCTTCAAGGTTAGGGGTAATCACACGACCTTTCTCACGAGACGAGGCGGCTTTACATTGTTCTTTCGGATTAGCAACGGTGTCACTAGGTAACGAATTTGATGACGAACCCGAGGCTTTGTTCATAATGGCCGAAAACATCTTTTTAATATCAATTTGCCCTTGCTCAATCTTCGTGTTTTGCAATTTCAATGTATTAGAAAAGTCGTTTTTCAAAGTACCAATTTCTCCCTCTAATCGTCTCATATTAGCCTCATTCATTTTCATGTAATTTTGAAAATCGTTTGACGAACTATTTTTATTTGAATTAAAGTTCCCTTGGTTTTGATTGTTTTTTTGAAAATTTCCTTGATTACCACTTGAAAAATTGTTACCTTGATTGTTGTTGTTGTTTGAAAAATTCGAGTTTTGGTTATTATCTCGATTTTGCCAAGTTATATTACGACCTTGATTATAACCTCCTTGATTTTGATTCGAAAAATTTCCTTGTTGATTATTTCCTTGAAAATTGTTTCGGTTTTGAAAATTGTTGCCTTGTTATAATTGCCTTGTTGTGATGGACCCGCGTTATTTTGATTTTGAAAATTGTTGTTTCCATTTAACGCACTCACATTCGACGTTTGGCCATCCGTAGCCGCACACGCGTAATAATTATGAGGTCCACCACAAAACGTACACGAAACCTCAACCGCTTTCACCGTAGCGGGAGCGTCTTTCTTTTGCATCTCAACGAGAAAAGACGTGAACACATTCGTCAACTTGTCGACTTTCGCATCAACCCTCTCAATGTCGCGATTAGAACTACTAACATGGGCGACATTGGCAACACTCGGTGCGTTGCGGAGTTGGTAAACCTTGGATCGATTCTCAATAATCATTAAGGCGTCTTTCGGAGTTTTGCACAAAAAGTTGCCACCGGCGGCGGAATTCAACGAATCTTGTTCTTGAAAACTAAGACCGTTGTAAAACGTATCGATTTGGTGCAACTCGGAAAAACCATGGTGAGGACATTGCCTAAGCAATTCCTTAAAACGATCCCACGCGTCTCTAAAAGATTCATTCGGTTTTTGCTCAAATCTCGTAATTTCATTTTTGAAAAACGTTGTCTTAGACGGTGGGAAAAATAATTAACGAATTTGGAAACGAGATCCTTCCACGTAACTATGGAATTAGGTGGCTCTTTCTCGTACCAATCCTTGGCGGCACCATCGAGCGAGTACGGAAAAAGCATAAGCTTGACGACATCGGTGTCGACATTCTTAAACTTGCTCGTGGCCAAAAGACGATCAAAATTCCGAATATGGTCGTGAGGATTATCGGCTTCACGACCTCGAAACATCGTAGCTTGAATCAACGAAAGCATTCCGCTCTTTATCTCAAAATTCTCCGCTTCGATAGCGGGAATTACGATCGCGTCTCCATAACCCTCGGTGGGCGCTTGGAGCAATTCCATCATCGAACGATTGTCGGCCATCTCCTCTACGGTTTCTTCAACAACGATTTTAGGAACGTCGGTTTCTAATTCTCGTCTACGTCGTCGATTCCTTCGATTACGATTGCGTCGATTCGAAGCTTCACTAGAATTGGAATAATCCTTCGATCGAGTGCGCATGCACTAAGCGTAGAATGGGTGGTAGCAAAGAAGATTATTTTTGCGTTTTTTCGATTTTTCAATTTTTTTGGTTTTTGATTGTTTTTTAATTTTTTTGGATTTTTGAATGTATTACGTAGACACAAATCTACAAATCTCCCCTCGAATCGACTTTCTCGATTAAAGGAGCCTCAAAGAATGAAAACGATCACGTGGAGTGAACGTTCTCGATGACTTTAGAACGTTGGTGGAACACCAAAACGTTCAAGAGGGTTTAATCTTGAAAACACAAGCAAATATAATATACGTAGATAATACTTGGGCGACAAACCCTCGATTGGCCTTCTTTCTCAAAACACGCACACGCAAGCGGCGGAAACGAGGCGGCGCTAAGCACTTAAGAGCCTTTTTCCCTTAGGTCGTGAAATACAACCGCCTTATACCCACCTTATAGTTTGTGTTAATCAAAATTAAGCTTCACGAAAGTATTTATCTATTTTGCCTTTAAAAATTTTGCTTTAGATTCGAATACAATGATCGAGTGATGAAATCCCGAATCAAGGTTACGTCTTCACGCTTTTGGAGTACTTGTATATTTATTGTTCTTACGTAGATACAATATAGTAATAATATTCACAAGAAAAACGAAAACCAATATATCTACAATATATTGTTGTGTGTTTAACTTAGGAAAATTGTTGTGTGTTTAACTTACAAAGATTGTTGTGTGTTTAACTTAGGAAAATTAAACACAATTTTATTTGGATATTATAATATAATAGGGAAAAATAACAAAAATGAGTATGTACGATATTCACGCTTTTCAAAAAATGAAAAGCAAAAACGCACTACTCACACAAACATGATACTAATAGTAATGGCACACTAAACACCTCCCCGGCAGCGGCGCCAAAAATTGATGTAGGTTTTTCGTACACGTTTTAGGAAAAACGCGTATGAGTGGCAAGTATTAAGTTATACGCTTTAGAAAAAACGTAAAACCGAATAAATGCGGGTTCGTTCTCGAAGGAGGTGTGTGTATTAATGTGCCAATATATAAAATAACAATGTTTGGATTAGTGACGTTTTTGGTTTAGAGAAAGAAAATTAAAGACGAGCTACGACTACGTTTACACTATGACGAATTAACGTAAAACACGAACGTAAATACGTAAAACGTGACGAAATTAAAAATGAAACCTAAAAATTAATTAAAATATTAAACTAAGTCTAAAATAATATAAATAAGAATAAAAATCCAACAAATATATTTTAAAACCTTTTATTAATTAAATATTCAATTTTTAATGCTAATTAAAGCCCAAAAATTAAATGTAATTAACAAAATGCCCAAAATATGATTTTATTGAACAAATAAGTTACTTATGTTATTTAAAGACTAAAAAGTATTTTTCCTAAATTTTAAAAACTAATTTTCTATTTTTAAAACACTAAAAACTATTTTTAAACTAAAATAATCATAAAAAATAATAAAATAATGCCAAAAATAATTTGACAATTTTAAAAATCTTAAATTACCCTAATGAACAGTATAAAATTGAAAAAGTTTGAAAAATGTAAAAATTTGCACTAAAAGACAAAACTGATTAATAATTAAACCCTAATTAACCTAATTTAATTATAAAAAATAATTAAAACAGTGATCAGTAAATATTTTTTTAAACTAAAAATCTTAAACTAATTTTCTAAATCTAAGAAAATTTTTAAAACTGAAAAATATAACTTTTCTACACTAAAAGACAAAAACTGAATAATAAAAAGTTAATTAAAATAGCTAAATTATGAAAAAAAAATAGCAAATGAACAGTAACTTAAAAAATAATTAAACAGAAAAATCAAGATTAAAATAAGAAAAATACTGAAATTGGAATCAAGTCCTAAGTCCTAAATTAGTCCACAAAAGACAAAAAAATGGAATCTGATAGTGACACTTGGGCTGTTTTTGTTTTTTAGCAAAGCAGTACCAATATTAATACTAGCAGTGGGAACTTAGTTCCCACTGATAGTGCAAATTCAAGGTCTGGTGAGTTATAAGCTTAGGAAAGCTTTGTTGGTGGCTTTTTCTTATATACAAGGGCACCCCCACACTCATGGAAGTGTGGGGAGTCAGAACAAGCAATAAACAACACAAGCTACTAGCAAAAATCTCACAAAAAGGCCCAATCAAGTGACTGATAAGGTTTGCAAGTTACTGGTGAACAGTAACTGATAAACTTCACACAAGGATGAATTTTGACAGCTAAAATCTTGCACACCAGCTTATCAACTGACTTATAAGCTATATAAAAGCCTAACTTCTACTATGATCTAGCAAGCAACAAAAATTCAAGGCCTAAATTACACTAAATCATACTTTAAAATGGACTTACTGATTTACTTCCTATTTTCTACAAACTAACATGCAATTCCTAACAAAACCTTATCAAATTGAAACCAAAGAACTGAGACATCTTACAACTACCAAGATGAGCATAATTGACCAACATTACCCAACTTGTGTATCACCAAAAGCAGTTTAAACCCTAGTCCCAAACACCCTATAAAAATCAGTTAACAAGTTTTAACAAACCAAACTAATCTAAAACTCCAACAAACTGATTAAAAATTATCAAAACAAGAACAAGGCATATAAATGAGCATAAAGAAACTGATAAACTACCATAAAACAGATTACTCACAAAAATCATGAAGCTCACAATAAAACCAAAAAAATGGCATGAAAAGGGTTCAAGCCTTTGATACCTTGGGCTGAGGCCTTCTTTAAATGACCTTTATGGTTGTTGAGGGCTTATGAAGTTCAGTAGAGAGGGCCTGTTGTTGGAATCCAAGAAGGACCCAAGGCCAAAATGTCTTCAAACAAGAAAAAAAATGGAAATGGAATGATGGTTGCTTGATGCTACTGTAACCTGCCAAAATAAAAGCAAACACAAATAGTGACCTGAGATTCAAGCCTATAGGCTATAAGCTAGCTTATGGATTAAGCTGCTTAAAGCTTATGGGCTTATAAAGTATAAGACAAAATAAGATGCTATATTTTTTTCTTTCAAACCAAATAACTTTAAACTTCACAAAATCTTGGCAAAAAGATTTGATGAAAGCTGAAATCAAACCCTCATTCCACTTTCACTTCATTTGGGTTTGAATTCAAGCTGTTATAAAAAAAACTCTTGTAGAATTCTATGAAAAACGAATTTATCTTGAAAATCCTTGGAACATTAATAGTAAAGAGACCTTAACCAATCTTGCATAAAACGTGAAACTTTAAGCTAAATTATACTAAAAACAAATTTGAAATGGAACTCAAATTGCATAAAGAATTAAAATTTCATTTTCATTAATTTCTTAAAAACTTTTATACAAAACTGGAACAAAAAAACACAAGTCACAAACCGACTTGTATTTATACTAGGAAATAGAAAATACTAGAAGATGATTAAAATAATACAAGGGAAGCAAAACCCTAAACCCTAGTACATTGAAAGTCCAAAAATGCCCTTGTGGTCTTGGTTGATTCTTGGTCAAAAGTGGCTCCATGTGATTGACAGCTATGTAGAATGATCTTGAACGTTTATAGTGATCCTTGGGGAGCAAGGAGTGAGAATCCACCATTCATTTGTTGCTTCCTTCAAAAATGTCTCATTCAAGGTGCAGGGGAGGTATGGGTGGGGTCTAGGAGGTCACATGTGAATGTTTTAGGAGTTGGGTCGGGTTTAGGTGGGTACCAATTAGGTTTCTGGAAGGTATTGGGTTTTATTGTTTGGTTAATTTAAAGTTGGGGATTAGGGTTCTTAAGGTTTAAGGAGGAGCAGATTTAGGGGTGAGGATGGTTTAGGCGCCAGTTATATTACTAAATTAATCAATTTAAATTGATTATTAATAATAAAATGGGGTTAGTGGATAGTTACGTGGAGGGGTGGTGTGATGTGGGGAGTGGTGATTGGAGGAGAGAGTGTAGTGGGTGACGTGGCAGGTGTGGGTTGGCTAGGATAAGTTTGTGTGTCTTCCCAAATAAGCCCCCCTACTCCCAAATATGTGTCAAAACAAATTTAAAGCAGATTACTTCCATTTCCTTTGGTACAAGTTTCACCAACTTGTCAAAATTGGAACAACCAATTTATAAACTTGTATTAAGGACCATATGTGTAATATATGGCATCTTCAAGGACTATTCATGCATATTCTTGAAACTTAAGGGTTTCACTTATAATTTTGATGTTTACAAGGGCCAAAAGTGACAAGTCTTCAAAAGTTGAGGGACCAAACTTGACATTCTTCAAAACTTCAAGGACTATTTTGGAAATTCAGGATTCTGGCCTGGTTCTTTGTGCGGCTTCGTTTCGCGTGTTCGTTTTTGCTTCATTCTTGTAATCTTTTAGTGAATTCACGATATCCGTACCTGAAATACACAATGAACAAACACAGGCATATTTTTGGGTATTTTGATGATATTTTAAGCGTTTTAAGCCCGATTTGGACGATGAGACTATGTATAAATACAGTCTCATCATCTGTGGTTGATAAAAAAACATTATTCTCAGATGAAGATGTAACCTTTGGTAATAAATAATCTAGCTCTTTACAAAGCTTCATTATGTAATCATGTCCTTCTTCCTCATCCACTACTCCTTCCTTGATCGCTTCCTTTATAGTATCCATTTGATCCCTAAGCTTAGTAGTCTTTGGGGCAACATCGGACTGATAACTAACATCATAGCATTGACCTTGAGGATAATATTGATGAGTATAATTAACGCAATATCCACCGTTCCACATAACATTTTCCTCTCAAAATTTTGATTACCATTATACCTCTTATACCCATAGTCATTTTGAGGTTGGTAGTAGTAATCTCCATATACCTGCCATTCCACAATGCCCTTTGGTGTATCTCCTATTTCTTCTTTTATTTCTCAATGTAGCAGTACTCGAGAGAGTGAGAAATAGTATTGCAGTTTGGAAGCATCTCAATCTTAAAGTCCATAGTACCTGCAATTCTGCATAACAAAAACAACAAATGCACCAAAGAACAAACAAAACTAATAAAATGAAACTAACCTAACTAAAAGAGAATATCTTTTTGGGTTTTTTTTAAATAAATATTTACAAATTAAGCTAAAAGCGCACAAACTTTGACAGGACAAAAGAGAAATAAAATATTTTTCGATTTTTGATTTTTTAAAATAATTTACAAAAACTTAAACTAAAAGCGCAACAACTCCCCAAAAGCGGCGCCAAAAATTGATCAGCGTCGAAGTACCGGTAAAAAATAACTTAATTACCTTATACTAGATAGGGCAAGCGGGTATCGAATCAACGAGGAGTATGTGGTTTTAATTTAAGTTTTGGGGTGATTGCTGATCAATATAAGTTTTGGTTTTAAAAATCTGAGTAACTAAATACTGATTAATAATTAAAAATGCTGATTAAAATTGAAATACTTGTTAAACTAATATATATATATATATATATATACAAAGATGTAAACAATAAAAAAATCCAATCCCTTCCAGCTCCCAATATCTATGATCGATCACATTTATGGATTATCAAAACTTTTTGAACCAATTACAAAGATTACTTTTGACTTAATATGAATTCATTAATTTCGACACTTATTATGTTTATCAATGACTCGCAATAATAAGTCTTATACTAACTCAACCAACAATTATGTTTTAATAATTTATTTAGGCCCAACTTATGTCGATTATGCGACCATCTTTTTCCTTAACTAAATGGATTAGGTATGAATCGCTAACTAACAATAAATCGTCTTGCACAAATCATTAAACATAATATTAAATCAATCAGAATAAATTATAAATAAATTATAAATCAATTTAATATAAATATGTTAATCCAAAAGTAATGATCAAACCATAAATAAGGTTACCGAAAAGAATTACAACAAAATTAGCCGGACATTGCGATGTATCCGACCCACAGTGCGTAGTTGATTTTCTTTATTACTTGTTTATTCCCCATTGCGGCTGTTATATCTCCACATAAAAAATGGCGGTTGTGTAGTATAATTATCGGCTTCCTCCTTCTTTTTTTCCTCCAATCATAGCTGAAAGTTTATGGACTTATATTTAATAGTCGTGTGATAGGATCGAACTCGAGATTACGGGATTGCACTCTATACGTAAAGAGTTAATTTATTTAATAACTATATTTACTATATTTATTAAATTAAATCTAGCTATAACTTTAACGACCGTTAAATAGTTAAGAGTTAAGTATTAACGAGCGTTGTGGAATTAAAAGGAAGAAGAAAAGAAGGTTCCGGAACACCCCACAAGGGGGAAAGGAAAAACTTTCCTTTTATTTGTTTTACTTGGGCTACAAAAATTCCTAGGCCTATATAAGCAACCTCTCACCCTCATTATTCAACACACACAATCTCTTTCTCTTTTCGTTTGGTTTTGTTTGGTTTTTGGTTTAGCTTAAATCTAGTCCTAGACCCTCTCTAGGGTTGTTGGATAGATTTTTCCACAAGCGTAGAAGCTCGTTGTATTACGTGTGTACAAGAACGTAATATAGTCTTACTTTAGACTATATCTTGGGTGGTGTTAGTTATAAACCCTAATTGGTGATTCGTTCTTTATCTTGTGGATTTGAATTAGCTAAAAGGTACGTACCGTAATTCGATTAATTATAATTGTGTTATTATGATCTTGTTAAATCGCTTCCGCTATATGTGTGCTTTGATCTCGTTTAGAGTTTTGTATAATTATTATGAACTAATAAACCTTCAATAGAAAATTACCAAAACCCTTTCTTCTCCACTCCTTTTCTTGCCGACTGATGAGATCCCTACAAAAATAAATTGTTGTAATTTTTTTCTTTTGCAATATACGACCCAATATCCAAGCCCAAAAGGCGGTTGTATTTGTTTTGTAATGGGCCAATAGGATGTTTCTTATTTATTTATTTATTTATTTATTTCCTTTTGAATGATATAATAACTTTGGCTCAATTAAAAATAGTCGAACGCAAAGAATTGCTCAAACAAAGCCCGGTCAAATAAAAGACTATAGAAAGTAGAAGGGGGGGTTGAATAGTTTCTTAAATTTACTTGTTAAATTTGGGTTTTAAAAAATCTTTTCAAGAACTTAGACTTGATCAAATATATGAAATCTTCTTATACACAATATGGACAAGGGATAGTGCAACTAACTAATAATCACAAGTATAGGCAAGTAAAGAATAATGAATGTAAAGAGATAAGGAAAAGAAAGATCAAACCAAACACCAAGGATTTATAGTGGTTCGGCAATGAAGCTCACTCCTTGTTCATACTCCACTCCTCTAGTACTCCTTACTCGAGAGTTCACTAATCAACAAGCTCCTTACGGGGGAGAAACCGTACACGTCGCTTAACCAATTTCCTACTCTAAGATAAAAGTCGAGCCCTAATCTTAGCTAGGACCAATCTACACCAATATACTTTAAGGACTAAGTATTAACCATACTACATACATAACTTTCAAATTGACACAAGTATTTAGATCTTCACAACAATAACACAAGAATGAAAGATACAAGTTTGGTCTTCAATGGATCTTTGAGGTAGACACAACACTTCAAGGATGAAAGTGTTCTTCTCTTTGCACTTGAGAGGAAGAGATGGGAGGAGAAATATTCACTTCTAAACAATTAGTAATCAACTAAATAATCAAGGATTTGAATGAACTAAGAAGTTGGATTGAATCTGAAATTATATGTGCAAAAGAGGTGAAGAGAAAATCTGAGAATGGTCCACTATTTATAAGACAAAGCTCCAACGGCTATCTCTGGGCGCGGTTCCTTAAAGGTGCCCGCGGTTCCTTATTGATAAGGAGCCGCATAGCTATTTAAGAAACCGTGGGAGTAGACTCCACTCCCTTTTGATAAGGAGTCACATCAGGTAGAATATTTATCCCCAAGGGATATTCCTAAACCATATGGAATATGCCATTTTCAAATTTTCAAATATTTAATTTAATAAAACATTTTCTTAAAAATAAAGTTTAATAAAAAAACTTTGTCACATTTAATAAAAGGTGAGTTTTAAGAAAAATTAAATCCTTCATCACTTAGTTAGGTTGAAAACTTGTTTGTTCATACCTTAAGTGATAATGGTTGAAATGAAAAATACTTGAACTTAAGAATTCCTTTTTCATTGTTTTCGTAAATGCTTGTTTTTATGTATTGTTGTAATCAAAACAAAGCGAGATCGAAAATAGAAGTAACGTTTTTAGGCATCATTGCATTATCAATCTCCCCCTTTTTTGATTCCGACAATACATAAACTCAATCACCTGAAAAACCAGATTTTAGAAGACGAGTTTATTTCATTTCTCCCCCTTTGTTGAAGCAAAAAGGTCGCAAAAGTCTTTGTAGAAGAAAAGAATCGGACTTTGCAAGTGATCCCCTTGGTGCTTACTCCCCCTTGCTTGGGGCACCAAGGAATTGAGCCATGGTGATAAACTAAATAGAAGGGTTAGTAGAAGAAAAGAAACACCCAACATAGATATAGAAAAGGTCACACAATAAAAGAAATAAGATAAGAAAAGAGAAGTTAACCAAGATCCATAATAAGTCATGTTAAAAGAAAACATGAATAAAGATACAAGGAAATAAATCATACAAAGATGTATGTAAACAAAACAAGCCAAAAGAAAAGCATAAATCTAATCCTAGTTAAACTAGAACTCTAAGATTTGCTTGAATTAGATATCTTGGAGATAAGCAATCCATATGCTTAAATGAAAGACAAGGTGGTGGCGGAAGGAGGTGGTGGTGGCTTGGTAATAATCTCATAGTCATAGTGAAGAGGAGGCTTGACTAGGAGACTCTTGATGTAATTCAATTCCTCATAGATATGAGCCATAGCAAGATGTTGGTATTGACAACAATGGCAATATGTCCCATGATGCATGACATTATCATGTGAGGGAGGAAGAACACAAAAGGCTAGTGGTGGAAGAGATAAAGTTCCACAATCAATATTCTTAGAAGAAGAAGAAATATGATTTTGAGTGTTCTTGGGTGAATTTGGATTGAAAGAGATTGGGAAAATGGAAGATAATCAAGGCTTTCATTTGGTGAATAAGACATTTTGATTTGAGAAAGGATGCAAAACGCTTAGGGCTAAATAGAGAAAGCACAAGATAATTTAGGGGTGGTCAAAGGTTTGAAATAAAGATTCCAAAAAGTGTTGGAACAAATTGGGAGTTACATAAATCTCAAAATTGAAGCATCTGGCCATGGTTCCTTATCTCCTCCTATGGTTCCATATATATGGATCCGTGGGTTATTTGGAGAACCACCTACAGAGGGTTGGTTTTGGGGGATAAGGTGTAACAACTCAAAATCGTGGTCATTATTTAATTATATTTTTACGCATATTGTTGAAATTTTTGACGAGGTTGATTATTACGACGATTGGTAATTTGATTTGGATGATGTTGAAATTTTAGTTTTACGTTTTGACGAGTTGCGAGGATTATTAGTGATGACGATATCGACGGATGCCCGAGAAATTTTATGTTTTATTTTAAACATGTCGATGTTTAATATTTTGACGTTTTTATTTTAATGTCGTATTAAGTCGTGCCGGGACTATATAATATCATATTTTGTGTGCGTTTTAAGTTTTGAGGAGCATTTTTATGAAACCCGAGACCCGTAAAAATTTTTAAAAGTGACTAATAGTCATTTCACGCTTTTTAACAAAGTATTTGCACTTTGGTCCACAAGAATACAATTTGCAAAACTACCCTAAATTTTTCTCATATAAAATGGAAAATTAAACCACAAACACACACACAATAACAACACATGCAAAATTTTTCTCTCCCCTCCTCTCTCCCTTTCTTCTCGTCCACCCCACACAACACAAACACCCTTTGATTTTCAAATTTAGCTTGAATCTCTTAAAAGCAATCAAAGACCCATTCCTAGTTTTTGATTCTCTATCCATTGGTATGAAAATCTTACACATGCATTGACATTTTTCAAAAACGCATTTTTGGATGAAAATCTTGTTGTTTGATCTTAAATTGTTGTTGTATGTAGGTGTTTATGTTTATATATATTAGTTTTTATGATTGCATGTTTATAGTTTTTAGTTGGGTTTTTAAGAATTAATCATCTAGAATGATTTAGTGTGATATGATATAAACTAGTAGTCTAAGAATGGTTATAGTGGTAAAAATAAGGTTAAAATGTGATGAAAAATTTATTTTGAGTGATATTTAAATATATATTTTATAACAGATTATTAAAGTTAATTTTCTGAAAATATGAGTTTGGGTTTGAGATGAACTAACTAGATATTGTTATAGAGGATGTTTTTAGCTTCGTTTTGATATAAGATAGAGCTTCTAGCTCCAAACGAGCGAAAAGTTACGTTAGTTTGATTATTTCGTGTACCGGGAGACGAGTACCGACACAATATATAATTGTTGTCGATATTTGGATCGAATCTCGGGGACTATAAAATGGATTTTTAAATATGTCATGGAATGGTTTTGAATGTTAAGTATGAAGATGTCGAGTTATTTTCAAAGTTGAGTGTCGGTGTTATAAACGGAGAAAAATAAATGTGTTAAAAGACTATATGAATTGTTAACGTAAAACTGTCCGGTTTTTGTAGTTCAAAGATGTGTCGGGCAGGGAACTTTAAATGTAAAATCTTCTGATGATTTTTTAACAGGTCTTTCTATATATAGTAAGTGAAGTTTCGTATCATAAAAATTTGACGTGTTTAAGTGGGGTAAATGAGCTTGTACATTTGGTGTGTGCCGACAGATTTTTATCGAAGGAACTAACTAATAGAATAAACATATAGAATGAAATAAAAAGGTCACTTGTATTATTTTCATTTTGGATTGGTTTGATTTTATGATTTTGAGTTTGATATTACTAAGTATGGATTTTACTCGAGTTTATTATTGATGAACGCGCCTTATTTGATAGGTTGCGGTCTTTGTGTTTACCGGGCATCAACTATCGTCGAAGATCGTAGTAGGTGAGTCTATAGCCTCGCTTTCTACTTGTTTTAATGATTTTAAAACCCGCGAGGGGGATACATGCTATTTGAAGTAAAATTAACACATGTCATGAGTAATTGTTGGACCTGATGTTTCCTTTGTTGCATTTGATGAAATGAATTGTATAAGTACCTTATTGCAAAAGACCCTAAATTCATGAGCCGTTAACTATCTTCTGACTTGATGTTGCGAGTTAGGAATAGCCGCTTATTCTAATAATAGTACCATTGGGCTGACAACCCTATCTGAGACCAAGGCTTTACGCTGAGTAACCCGCTGGGAAGGATAATTTTACGTGAATGAGAATTGGTATTCTTGCAATTAATACCCTAGTAGGGGCACTGTAATTTTTCTAGTCATGCTGGCATTTGGCGTGGGTGACTAAGTTAAGGGGTCGGTGTCATGAGCTTAATACAATTCAATAGCTACTGCTATAATATGAAATACCTGATTAATAGATTGTATGGCCACAATTCTATTAAACAATTGTGAATGATTTTTACGATGTGTTCAATTATGTATTGTTAAACCTATAGACTTGCTCAACCTTTGTGTTGATGTTTTTAAGCATGTATTTCAGGTACTTGAAGTTGTTGAATTGCGGAGCTTGCTGGAGAAGGATTGCGGAATTGCTTTTGTAGTAATTTGGTCTAAAACAGATTTCTTTCCCTATTGTCATAAACGTATAGTAAATGGTCAAGTATTTTGGTAAAAGATTTGTTGTCTTGATTAAGATCCTAGGGAAACCTATACGCTACTCTGGTATATTTTAAACTGATTTTACTTGGGATTGAAGGTTTTAGACATTGATATAAATTATTTCCATATTTATTCTTAAATATACTGTTTTTGGGTCATTTAAAGAGTTGTGAAATGAAGTTTGTGAATAACACCCAATTGTGTATTTTCCGCTGTGCAATGTAAATTGGGGGTGTTATAGATTGGTAACCAGAGCTTTTTAGTTATAGCGAATTAGGTCGATTTTTGAAAATGTCCTAAACTATAACTTTGGTGTCGAAAGTATTTTATAAAAGCAACACAACTTCTCTGCAAGGCTCCGGTAAGATTATTTATTTTTGATTATGCTTTGTTATTATAGATGTATCCCTTATAATTGTTGTGAATTCTTGAGTATTTATTAAGTAAATATTGCAATGAGGTATTGGTATTAATTAAAGGACGTGGAGTGCTTTCACCATAATTTCATCATAATTTCATTTTTATGAATATTGTATAATTATCATTTGCATTGCATCGCATACATATATATTTTGCATACGTAATTCATTTGCATTTGCATGACTATGCATTGTATATATATTTTTGAATAATGACCTTATGTACTTATGAATTTCTGTTATTTCAGAAAATGTCTGACATACCATATTACGTCAAGAATGGGGGATTTGCTGTAGGTCAATGGAGTTTGCAGAATTAGTATGTAGGTGATCATAAGATTTCAGGTGGATGGTTAGATTACGAGGATGATACGAATGATAAGAAAATTGTTGTATAATATGATAGTGATAATTATATGACTGAGAGTGAGATTGGAAGAACTGCGGTTAGAGCAGAAGTGAGAAGTTCTGGGACTAGTTTTGAGAAGTATCAGAAAGAGATAGATAGGCTTCGCAGATTAAGTGAATATGTAGCTTATCTTGGTCTGTATCTTGAACCACATTGGAAGTTTCAGGATAGTGAGGTGTATGCTAATTCTCATTATATGATAGATCCACCGTGTCAAGGAGGGATTTTGAAGTATGGATTTAGGAATCCACCATGTTTAGATCCAAAAGGGAGGTGCTGCAAGTTAGGACCAGATGAAGATGAAGCAGGAACGAGCCATGTTGGAGAAAGTGATGGACAACATCCTATAGAGTGATGTAGTGATGGATCTTTGTTGGATTTCAGTTTATGTATTATCATATTATATTTAGATTATTTAGATGTCGTGAGGTAGTATTGTGATGGATTATTATTATTGTTGTTGTTTAGGATGGTAAGGGTAAGTGACATTAGCGACAAGGTTTTGTTGCGATTTTCTTGGATTTATGGATGATATCTACTATTACCCTGTAGTATTTTGATGTGTATTTGTATCTTTTCTTTTGAGATGATTGTGGAATTTAGATAGTATTGTGTTGTTGGCGTATGTAGTATTCAAGTTATATCTTGATAAAAAGACCCTATTCTTTCTATCTCGATGTGTATACTCATTAAGTCTCTTTCGTATGTGATAACAATGGAAAGAGTTGAGTGAGATATGTTTCTGTCATTAGCAGGGATTCCTGTGTGTGTGACTGAGTATCTTGAAATATGTCTCCAAGGGTTGCCAACCATTAGGGTAGATTATATGATTGTGGGAATAGTTGTTAGATTGTTTGAGGCTGATAGTTCTGAGAAGAGACGAGATGCTGCTGAGATTGAAAATCCTGCTGTTTTAGTTGAAGATGCTGCTGAAACTGAAAATGCTGCTGAAACTGAAGATGCTGCTGAGATTGAAGATGCTATTGTTCCAGTTGGAGATGTTGCTGTTATTCTGCAAGATTTTAAAAGGATGTATGTGTGTTGAATTTTTAGGAATGAGAAGAGATGCGGTGAAGAGTGACGTACGACTATTAATGGTAATTGGAAAGGTGCAATTATATTGATAAGTTCTAGTAACTGATGGATGTTTAATATATCGATAGTCATTTGGGAATGTTCAACTCGACGAAAAGAGATGGTAATTTAAATATTGATACTGATTCGAAATTAAGTGTGGCAGAAAAGGGTAAAGGAATGGTATTGTTGCAAATGACAATAAGGAATAGGAATTTATTTCCTCTGATAGAAGTTAAACTTGGAATTTAATAGTATAAGATAAGAAGAGATGGTATTCAAGCAGTTACTATAAATCGGGTAAACAGGAGGAAGTATGATGTGTAGATCACATATATTTTATACCACTTAAGTAATTATCTAATTACTTGACGTAAGTACAGACCAGCTGGAGGTCGAGCTGCTGAAGGAATAACAAGGAGTGTAGTATAGGAATTGGTATTTCTGTGGTAATGGAATATTTTCATTTCGGTAAAAGAGATTGAATAAAGGAATTATTCAGATAATGGAAGATCAATATGAAGGGAATGTTGCTGCTATTACCGCCTATATTTTAGAAATGCAGATAAGATTTGAGATTTAGATGTAGTAATTTGTATATTCTTATCTGGTAATCATTGAGTTAGAATTTTATTGAAATACTAAAAGTGTTATTGATGGTGTATTAAATTCTGAAGGTGTTATTGAGGATATATCGAGATTTGAAGATGTTAGATTTTAGCAGACTTGAGGAAGAGAAATCAACAAGAATTTATGATTGGTTGAAATGAGAAATTCACCGACGGAAGACTAATATATATATATATATATATATATATATTAAGGAAATATTTTTTAGTTTATGGAATTAAGAAGTATAGCGCAATCAACTGAACCAGAGTTGTGAGAAAGTTAACCAGGATAAGGATGAATATCATAGGATATGATAAATAAAGGTGGAAATAATTAAATTGGAATGTTGTTGAACATTGAGTACTGATTTCAGGGAGTAATCAGTGGAATTTCTATTGACGATTTTATTGGTCGATGATGAGAAGGTATGTAGTAGGAAACTATAATAAGTCGAATTTTCTGTGCGCTTTACTAGTAGTAGTCGGAAAAGAATGAGAAGATGAGTTAGTACTTGAGGATACTATGTGATTGTTCTGCGGAATCGTAGAGTTCACTGTCGTCATGGGAAAAAGGAAGCTTTGTGTTAGCTTGGTGATAGGAGTTATGCAATCTGATTGTATATTTTATTATATGGCATTATCAGGAAATTGAGGATGGTAATATGATTGATTGTAAGGATTGGCAGATGAGACAATAAGGATAATCTGATTTGACTGGAAGGGTAAGTCATCAGAGAAGTAATAACGGAAGAAAGTAAAGAAGCTGGATGTTTTGTGAATGAGATGATTGCTGTGAGGTTGAACAAACTGAGCACCAGAAATCGGTGTCCAATATTTGATTGTGAATGTTTAGTGTGATGATTAGATGATTGAAGGAGAGAAAAATATTCCCTAACAATTGGAAAAATGTTATTAAGGAGAAATGGTATGTAAAATTCTTTGGATAAGAATTTTAGTTGAAGTAATATAGATATTTTAGAATGTGCAATCTATGGCTGAAGTGATCGTAAAAATCTGACTAGATTGAAACGATTGAGGCTTTGTTGATACCAACGAAACCGACCGAAGCTTGTAAATTCCTTTGTGTAAGCTGGGTATTATCGGAGGTTTATCAGGAGGTTTTCACTGATTGTTGAACCAAGGATAAAGCTGACAAAGAAGAACTAAATGTGTGAAATCCATTCATATGTCTAAGTTATAGTTTTGAGATCTGATTTTGTAGTTGAGGAAGTTGTTTATGAACGCTGATGATAGATTGAAGTTTTGTGCCTGTATAGTTAGTATTGGAGGAATCTGAAGGAATTATAGAGCTGCGATGATGATATTTGGATAATATCAAATGTAAAGAAAAGCAATAGTAGTGTGTTGACTTGAATAAAGAAGTGTAACGGGATTTATATGATCATGAGATTGGACATTGTGGTATTTGTTTTGGGATTGAAAAGTATTACTTGTATGAAATCAAGTATGAAGAAAATAAGAATAAGAAGGACTTGTGTATAAATGCCATTCGGGGATTTTAAAGGAAGAGGAATTAAGGATTACTTAATGTGACGGGGAAAATAATAATCGATAAATTTTAGATGGGATATGTTATAGTTCTGTATTATGAAGTATGTTTCAGATTATGAAGGATGAGTGTGGATACTGTCACGATCAACTAGTGAGTATTTAGTAAGGAGGAGAAAGAAAAGAGCTTATAAAGTTTCTGAAGTAATTGAGAATTGACTCTTAAGTTTTGAGATAATTGGAATATTGATAGCAACAAGCAGAATGGATGGAATGGAAAGAACCTTAGAATTGAATTGGTAAACTAATGAAAAAGGAATGTCAAAGAAGGAAGATCAACATATTGTTGGAAATTTTAAAATAGAATGGTAATAGAAATGAGAAAGTTGAGATGTATGTTTTTGTGGGACAAAAACGGTTATTGTGATTATTTAATTTTTCTCCTATTAGATCAGAGAGTATGTTAAGAATGCAAGGAACAGTGGTGAATGAATTGTTCAGATTAAAAAAAGAGAGAATTTAATTATTCTTAGAGTGCTGAGAGTGTCGCATGTAGTATTGAAGGGATTTTACAAATTGAAGTATTAATACAGTATGGTTGGAATAAAATTTATTACGATATCAGGAAATGATTTGAGCATTATACATTTCAGATTTGAATATATGAGGCTAACGGAGTTATTTAAACAGTAATATGGTATGAAGAAGATGTAATAATGTACCATGGAAGGTACAGTAATTCAGTGATCTAGCAAGCACTACACTCGGGACATATAGATTGTTAGAAATAATGAAAGTGGAAAATGAGAACGGAAAGTATTTAAGTGACTAGATAGAATTATGGATAATCTCATTGTATTTAGTTTGAGTGTAACCTCAGGACATAGAGGCAGAGTAAATTTTTGAATACTGGAAATCACTGTGATAAAGTATGAGCATTGAATAAGGTTTGAACATATTATATGTGAACCAGAGATTGTGATTGACTTTTTGATTTTAGAGATTTCTAAAGAAAGTGTGAAGAATTGAGTTAAGAAGGAATATTGCGTATTTTCGGAAAGCAATGGACAGAGTGAAAGGATGAATTGAACGATGGTAATTGAAAGTTGGTATCAATCACATCAACATATAATAGAAACTTGGGATGATGATATCTTAATATTTTACTATGAGGACTAATGGAAACTAGTGAAGATGGAATCTTTATGCGATGATAATCGTCATACCAGTAGTTAAGAGGTGTAATCTGACAACTTGAATCACAACTATGTATGTTGTCAGATTATTGGGGCAGGAATGAAACTGAGAAAGTGATGCAGAAGGAGTATGAATGATGAAGGAATATTAGCATAATAGAAGGTGAAATTGAAAGTTGAAGTGTAGTAATAGTTGTGGATATGGTGATATCATAAGAAGTGAGCTGGACTGGTGTAAAAGACGTGAGTATCTCTTGAGGATAAGAGGTCACGTTGACTCTAGAAGTGAGGAAGTGCGAGTGTGAGGCGGGTTGAGTGCCGGGACGTCGCTCTCTTTTTGTAGGGTAGGATGTAACAACCCAATATCGTGGTCATTATTTAATTATATTTTTACGTATATTTTTGAAAATTTTGACGAGGTTGATTATTACGACGATTGGTAATTTGATTTGGATGATGTTGAAATTTTATTTTTACGTTTTGACGAGTTGCGAGGATTATTAGTGATGACGATATCGACGGATGCCCGAGAAATTTTATGTTTTATTTTAAACATGTCGATGTTTAATATTTTGACGTTTTTATTTTAATGTCGTATTAAGTTGTGTCGGGACTATATAATATCATATTTTGTGTGTGTTTTAAGTTTTGAGGAGCATTTTTATGAAACCTGAGACCCGTAAAATTTTTCAAAAGTGACTAATAGTCATTTCACGCTTTTTAACGAAGTATTTGTACTTTGGTCCACAAGAATCACAATTGGCAAAAACTACCCTAAACTTTTCTCATATAAAATGAAAAATTACACCACAAACACACACGCAATCACAACACATGCAAAATGTTTCTCTCCCCTCCTCTCTCCCTTTCTTCCTGTCCACCCCACACAACACAAACACCCCTTGATTTTCAAAATTTAGCTTGAATCTCTTAAAAACAATCAAAGACCCATTCCTTGTTTTTGATTCTCTATCCATTGGTATGAAAATCTTACACATGCATTGACATTTTTGAAAAACCCATTTTTGGATGAAAATGTTGTTGTTTGATCTTAAATTGTTGTTGTATGTAGGTGTTTATGTTTATATATATATATTAGTCTTTATGATTGCATGTTTATATTTTTGAGTTAGGTTTTTATGAATTAATCATCTAGGATGATTTAGTGTGATATGATATAAACTAGTAGTGTAAAAATGATTATAGTGGTAAAAATAGGGTTAAAATGTGGTGAAAATTTTATTTTGAGTGATATTTAAATATATATTTTATAACAGATTATTAAAGTTAATTTTCTGAAAATATGAGTTTGAGTTTGAGATGAACGAACTAGATATTGTTATAGAGGATGTTTTTAGCTTCGTTTTGATATAAGATAGAGCTTCTAGCTCCAAACGAGCGAAAAGTTACGTTAGTTTGATTATTTCGTGTACCGGGAGACGAGTACCGACACAATATATAATTGTTGTCGATATTTGGATCGAATCTCGGGGACTATAAAAAGGATTTTTAAATATGTCATGGACTGATTTTGAATGTTAAGTATGAGGATGTCGAGTTATTTTCAAAGTTGAGTGTCGGTGTTATAAACGGAGAAAAATAAATGTGTTAAAAGACTATATGAATTGTTAACGTAAAACTGTCCGGTTTTTGTAGTTCAAAGATGTGTCGGGCAGGGAACTTTAAATGTGAAATCTTTTGGTGAGTTTTTAACAGGTCTTTCTATATATAGTAAGTGAAGTTTCTTATTAGTATCATAAAAATTTGACGTGTTTAAGTAGGGTAAATGAGCTTGTATATTTGGTGTGTACCGGCAAATTTTTATCGAAGGAACTAACTAATAGAATAAACATATAGAATGAAATAAAAAGGTCACTTGTATTATTTTCATTTTGGATTGGTTTTGATTTTATGCATTTGAATTTGATATTACTATGTATGGATTTTACTCGAGTTTATTATTGATAAACGCGTCTTATTTGATAGGTTGCGGTTTTTGTGTTTACCGGGCATCAACTATCGTCGAAGATCGTCTTACTACTGCTATTACTTCAGGTGAGTCTATAGCCTCGCTTTCTACTTGTTTTAATGATTTTAAAACCCGCGAGGGGGATACATGCTATTTGAAGTAAAATGAACACATGTCATGAGTAATTTTTGGACCCGATGTTGCCTTTGTTGCATTTGATGAAATGAATTGTATAAGTACCTTATTGCAAAAGACCCTAAATTCATGAGTCGTTAACTATCTTCTGACTTGATGTTGCGAGTTGGGAATAGCCGCTTATTCTAATAATAGTACTATTGGGCTGACAACCCTATCTGAGACCTGGGTTTTACGGTGAGTAACCCGTTGGGAAGGATAATTTTACGTGAATGAGAATTAGTATTCTTGCAATTAATACCCTAGTAGGGGGGCACTGGTAATTTTTCTAATCATGCTGGCATTTGGCGTGGGTGACTAAGTTATGGGGTCGGTGTCATGAGCTTAATACAATTCAATAGCTACTGCTATAATATGAAATACCTGATTAATAGATTGTATGGCCACAATTCTATTAAACAATTGTGAATGATTTTTACAATGTGTTCGGTTATGTTTTGTTAAACCTATAGACTTGCTCAACCTTTGTGTTGATGTTTTTAAGCATGTATTTCAGGTACTTGAAGTTGTTGAATTGTGGAGCTTGCTGGAGAAGGATTGCGGAATTGCTTTTGTAGTAATTTGGTCTAAAACAGATTTCTTTCCCTATTGTCATAAACGTATAGTAAATGGTCAAGTATTTTGGTAAAAGGTTTGTTGTCTTGATTAAGATCCTAGGGACACCTTTACGCCACTCTGATATATTTTAAACTGATTTTACTTGGGATTGGGGTCATTTAAAGAGTTGTTAAATGAAGTTTGTGAATAACACCCAATTGTGTATTTTCCGCTGCGCAATGTAATTTGGGGGTGTTATATAAGGTGAATTTTCCAATTCAGCAAATCTTAATGTAACAACCCAAAAATCGTGGTAATATTTAATTATATTTTTAAGTATATTTCTGAAATTTTTGACGAGGTTGATTATTATGACGATTTGGTAATTTGATTTGGATGATGATTGAAATTTTATTTTTACGTTTTGACGAGTTGCGAGGATTATTAGTGATGACGATATCGACGGATGCACGAGAAATTTTATGTTTTATTTTAAACATGTCGATGTTTAATATTTTGACGTTTTTATTTTAATGTCGTATTAAGTCGTGCCGGGACTATATAATATCATATTTTGTGTGCGTTTTAAGTTTTGAGAAGCATTTTTATGAAACCCGAGACCCGTAAAAATTTACAAAAGTGACTAATAGTCATTTCCCGCTTTTTAACAAAGTATTTACACTTTTGTCCAAAAGAATCACAATTGGCAAAAAATACCCTAAACTTTTTCCATATAAAATAGAAAATTAAAACAAATAAACACACACGCAAATTCACCACCACCAAAATTATTTCTCTCCCCTCCCTCTCCTTTCTTTTCCGTCAACCACACCACCACCAAAATCACCATTTCACAAATTTTGAGCTTGAATCTTTAAAAAGCAATCAAAGTCCCATCTTAATTACTTGATTCTCCATCTTTTGGTATGAAATTTAGCTACATGCATTAACATTTTTATAAAACCCATTTTTGGATGAAATTCTTGATGTTTGATTTTAAATTCTTGTTATATGTAGGTGTTTATGTTCATATGTATATGTTTTATTGATTGCATGTTATTATTTTTGAGTTTCGTTTTTATGATTTGATTATCTAGGATGATATAAGGTGTTATGATATGAACTAGTAGTGTAGGAATGATTATAGTGGTAAAAATGAGGTTAAAATATGGTGAAAAATTAATTTTGAGTAATTTTTAAACATGTATTTTTAAGCAGATTATTAAAAGTAATTTTCTGAAAATATGAGTTTGAGTTTGAGATGAACTAGTTAGATATTGTTGTAGAGGAAGTTTTTACCTTCGTTTTGGTATAAGGTAGGACTTGTAGCTCCAAACGAGCGAAAAGTTACGTTAGTTTGATTATTTCGTGTACCGGGAGACGAGTACCGACACAATATATAATTGTTGTCGATATTTGGATCGAATCTCGGGGACTATAAAATGGATTTTGAAATGTGTTAAGGACTGATTTTTAAGGTTAAGTATGAGGATGTCGAGTTATTTTCAAAGTTGAGTGTCGGTTTCATAAACGGAGAAAAATAAATGTGTTAAAAGACTATAAGTATTGTTGACGTAAAACTGTCCGGTTTTTGTAGTTCAAAGATGAGTCGGGCAGGGAACTTTATATGTAAAATCTTTTGATGAGTTTTTAACAGGGCTTTCTATATATAGTAAGTGAAGTTTCTGATTAGTATCATAAAAATTTGACGTGTTTAAGTGGGGTAAATGAGCTTGTACATTTGGTGTGTACCGGCAGATTTTTCATCGAAGAAGTCAACTAATAGTAAACATATAGAATGGAATAAAAGGGCACTTGTATTATTTTTATTTTGGATTGGTTTTGATTTTATGATTTTGAATTTGATATTATTAAGTATGGATTTTTATTCGGGTTATTATTGATGAACGCGCCTTATTTGATAGGTTGCGGTTTTTGTGTTTACCGGGCATCAACTATCGACGAAGATCGTCATACTACTGCTATTACTACATGTGAGTCTATAGCCTCGCTTTCTACTTGTTTTAATGATTTTAAAACCCGCGAGGGGGATACATGCTATTTGAAGTAAAATGAACACATGTCATGAGTAATTGTTGGACCCGATGTTGCCTTTGATGAAATGAATTATATAAGTACCTAATTGCATAAGACCCTAAATTCATGAGCCGTTAACTATCTTCTGACTTGATGTTGCGAGTTGGGAATAGCCGCTTATTCTAATAATAGTACTATTGGGCTGACAACCCTATCTGAGACCAGGGCTTTACGCTGAGTAACCCACTGGGAATGATAATTTTACGTGAATGAGAATTGGTATTCTTGCATTTAATACCCTAGTAGGAGCACTAGTAATTTTTCTAGTCATGCTGGCATTTGGCGTGGGTGACTAAGTTAAGGGGTCGGTGTCATGAGCTTAATACAATTCGATAGCTATTGCTATCATATGTTATACCTGACTGATAGATTGTATGGCCACAATTCTATTAAACAATTGTGAATGATTTTTACGATGTGTTCAATTATGATTTTGTATAACCTATAGACTTGCTCAACCTTTGTATTGATGATTTTAAGCATGTATTTCAGGTACTTGAAGTTGTTGATTGCGGAGCTTGCTAGAGAAGGATTGCGGGATTGCTTTTGTAGTAATTTGGTCTTAAACGGATTTCTTTCCCTATTGTCGTAAACTTATAGTAAATGGTCAAATATTTTGGTAAAAGGTTTATTGTTTGATTAAGATCCTAGGGGAACCTGTACGCTACTCTGATATATTTTAACTGATTTTACTTGGGATTGAAGGTTTTAGACATTGATTTAATTTATTTCCATATTTATTCTTAAATATACTGTTTTTGGGTCATTTAAAGAGTTGTGAAATGAAGTTTGTAAATAACACCCAATTGTGTATTTTCCGCTGCGCAATGTAAATTGGGGGTGTTAAAGATTGGTAACCAGAGCTTTTTAGTTATAGCGAATTAGGTCGATTTTTGAAAATGTCCTAAACTATAACTTTGGTGTCGAAAGTATTTTATAAAAGCAACGCAACTTCTCGGCAAGGCTCCGGTAAGATTATTTATTTTTGTTATGCTTTGTTATTATATATGTATCCCTTATAATTGTTGTGAATTCTTGAGTACTTATTAAGTAAATACTGCAATGAGGTATTGGTATTAATGAAAGGACGTGGAGTGCTTTCACCATAATTTCATCATAATTTCATTTTTATGAATATTGTATAATTATTATTTGCAATGCATTGCAATCGCATACATATATTTGGCATACATAAATTATTTGCATTTGCATAATCATTGCATCGCATACATATATATTTTGCATACAGAATTCATTTGCATTTGCATAGTTATGCATCGCATATATATTTTTGAATAATGACCTTATGTACTTTTGAATTTTTTGTGATTTCAGAAAATGTCTGACATACCATATTACGTCAAGAATGGGGGATTTGTTGTAGGTCAATGGAGTTTGCAGAATCAGTATGTAGGTGATCATAAGATTTCAGGTGGATGGTTAGATTACGAGGATGATACGAATGATAAGAAAAATGTTGTAGAATCTGATAGTGATAATTATTTGACTGAGAGTGAGGTCGGAAGAACTGAGGTTAGAGCAGAAGTGAGAAGTTATGGAACTGATTTTGAGAAGTATCAGAGAGAGATAGATAGGCTTCGCAGGTTAATTGAATATGTAGATCATGTTGGGCCGTATCTTGAGCCACATTGGAAGTTTCAGGATAGTGAGGTGTATGCTAATACTCATTATATGATAGATTCGCCGTGTCAAGGAGGAATTTTGAAGTATGGATTTAGGGATCCACCGTGTTTAGATCCAAAAGGGAGGTGCTGCAAGTTAGGACCAGTTGAAGATGAAGCAGGAACGAGCCAAGTTGGAGAAAGTGATGGACCACATCCGATGGAGTGATGTAGTGATGGATTGTTGTTGTATTTCAATTTATGTATTATTATGTTGTGTTGTATTTGGATTATCTAGATGTTGTGAGGTAGTATTGTGATGGATTATTATTATTGTTGTTGTTTAGGATGGTAAGGGTAAGTGACATTAGCAACAAGGTTTTGTTGCGATTTTCTTGGATTTATGGATGATATCTACTATTACCCTGTAGTATTTTGATGTGTATTTGTATCTTTTCTTTTGAGATGATTGTGGAATTTAGATAGTATTGTGTTGTTGGCGTATGTAGTATTCAAGTTATATCTTGATAAAAAGACCCTATTCTTTCTATCTCGATGTGTATACTCATTAAGTCTCTTTCGTATGTGATAACAATGGAAAGAGTTGAGTGAGATATGTTTCTGTCATTAGCAGGGATTCCTGTGTGTGTGACTGAGTATCTTGAAATATGTCTCTAAGGGTTGCCAACCATTAAGGTAGATTATATGATTGTGGGAATAGTTGTTAGATTGTTTGAGGCTGATAGTTCTGAGAAGAGACGAGATGCTGCTGAGATTGAAAATCATGCTGTATTAGTTAAAGATGCTGCTGAAACAGAAGATGCTGCTGAGATTGAAGATGTTGCTGAGACTGAAGATGCTGCTGAGATTGAAGATGCTGCTGTTCCAGTTAGAGATGTTGCTGTTATTCTGTAAGGTTTTAAAAGGATGTATGTGTGTTGAATTATTAGGAATGAGAAGAGATGCGGTGAAGAGTGCCGTACGACTATTGATGGTAATTGGAAAGGTGCAACTATATGGGTAAGTTCGAGTAACTGATGGATGTTTAATATATCGATAGTCATTTGGGAATGTTCAACCAGACGAAAAGAGATGGTAATTTAAAGATTGATCCTGATTCAGAAATTAAGTGTGGCAGAAAAGGATAAAGGAATGGTATTGTTGCGAATGACAATAAGGAATAGGAATTTATTTCCTCTAATAGAAGGTAAACTGGAATTTAATAGTCTAAGATAAGAAGAGATGGTATTCAAGCATTTACTATAAATCGGGTAAGCAGGAGGAAGTATGCTGTGTAGATCACATGTATTTTATACCACTTAAGTAATTATCTATTTACTTGATGTAAGTACGGACTAGCTGGAGGTCGAGCTGCTGAAGGAATAACAAGGAGTGTATTATAGGAATAGGTATTTCTGTGGGAATGAAATGTTTTCATTTCGGTAAAGGAGATTGAATAAAGGAATTATTCAGATAATGGAAGATCAATATGAAGGGAATGTTGTGGCTATTACAGCCTATATTTTGGAAATGCTGATAAGATTTGAGATTTAGATGCAGTAAATGGTTTATTCTTATCTGGTAATTATTGAGTTAGAATTTTATTAAATTCTGAAGGTGTTATTGATGGTGTATTAAATTCTGAAGGTGTTATTGAGGATATATTGAGTTTTGAAGATGATAGATCTTAGCTGACTCGAGGACGAGAAATCAACAAGAAATTTCGATTGGTTGAAATGAGAAATTCACTAACGGAAGAATAATATATATATATATATATATATATATATATATATATATATATATATATATATATATATATATATATATATATATATATATATATATATATATATAAAGGAAATATTTTCTGAGCTTATGGAATTAAGAAGTATAGCGCAACTAATTGAACTAGAGTTGTGAAAGTTAACCGGGATAAGGATGAATATCATAGGATATGATAAATAAAGGTGGAAAGATTTAAATTGGAATGTTGTTGAACATTGAGTACTGATTTCAGGGAGTAATCAGTGGAATTTCTATTTGACGATTTTATTGGTCAATGATGAGAAGGTATGTAGTAGGAAACTACAATAAGCCGAATTTA
The DNA here is from genome assembly GCA_025667525.1 of Glebionis coronaria. Classification (NCBI taxonomy): domain Eukaryota; kingdom Viridiplantae; phylum Streptophyta; class Magnoliopsida; order Asterales; family Asteraceae; genus Glebionis; species Glebionis coronaria. The sequence continues at coordinate 401,953,961 of CM046882.1, read as the reverse complement.
CTGTGCACTTTACTAGTAGTAGTTGGAAAGAATGAGAAGATGGGTTAGTACTTAAGGATACTATGTGATTTTCTACGAAATCGTAGAGTTCACTGTCGTCATGGGAAAAAGGAAGCTTTGTGTTAGCTTGGTGATAGGAGTTACGCAATCTGATTGTATATTTTATTATATGGCATAATCAAGAAGTTGAGGATGGTAATATGATTGATTGTAAGGATTGACAGATGAGACAATAAGGATAATCTGATTCGACTGGAAGGGTAAGTCGTCAGGGAAGTAATATCGGAAGAAAGTAAAGAAGATGGATGTTTCGTGAATCAGATAATTGCTGTGGGGTTGAACAAACTAAACACCAGATATCGGTGTCCATTATTGACTGTGAATGATCAGTATGATGAATAGATGATTGAAGGAAAGAAAAGTATTCTCTAACAATTGGAAAATTGTTTTTAAACAGGAATGGTGTGTAAAATTCTTTGGATACGAATATTAGTTGGAGTATTATAGATGTTTTAGAATGTGCAATCTATGGCTGAAGTGATCGTAAAAATCTGACTAGATTGAAACGATTGAGGCTTTGTCGATACCGACTGAAGCTTGTAAATTCCTTTGTGTAAGCTGAGTATTATCAGAGGTTTATCAGGAGGTTTTCATTGATTGTTGAACCAAGGATACAGCTGACAAAGAAGAACTAAATATATGAATGGAGGTAGATGTATAAATGGAGAATATATTTAGGTTGTGGTTGTGAGATCTGATTTTGTAGTTAACGAAGTTGTTTATGAACGCTGAGGATAGATTGAAGTTCTGTGCCTGTATAGTTAGTATTGGAGGAATCTGAAGGAATTATAGGTTGCGATGATGATATTTGGACAATATCAAGTGGAAAGGAAAGCAATAGTAGTGTGTTGACTTGAATAAAGAAGTGTAACAAGGTTTATATGATCATGAGATTGGACATTGTGGTATTTGTTTTGGGATTAAAAAGTATTACTTATATGGAATCAAGTATGAAGAAAATAAGAATAAGAAGGACTTGTGTATAAATGCCATTCGGGGATTTTAAGGAAGAGGACTTAAGGATTACAAAATGATGACTGAGAAATAATAATCGGTAAATTATAGATGGGATATATTTGTGTTGTGTATTACGAAGTATGTTTCAGATTATGAAAGATAAGTATGGATGCTTTCTCTATCGACTAGTGAGTATTTAGTAAAAAGGAGAAGGAAAAAAAACTTATAAAGTTTCTGAAGTAATTGAGATTTGACTCTTGAATTTTGAGATAATTGGAATATTGGTAGCAACAAGCAGAATGGATGGAATGGAAAGAAAGTTAGAATCAAGGTAATAAACTAATGGAAAAAGGAATATTAAAGGAAGAAGATCAACAGATTGTTGGAAATTTTGAAATAGAATGGTAATAGAAATGAGAAAGTAGAAATGTATGTTTTTGTGGGACAAAAAAAAACAAAAACAAAAACGGGTATTGTGATTATCTAAATTTTTCTTCTATTAGATCAGAGAGTGTGTTAAGAATGCAAGGACCAATAGTGAATGGATTGTTCAGATTAAACAGAGGATTTAACTATTCTTAGAATGCTGAGAGTGTCGCATGTAGTATTGAAGGGATTTTTCAAATTGAAGTATTGATACAATATGGTTGGAATAAAGTATATTACGATATCAGGAAGTGATTTGTCCATTATATATTTCAGATTTGAATATATGAGGCTAACGGAGTTATTTAAACAATATATGATATGAGAAAGATGTAATAATGTACTATGGAAGGTACAGTAATTCAGCATAGAGATTGTTAGAAATAATAAAGTGGAAAATGAGTATGGGAAGTATTTAAGTGACTGGTTAGAATTATGGATAATCTCATTGTATTTAGTTTGAGTGTAATCTCAGGACATAGAGGCAGAGCAATTTTTGAATACTGGAAATCGCTGTGATAAAAGTATGAGTATTGATTAAGGTTTGAACATAATATATGTAACCCAGAGATTGAGATTGACTTTTGGATATTAGAGATTTCTACAGAAAGTGCGAAGAATTGAGTTAAGAAGGAATATTGCGTGTTTTTGGAAACCAATGGGCAGAGTGAAAGGATGAATTGAACGATGGTAATAGAAACTTGAGATGATGATATCTAAATATTTCACTATGAGGACTAATGGAAACTAGTGAAGATGGAATCTTTATGCGATAATAATCATCATATCAGTAGTTAAGAGGTCTAATTTTAGAAAATACATAGTTGTGGTATATATATGTTGTCAGAGAGTTGTGGAATATGTATGTTGTCTGAATTGTGGGGTATGTTGTCAGAGTATTGGGGCCGGAATGAAACTGAGAAAGTGACGCAGAAGGAGTATGAATGATGAAGGAATATTAGCATAATAGGTGAAATTGAAAGTTGAAGTGTAGTAATAGTTGTGGATATGGTAATATCATAAGAATTGAGTTGGATTGGTGTGAAAGACGTGAGTATCTCTTGAGGATAAGAGGTCACATTGACTCTAGAAGTGAGGAAGTGCGAATGTTAGGCGGGTTGAGCGCCGCGACGTCGCTCTCTTTTAGGAGGGTAGGATGTAACAACCCAAAAATCGTGGTCATTATTTAATTATATTTTTACGTATATTTTTGAAATTTTTGACGAGGTTGATTATTATGACGATTTGGTAATTTGATTTGGATGATGATTGAAATTTTATTTTTACGTTTTGACGAGTTGCGAGAATTATTAGTGATGACGATATCGACGGATGCCCGAGAAATTTTACGTTTTATTTTAAACATGTCGATGTTTAATATTTTGACGTTTTTATTTTAATGTCGTATTAAGTCGTGTCGGGACTATATAATATCATATTTTGTGTGCGTTTTAAGTTTTGAGAAGCATTTTTATGAAACCCGAGACCCGTAAAAATTTTCAAAAGTGACTAATAGTCATTTATCGCTTTTTAACAAATTATTTACACTTTGGTCCAAAAGAATCACAACTGCCAAAAACTACCCTAAACTTTTTCCATATAAAATGGAAAATTAAAACAAATAAACACACATGCAAATTCACCACCACCAAAATTCTTTCTCTCCCCTCCCTCTCCTTTCTTTTCCGTCAACCACACCACCACCAAAATCACCATTTCACAAATTTTGAGCTTGAATCTTTAAAAAGCAATCAAAGTCCCATCTTAGTTACTTGATTCTCCATCTTTTGGTATGAAATTTAGTCACATGCATTAACATTTTTATAAAACCTATTTTTGGATGAAATTCTTGATGTTAGATCTTAAATTCTTGTTATATGTAGGTGTTTATGTTCATATGTATATGTTTTATTGATTGCATGTTATTATTTTTGAGTTTGGTTTTTATGATTTGATCATCTAGGATGATTTAAGGTGTTATGATATGAACTAGTAGTGTAGGAATGATTATAGTGGTAAAAATGAGGTTAAAATGTGGTGAAAAATTAATTTTGAGTAATTTTTAAACATGTATTTTTAAGCAGATTATTAAAAGTAATTTTCTAAAAATATGAGTTTGAGTTTGAGATGAACTAGTTAGATATTGTTGTAGAGGATGTTTTTACCTTCGTTTTGGTATAAGGTAGGACTTGTAGCTCCAAACGAGCGAAAAGTTACGTTAGTTTGATTATTTCATATACCGGGAGACGAGTACCGACACAATATATAATTGTTGTCGATATTTGGATCGAATCTCGGGGACTATAAAATGGATTTTGAAATGTGTCAAGGACTGATTTTTAAGGTTAAGTATGAGGATGTCGAGTTATTTTCAAAGTTGAGTGTCGGTTTCATAAACGGAGAAAAATAAATGTGTTAAAAGACTATAAGTATTGTTGACGTAAAACTGTCCGGTTTTTGTAGTTCAAAGATGAGTCGGGCAGGGAACTTTAAAAGTAAAATCTTTTGATGAGTTTTTAACAGGGCTTTCTATATATAGTAAGTGAAGTTTCTGATTAGTATCATAAAAATTTGACGTGTTTAAGTGGGGTAAATGAGCTTGTACATTTGGTGTGTACCGGCAGATTTTTTTATAGAAGAAGTCAACTAATAGTAAACATATAGAATGGAATAAAAGGGCACTTGTATTATTTTTATTTTGGATTGGTTTTGATTTTATGATTTTGAATTTGATATTATTAAGTATGAATTTTTATTCGGGTTATTATTGATGAACGCGCCTTATTTGATAGGTTGCGGTTTTTGTGTTTACCGGTATCAACTATCGTCGAAGATCGTCATACTACTGCTATTACTACAGGTGAGTCTATAGCCTCGCTTTCTACTTGTTTTAATGATTTTAAAACCCGCGAGGGGGATACATGCTATTTGAAGTAAAATGAACACATGTCATGAGTAATTGTTGGACCCGATGTTGCCTTTGATGAAATGAATTGTATAAGTACCTAATTGCATAAGACCCTAAATTCATGAGCCGTTAACTATCTTCTGACTTGATGTTGCGAGTTGGGAATAGCCGCTTATTCTAATAATAGTACTATTGGGCTGACAACCCTATCTGAGACCAGGCTTTACGCTGAGTAACCCGCTGGGAAGGATAATTTTACGTGAATGAGAATTGGTATTCTTGCAATTAATACCCTAGTAGGGGCACTGGTAATTTTTCTAGTCATGCTGGCATTTGGCGTGGGTGACTAAGTTAAGGGGTCGGTGTCATGAGCTTAATAAAATTCGATAGCTATTGCTATTATATATTATACCTGATTGATAGATTGTATGGCCACAATTCTATTAAACAATTGTGAATGATTTTTACGATGTGTTCAATTATGATTTTGTAAAACCTATAGACTTGCTCAACCTTTGTGTTGATGATTTTAAGCATGTATTTCAGGTACTTGAAGTTGTTGATTGCGGAGCTTGTTGGAGAAGGATTGCGGGATTGCTTTTGTAGTAATTTGGTCTAAAACGGATTTCTTTCCCTATTGTCGTAAACTTATAGTAAATGGTCAAATATTTTGGTAAAAGGTTTATTGTTTGATTAAGATCTTAGGGGAACCTGTACGCTACTCTGATATATTTTTAACTGATTTTACTTGGGATTGAAGGTTTTAGACATTGATTTAATTTATTTCCATATTTATTCTTAAATATACTGTTTTTGGTTCATTTAAAGAGTTGTGAAATGAAGTTTGTAAATAACACCCAATTGTGTATTTTCCGCTGCGCAATGTAAATTGGGGGTGTTAAACTTAATTTTCTAGTCTAACTCATCATAGAGACATGCTAAAAAGCAATAATAGACAAAGAAAACACACAAGAACTCAACAAACAAGATTTTGACCAAGATACATAGATCTAAAATAATATCGATGTTAGAGGTGTGTTAATCTAGACACATAGTCATGACACAATGATCCTCTATAGTTTAATTTTGTTCTTGCTATATCTGAGAGACTCATACATATGAATTATGTATGCTCGATATCAATAGCAAGAAGCCATGAAAAACGTTTTTAGAGTGAATTAACAATGCAAAAACATTTCTCGACTATTTCCGAGAGAACTTTGAGAATTTTGAAAAAGAGAAGAGGAATTTTCAAAAAGAGTTAAAGAGACACAAAGACTCAAAGAACGAAAAGACTCAAAAGAGAAAAATACTCGATTAATAAAAAGCGGAATTAAGGTATATGTTCCATTAAACCTAGACCTAGACGCAGGTAATTAAAAGGTTCCCTCTTAAGTGGCTTAGTGAAGATGTCGGCTAAGTTTTCTTCTGAGGGCACCTTCTTAATCGAAATGTTCCCCTTTTGAACATTATCCTTAAGGAAATGGTGGCGAATCTCTGTGTGCTTAGTTCGCGAATGTTGCACGGGATTCTTGCTAAGGTCTATTGCACCCTTATTGTCACACATGATGGTAAAATCATTGAGTGAAATCCCGTAATCAACAAGCGCTTGCTTCATCCATAGACCTTGTTGACAAGCTTCACCGGCACTCACATGCTCGGCTTCCGTGGTGGATATAGCAAGAGCGGTTTGTTTCTTGGAGAACCAAGAAGTTAAACAACAACCCATAAAGATACAAACTCCATTAGTGCTTTTCCGGTCCACATAGTCTCCCGCATGATCCGAGTACGCGTATACTATGGTTTTTACGCTGGTCCCTTTAGGATACCATAATCCTTAATTTATAGTGCCCTTAATGTGTCCAAAGATACGCTTAATCGCTTCAAGGTGAGAGGTTTTGGGAGCCTCTGGGAAGCGAGCACAAAGGCAAACACTAAACATGATATCCGGTCGACTCGTTAGGTACAACAAACTACCATTCATACCTCTATATTTGGTGTTGTATACCGACTCACAATCATCATCTACGGTGAGTTTAGTATCTGAGGCCATATGGGTCTTTATTGGTCTAGAGTCCTGATAACGACCTAATTATACATATTCAACCTATCATTATAATGCCACTTTGTAGTATGAATAAGAGCTTCCGATAATTAATATGTTGTGTTTTATATGCAGATATAATGTTTGAAGGAGCAAAGTGAAGATATACAAAGAAGGGGCCTCAATATGCAAATAAGCCAAAGTTATTGAAAGAAGATTCTGGATCACCCAGAAGTGCGGCGCACAAACTCAGAAGTGCGACGCACATTCTCGTCTCCCAAGTGTGGCGCACTTTCGGAGAAGTGCGACGCACATTTGACCCCAGACAGCACTATAAATAGAGGCCATTTCCACTCATTTTACACACACCTCTCTCTCTTAATACTCCATAGCTCGAGTATTTTAGCTCTCTTAGTAAATTTTCAGTATTATCCACTTTTGGGAGATACTTTTAACGAGAGTATTCCACTCTTCGATTCTTAGAGGAACGATACAATCGTGACACTTGTGTACTCGTTTATTCAATCTAATCTAAGTATGATGTTCTCTTACTCTTTTCCAATTGTTACTTTGATTACTATGTTAGGCTAAGCTATTTGTGACTATATGGGTATGTGACTATAATTAGTGATGATGCTATGATATGATCCTTTATAAATGATTTCAAGCTAATGTTGTAGAACCATTTTACCACCTCGTTCTACAAACCATATTTTATCTAAGTTGATTTGTTACGATAGTTTGGCATTGAGAAACGCAAATTGTTATAATAAGTTTTTTAGAACTTGTCTATGGTCATGAATCTTTGGTTGGAGAGATCCGCTTAGAAAATCGATAAAATATTGAACTTGTTGGCAACTTGTTTTAAGCTTAGTCGCTTAAATAAACATAAGTCTTGAATCAACCTAAGTAAATTGTGTAAAAACCGTTTTGACGAAAAAGAATTATCACGCGTTACCTACATAAACATATCTCGATCATTATTATCATCATCACGAACTTATACGAGCTATCCCATATTAGTCATACTTGTTATTATTGATATTACTTCAACTATTTATTTCTTCAATTATTATCTTGATTACCAAAATGAAACTAAGTCTCGACGAACGATCCTGGCTTACCACTACAAAGCTATATTACGAACGAAAGGGTATACTTGCCCGTGTTTGTCTTCTTGTCCCTTGTTTTGTCTAAACCTTGTAATATAAATTTAAAACTTGCAAAAGAACATCAAGTCCTCTAATCCAAATTTCTTTAGCATTTCTTTAACGTAATTAGATTGATTAAAGAAAATACCATCGTACATTTGTCTAATTTGAAGTCCTAAAAAGAAGTTAAGTTCTCCTATCATGCTTATTTCAAACTCGTCATGCATGATTTTGGCAAAGTCATCACACAAGCTTGGACAAGTTGAACCAAATATAATGTCATCAACATATATTTGTATGATTATGATGTAAGAACCTTTCTTCTTTGTGAAGAGTGTATTGTCTACCATCCCATGGTATACTCATGTTTTACAAGAAATGCTTTAAGTCTATCATACCAAGCTTTGGGTGCTTGTTTAAGACCATAAAGAGCTTTCTTAAGCTTGTAAACATGATCCGGTTTCTCAAACCAATGAATTCGGGAGGTTGAGCCACATATACCTCCTCATTGATCAAACCGTTAAGAAACACACTCTTTACATCCATTTGTTGAAGCTTAAAATCTAATGTACAAGAATAAACTAAAATGATCCTAATGGACTCTAACCTTGATGTCGGTGCATGTAACACCCCCATTTTTACCTTTACGCATCGGAATAATATTTTGAGGTGTATTACTTCATGATATGATAGCAGAGTGATAGAAAACAGCTCAAAAGAGTATTTAAATAAGTTTCATTTATTCTTTATAAATTTATCATTCAAAATCAGAGATTTTCAATAAAAACAACTATACATACGTTATACATTACAGGTTCTCGAGATCTAGAAAATAGGTTTGAATGACAAAATCTTCCAAGATTATATCTCTCCACGTCATTAGTATGCTGCTCCATGCTATCAATTTTAATACCTTAAATATATGCTTAAAGTCAACACAAAGGTTGAGTGAATTCATAGGTTTTAAAATCAGTTTGAATACAAGACCTTTTTCCTGAGCTACATTGTTATTTGCTCGTAAGTTTGAATAAAATGATGATTTAATTGCACTAAGCTCATGATACCACGACTAGACATAGGAACCAATAGTTTGCCCTTATGAGGAAGTCTGCCAAACTATCTTTGTTTGCAAAATAAAGTATGTCTGTTTAACCACAGAGGTGCTAGCAAGTGCGACTTGCCCAGACAGGAGATGTCAGTGTCAAATAGTACTATTTATGATATTAGCGCGCATTTTGAGAAATGATTAGCGGTTCACAATTAAAAAGTGACTTTCATAGGCAGCAGTAAACATAGTGTCAACGAATCATATCTGGAAAGCATACCAAAAACAATTGTATTCCATTTTTAGCATACATCCCCCTCACGGGTTTTAAAATCATTTAGAAATTAGTACACTTTAGTGAGGCTATGAACTCACCTTATGTCCAGTAATCTTGTTGGGTTTATGTCACACATATCAAACTTGAGCTAACAAACAAGAACGTAGTCTCACACCAACCTGTTTTAACATAATTGGTATGGTATTAAGTTTTTAATCTTTTGATCAATCTCTTTAAGCATTTGGTTATGATTTCTTTAATTATGATTTGATTGTAATTCTAGCACCATTGTTTGGGCCATCATACTCAGAAGCCATTCTATAAACGTTTGAGGAGCGATGGCACTTTAAATCGTAAACCCAATCACTCAGTCAGAACGTAATATCGAGATGGAACATCTTTATACAAAGATCCCTACTAACATGTGATATGAGCAAAAACTCATATCAATTTATCAACAAATCACCCTAAAACACAATAAAAATACCTAAACTTTATGCTATAAAGCGGAATTATGTGGTATGTTTTGTGTTTGTGCTCAAATAGGTAAGAAGGATACATTTTCAAGCAAACAAAGGAAAATCAAGCTTAATTTGATGAAAAAGACAAAGAAGGATCAAAAGTGACAAGACTTTGAAGACAAAGGACCTATCTTGACAATCTGCCAAAGATGAAGGACCAAAAGTGTAAATACGAAAAAGTCAAGATCAAAGTCAAATCTGGTCAATTATCAAGTCAACTCAGTCAAAGGAGCTTTTTGATCAAGTTTGCAAGTGTAAGGACTTAAATTGCCAAAAGAATGAAGTTACTAGCTCAAAAATACATTCTGCCAAGTTAGAGGATTGATTCTGCCATTTTTGGAAAGTTAAACTGAGCTTGATCCGTGTGATATGCTTTTGGCCAATGAGAAGTGAGGAATAAATTGCCCAGGATTGCCAAATCACCTCATTTATTACCCACTAGCCGCCAAGCATTGATTGGCCAGTATCACAACAGTGCAAACGCACTAACTCTCTCTCAGCCAATGGAAAAGCGCCATGCAATAATCAAATTATCCATTTTGGATAATGATCCGTGTGAACTTCCCATAGCCAATGAAATCCTGCCACGTGTCATCTTCTTCAACGCATATTGCTAGAATCGTTCTTGAGCTAGAAGCAATTTCAGGAGATGGTATAAACATGAAACTTGCTCGTTTTTTAGAGACGAATCCAATGATCACAACCAATTACACTCAAGATCAATAACAAAGAAAACCCCAAATGTGTTCATCACCTACAAAATCTAATTGAGCTGAATTGTACACGTGGAAGTTTCTGATTGGATCCAACATGTCACCAACCCCAACCACTTCACTCATGCAGTCTATAAATACCATGGATTGTTCTCATTTCTTGTGTTGTAGAAAAAGTGTGAAATCACACAATTTTAGTTTTTCTCTCATCCTTCTTAGTTGTAGCTTAACAACTCAAGAGTCTGACACACTCTTGAGCCTGTTATAGTTAGTTGTAACAGATTACCAACCTTGTAACTACTTTTCAATTCAATCAAAATAAATTTCCATTTTTCCCTCCAAATTCTCATACTTCTCTACTGTTCATACCTGCTTCATTGATACCTTTTGTTGCTGATATTGGTTAGTTATGATCAATACTTGATCCTAATTGGCTAGTTTGAAGATTGTAGCTGTTGTACCTGTTTATTCATCCAGTTCCAGTTCTAGCAGATTTTAAAGAGTTCAAGTCCATTAATGGAGAATTTGATGATTCATAGCTGTTGATTAGTTGTTGATTAGTGTGTTCTAGTGCTAAGGTGGTGGTTAGCACTAGATTAGAGAGCTCAGCGCTCCTCTACTCCCCAAAGGAGGCCTTAGCTAAAGGTTTTTACTTTCTGAGTTACAAGTTCCACTAAATTGTTGAATGCCTGTTTCATTCCTAGTTAATTCTACTTGAGTGCATGATAAAATGTGTTTTGGACTGTTATTGATCTGATCTCAGCGTTGTTGTAGCCTAATTGTAGCTTAATCTTGCTTATAGCTTTCATACTTGTCCTGTTTTTCAGCTTTTATCAGTAACATTAGCCTTTATAGTCATTTTGGGTTCTAGTTGTTGTAACTGCTTGTTTCTAGTTCTAATACACTTCATAACAGCTATTGAACTTAGTTTGTTATAGCTCTTTACTCAGTTTAATCATTAGCTCAATAATCCTTCATAAAAGTTTCAAATATATCAGAAAAGTTGTGTTTGGCATTAGCTTTTAATTGATTTTCAAGTATTAGTTTTTGGCAAACTTCTGTTCAATTCTAGTCAACAAGTCATAACAATTAGTTTTGAGTCACTTTTAAGTCAAGTATTTGGTCAAAAAGGCAAAAGGTCATAAAAAAGTTTGGGTCAGTTTTATTCAAGCATAGTTTCAGAAAGTTGTGATTTTGATTTGACTGACATTTCTTTGTTACTTGATGAAATATTGTGAAACCAAGTCTCATTTCTCACTCAACATATGAACTTTCAATTTGTATAAGGAACTGTACAGTATCAAGAATTGAGTTTGTAATAAGCCAAAGTTTAAGATCAAGAGCAAATGCAAGTTTCTGTAACTTGGGCAAACTGATTTTTCATATTTCCATTTCTACTTCAATAACTAGCTAATTTTCTTTCACAATTTCATTCCAAAAGTGTTCCTGGATAGATTTTGAGATTTTGGGCTTATTGAAATTTCTGGTCAACGAAAGTCAACATAAGCACAATTTTAGCTTATTTTCAAATTCATGGCTTATTACTTGATCATTTTCATTGAGACTTGATTTCCCGTCTTTCTTTTGAGCTTATTAACAATAATTTCCATTAAAATCTAGTTGTGCAAGTCTAGCTTAATTGGTAGCTTATTTTGTGCTTATTGGATTCAGCTTATCAGAGTTTTAGTTACTTTCAGCCAGATTCCTTGGATAGCAACTTGTTTGGTCAAATTTGGTTGAGAGATAAGCTCAAACGAGCTTATTGAAGTGTTAAACCCGTTTTTGGTAAAATGGTTTTCAAAATTGCCATTTAGTCCTTGAAGTAGTAATCAGTTTTAAAACTAGGCTAATCTTTCCAAGTAATTAGGGTTTTCAAGTTTTCAGTCCCTACATTTTCAGATTTGTTCAAAATTAGTTAGTTGGTTTCAAATTAGTTGGAAATTAGTTACTTGTTTGAATAGTTTTCATTTTAAGTCCATATAGTTTACTGTTTTTACACATTTAGTCCTTATACTTTTTAGCTTTACATTTTTAGCATTTAAATTTCAAAGAATTTACATTTCCAGTCCTTATAGTTTGTAGAATTTACATTTGGCATTTTTAATTGAATAAAAACTTGGTATTTGCACTTTGTTTTACATATAAGTAGACGATATTTTTCATTTTAGCAAGGCTTGTTTGAATTAGCAATAGAATATCCAAAAAACTTTACCAACCAAAAACAATTAAAAACCCGATCTTGTTAGGACTTTCAATTTGTTAAGAACTGAGAAAAACGAACTTCAACTATACACATTTCAAATGGCGCCGCTGCCGGTTCTTTGACTTTACGAGAGACTATCGATTGACGGTTTTAATTGGCTTTTGGGATCCGTTCACCTAGTGAACGTTATTTTTACGTATCATAAATCAAAAACAAATAAAAATCAAACATATAAAAATATATAAAAACTAAAAAATTAACAAAACAATTCTTTTCCTAAAGAATTTACCAAACAAATTAAAAAATCCAAAAAGCAATCTTTTTCCTAAGAGATTGCACCCAAAATATATATTATTAGATTCTCTCGGTTTTTATGTACATATAGTATTTTCTCTTAAAAACTCATAAATAAAAAAATATTTTCCATATATTATTATAAGTAAATACGTATACGTATAAGAACAACCAATTTACATATTCTCCATAAGTATTGCCAAGGCAATACACCGTGTTGAGGGGCGTTCCGGTCATTGACACGTGTATCGATCAAACAAAATAAAGCAAGAATAGATAAATACTTCCAATAAGCAACAATTCGAAGAATACAAACAATTAAGTGAATAGAAAGGCGATGTGCTATAAAATGCCATATAAGGGTCAATAGGTACTTAAGTGCTTCGCGCCACCTAATCCCCCGTTCACTTGTGAGTATTCTAAGAAGGAAGGCTTCATTGGGGGTCTTGCACCCAAGTAGTACATACGTATATTATTATTTTCTTGTAGATATTTCATATTGAAACTCGAAGAGGATAATCCTTTTCTCTTCAAAGTCACACGAGAGCTTCTCTCTCATTCCTCGTATTGAGTTGCATGCTCACTCGCGGGCGTGTACAAATACCGATTGGTGTACAACCTCTTCCTCCGAAAAGGAAGAAAAAGAGAAAGAGTAAGACCACCACCGTCCATCAAGCCGATCACGAGAATCGTGCTTTGATTCATCCACAACAAGAAGCCATGGCTGTTGATAATCGTTCTTTGATGGAATGTTTGCAATCCAATGTTCATGGATATGCCGATGCTATCAAGATTCCTGACATTCCCGCAAATTCATTTGAGCTAAAAACGGCTATGATTACCTTGGTTTCAAACACACCTTTCTATGGTCACAAGAATGATAATCCTCATGATCACCTTAAGAGATTCCTTGCTCTTTGCAATACCCTTAAGAACAATGGAGTTCCACATGATGCTATTAAGTTGATATTAGTGCCATTTTCACTAGAGGGACACGCTAAGCATTGGTTAGACACCCAACCACCCGATAGTATCACCACATGGGATGGTTTCACCACTAAGTTTTTGAACAAGTTCTTTCCCCCATCTAAGACCACGGCTTTGAGGAACTTAATTATAGGCTTTCAACAAAAACCTAGTCAATCCTTTAGTGATGCTTGGGAGGAGTTTTGAGAGTTATTGAGGTGATGCCCTAACCATGGATTGGATGAAGTTCACCAAATCAATACTTTCTATGATGGCCTTAAACCTCATCACCAAGATTCACTCAATGCTTCCGCGGGAGGGAATATTCTTCGTAAATCCATTTAAGAGGCCTTGGACATCATTGAGACTAAAGCAATGGTTCAAACAAATTCTAAATTTGAAGAAAGGGTTCATGTTATCCAAAACGATTCTCAAACACCTTGTGATAACCAATTCCTCAAGTATCAACAAGAGATCCTTCAAAAGATGGATAGAGATAATGAGAAGAGTTTTAAGGCACAACAAGAGATGATTCAAGCCATTAAGAGCCTTTCATTGAACAATTCTTTAAATTATGTGAATGCCATTACTCTTTCTTGTGTAACTTGTGGAGGTCCCCATTCCTATGAACAATGTGATAAGGTGCAAGGTTATCAAGGGGAATGTTATGCTTACCAAGAGGAACATCGTGAACACTTCAAGCCAAATATCAATCCAAATAACCTTTCTTACAAGTCCCAAAATTACCTTACTCCACCGGGATTCCCATCACAACCACCCACCCAAATTCAACAAAATCCTCCTCAAGTGTTACAAAGGAATCAAGGGCAAAGACCACCTTACCAAGGGAATAACTATAGACCACCAAATACCTTTAACAATCAAGGAAATACCTTTCAAGGCAACAACCAAGGGTTTTACAATCAACCTCCACCTTTCCAACCCCAAGGTTTTCAAGGAAATGTGCCACAAGATTATAGCACAATTGAGTTTTTTCACAAAATGAATCAAGAGAATGAAAGGAGGTTCCAACTTAATGAGAAGAGATTAAGAGAAATGAATGAAGCTCATGAGAGAAGAATGAGAGAAATGCATGAAGACACAAATAAGAATTTTATGATGCTTTATAATCAAAGACCTTTACCTTCCAACACACAAAAAAAATCCAAGAGCAAATGTCAATGCTATTACAACAAGAAGTGGAAAGAAAACAAAGGATCCTTCACCTCCTAAGCCTCCTATTGTTCCACCCACTTTTGTTCCTACTTGTGACAAGCCTTCTACCTCTACTTCACCACCTCAAAATGCTCCCATTCAATCAAACACACCTTCTCAACCTATTCCTACTTCTCCTTTACCTTCCACATATCCCAATGAAGAAGCTAACAAAGACAAATTTTCCACTACAACACCTATTCCACCTACACCAAAACCAACTCTTCCATATCCTTCAAGGTTGAAAAAGGACAAGTTAAAGAACAAGGATGACATCCAATTCTCAAATTTCATAAGGATGTTCAAGCAACTCAACATCAACATATCCTTTGCGGAAGCTCTTGCTTATATGACAAAGTTTGCTAAGATGTTCAAGGAATTACTCTCAAACAAAGAAAAATTGGTTGATTTGCCCAACACATCCCTTAATGAAAATTGTTCCGCCGTGCTACTTAAAACCTTACCAACGAAACTTGGAGATCCGGGGCGCTTCTTGATACCTTGTAATTTTCCCAGTGTAGAAAATTGCATGGCTTTAGCGGATCTAGGGGCAAGCATTAACCTCATGCCTTTATCGGTTTGAAAAAACTATCTCTTCCCGAGCTCACTCCCACTAGGATGACCCTTGATTTAGCCAACCGAACCATAGCTTACCCCGTAGGTATAGCGGAGGATGTGTTTGTAGGTGTGGATAAGTTTACATTTCCGGCCGACTTTGTAGTGGTTGATTATGACATGGATCCTAGAGTTCCTTTGATTGTTGGTAGACCGTTTTTGAGAACGGGTCGTACTTTGATAGATGTGGCGGAAGGAGAACTAATTATGAGAGTAGAGGATGCGAAAGTGGTGTTTAAGTTAGGGAAAGTTTGTGATAGGAAAGAGGTTAAGGAGTCTAGACCATGTGAGACTATTAACATAGTTGATGTGTTAGATGAAGTGTGGGATGAACACTTTCATGATGCTTGCAAGAGTACTAGTGATGAGATGCCCCATGTTGAAACCGTGGCCTCAATTGCTCCCTCTTTAACACCTTTTGGAGAGAGTGATTTCCTCTTGGAGGAATTTGAGTCAAACTTTCTTGGTGATGATGATTCTCCCATTAATTGGGAAGAAGATATTCTTACTATCCAAAAGTTGCTCAATGAGGACCCTATTCCTTCTCCTACTCCACAAGAAGTTACCAATGAGAATCCTTCCCTAGTAAAACCTTACATAGGGAGTCCACCTCCAATTGAACTTAAGGACCTTCCATCCCACTTAAAGTATGCTTTCTTAGAGGGCAAAGACCAATTACCAGTGATCACTGCTAAAGAGTTGAAAGAGGATGAGAAGGAGCAACTTATTGAAGTCCTTAAGAAACACAAGAAAGCTTTCGCTTGGAAAATATCCGACATAAGGGGAATTGATCCACATTTTTGTACACACAAAATCCTTATGGAGGATGATTACAAACTCGCCATTCAAAGTCAACGACGAGTTAACCCAAAAATCCACGAGGTCATTAAGAAGGAAGTGATTAAACTCCTTGATGCGGGTATGATTTACCCCATTTCCGATCTCCATGGGTTAGCCCGGTACATTATGTTCCAAAGAAGGGTGGAATCACCGTGGTCCCTAATGAGAACAATGAGTTTATTCCTACGAGACTGGTCACCAGTTGGAGAGTTTGTATTGACTATAGAAAACTCAATGAGGCTACTAGGAAGGACCATTTCCCATTACCTTTTATGGATCAAATGCTTGAACGCTTAGCGGGAAATGAGTACTATTGCTTTCTTGATGGCTTTTCGGGTTATTTCCAAATACCCATTGACCCTAAGGATCAAGAAAAGACCACATTCACTTGTCCCTACGGTACATTTGCTTACAAGAGGATGCCTTTTGGCTTATGTAATGCATCGGGGACGTTTCAAAGGTACATGATGGCGATTTTCCATGACATGATAGAGCAAACTATGGAGGTTTTTATGGATGATTTTTCCGTCTTTGGAAATTCATTTACCTCATGTCTCACTAATCTAGAGAGAATGCTTAAGCGTTGTGAGGAAACACGTTTAGTGCTTAATTGGGAGAAATGTCACTTTATGGTGAAAGAGGGAATTGTTTTAGGACACAAAATATCCAAAAAGGGATTAGAAGTGGATCGAGCTAAAATTGATGTGATTGCTAAGCTTGGTTAAAGGTGTAAGGAGTTTCTTAGGTCATGCGGGATTTTATAGTTGCTTTATACAAGATTTTTATAAGATAGCTAGACCGATGACTCACCTCTTGGAAAAAGAGGCTCCTTTCATTTTTAACCAAGATTGTTTGGACTCTTTTGAGACTCTTAAGGAGAAATTGACAAAGGCTCCCATTTTGGTTTCTCCAAATTGGGAATTACCTTTTGAGCTTATGTGTGACGCTAGTGATTATGCGATGGGGGCCGTCTTAGGTCAAAGAGTGAATAAGCATTTTTAACCTATACACTATGCGAGTAAAACCATGACCGGTGCACAACTTCATTACACTACTACGGAAAAAGAGTTTCTTGCTATAGTCTATGCTTTTGAGAAATTTAGACCATACCTTGTGCTATCCAAAACCATAGTGTATACGGATCATTCCGCTCTCAAGTATCTCATGACAAAACAAGATGCTAAGCCTAGGCTTTTGAGATGGGTTTTGTTGCTTCAAGAGTTTAAGATAGAAATTCGTGATAAGAAAGGGGTCGAGAATTTAGCGGCGGATCACTTGAGTAGACTTGAGCATCCTTTTCAAGGAGATTTTCCAAATCAAGAAATCAATGAATCCTTTCCATTAGAGCAGCTCATGTCTATCTCTTCCCAAGAGGATGCCACTCCTTGGTTTGCGGATATAGCAAACTATCTTGTGGGAAATGTGCTTATTGAGGGTCTTACTTACCAACAAAAGAAGAAATTTCTTAAGGAAGTTAAGTACTACTTTTTGGATGATCCTTATCTTTTTAGGCAATGTGCGGACCAAATCATTAGACGGTGTGTAGATGGGCCCGAGGCATTTAAGATCTTAGAAGCATGTCATAAAGGACCTACGGGTGGACATTTTGGGCCCAACTATACCGCCAAGAAAGTCTTTGATTCGGGTTACTATTGGCCTTCCATTTACAAAGATGCCCATGAGATGGTAAAATTTTGTGATGTGTGTCAAAGACAAGGAAAAACTACGCAACGTGATGAGATGCCACAAAATTTTATTCAAGAGTGTGAGATATTTGATGTATGAGGCATTGATTTCATGGGACCTTTTTCATCTTCTAAGGGAAACAAGTATATACTTGTGGCGGTGGATTATGTGTCCAAATGGGTGGAGGCTAAAGCCTTACCTACCAATGATGCTAGAGTTGTTGTGAAGTTCTTAAAGCAATTGTTTGCTAGATTTGGTGTACCTCAGACCATCATAAGTGATCGTGGTACGCACTTTTGTAATGATCAATTCACAAGAGTCATGAAGAAATATAGAGTTAATCATAGACTTTCTACCGCGTATCACCCTCAAACCAATGGTCAAACCGAGGTCACAAATCGTGGTTTAAAGAGAACTTTAGAGAGAACGGTGGGAGAGCATTGAGCTTCTTGGTCGGATAAGCTTGATGATGCTTTGTGGGCTTTTAGGACGGCTTTTAAGACACCAATTGGTTGTACTCCTTATACGCTTGTCTATGGTAAAGTGTGCCACCTCCCATTCGAGTTAGAACACAAGGCATCTTGGGCTCTCAAGTGGGCTAACTTTGATTTAAACCAAGCCGGTTCACATAGGAAAGATCAACTTAATGAGATGGATGAATTGAGAGCCAATGCCTATGAAAATTCTTTGCTTTACAAGGAAAAGACTAAGAAATTGCATGATGCTAAGATCAAGAACCGTGAGTTCAAAGTTGGAGAGCCGGTTCTCCTCTTTAACTCAAGGTTAAAACTTTTTGCGGGCAAGCTTAAGTGGAGATGGTCCGGTCCATTCACTATTGCTCAAGTGTTTCCATATGGAATTATTGAGGTGTCACAACCTGATGGTCCAAACTTTAAAGTGAATGGTCACCGTGTGAAACATTATTTTGGGGAGGACATTTCCGTTGAAATGGTCCAAGAGATCCCCATTTTCCCCAGGAATTAATTCATTGAGGGACGAGTCGAGCTAGAGACTCATTAACTCAAGCATCGTATAACTAGGTTTAGAGTGTTGTAGGTTAGCAATAAGGGTATAGACTTGGAGATAAGTGTAGGGGAGACCTTCTTTTGTCTTCATGTTGTTTGTAGGGTTGCTCACTCATTTCATGCTTTGGAGCTTATGGAGGAGGCCCTTGTATCCGGTTCACTTCGTTACTATTGTGATCTTTCATTGACACCTTGTGCTTAAACATGAATTCACTAATAGTTGTCTTTTCCTTAACTTGGGTTAAGCAAAGTCTATTCATTGTCATAAGTGTAGGGGAAGTTTTTATACTTCCATGCTCTTAAACATTGAGGACAATGTTTAGCTTAAGTGTAGGGGGGTCTTCTATCGAAGTGACCTTACCTAGAACTTGTCATTGTCTTTCATGAAAACTTGGAAAATTAATTTTTCAAACATTTTTCAAATTTTTGATCTACTTTGGCCACCAAAAATATGCATACATAATTTTTGCATCAATCATTCTTCATTTGCATAACACATTTGCATTGTATATATTTCTTCTTTTACTTTTCATCAAAAAAATAAATGAAAAAGATAAAAAATATAATAAATACATGGTTTAACGAATTTAGACTTCTTTGACATATTAGGCCCGCCATGGATATTTTGACTCAACCCGAGTTTGCTTATCTAAGCTTACTCTAGCTAGTATCCTTAACCATGTAGTCCTTCATTGGTCTATTAGGCTAAGCATCCACCACTCTCATTATTTGAGATTTTAAATTTGTGGAGAATGGGAAATGATAGAGTTGAAGCAAGTATAAAAGGGCTAGATAAACTTCATGATAATTACTTGTGGCTAAACCCTTCTCTTCTTTACCTCTATTTTCTTCGCATGTATATATGTTAATAAATAATCAAGAACGGTTTTAATTGGTTTGTAATCTCTTATGCATTTTTGTCTAATCATTCATGGTTGGTATAAGTACGTCTTAAGATTCTAAGTTAGAACGTTTTATGTGTACTAGACTTATGTCATGCTTAATATTTAGCGGGTGTTTTTCCTTTTATTCTTTTCTACTTTCTTTGTGAGGAATAAAGAAAAATAAGAGCGGCTTATAAAAAATGAGTGGCTAGAAAAAGAAAAAGAAAAAGAAAAAATATATATACAAGACTCCCAAGAGGGGCAGTATGGTGTTAATTATAGTGACTATTGAGTTCCAATATTACCTTGACGCGTTGCGGGGATTCAATAGATTGCTCCAATCCAATATTACCTTGACGGGTTGCGGGGTTGAAGATCCAAAGTCTCAAAAAGATGTCGGATGTAAATTATTGCGTGAGTTTTATTTTTCTTTCCTTAGCGAGTGTGTAGCTACTTATGAAAGCATG
This sequence comes from Glebionis coronaria, assembly GCA_025667525.1. Classification (NCBI taxonomy): domain Eukaryota; kingdom Viridiplantae; phylum Streptophyta; class Magnoliopsida; order Asterales; family Asteraceae; genus Glebionis; species Glebionis coronaria. The sequence continues at coordinate 401,933,664 of CM046882.1, read as the reverse complement.
ACATGAGGATTTTACACATAAGGCGAATGACTTATTACTCTTGAAACGGACTTGTATTAATTGTGAGCGGTTTTTCAAGTAATGGATGAGAGGATTACTTAGGATTGAAACCGTGCTTCCTTATTTTTGGATTTTACATTTCTTATACTTCACACTTGAAATAATGACAAATTTGCCCACAAGAAATTTGCTCAAATAATAACCGGTTCCACATTTAATTGTCATGAATAAGTTGATGCACTTTTTACTTGTGAATACAACGATCCCATTTTTAAGCTTGGTATGGGGAAAGTGAAACTTGAGGGTGATAAATGTCCTTGGTACCCAAGCCCTAATCAAAGTCATTGAATTCTTATGAGTTATTTCCATCAAAACTATTTCAAGAAAAACCAAAAAGATATAGACAGAATTGTATTTTGTTCATTGCATTGTTAAAAATCAAAATCATGCATCATTTAAGTATAGAGTAGTGTAGATGCATTCCAAAATGGCCAAGGTGGATTAATTATGAGGAGAATGTAAATTTGTGTTTTAATACATAACATTGCATGAGGACATGACAATGTTAAAGTGTAGGGGATTTGATATGAGCAAAAACTCATATCAATTTATCAACAAATCACCCTAAAACATAATAAAAATACCTAAACTTTGTGCTATAAAGCGGAATTATGTGGTATGTTTTGTGTTTGTGCTCAAATAGGTAAGAAGGATACATTTTCAAGCAAATAAAGGAAAATCAAGCTTAATTTGATGAAAAAGACAAAGAAGGATCAAAAGTGACAAGACTTTGAAGACAAAGGACCTATCTTGACAATCTGCCAAAGATGAAGAACCAAAAGTGTAAATATGATAAAGTCAAGATCAAAGTCAAATTTGGTCAATTATCAAGTCAACTCAGTCAAAGGAGCTTTTTGATCAAGTTTGCAAGTGGAAGGACTTAAATTGCCAAAAGAATGAAGTTACTAGCTCAAAAATACATTCTGCCAAGTTAGAGGACTGATTCTGCCATTTTTGGAAAGTTAAACTGAGCTTGATCCGTGATATGCTTTTGACCAATGAGAAGTGAGGAATAAATTGCCCAGGATTGCCAAATCACCTCATTTATTACCCACTAGCCGCCAAGCATTGATTGGCCAGTATCACAACAGTGCAAACACACTAACTCTCTCTCAGCCAATGAAAAAGCGCCATGCAATAATCAAATTATCCATTTTGGATAATGATCCGTGTGAACTTCCCATAGCCAATGAAATCCTGCCACGTGTCATCTTCTTCAACGCATATTGCCAGAATCGTTCTTGAGCTAGAAGCAATTTCAGGAGATGGTATAAACATGAAACTTGCTCGTTTTTGAGAGACAAATCCAATGATCACAACCAATTACACTCAAGATCAATAACAAAGAAAACCCCAAATGTGTTCATCACCTGCAAAATCCAATTGAGCTGAATTGTACACGTGGAAGTTTCTTATTGGATCCAACACGTCACCAACCCCAACCACTTCACTCCTGCAGTCTATAAATACCATGGATTGTTCTCATTTCTTGTGTTGTAGAAAAAGTGTGAAATCACACACTTTTAGTTTTTTCTCTCATCCTTCTTAGTTGTAGCTTAACAACTCAAGAGTCTGACACACTCTTGAGTCTGTTATAGTTAGTTGTAACAGATTACCAACCTTGTAACTACTTTTCAATTCAATCAAAATAAATTTCCATTTTTCCCTCCAAATTCTCATACTTCTCTACTGTTCATACCTGCTTCATTGATACCTTTTGTTGCTGATATTGGTTAGTTATGATCAATACTTGATCATAATTGGCTAGTTTGACGATTGTAGCTGTTGTACCTGTTTGTTCATCCAGTTCCAGTTCTAGCAGATTTTAAAGAGTTCAAGTCCATTAATGGCGAATTTGATGATTCATAGCTGTTGATTAGTTGTTGATTAGTGTGTTCTAGTGCTAAGGTGGTGGTTAGCACTAGATTAGAGAGCTCAGCGCTCCTCTACTCCCCAAAGGAGGCCTTAGCTAAAGGTTTTTACTTTCTGAGTTACAAGTTCCACTAAATTGTTGAATGCCTGTTTCATTCCTAGTTAATTCTACTTGAGTGCATGATAAAATGTGTTTTGGCCTGTTATTGATCTGATCTCAGAATTGTTGTAGCCTAATTGTAGCTTAATCTTGCTTATAGCTTTCATACTTATCCTGTTTTTCAGCTTTTATCAGTAACATTAGCCTTTATAGTCATTTTGGGTTCTAGTTGTTGTAACTGCTTGTTTCTAGTTCTAATACACTTCATAACAGCTATTGAACTTAGTTTGTTATAGCTCTTTACTCAGTTTAATCATTAGCTAAATAATCCTTCATAAAAGTTTCAAATATATCAGAAAAGTTGTGTTTGGCATTAGCTTGTAATTGATTTTCAAGTATTAGTTTTTGGCAAACTTCTGTTCATTTCTAGTCAACAAGTCCTAACAATTAGTTTTGAGTCACTTTTAAGTCAAGTATTTGGTCAAAAAGGCAAAAGGTCTTAAAAAAGTTTGGGTCAGTTTTATTCAAGCATAGTTTCAGAAAGTTGTGATTTTGATTTCATTGGCATTTCTTTGTTACTTGATGAAATATTGTGAAACCAAGTCTCATTTCTCACTCAACATATGAACTTTCAATTTATATAAGGAAACTGTACAGTATCAAGAATTGAGTTTGTAATAAGCCAAAGTTTAAGATCAAGAGCAAATGCAAGTTTCTGTAACTTGGGCAAACTGATTTTTCATATCTCCATTTCTACTTCAATAACTAGCTAATTTTCTTTCACAATTTCATTCCAAAAGTGTTCCTGGATAGATTTTGAAATTTTGGGCTTATTGAAATTTCTGGTCAACGAAAGTCAACATAAGCACAATTTTAGCTTATTTTCAGATTCATGGCTTATTACTTGATCATTTTCATTGAGACTTGATTTCCCGTCTTTCTTTTGAGCTTATTAACAAGAATTTCCATTAAAATCTAGTTGTGCAAGTCTAGCTTAATTGGTAGCTTATTTTGTGCTTATTGGATTCAGCTTATCAGAGTTTTAGTTACTTTCAGCTAGATTCCTTGGATAGGTCTAGCTAAAATTTGATTTTAAGACGTTTGCAACTTGTTTGGTCAAATTTGGTTGAGAGATAAGCTCAAACGAGCTTATTGAAGTGTTAAACCCGTTTTTGGTAAAATGGTTTTCAAAATTGCCATTTAGTCCTTGAAGTAGTAATCAGTTTTAAAACTAGGCTAATCTTTCCATGTAATTAGGGTTTTCAAGTTGTCAGTCCCTACATTTTCAGATTTGTTCAAAATTAGTTAGTTGGTTTCAAATTAGTTGGAAATTAGTTACTTGTTTGAATAGTTTTCATTTTAAGTCCATATAGTTTACTGTTCTTACACATTTAGTCCTTATACTTTTTATCTTTACATTTTTAGCATTTAAATTTCAAAGAACTTACATTTCCAGTCCTTATAGTTTGTAGAATTTACATTTGGCATTTTTAATTGAATAAAAACTTGGTATTTGCACTTTGTTTTACATATAAGTAGACGATATTTTTCATTATAGCAAGGCTTGTTTGAATTAGCAACAGAATATCCAAAAAACTTTACCAACCAAAAACAAATAAAAACCCGATCTTGTTAGGACTTTCAATTTGTTAAGAACTGAGAAAAACGAACTTCAACTATACACATTTCAACATGATACTTTAATTACTTTCTCTTATTCATGATTAATCTTATTTAGTTTCAAAGTTGACAAAAATAGTCCTTTTGGTTATACTTTGGCATAATTACACTTTTAACCCTTAAAGTGTATAGTTTCATAAATTGCAATTTAAACCTTCATTATTTAACCTTACGGTCTCAAACTTTCCAACATTTATTCTTATAGATTTAACTATTGATATGAGTGTGATTACTCATATCATTTGTATCAAATAACAATGAAATTATGCATTATTTATATCAAATATGCCTTGTATATGCTTGTTTCTTGTTTGAATGTGTGTAGGTACCAAGTTCACGAAAACCGATGATAACCGACACGAGAATGAAGAAAAAGATCAAAGAGCCAAAATCGAGTTCGACTCTAGAGGATTTAATCATTTATCGAGAAAACGGGCCAAGTGGGTCCCACATGAGCTTATTGGGCCTGAATAGCCCAATAGTGGATATTAAGTGAATAAATTTTGGACAAGCCCAAATCCAGGCCCATTTTGCAAGTAATCACACGGATAAATAAAAGATTTTGGGCCCAAATCATCCCAAGCCCAAAAGTGGAATGGAACGAATGAATTGAGAATGATGGGCCTTAGGGTTTTTATCCAAGAGATACGTTTGTAAAACGTAATAAATAATCACACACGATTTCATTCTTTTTCACAATAAATAAACCCACTTGTTTTCTCACACGTCACAACAATTAATAAAACAAAATCCTCCACTCGTTTTGTTTATTCACCCACACACACATATTTTATGTTTCAATAAAAACTATGAGAGTTTCTCTCATCTTCCTCATCAAACCCTAACCAGTAACTAAAAGTTACTATACCCAAACCCTAGCCTAATAAAATCACTTTTTTATTTAGGGCTTTTTATTTATTCAGTTAATTCAAGAAAAGGGGAATAAAACCCCCATAGTTATAGGAAGAGAAGGAATGGTGAAAAAAGGATACGTGGCTGATTTTAATTGGTGTTAACACATCATTCTTTCCAATCCACCAATCAGGGGCCAAGAAAGAAGCACAACTAGCACACTGATGCCACGTTGGCGATCCGTGTGCTAGATTGAGTCATCTACACCATCCGATCAAAGAAAGAAAGAGAAAGAAAAGATCCAAAGGCTGAAATCAAAGAGGAATATTCCCTTGGAAGATGCGGATATACTCTTCATCAACAGCCTGGGGAGGCTATAAATACCCCCAATTTCTATTGTAATTTCATCCTTTTCTTTACTTTAATATTATGTTGTAGAAATAGTTGTAGGATTTATTCTTGTATTTCTTTTAAAAGTTTTGTACTATCTCTGAATATTAATAAAAGCTCAGTTTATTTTATCATATTGGTGTCTCGTTTTTTTTTCAATATATGAATTAATCTCTATAAACTGTTTCACATTATAATATTTGATAAGTTAAGTTTAAACTAATCAATAGTTTAGACTTAATTTTAGAAGTAAAAATTGGATAAAGTATTTTCCCACTGGAAAATATTCACAAAACAGATCTGCTTAGTTCGATTGTGATAATGGTGCGTTTGACTATGGTGGTTCGGTTGATGGAGAATGGTGGTTGATGATTGTTTCGGGTTCATTTAGACAGCACAGCGCTGACCTACTTCCCAATGGGTTCGACTTAAGGTACTAAACTCTTTTCATTTTATGTTTTTGATTAGATCTGTTTCTTTGATTTAATGTGATGCTGATAATATGATGTTTTATTATATGATGTTATAGGATTAAACGTTTGAATGATTAATTTGTTTTATTCAGTTAGCTTAATTAAATCTGAATGAGTATTTATATGTTTAATAGCTTACAAGTTTGGATTTATAAGTTTAAGATATTTGGAGGATTTGATTTATAAATCTGCTCTTGTTGATTTAGGATTGACTTAACTTAGTCCATCACCTATTTAGCTTATATTAAACATTTCGGTTTGGTAATTTTATTGGAACTGCTTAAATGTTGTTTTAATTGATCTGATTTAATGGAAATTTTAGTTTGTATTTTAAGTTTAAGTAACTGTTAAATTTCTGATGATTCGATTTGTTGGTAAGAACTGCTGATTAAATGAAGTTTTGAAGAGTTCTAGTCGGTTGATTTTGTGTATCTTGAATTGATTGGTTTAAACTGCTGATGAATATTCAAATTGGATTGTTGATTTAGTTGCTGTTGCTTGAGTTTCGGATTGAGAAGATAGGACTGTGAGTTATGTTTAGATCTGCTAGTAACTTAAGTCTTTATATTAGGCTGCATCTAGGAGTTGATTTTAACAGCTAGCTGTTTTGTTATTTATGATTTGGACTGAGTTTGTTTGAATTTATCTGTTTATATGTTTGAGCTCTTATATATATTTCAGCTTATCAGATTCCATTAATCTGATAATCCTAATAAGTTGTTACCTAATAGCTTTTCAAATTAAGCTTCCACAAAGTCTCTCCTGAGACACTGATTTTATTCTTCTGTCAAAAAGAGTTAAAATCCAAAAAAAAATATGTCACGTGTGGGATTCGACCTCGTGACCTGCTGGTTAACAGACCAGTGTGTTTACCAACTGGGCTAAATGCCTTTTTGAGTTTATAACTTGTTTATTGATTAATATAGTGCACTTGTTTTGACTGATTTTTAGCTAGTAACGTTTCTTTACTTTAAATTCGTTTTATTACAAAGTTAATTAGTGGATTTTGAAAAGAATGTTTATTTTGTTTTCATATATTATTAATAGTGTAAAAATATAAAAATAAATAAATATATAAAAATAAAAAAATGTTTTTATAGTTTGATTAGTTTAATTTTAAAAAACTAGATTTTTACAAATTTAGAATTAAATAAAATAGATTTAAATTAGATTTGTTTTATAGAAATTTTAATAAATTAAATTAGTTTTAAAAGAGATTAATTAGATTTTTAAATAGATTAAATTTTAAATAGTGTTTTAATTATAAGTAATTGTTTTTAGATTTTTAAAATAGCGGGGTTTACGATTCATGCACTTTAGGTTAATTTTAAATAGTTTAAAATTAGTAGATTTTAATTGTAGTTTAAAACACGAAAACCAATTCAAATCGATTGTCCATATCAAAGCAAAACGTCTCAAATTCATAAGATCTTCGTGTACAACGAATTCGACTCACTCACGTGTTTAATTGAATTCGTCATTGGTATTATTAGTCTATTACTTTTTCCTAAAGGTAATTTTCTAATTTACCCTATAACGTATCTCAAATAAATCACTATACACTCCACGACACATCAAAAATTTTGGCGCCGCTGCCGGGGATCTTGTGTACGATTCGCTTTTGTGGAGATTTGTTGATCGTTGATTTGAAGACCCTTTCCGTCCTCGGAAAGTTTGTTATTTTTCTATTATATAGTATGTATCGATTTTCTCGTTTTTTGTGAATAATATATTGTATTACGTAGAACAATAATTTTACATATCTTTCAAATAAGCCTTAGTTGGGATTTCATCACCTAGCTATTGTAGTCGAATCCAAAACAAAAATAAAAGGCAAAATAGATAAATACTAATAAGAAGTTTGAACTCGATTTATACAAACTATAAGGTGGGTATAAGGCGACGTGCTATAAAAGGCCGTCTAAGGAAAAAGGTTTTTAAGTGCTTTGTGCCACCTCGTTTCCCCGCTTGCTTGTGCGTATATTGAGAGGGACGACCTATTATTGGTTTGCCGACTCAAGTAGTAATAAATCTTATTTTTGTTGTTTACTTATTGAACCTCGAGACGTTTAGGTTTTCACCTATCGTTTCAAAGTCGACCGAGTGTAATTTACTTCCATAGTAGTTATCCTTATTCCTTGTTTTTTATCGATCATTAATGATTGAGCAATACCAAATAAAATACCAAAAATAATCTTCTTCTTGTCTAAATTCTTTTCTTCAATCCTCTAAATTCTCGTCTTTGTAGTGTATGCAATTACGTTCTTCTCGTCTTGTGATTGATTTTAATAGGCTTGAAAATATTCCTCGTAGAAATAGAAATCGTCAACAACGAATAGTGGAACCCGAGCTTCCACCTATTGTTGTAGAGATGGCCGATAACCGAACAATGGAGGAATTACTCCGTGCACCCACCGAAGGGTATGGGGAAGCAATCATTGTGCCGGCTATTTTGGCGGATCATTTTGAGATTAAGACGGGTCTCTTATCGCTCATTCGTGCCGACCAATTTCGTGGCAATGAGACCGATAGCCTGCATTCTCACATTCGGAATTTTAATCGAATTACCTCGACTCTCAAGATTAGAGATGTGTCGAATGACGTGATTAAGCTCATGCTTTTTTCGTACTCGCTCGAGGGTAATGCTAAGATTTGGTATGAGAAAGAACCACCGGGTTCGATCTTAACATTGGATGATTTAGTGTCAAAGTTCATGAATTATTTCTTTCCACCTACTAAGACAACACACTTTAAGAACGAGATCACTAGATTTGAACAAAAAGTGCATGAATCGTTTGGGGTTGCATGGGAAAGATTTAAGATTTGTTAAGACAATGTCCGCACCACGGTTTCTCGGAATTGCATCAAATTAATACTTTTTATAATGGGCTAAGTATGATTGAACAATATTCTTTAAATGCCGCCGCGGGTGGTAATCTTTTAAGAAAAACACCGAGAGACGCGTGGAGAATAATTGAGGATAAGTCTAGAGCACAATATTCACGAAACACACCGGTTGTTTCCAATAAGAATTCATCTAATATCGAGATTGCTAGATTGGACTCTAAGATTGATAGTGGATTTGCGACTTTGTTGAGTGAGATTAGGAAGAATCCTCATGGATCCATTAATATGGTTGAGAGTTTTTGTGTATCATGTGGTGGAGCACATCCTAATTATGCTTGTTTAAACACGGGTTTTGATCAAGCTAGTGCTTTTGCCGCGACGGGAACTTATGGCTCCAACGGTCAAGTTCCTCGTCAAAATCATGTTGCTCCACCAGGTTTTCCACCGGTTCAAAATAGGTACAACAATGGAAATAATGGGAATAATTTTAACCGTGGTAACCAAGGGAATTTTAATCAAGGAAATGGGTTTAATGCTAATCAAAACAATCAAGGTTTTCATGGGAATAATCAAAATGATTTGTCAAGCTATATTAAAACGAATGAGGAAAATTTGAAAGCTTTTCAAAATAATCTTCAAGGACAAATGGCAACTTTGAAAAACGAGTTTCAAAATACGATTAAAGGACAAAATAACAAGATTGAGCTTAATCAACAAAGACTTGAACAAAACCAAACCCGTTTTGAACAAAGGCTAGAGCAAAACCAAAATCGTATGCAACAAAGTTTGGAACAAGGTCAAAATAAATTGCTTTCGATGCTTGAGGGATTCATGTCTAAACCGTCATCTTCTTCGGGTTGCTTACCTAGTAATACCATTCCAAACCCGAGGGGAGAGCTTAAGGCTATCACCGCTTATGATAATTTAGAAAGAAAGCTTGAGCTTTATGTGCCACCTAAAGAAACCTTTGGAATGTCACCAAGGCTACTTTAAATGTGATTAGTACCTCAGATTTCATTGAACTCTTTCCTAAGAAATATAATGATCCGGGTCACTTCTTGATACCTTGTGTTTTCAATGAGCTTGGGGTTTGCAAAGGCCTAGCTGATCTAGGAGCTAGCATTAACATAATGCCCCTAGCCCTTTGGAAGACCATTGATTATGCACCTCTTAGTTCCACTCGTATGATCATTGAGCTTGATAATGGAACCACCACTCGACCGGTTGGTATAGCGGAAAAAGTCATAATGAAAGTGGGGAATTTCTTGTACTTAGCCGATTTTGCTATCGTCGATTATGAGACCAATCCTCGTGTGCCTATTATTCTAGGAAGACCATTTTTGTGCACGGCTCAAATTCAAGTTGATATGAGGAAAGAGGAAATTAAATTGTTTTATGGAGATAAGAGTATTGTTTTTAAACCGGAAAAGATTCCAAGAGTTGCTCCTAAGAAAGTTGAAAGTGTTAAACTTGTTGAAACAATTGAAAGTAACAAGAAAGCTCTTTTTGATAAAGGTGTTTTTCCAATTTTGGAAACTTCTAATTGTGATAAAGGAAAGTTAAAATCAAATGAAGAAGCTTGCTTTGTTGAAACATGTTGTAACCTTTCCTCATCTACACTCACTCCACACGAGGATGATAGTGCTAAGATTGAAAAACAAATAGATGACTACTTGAGTGAGCCATTTGATGCTAGTGAGTTTGTTAATGATAATTTTGATCCCGAGAGTGATATTGCTTTAATTGAACAATCTTTGAAAATGGACTCATTTTCACTCTCTTCTAAGGATCATGTTGATGTTCCTAAGGCACAATCTTCCATTGAAGAGCCTTTGATTCCTAGCTTCACACCGAGTGAGGTTAGTGAATATTCATGTGATAAGTTCATCGATGAACTTTTTGCTATCATTGATCCACTTCCACGGGGAAGTGAAGACGTTTCCGATCTCGAGATCGAACGTGATTCTTGTGTTTTACCTACCATTCTCGAGGAATTCGCCGATGAATTGCCTTCTAATGAGAACGATGATCTTGTATCCGAGTGTGATACACTCGATACTTTGTCGGATATTTTTTGTGATGACAAGGATGATGACACTTTTGTGACTTACTCAAATCCTCTATTTGAAGCTTCATTGAACAATAATCCATTGTTTTTTTCAAGAGGATTTGGAGAATATCATACCTCCTCCATCTCACACCTTTTGTGATGATGAGTATGTCGACCCGGATGGAGAAATTTTCTTTATTCCCAATCTCCCTCCCACTCGCGTTGATCTTAATGTGCGGGTTTTTCATGTGACTCATATTGAGTACCATGACCCCTTTGTTCACATTCCTAAGAGTGAAAAGGTTGATAAAGTCATGCAAGTTGAAACCACTAGTGTTGAGACTTTTGTACCACCATTACCATGTGCTTCATATGACTTAGGATTAGCATGGGGGGACGACACCGTGTTATCCTTTCCTTTCTCCACCGAGGACGAGGTATTCGATCCCGGAATCGTTGAGTTAGGGAAATCTCGGCCTTTCACCAATGCAATAATTGAAAGACTTTTTAATCATCTTGGTGCGAGTCTATCTCGGGGAGCATGCTACATCCATACCATTTGTTATGACTACCATCTCTTGTTAGAGATTAGTGTTAGAGTTTTATCCTTTCGTTTGTCATCCGACAATGAGGATTTAATCTTTGACCCCGACATCGTGCTTTATTATGGAATTTATTCCAATATGCCGGTTTTCACCATTTTCCCTAAGGACCAATGAATGCGGGGATCGAGTCGAGCTCATGACTCGGTGAACAAAAACGAGTACTTTCTATCTTCTTTCTATTTTCTAACACCTAATAAGGCTTGATATTTCAAGCTCATGCTCGTGTTTTGTTGTGTTGTGATCTTAGGTATGACCCTAATATTTGAAGATTCTCGTGTTCGGTTTTTGCCGGTCCACTTGATCTTCCATCTTTTGAATGCCAAATAGGGGCACACTTCTAACCCTTGATTTTTATTGACTAACGTTTTATCTTGAGGCATAATTAATAAACGGCTTATAGATTTGCGTACTCTTTCCATGCTAGGAATTTGCATTAGACTCTTCGTGTTTTAGCAAGGGGGTGTTACTCTTGAGCTAAGAAACATTGAGGACAATGTTTGGTTTTAGCATGGGGGAGTCAATCGATATAATCGCTTGCAATTGCTTTTGTCGTGTCTAAACGTATTGTTTTTCTCATTTTTTCAATAAAATTTTAAATTTTTAGAGTTATTTTTAAGTTTTAATAAATAAAATAAGTGCTTTTGACACGAATGTAGGCTTTCCGTTGGTGAAAATAAGAATAGTTTTTGACTCGACTCGGTTTTTAACCTTAGCTTTTCCTTAACGTATTTGAATTAAGTTTTGCTAGGCTATTATATAAGGAGCTTTAAAACGCGAAAGTCTTAATTCATACGAGTTAAGAACAAGAAATATTCGCAAGCTCCTATAATTGATCCTAGAAAGTCGTCTATCAAGGGAGCTTTAAAACGCAAATTCTAAAACTTGCAAAAGTATAAGAAGATGCAAGATCCTATAGATGACTTGAAAACCCAAAACTTTGATTTAATAGGCTAAGTATCCATTGATTTCACATTTTTGGAATTTTACAATATGGAGAACAAGAGATGATAGAGTCAATTATAAGTTTGGTATTCTTTCGGGAATTTATGTGAGTTAATTATGAGCCTATTCTCCCATCACTTGTTAATAATTTTATTTGCAATAAATAAGGTTGAACGATTTGAAAATTTACTTAGCTTCTAGCCCAAGATCGTTTAAAAGTTGCTTGGTATGGATTAGAGTTCATAGCCAAGGCATAACTTATTGAAGCGGGATGCAAAGATTGGCGAGTCCAAAAAGGTCCTAACAAGACATGAGGGCTATGTTTTATTGCTAAAGATCTCAAGTGATGTGAAGAATCATTTATCAAAAATCAATATGAAGGATCGAGACACACGACGAAAAGCAAATACTCCCAAAAAGTCATGGAGAAGTCTATCCAAAAAGACCATAATAAGGTATGAGGATAAATGAAGCCAAGTCCAAAAAGGAGGCGGATCGTTGTATATCAAAATCCCAAATAAAGATTGGAGAAAAATGAAGAAGTCGTGGTCCAAGTATGAATCTCTCAAAACTTCAAGTGAAGAAAATCCTATATGAAGAGAAGACCATTATTTCATGGACGTCTCTCAAGGTTTGAAGTGTAAAGTCGCTGCCAAATATCGGTCCGAGAAAGGTCTCAAATCGCGAAGCAAGTTATGCCAAGATATGAACTTTATGAGGTCCTAAGAAGAAGTTTTAAAAGATTTTGTCCTTTAGCTAACTATTGATTAAATCGTTCACTTTATTTTCGGCCTAATAAATTATCGAAATAAGTCAACAATGCATCCTCATGATCATTCAAGACAACAATAAAATATAAGAGATACACCTAGGAATAAGGGAGTCTAAGTGAATAATTAGCCCACATGAGTTCGTGTTAGTCTACCAACTTATAATAACAATGATCTTGTTTTTGCACTTGGCGTGGAAAAGTGAAAAGTGGAGGACGATGAATCTATTTGAGCTTTTATGATCCTTAAAGTTATATTATTTCTTTACAAAATAAAGTGTCATAAGTTGAATAATGGTATAGTTATATTTTTATTTTATCATTGCGTGAGGACACGGCAATTGCTTAGCATGGGGGAATAGTTTCAAATGATAAATAGTTTCAAAAATGACAGTTTTAGTCCCTATACTTGTAAAAATCACATAACAAGCTCAAAAATGATCCAAATGATCTAGGATTTGAAAAAAAGGTTTATAAATACATTTATAATCATAGTAACAACATTTCTTCATAATTATAGCTTTTGAAATGGGTTTTTGCTCATTATTTTGTGTAGATTACAAAACTAGGGTTTTAAGACATCTTTAACTTATAACTTTCATTTAAAATGATGAAATGACTTAGTTTCTTTTAGATTATATTTATAACATAATTTTGGCATTATAACAACTCTAATTAATCATTATAACAAGATCAAATCTTGGTTAAGATAGATTTTACCTAGGTAGCTCCAAAATGGCTCCTTATGGCTTCTTATGAACACAACTTGCTATCAAAGCTTCAAGAGCTTCAATGGCTAGATTCTAGACCTAGGTTTTGGTCTTGTGGGATGTCCTAAGACGTATATAGAGGTGGAAATGGAGAATGGGTATGAGATACAAAGGAAACGGGGTGCAAGTTCCAATGAAGCATATACGCCCCTATTTATATTATTTTGGAAACCTAGCCTCCAATTTCAAGACTAGGACGTGTAAGAAATTTAGTATAGTGACTAAGTGAAGCTATTTAAGTCTATTCAAGTCTAGGTGATGAGTGTATAAGCTAGTTTGATCAAATCTCCCATTTGTGGCCAAAAACGGATTACGACTAGAAATGGATGAGAACAATGATGTGTAGCAAGCAAGGAGGTGATCCACCTACTTGTAGCACTCCTAAAATATCTTAGGATGGATAAATATCAGGTTTTCAAACTTGGAATGGAGGGAAATGGTTTTAAAATGAATTTTGGAGGGAATTTACAAAACCGGATTCTATTTCTAGGGCTTGTAACTTATGCTTTGTGTTTTTGGTGATTAATGGCTTAGGAGAGTGATTAGTGAATGATTAGGGATTATTTAGGGTTTATACATTCTACTTAAGAGATTTGATTCCTTGTTTTAAAGTTTAACAAAGGTTTGATGTGAAAATGGGATGTATACATTTGTAGATTAGGGTTTTTTAATGATCTAGGGTTTAATTTTAGTAAAAGGATTTATCCTTCAATTGGTTACTGATGTAAACTTAATTTAGGTCCTATACATTGCGTTTTAGGTGTTCAGTGAGTCCTCACACTTGGTTTAGGGTTTAGTTAGGGTAAACATGTCTAAAGAGTGAAAATACCTATTTTGACCTAATTTACAAGTCATGCATTAAAATCTTGTACTTTGTGCATTAGGGTACTTTTACATTGTCTTAATATAATCTTATAAACTTAATTAAGTCCTATGAGTATTTATAGACTTGTCCAAAAAGAACTAGGTAGTGATTCCATGTAGGTTTCTTAATATTAGGGTTTTTGGGTCATTAATCCTAATGATTTTCTATCTTGGGTAATTAGGATTTATATCCTTATGTATGCTTATCCTAGGTATTATATGATATGTTTATGACTTCTATGGATTCTACATTCTTAGTTTTAGGGTTTATATAGATTGATAATGTTCTAGGGTTAATTAAGGGTATTTAAGATCCTATGCTTTGATAACTTGTACCTTGTGCTTTACCAACTTGTAACTTGACTTGAAATGAATGTATAATATCAATATTATATGTAGTTAAGTTTTATAACTTATGTCAAAAGTTTAGACTCTAATTCAATGTAAAATGGATTTTATATGCTAATCTTGGTTATTAGGTCTTAGCTTGTAATTAGCCTTGGATTAGTGAATATTAGCAATTTGGGATCAATTAACTTTCCTTTAGATGATAGATTGTAATTAGTATATTGTTTTTTATAATAGTACATGGATTTTATGTAGTTATATTTCTTGAAATATTATTTATCAAATTTTCTAGGTGGTGATCTAGACTATTATGTACAATTACTTGTACTTAGCTTTGTATGGTTTGTTCTTGCCATTTTTAAGTATTATTATGTCTTTAGAGTATACATTATAACTTGTTTATGTTCCATAATGACTTATTCATAAATGTTCTCCATTCATGTTGTATCATTCTTGTGTTTACAATTCATTTAAAGGAATTCTAGGGTTTCTAAGGGAATTTAGGGTATCATGGTTATATTTGAGATGTTCTTATTAATATTTGAACTTATTAGATCTCTTTTATAGTTTAGAATTGTGTCTTTCATCATTATAGGAGTGTGTGGTTATGATATTTTATGGTGTAAGAAGCAGTTCATTCTATCAAGTAATACAAAAAAAGCAAAAATTTCTAGTGGCTTATCCACTCCTATTAAAACATAGCACATTTTATAGTTGCAAATTTTATGGATTGTCATATCCTCTTATCCTTAAAGAAATCTCGTCCCAAGAAATCATAGTGTACCAAAAAGGCAGATGTAATTCTTTGTGTTTTGATTAACATTCTATTCATATATCAATGAATAAAGTTCTTACTGTTGTTATATCTTCTTATTTAATTTCTAGAGTTATCACGAAGCATGAGTACTTTATGATGTGTTGACCACTTAGGTTGTAATGAAAGCTTATAAAGATTACAAGAATGAGTGTAAATCGTACCAATTAATCAAGTAAATCCTCGTTAGTTCTCTAAATAGGAAGGGAATGAGTTTCTTTGGGTAAAACTCAAGTTAACAAGTCATAGTTTGCCTAAAAATCAAGGATCAATTTGGGTAATTGATAGAGAAAAGATTCTTTCAACTAGAAACTGTCTAATAGGGTGCAGTTTCTTATTCATAGTGAGAAATCTTTATTAAAATAGTCTTTCCAATTTACTTATCTAAATCTAGCAGTTACCTAACGGTCACTATTCAATGTTCTATAATGCTATAACCTTCTTAAAAAGTTTCATGACCTATTTTGGGTAAATTGAAAATCTCAAATTTTAGCCCAGCAAAATGGCACTTCTTTTGATAGAGTGCTTCAAGTAGTATTGCTTTGATTCTAGCATGAAAACTATTGTTATACATGATATTTTACCAATATGTTTTACATGTAATTCCTCAAAAATATTTTTGGTTACTTTTGGAAAAGATGTTTCACAATTTATTACTTAAATCCAGTAAACAGTTAACAATTACTTCTTATTGCATTACGAATGCTCTATTACTGTAATGCATACATGGAATATGAAATTATAATATCTGGATAGTTCTCTCACTTAAGCCTATTGGTATAGAGGGAAATGTTCTTTCTTAATGTATTCAGTATTGTAGATATCGGCACTTTATGTCAACAGATTATTTTAAAGTTTCCATGTCCTTTATGAAATACAATTGACAATGATTTAGATGATGTCATGTCGTAGCTTAAGAAATTCTGAAATAAGTTTTTCATTACTTGTTCTTACCTATTTTTCATAAGAAAATTTTAACATTTTGAAATTTGAAATTCCGTTAAGACATAGGTTGAATATTTAGTCTAAAGAAAACACATATAATTCTATGCATATGTAATTCTAATGAGTTATTTTGCCAAATAGTAAAGTAAGATAACACTTAGAAAAAGGAAATCAAAAACGTCATATATTTTTATTGATAATATTCACGTATGTTTAACACACTTATTCATTTACAACACACTGAAATCTCAGAAAAGTCTAAAAACTCGCCTTGCTCCAACATTATCGGGTTTGATGACCTATTTTGAAGCAGTTTTGGCACTTTAAGGTGCAGTTTCCAGTGTGATGCAATAGACAATTCATACATTGGGGAATGTGTCTAGCATAGTTATCGTATTTTATTGGTTGGGAATGGTTAACTAGGTTAGTATTTGGGTAATATAGGTAGGGAAAATAGGGATCATAGGTAAAGTTTAAGGGATTGGGTTTAGTTTCTATAGATTCCTCTTCTTCTTTAATAAATTTACGTTTAAGGGTGTTGGATCCTTACACAGGACTGTGCTCGATTACATGATCCATTAATTTCTGGGAAATATTAATGGCTTCTTCTAAACTATGGGGTTTAGAAATAGTAATCATCCTTCTAAATCTTTGGGGAAATCCTTTGATAAAAGCTTTCATCATCCTTTGTGAATTAGTGATAGGATACAATTCTACTAATTCTTGAAATTTTCTCAAATAGGCTTTGAGATCAATTCCTTGTGTTACTAGGTTGCAAAATTCCTTTTTCACTTTCTCGATTTCTTTTGAAGTATAATATCGGGTCATTAGGAGGCACTTAAAATCTAACCATTTCGTCTTATAGGCTTCGTCTAAACCAACAAGTTGAGTATAGTAATTCCACCATGAAAATTCTTCATTAGTTAGGCTACTAATAGCAAGCTTTACTTGACGATCCTCAACGCAACTATTTTGGGAGAAAATTGTTTATGTACTTTTAATCCAATGGGCAATACTAATAAGTAATAACATCTTCATTTCCTTGGAATTTATATAACTGGCTAGTTATATAGTCTTCCGTTGGATTAGCATTCCTAACTATTTTTGAAGATTGGTATTTTCAAGGTTGTGGCTACTTCATCGTTAGTTATTTGCTGAAGTCTTTCAGGAGTTAGGGTAGAAGATACTGATGTCCTTAACTGTGTCATTCTGAAGTTAGAAATTTTTTTGAAAATTAGATATACTTGTCTGTTTAAGCATTTGTCATATGTGTATACATACAACGCTTTACGAGCATAAATATTCCAAAAATTTAGGAACATAAAAGTTTTTAGGGAATAGGTTTATAGGGCTCACACAACTAACAATTTGTCCTAGGTTTCTTAGGTTATTTATCCATTATTTAGATTGGTACTCTTTTTAACCAAATATACTTGAGAAGTCCTTTTTAGTTTAAGATAATATCTCTCTTTTGCTATAATTCTTTTAAAGACTTATACTTTACAAGTATTTCTCTTTCTAGAATAATATGCAAATAAAGGAAAGATGAAAAAGAAACTTCTATTTATTAACAATATGCTTCACTGATGGACATATAAGCTTCTTTGTTACATAAAAGTAAAGACTGGTAGCTAAAATATTTACAGGGCTTTTTGGGAAGCTGAAATATTAAAAAGCTGGTCTATTTCTTTTCCTGGGGATTTTTAATTTCTGCTAAGAGAGCCTTGATGTTGTCTTGGTGTCGAACTTGAATATCCTTGATAAAAAATTTCATTGTTGTGATTCTTACTTTTGCTAAGGTGATTTCCTCTTCATTAATCCTTTGCCTATTTTGTAAAACCTCTGATTTTACCTTATTGACTTTGTCAACTGTTGTAATATTTATTTTTGGAATCTATATAATTCTACCTTTATATGACTTTTTTTAATCATATACCTTTTGTCATACTACCTCCCATATTTATTTTATAATTATTTGGACCTCTAGTCATTGTTGACTACTCTGGCAACTGACTGGCCACTTGAAAGAACCAGGACTCATCACCTTAGTACATATTTTGAGATAAACTGTAACTTTACTTAATTTATTTATTAAGTACTTGGATTTAATTTATATGTACATATTTACTTATATTACATAATAGAAATAAACACCTAACTCTTTAAAACAATATACATTATTTTACATTGTCATTTATTTACTTTATTTAAGTAAAATATTTATAGTGATGTATTTAATATACACTTTCATTAAATTACCTAAAAGCTTCAACAAAAATACCTACAACTCAAAAAATGCATACAATATTAAACAAGGGCTATTATTCTCATACAACACTTGGAAAAATTCATCAAAAACTTTCCCACATGCATGTATAGGCGTGTATATGTATACATGTCTACACATTCATCATTTGTTTAGCTAACTTGTAAGTATAATCATGTATCCCACTAATACCCTATACTAACCATGCTTTTCTTACATAACCATGCATTTACTTACACACTTACTTACAAGACCATGTTTACTCACTTACACACTCCATACATGCTACTATGCAATGTCAACTCTTTTCCCCCTTTTACCCTTGTAAACCCATAGTTGCAAACCAAAAAGGAAGGAAAGAAAGTTGCTAGTTTAGGCATGTGTGGAAAAGGAACTAATCAAATCTCAACTAAATCCTAAGTGTATCTTTGCAAGATACTTGGTACTAGGTACAAAGATCTCACTTGATCTCTCTCTTTCCTTAATTTAGCCAAAACACACACAACACTCACCAACACAATTCACTTGAAACTCACATTTCACTTTATCTATCTCTCTCTCACCCTATGGCTCAAACCCATTTTCCACCATTATCAAACCTTCAAACTCATTTACTACTCTTAGATCATGTCTCATACTACATAAAGGTTAATCATTAGCTCATCCTACAAGTATCTTGATCATTGAAGAAATAAAGAAGCCCTAGAAGCTCTCCTTGAAGCCCACGGCTTGTTTTATGCTACCAAGATCTCCATTGTTGAAAGCTTAACTCTTGTTCTTACTCATTCTCCTATCACTCCTAAACCTATCTAAACAAGTAAGTCAAATCTAAAACCTATCTTTCTATACATTTACTTTCATATATATTAACATACACATGGTTATTGTAACACCCCCAAATTTACACAATTCAATACAGGGGAAGACTCGTTGGTGTTACGGGATAGCACATTACTCACATCATAGACAACGCTTAAAAATCGCGTCGTTTAGTAATAAAACATTTCCATTCATAAATATCAAATTTACATAGGTCCCAAGTCATTATATTTCATACAGGTTTTACAAAGCATTTGAATGGAAATTATTATTTAAGTGCGGGCCATGAATTCTTGTCGTCTTCCCGAGAATTACCTTCAAGTACCTGAGATAAAACATGTTAAAAGAAAAGGTCAGCGATAACGCCGAGTGAATTCATATAGTTTAATAAAACCATTAATATATCATCGGTATATAATTATTACCGAAAATCATTTTGTACAAATCTTTGTAATAGGCCATAAAATAGCCAAAGTCATTTTATACAAATCCTTATAAAAATCATAATATAGGCTTTTGCCTTCAAAATCATTATACGAACCAAAGTCGTAAAAAAAACATCATACAATACGTTTTATAACGTTGTATAAGCCAAATAAAAATCGTTATATGAATATGGTTATGTAAAACCAAAACACGAACATAAAATAAATAGTAAGACCCCGTATTGCTAGTCAGGCAATTCTTTGTAATTCAGTGCGTATAGTAGTATTTCGTTAATTGGATTATTATAAGCCGCATGACATTGTTACCTTACTACAACAAACAACGGGTAGCTAACCCGACAATCATTTGCCCATCTAAATTAGCGTGTCGTCACAATAATCACTCTTGTGTAAATCTTCTCATACATAAATTCGCTTACCAATCAATGTGGCACGACAGGGATCAACCGTCAAGGCGCGAACTGGGGTGATCGTCCCCAAATAGTACTATTATATGCATAAGCGTCTACCAAATCCCGGTAGTTCACAATTCATGCTAATGGGACTTTTAGTGACATAACCTAACTTTAATAATCCATTTCATTTCATCTATCGGGTCATTTAATCATTCATCGGGTCATACAATCATTCGGGTCCAAATCAATAAACAAACAATCGGGACAACTAGTGTCCTATTTCAAAAAAACTAACATGTTATCTCCCTCGCGGGTTTATAAAACATTTTATAAAAACATTTAAAAGAGTGCGAGGCTATGAACTCACATTGATGTGGGAAGGCGGGTTATCGGCAATTCGGATGTACGGTACGTGCTTCAATCAGGAAAACCTAGACAAATAATACTCGTCTTAGACTCTTATCCAATGACTTTATCAAAATAATAATTATGTATAAATATGATGATTTTATATATATGATGATGATTTCAAGTGGGTTTATACATCTTTACTCATTCATTATAGTGTTTATGTGTTGGTAATTTTCAAGACTAGTTACACTAGTTCAACTTGTTTACATTTTAAAGCCCAATGGGCCTATTACAAGCCCAATACTATTCATTAGCCCAATTATACTATTATTATCAGTATTATACTTTATATGTTGGGCCCAAATGGGTTAAGTCCAATAAATATGTTTATAAGTGTTTTACCAAATTAGTCGGGTTTATTGTCCATTAAGGCTACTTTGGCCGTTAATGTCTATATGTTGTAAAGCTCGGGTTTTATCGATTTTTACTTGTTATATATGTTTATATATCAGTATGTGAGTTTATAAAAGTTTACATTAGACGGGTCCAACCGTCTAAGTTTTATTTAACAAAAACGTTAATCTTTCGGTTTTAGCCGAAAAGACGTAAAACTTAGTATATAGTTTTTATAACTTATAAAACTTACCAAACTACCATTTTTATATAATGTCCATTTATTTATCCTTAAGCATTTTTATATAAATGAAATTTATAAGTTAGTGGGTTTTAATTCACATTTTATACTATATTAGTTTGAGTGCTTATATAATACTATTAAACATTAATTCTTCAAAATCTGATTTTTAGTTTCATCTTCACCATTTTTATCATATCTTGAGTTCTATAAGGAGATAGAAGCTCATTTTTGGAGAATAAACTTCATATTATGTGCTACAAATAAGTTAGTTATAGCTACTGCTCAATCCATGTCTAACTATCCTTAACAGTCCCTACAAAACAGAGTATTCAGATTGGTACACTAATCTTATTTTGATCATATCTCACTCATTTTGATGATTCTATTGCATGACCAACTCTCACATGTGTATGACTTCTAACACTTACTGTAAATGGATTCCACCATGCAATTTTATCAGTTCATAACTTGGTTACTTATTGTTTTTATACAGCCAATAATTTAAGCAATATTTTAGCCTTGTTTCTTATGGCTTTTCATCTTTTTGATCATATTTATCAACACTTGATCCCCACACAACATTTTTATCATCATATATTCATCATATACATATACAATAAGAAAGAAAATACATGATTACATAATAAAAATAACAAAAGGATGGGAAGAACAATCTCTATACCACCAAAGTGATGAAAAGATGGGATTGATGATGAACAAGACTTGGTTTTGGGTAACTAATCTTATGAGATATAAACATCCCTTCTAGGATCACCAGTTATTTGTAGATTCCTCCAAAAATCAGCCCTTGTTCTTCATGAAAACTCCTTGAGAAATCAGCCCCAAACTCCCTTGAAAACTCCTTTTTACATGTTAAGATCACCTCCAATCTTTATAACTTCAATGGGTTTTCATCATATGTAAATTATACATATGATTTATGATTGAATCAAGATCAAATGGAGGTTGTTTTGGGTGAATATGGGACGAAAATAAGAGAGAGAGATGAGAGAAATTAGTGGTTTTGCATGTATGTTTTTGTGAGGAAATGGTTTAGCAAAGTGGTTTAGGGAAAATATATACAAGTGTTAAGCTTCCTTGTGAAGCTTTTGACACATCATTGATGTGGTGGAGCTTCCTTAGCCTTCCCATATTAGTGGGGTGGGGCAAAGCTTGTTTTGTCTCATCCCACTAATTTACGGGTATTCATCGATTCTAGTTTCCTCGATTTGCGTGCCCTCGAGTCGTTTTACGAAAAACGTTTTTATAAATTATGAATCAACGGCACAAAACGAATCTAATAAAAATTGTTTCATCAAAAACGGAGTTCAAAAACGTAAATACGTAATCCTAGGGTTTCCGGTTTAATCGTAAATGACGTTAAATTAAAATCGTAAGTCCTAATCTCTTCTCGTAAATTTGTGAGTTTATGAACCAACACAAATTTAAAATTCCAAAATAATATTCACGAATAAATTTATTTCCTGAAATGTCGGACTGTCACCAAAACGGTGTATGTAAACGTAAGCACGTAACGTAGAATCCTCCGGTTTAGACGTAGTCGATGCTACTTCAAGACGTAAATCCAAATTTCTTCCCAAGAATAAGTGAGTTCATAATATAACATTAAAATAATGTTTTTAAATAATACTTGAGAATAAAATATCAACCATAAATTGACGGATTGTCACAGCATTTACCCCTAAACAGGATCTTTGTCCTCAAAGATCATCTTATCTTACTACTCGCTCATTATAGAGTTAAAGCCATGTGGGTATTTCCTCCACATTCGGTCTTTTCTCACAAGTGTAATCCATTACAATGCGCGAGTTTCATCAAACATAACTACGGGAATAAGATCAGGCTTAATGTTGACTTACTTTCTCTATCCATGATGTTCACGGGTCTTTGATGAATGCAACTTTTCGCCGATCTAAACTTCATCAAGAAGAATTCAGATTTTCACGAAACATAATTCACGCAGCTCTTGAAGTCCTAGGGTAGATCCAGCTTATATTGTGACAATCTAACATTTTCAGGTAGTGAAATATTTTCTCGTATAATATTTTGAAACTTATTTTTATGTTGGTTGACGAACTCACAATTTACGGATTTAAATTTGGGCTTACGTGCATAATTTGGCGTCTTTTACGACTAAACCGGAAACCTTAGGATTACGTATTTACGTTTTTGAACTCCGTTTTTGATGAGACAATTTTTATTGGATTCGTTTTGTGACGTTGATTCATAATTTATAAAAACGTTTTTCGTAAAACGACCCGAGGGCACGCAAATCGAGAAAACTAGAATCGAGAAATACCCGTAAACTAGTGAGATGGGACAAAACACATTGTCCCACCCCACTAGCTTGGTTTGGACGGCAACTTGACACCACACCATGAAGGTGGCATCAAGTTAGCTAACACATTCCATGTGTAAGCCATGCTTACATTTAAAGCTACTTTCCTTTTACCACTTACTCAAAACTAGCAACACTTCATTATACCATTTCCTTACATGCAAAATCCTCTCAAAATCCTCTCAACACTCTCCCCTTTTCCGTCCAAAATTAAGCAACAAACACCCTCTTTGATCTCTTCTAGCCATGAAACACATGTTTACTAGCTCTATTAAGGAGTTCTCTTGAAGCCTTGATCATTTGGTGGCCATATTAACATCATTGGAGGTGATTTTCTTGTGTCCTAGGGCTGATTTTCCAACATATGTTCTTGATATTTGATGGTCTTGGAGATACTTGTTGTGTTCATCAAGTTCTTGTCTTCCTAAAACAAGAAATCCACTTGGTTGGTAAAGAAGATCATCCTCTCCATTTTTCTCTTGTTATTTTGTAAAGAGCAAATGTATTTTCTTTCATTTTGTATATGTATATGATGTATATATGATGATAAAAATGTTGTGTGGGGATCAAGTGTTGATAAATATGCTTAAAAAGGTTGATAACTATAAGAAATGAAGCTAAAATCTTGATTATTTAGTTGGCTGTATAAAAACAGTAGAAAACTAAAATATGAACTGACAAAATTTCATGGTTTGATCCATTTACAGTAAGTAGAAGATGTTATACACATGTGAGAGTTGGTCATGCAATGGAATCAAAATAATGAGTGAGATATGATCAAAATAAGTTAGGTGGTCTAATCTGAATAAGCAGTTTTGTAGGGACTGTTAAGGCATGATAAACTTAAAATGGGCAGTAGCTATAACTAAGTTAAATGTAGCACATAATATGAAGAACATGTCACCCAAAAATGAGCTTCTAATTCATTATAGAACTCTAGATATGTTAAAAATGGTGAACATGAAGGTAAAAATCAGATTTTTGGAATTAATGTTTATTAATATTATATAAGCACTCACATTATAATGTATAAAATGTAAAAATATAAACCCACTAACTTATAAAACTTATTTATATAAATATATAAAAGGTTAATTAAATGGATAAATTATATAAATGGTAGTGAAATAATATTTATAAGTAGTAAAAACTATAAACTTGATTTTTACGACTTTTTCGGCTATCGCCGTAAAATTAACGTTTTTCGCCAAATATAACTTAGACGACCAAACCCGTCTAATGTAAAGTTTATAAAAGTCACATACTGATGTATAGGTAACTAATACAAGTAAAAACCGATAAAACCCGAACTATAAGAAACACGGACATTTACGAGCTAACTAAACATATTGGACTAATAATTGGACTTAATAAGATAAATACTTGTAAAAAAAACTTATTGGGCTTAACCCATTTGGGCCCAATATGAAAACTATATATACTGATAATATAGGTATAAAATGGATTAAAACAAGTTAAAGAACTTATAAAAGGCTTAATGGACTTAAAATAGGTAAATAGGTAAAACTAGTGAACTAGTAAGACGTTACCAAAACGTAAACACTAAAATGAGTAAACAAGGATGTATAAACCCACTTGATCATCATCATATGTACAAAATCATCATATGTATATTGTTATTTTGATAAAAGTCATTGGACCGAGTCTAAGACCGATTATTATTTATATAGGTTTCCGTGACCGAAGCACGCCCGTAGCCGATAATCCGCCTTTCATTAACAACGTGAGTTCATAGCCTCGCACTCTTTTAAATGTTTTATAAAATGATTTGTAAACCCGCGAGGGAGATAACATGCTAGATTTTTATAAAAATAGAACACAAGTAGTCCCGATTGTATGCTTAATGATATGGACCTGAACGATGCTATGACGCTATAAACGAGACTAAAAGGATTATTAGTAGTTAGGTTATGTCACTTAAAGTCCCATTAGCATGAATTGTGAACTGCCGGGATTTGGTAGACGCTTATGCATTTGATAGTACTATTTGGGGACGATCACCCCAGTTCGCGCCTTGACGGTTGATCCCCGTCGTACCACATTGATTGGTAAGCGAATTTATGTATGAGAAGATTCCATAGCGTGATTTTTGTGACGACACGCTAACTTAGATGGGCAAATTGTTTGTCGGGTTCGCGGCCCGCTGTTTTCATAGTAAGGTAACAATGTCATGCGGCTAATAATAATCCTAATTCAAATAAAAATGTATCCTATATATGATAACGACGCTATTAACGATGAATATATTACCTATCATGGTAATATAGAGACTACGGTCTCATGGACGGTTTAAGATGTATGCTGGATATATATTGCCTGACTAGCAATATGAGGACTTACTTCCGATATTATGCTTGTGTTCTGATTTTAAATGATTGTTTTATATAACGGTTTTTATTAAACTCTATGAATTCACTCGGCATTCGCTGATATGATTTTTTGCATGTTTTTATCTCAGGTGCTTGAAGGTAATCCGGATGGAAATCGACTCTGATGGCCCACTTAATATTAAAAATGTTCATTCGATCTATGTTTTGTAAACTTAATGACCTGCATAATTTGGGACCTGTTGTACGCTTTTAAACTTTTTATCGAATGAATGTATGTTAAACCTTGAACAACCATTTTTATGTGTTGTCTATGATTGGAGTTATTGTGCTATCCCGTAACACTCTGAAAGACCCTTCCGCTGTACCGATACAAAAATTGAGAGTGTTACAGTTTGGTACCAGAGCTCTCGTTATAGAGAACAAAAGATTTTAAAAACCAAGGTTTTGAACAAAACTTTTCAAAATCTTTTGACAATGAACATTTGAGAAAATATTTGAAAAATCTTTTGACTATAACGGTGCCAGAGATCTCCGACGTTACCAACAAGCCCTATTGAGAAGATATATATTTTGATATATATAATATAATTTATATATATGTATATATCGTGGTTTCATTATGTAATTGTTTAACTAGTATGTTATCCTAATACGAGATATATATATAAGTGCAGATTGTCATGGCTGACCCTAATATTCCTGTAGAAAACCATGCTATTCCTGAACCTAATATAGAAGATGATCCTTATTTAGACTTAGTAGATTATGATATCTACGATGAGGAGGAACCGTTTGAGGATCCCGAGCCCGAGTTAGGACTAGGAGATCAGATTGCCCCTCAGGTTGACTTGGTAGAGAATGATATAGAGAATGATGATGAGATTGGGTTAGATAATTTAGATGATGAGATTGATGACGAGGATGTCGAGGAGGATGTTGGTATAGATGTTGAGGTTGATGACGATGAGGAAGCTGAGCTTATTTATCCGTATGATGTTCCAGAGGGCGAGCCTTTGCCCCCACCAGTTCGTTTGTCTGATTCTGAGGATGAGTTACCTAGGGATGAAATGTCTGAATCGTCTGAATCTGATTCTGAATCAGAGGAGGATGAGGATGACGATGCACCTGACGGTACTGATGGTATTGCTACTCGTAGACGTGAGATAGGAGAGTCGTCTAGTACTCGAGAGGCTACTCATATTGATGGTCTTGCACCATGGGCCTTGAGACGTGATCTAGATGCTTCCCGTGTTAAGAGTTGTATGACAGAGGTTGGATTAGGTGTTGTTCAAACTCAGGTTGCTTATTTGGAGTCGAAGACTAAGGTTGGCGAGAAAGAGAGAGAATTGCTTAGTTTGGATTTGAGTGATGTAGAACGTGGTTTGAATGAGGCTTTTAGGAGGTTATCAGTGTTGGAAAGTGGTGAGTATGCTGCTATGAAGAAAAAGGTGAATTCTATGGAGATTCAGTTGAGTGTAGCTCGTGCGATGCGTGAGAAAGCTGAGAAGGAGTTGAATATATCCGTGGGTTGGAATAGTAGATTTTATGTCAACATGGTTGAAAGAGGAGTAATTCGTAAGCGCCCAGCTGAAGATGTGTCTAGTGATCGTCCGACGAAGATTCAGAAGACGATGGATGATGGACCATCTGGCGGTTCTCAGTAGACCAGTCTGTATTTAGTAGTGACCTTTATATCTTTTGTGCTTTTGTAGCTTTGACTGAACCGACTTGTTAGTAGTAGACTTGGCACGAATTTTGAGTGTATATAGTGCAAGAACTTTGATATGGGATGTACTAAGACAATACTTTTGTTTCAGATCGAATGAAATATGTATCTTGTCTTGAATTCCATATTGTGCCTTATTTGTATCTTGATTATGAATTCAATCCATATTATATGAATCCTTGTTGGATGAATGCTTAATACTTTGAAATTGTAGAATTATAGAACTATGCCGCCCAAGAAGGCTGTGACTGAGGATGATGTACGTAGGATTATTACGGAGCAAGTTACCGCATCCATGACTGAATTTATGGCAAATGCTAGAAATGAAGCTGGCGGTAGTGGAGCTGGCGGTAGTGGAGCTGGCGGTAGTGGAGCTGGCGGTAGTGGAACTGGCGGTAGTGGAATTGGCGGTAGTAATGTGAATGTGAATGCTAATAATGTGAATGCTAATGCTGGAGGAAATGTAGGAGGACTTGGAGTTAATGCACCTGAAGTTGGTGGCTGTACTTATGTGACGTTCATGAAGTGTGAACCTCTACCTTTTAATGGAACTGAAGGTGCTGTAGGACTTAGCCAGTGGATTGAGAAGATTGAATCGGTGTTTCGGATTAGTAAGTGTAAGGAGGAGGATAAGGTGACTTTTGCTATGGCTACTCTTAAAGGTCGTGCGTTGACTTGGTGGAACGGGAGAATTGCTTTCATGGGTCTTGATGCTGCTAATGCTACTCCTTGGGCTGAAATTAAGAAGTGGATGACTTTGGAGTTTTTTCCTCATAGTGTGATCATTAGGTTAGAACAAGAGTTGATTCATTTGAGAATGAAAGGTGTGGACATTGATAGTTACACGAACCGATTCCATGAGTTGGCCTTGTTATGTCCTCGATTGGTTGAACCCGAAGAGATCCGAATTGAGCAATATGTGAAAGGGTTGACCAGGAATATCCGGGGGACGTGACATCATCAAAACCACTGACCATTGATCATGTTGTTCGAATGGCTTACCAACTCATTGGACAGATAATTCAGGATAAGGAAGATGAAGCCCGTGTAGGTGAGAAGAGAAAGGGAGACGGTGATCGTGTAGATAGAGGTGATAATAGGACGAATTTCAATCGCCGTCAGAAACAGAGAAAGGGGAATGCAAATGCTCTTACCTACAACACACCGCGCAACGATGATAGATGTCCTAAGTGTGGCAACAAGAGGCATGCTGGCGACTGCTGGAAATGCCGAAATTACGGAAAGCTTGGACACAAGGTTGAAAGGTTTAAGAAGGGAACCATTTGCTTCAACTGTAATGAAGAAGGTCATAGGAAATCAGAATGCCCCAAGTTGAAAGCGATTGTACCTGGAAGAAACCCCCAGGGTGGTATCTACCAACTTGGAATAATTGAGGTGAAGAAAGAGGATCCGAATGTCGTTACCGGTACGTTTTTACTCAACAATCATTATGTTGTTGCATTATTCGATTCGGGTGCCGATAGGAGCTTTGTATCCACTAAATTTAGTACCCTTATTGATATTAAACCTGTTGAGATAAGTACCAGTTAAGAGGTGGAATTGGATGATGGTAAATTAGTGAAACTAATAAGCTATTAGAAGGATGCTCTCTAAATCTCTTAAACCATTCCTTTCCGACTGATTTGATGTTGATAGAATTAGGTAGTTTTGATATTATTATTGGTATGGATTGGTTGTCGTTGAATAATGCTACTATTTTATGTGGAGAGAAGAAGGTTAAGATTCCTCTTAGGAATAGGACGTTAGTAATTGATGGTAATCGAGGTGAATCCCGTTTGAAAATCGTTTCATGTATTAAAGTCCAAAAGTACATCAGGAACGGTTGTGAGTTATTCTTAGCTCAAGTGACCGGGAATGAGTCTAGGGAGAAACGATTGGAAGATGTACCTATTATATGTGAATTTCCTGAGGTATTTCCTAAAGATTTACCCGGACTTCCACCGATAAGGCAAGTAGAGTTTTGAATCGATTTAATTCCTGGTGCTGCACCGGTGGCACGTGCGCCTTACCGATTAGCCCCTTCTGAATTAAAGGAGTTATCTGAGCAACTTAAGGAGTTGTCTGATAAAGGTTTTATTCGACCGAGCTCGTCGCCTTGGGGAGCTCTAGTCTTGTTCGTTAAGAAGAAGGATGGATCTTTTCGTATGTGCATTGATTATAGGGAACTGAATAAGTTGACAATTAAAAATCGATATCCTTTACCTAGGATTGATGATTTGTTTGATCAACTGCAAGGATCTAGTGTGTATTCTAAGATAGATTTGCGGTCAGGATATCACCAACTTCGCGTCCGTGAAGAAGATATTCCTATAACTGCATTTAGAACTCGTTATGGACACTATGAATTTCAAGTAATGCCATTTGGGTTAACTAACACACCTACGGTTTTCATGGATTTAATGAATCGAGTGTGCAAGCCCTACTTGGATAAATTTGCGATTGTGTTTATTGACGATATTCTAATCTATTCTAAGAATGAAGATGAGCATAGAGAACATTTGAGGATTGTTTTGAACTTGTTGAAGGATGAAAGGTTGTATGCTAAGTTTCCGAAGTGTGATTTCTGGTTAGATTCTATGCAATTTCTTGGTCATGTGATTAACAGAGATGGAATTCATGTTGATCCTGCAAAGGTTGAAGCTATTAAGAATTGGTCTGCACCGACAACGCCAACGGAAGTGCGACAGTTCTTAGGATTGGCTGGCTATTATAGGCGATTCATTAAAGAATTTTCTTTGATAGCTAAACCCTTGACTAAGCTTACTCAGAAGTATAAACCTTTCGTTTGGGGAAGTGATGAAGATGGAGCATTTCAGACATTGAAGCAAAAATTATGTAGTGCGCCAATCTTATCATTACCTGACGGGAGTGAAGATTTTGTAGTGTATTGTGATGCATCTCTTAGAGGCTATGGAGCTGTTTTGATGCAGAGAGAGAAAGTGATAGTGTATGCTTCTAGGCAATTGAGGAAGAGTGAGGAGAATTATACTACTCATGATCTTGAGTTAGGAGTTGTAGTCTTTGCTCTTAGGTTGTGGAGACATTATCTGTATGGCACCAAGTGTACGGTATTCACCGATCACAAAAGCCTACAGTATATTCTCGATCAGAAGGAATTGAACATGAGGCAACGAAGATGGATAGAGTTGTTAAGTGATTATGATTGTGGTATAAAATATCACCCAGGAAAAGCCAATGTTGTTGCCGATGCGTTAAGTAGGAAAGATAGAGAGCCTATCAGGGTGCATTCTCTAGTCTTGACCGTGCACAATAATTTGCCCGAGCAAATTAGAAATGCGCAAATAGAAGCTTATAAGAAGGAGAATTTCGTTAATGAAGGGTTCCGAGGAAAAGGAGATCCTTTAGAGGTTAGAGCTGATGGAGTGAAATGCTTAAGAGGTCGTATGTGGATACCTAAGTTTGGAGGCTTAAGAGACTTGATTATGTTAGAATCCCATAAATCTAAGTATTCCATTCATCCGGGATCTGATAAGATGTATCATGATTTGAAGAAGTTGTACTGGTGGCCGAATATGAAAGCTGACATAGCTATGTATGTTCTTCAGTGCTTGACTTGTGCTAGAGTCAAAGTTGAACATCAAAAGCCATCAGGACTACTTCAACAACCAAAGATTCCTGAATGGAAGTGGGAGCGAATTACGATGGACTTTATCACCAAGCTTCCTAGAACATCATCTGGAAACAATTCGATTTGGGTTATTGTCGATAGACTGACCAAATCAGCACACTTCATTCCGGTTAAGGAGCAGTTCTCACTAGAGAAGCTGACTCGAATATACCTTGATAATGTTGTATGCAAACATGGAGTGCCTGTATCGATCATTTTGAGATCGAGATCCTAGATTTGCATCGAATTTTTGGAAATCTCTCCAAAGATCTTTGGGAACGAATCTCGACATGAGCACTGCTTATCACCCCCAGACTGATGGGCAGAGTGAAAGGACGATACAAACACTGGAAGATATGTTTAGACCTTGTGTGTTAGACTTTGGTAAGAATTGGGATAAACATTTGTCGTTAGCAGAGTTTTCGTATAACAATAGTTACCATTCTAGTATTAAGGTTGCACCGTTTGAAGCTTTGTATGGTAGGAAGTGTAGATCTCCTGTATGTTGGAGTGAAGTTGGGGATACCCAGCTCACGGGACCGGAATTGATCCGGGAGACTACGGAGATGATAGTTAAGATTAAGAATAGGTTGTTGACTGCCCGTAGTAGACAGAAAAGTTACGCGGATGTGCGGCGGAAGCCAATGGAGTTTGAAGTGGGTGACCGAGTAATGTTGAAAGTATCGCCATGGAAAGGCGTTATAAGATTTGGAAAACGAGGGAAATTGAATCCCCGTTATGTTGGACCCTTTAAGATTTTATCTAGAGTAGGTCCGGTGGCTTACAAAGTAGAGTTACCCCCAGAACTTCATGGTGTTCACAACACATTCCATGTATCTAATCTGAAGAAATGTCTAGCAGTGAGTGATGAGAAAATTCCGTTAGGTAAGGTTCGAATAGATGGGAAGTTGCATTTTATCGAAGAGCCCGTAGAAGTTATGGACCGTGAGGTAAAGCAACTGAAACAAAGTCGGATACCTATTGTCAAAATCCGATGGAATTCAAAGCATGGACCGGAGTATACTTGGGAACGAGAGGATGAAATGTGGAAGAAATATCCGCACCTCTTTGATTTCAATAAGAAACGGACATCCAAATGAAATGGATCACGAGGATGTTGATCCCTTTTAGGAGGAAAAGCTGTGACAATCTAACATTTTCAGGTAGTGAAATATTTTCTCGTATAACATTTTGAAACTTATTTTTATGTTGGTTGACGAACTCACAATTTACGGATTTAAATTTGGGCTTACGTGCATAATTTGGCGTCTTTTACGACTAAACCGGAAACCTTAGGATTACGTATTTACGTTTTTGAACTCCGTTTTTGATGAGACAATTTTTATTGGATTCGTTTTGTGACGTTGATTCATAATTTATAAAAACGTTTTTCGTAAAACGACCCGAGGGCACGCAAAACGAGAAAACTAGAATCGAGAAATACCCGTAAACTAGTGAGATGGGACAAAACACATTGTCCCATCCCACTAGCTTGGTTTGGACGGCAACTTGACACCACACCATGAAGGTGGCATCAAGTTAGCTAACACATTCCATGTGTAAGCCATGCTTACATTTTAAGCTACTTTCCTTTTACCACTTACTCAAAACTAGCAACACTTCATTATACCATTTCCTTACATGCAAAATCCTCTCAAAATCCTCTCAACACTCTCCCCTTTGCCGTCCAAAATTAAGCAACAAACACCCTCTTTGATCTCTTCTAGCCATGAAACACATGTTTACTAGCTCTATTAAGGAGTTCTCTTGAAGCCTTGATCATTTGGTGGCCATATTAACATCATTGGAGGTGATTTGCTTGTGTCCTAGGGCTGATTTTCCGACATATGTTCTTGATATTTGATGGGGGGAGATACTTGTTGTGTTCATCAAGTTCTTGTCTTCCTAAAACAAGAAATCCACTTGGTTTGTAAAGAAGATCATCCTCTCCATTTTTCTCTTGTTATTTTGTAAAGAGCAAATGTATTTTCTTTCATTTTGTATATGTATATGATGTATATATGATGATAAAAATGTTGTGTGGGGATCAAGTGTTGATAAATATGCTTAAAAAGGTTGATAACTATAAGAAATGAAGCTAAAATCTTGATTATTTAGTTGGCTGTATAAAAACAGTAGAAAACTAAACGATGAACTGATAAAATTGCATGGTTTGATCCATTTACAGTAAGTAGAAGATGTTATACACATGTGAGAGTTGGTCATGCAATGGAATCAAAATAATGAGTGAGATATGATCAAAACAAGTTAGGTGGTCTAATCTGAATAAGCAGTTTTGTAGGGACTGTTAAGGCATGATAAACTTAAAATGGGCAGTAGCTATATCTAAGTTAAATGTAGCATATAATATGAAGAACATGTCACCCAAAAATGAGCTTCTAATTCATTATAGAACTCTAGATATGTTAAAAATGGTGAACATGAAGTTAAAAATCAGATTTTTTGAATTAATGTTTATTAGTATTATATAAGCACTCACATTATAATGTATAAAATGTAAAAATATAAACCCACTAACTTATAAAACTTATTTATATAAATATATAAAAGGTTAACTAAATGGATAAATTATATAAATGGTAGTGAAATAATATTTATAAGTAGTAAAAACTATAAACTTGATTTTTACGACTTTTTCGGCTATCGCCGTAAAATTAACGTTTTTCGCCAAATAAAACTTAGACAACCAAACCCGTCTAATGTAAAGTTTATAAAAGTCATATACTGATGTATAGGTAACTAATACAAGTAAAAACCGATAAAACCCGAACTATAAGAAATACGGACATTTACGAGCTAACTAAACATATTGGACTAATAATTGGACTTAATAAGATAAATACTTGTAAAAAGAACTTATTGGGCTTAACCCATTTGGGCCCAACATGAAAAGTATATATACTGATAATATAGGTATAAAATGGATTAAAACAAGTTAAAGAACTTATAAAAGGCTTAATGGACTTAAAATAGGTAAATAGGTAAAACTAGTGAACTAGTAAGACGTTACCAAAACGTAAACACTAAAATGAGTAAACAAGGATGTATAAACCCACTTGATCATCATCATATGTACAAAATCATCATATGTATATTGTTATTTTGATAAAAGTCATTGGACCGAGTCTAAGACCGATTATTATTTATATAGGTTTCCGTGACCGAAGCATGCCCGTAGCCGATAATCCACCTTTCATTAACAACGTGAGTTCATAGCCTCGCACTCTTTTAAATGTTTTATAAAATGATTTGTAAACCCGCGAGGGAGATAACATGCTAGATTTTTATAAAAATAGAACACAAGTAGTCCCGATTGTATGCTTAATGATATGGACCCGAACGATGCTATGACCCTATAAACGAGACTAAAAGGATTATTAGTAGTTAGGTTATGTCACTTAAAGTCCCATTAGCATGAATCGTGAACTGCCGGGATTTGGTAGACGCTTATGCATTTGATAGTACTATTTGGGGACGATCACCCCAGTTCGCGCCTTGACGGTTGATCCTTGTCGTACCACATTGATTGGTAAGCGAATTTATGTATGAGAAGATTCCATAGCGTGACTTTTGTGACGACACGCTAACTTAGATGGGCAAATTGTTTGTCGAGTTCGCGGCCCGCTGTTTTCATAGTAAGGTAACAATGTCATGCGGCTAATAATAATCCTAATCCAAATAAAAATGTATCCTATATATGATAACGACACTATTAACGATGAATATATTACCTATCATGGTAATATAGAGACTACGGTCTCATGGACGGTTTAAGATGTATGCTGGATATATATTGCCTGACTAGCAATATGAGGACTTACTTCCGATATTATGCTTGTGTTCTGATTTTAAATGATTGTTTTATATAACGGTTTTTATTAAACTCTATGAATTCACTCGGCATTCGCTGATATGATTTTTGCATGTTTTTATCTCAGGTGCTTGAAGGTAATCCGGATGGAGATCGACTCTGATGGCCCACTTAATATTAAAAATGTTCATTCGATCTATGTTTTGTAAACTTAATGACCTGTATAATTTGGGACCTGTTGTACGCTTTTAAACTTTTTATCGAATGAATGTATGTTAAACCTTGAACAACCATTTTTATGTGTTGTCTATGATTGGAGTTATTGTGCTATCCCGTAACACTCTGAAAGACCCTTCCGCTGTACCGATACGAAAATTGAGAGTGTTACATATATGCCTTTCAAACCAATCTTTTACATCATCTCAATGGTCCCATACAACGGGGACTTATATCCCATGATCTTTAAGATCATTAATTCATTTTTCCATGGTTAATGTTTTTGGCATAACTTTGCTACCCATCTGGCACTTCAAGATCTACATTTCATATTCACATAACCTCCTGCCCACTACCGGCAGTCAATAATCAGATCCTAATTTCAACAATCATTTCAGGTCTCACGGGTCGAGTATTTTGTAAGGTTAGGTTAGCCATCATAGGAAACCTTAAACCTAAAAGACATATCCAACTCACAATGGGTGTATGTCGGGTGTCTTCATCCCAACTCCTGCTTACAGATGCTCTAATATATATCCTCACAAGATTCTATCTCGATCCTAATACGATAGTTTTCAATGATAATCTCTCCAAAGGGAAACGATTTTACAGTTTATTACCAAAGGTCAATCATTCAAGCATAAAACAGCACTTATAGTATTGTGTATCGTTACTTTACCTCGTCCCTTCGATTGGGGTGGTAAACAGTACTCTCATCAAGATTCGTTCTCAATGACTTCTGAGCAAATCTCTAGAAATTCGATGCGAAGCGAGGATCTTGATAGAGATGATTGATACGGCACACTATGTTTACACAACTCCTTTAAATACAAAGATTGAATTTCTTCATCAAGAATTTATCATTAACAGGAATGATATTAGCAGATTTGGTCAGTCTGTCAATGATGACCCAAATCAAATCAAATTCAGATGATGACCTTTGCAATAGCTAGACGTTTACTAATGTATGAGGCGATGTCTGCCTTCGAAATTTGCCATTAGTACAACTTCTTCAGATAAAAATACATTAAATCATAAATGTCATGAATAAAATACTTATACTTACAAGATTCCAACATAACTATATCTCACAATCCTCCATATTTAGATAATCACAAGTGGCCTTTTAATCATTTAGCGCCATCGACTTCTCAATTCTAATGGTTCACATTAGCCGCGAACCCCCTTTTATTATTTATATTATCCTTCTTATAAACATCGACTATATTTTTATATTGTTCGGCAATTTATTTTGCAAAGTCATTATTAGGGAACACATCCTAATTGGTTCTTTATCCTTTCTATATAATGTGTCGGTATCTACATTCACCTTTCCTGATGAAATAATTATCATGTCTACAATTTACTCAGAAATTCTTTCTTCATATTTTCTAAGTTTTAGTTTCGTCTCAACTATCATTTTTATCAGTTTTGCTCAATCCGACGTTTTAAAGCGTCGATAATTATTACACGTAAATTAACAATAAATATTAAGTTTTTATGAAACGTAAACGTTAAAAGTTTTAAATTCCTTAGCTCGACCAATTATATAAAGATATTCAAAATAAATTTGAATTTTAGTTAACACGATTTTCGGTTGATTTATTGAAAATAATTAATAAGATTTGTAAATGTTCGAAAAATCTTTGGTTGTACTTTGGTCAAAATTTTCTTAGTTGAAAAGCAAAAATTATCGTTTCAAATTTCAAGTCATGGTTTAAAAGGTTTCCTCAATCCCTCTTAGGTTGTCTTGAGGTATACACAAACATTTACCCCTAAACAAGAGTTTTGTTAAATGATTTGTGTATAAGGGAATAATCCCTTAAAAATCCTTTGTTAAAACATTTGTCAAAAAAATATTTCCATTTTATTTTTGGTAAAACCCAAAGTCTTAATGGCTCTAATCTTTGAAAAGTCAATATATTCCATTTTCTATTAATCACACGGTCAAATAATGTAAAGGATTAAGTCTTAAATCACATGTTAAATATTCAGGGTACAAGTTTTCGTTGTTCGGCCAACTTAGGGTAGTCTATAAATAATTATTAACTCCTTCCTATTCTTATAAACAAACAGATGGTCCTTAATGATCACAAGCATGAATTTATCAAATTACAGCCTTCACACGTGATTCACCCTATTTATGGATGCTACATGTGTATTAGTCAATCCAAATGACATCACGTGAAACTCATAATGTTCATTACAAGTACCAGATGTAGTGATCGGAATAGATAATCTTTTTCGCGGACGCGAAGTTGATGATAACCATGTCGTGGATCAAATCTTTAGAACATACGCTAGAACCTTGTAAATGATCGAACAATCTATCATCTTGGGTAGTGGATATAGATTTTTAATCGTCAATTTACCTAGTTCACGGTAATCAATAAATATAAGAAATAATAACACCATAGCTCTTCATGATGACGAGCTTGGTAGGATAAAAGCTTTCTCCGACAACTCTCTCAGTTGTACGGTAATTCTTTTAATTCACCAACAAATATCTCCTAAAGTTTCAGATAACAGACACATCTTTTAATAAATTCATATTAAGTTCTTTCTAGATTATAATATCTATGACTAGTTCATAACCATTCACGGTATAATTTCAAGTCTAAATGCAGGATATGGTCATCCATCAAGAATTATTTAGATCACTTTTGATAATCAACATCTTATCTTTTAGGAAAATTCTACTCGAGTTCCCATCAATTAAGACAATGTCGTCTTGTCATAATCAATCAATCCATTCTACTGACACTATTAACTTTTCAGTTTTATTGCCGTCGATAAGATGTGAACTTCTCAAAAGACTAATAATAACTCATAATCCTTCAAAAATTCAAGGATATCAGGAGACATAACTAACCTTAAAAGAGTAAGGTTAACGCATAATCTACGCGAGAGAATTTCAAATCAGATACAGAGGAAAACATTTAACGAATATGAATATATCCCATGTTTTCATAATTTGAGTACGCATTCGAAAGCTCCTCGGATCGTTACCCAGGTCATTCAAATGAAATCTAATCAAAAGAAATGATAGGAACGTTGATACATCCAATCGGGTATCAACACTCGGTAATCAGATACTTTTTCAAAGAATCTTGCCATGAAAGAATAGGACAAGAAAGAATTGTCAATTTTCAAATAAGACAATTTCCACAGATGAGTAAATTCGACTCAGAAGAATAGATGCTACAGGCACATATGTAGGTGTCCCTAACACTATGTCCCTATTTTTCACTTCTTGCAGATCTCATAAAATTTAATCTTTCACAATCTTCAAAAAAAAGGTAGTGTTTATTAATCAGATTTATGGTGACTACTAATCAGCCTTGCATGGTCCATTCCAAATTGTATGTAGGCGCGCAACTATATACAATTTCAAGATTAACGATGCAATACTCAGTTCATCAAAATTTTATCATCATGTTTATAATAAAAACATTTTCATGCTTAATTCTTAAATAAGAATCAAAAATAAATTTACAAAGATTTTCTTTGTTATGAAAACAATTAAGTTTTCCAAGGTGTTTTATAAACAAATTCATTTCGATAACGATCACTTATAAATCTCACTTTGAATAATCCTTATAGTGATGAAAATTCAATTTTTCTCAAGGGATACTGTTTTATCTTATAAAAACGATGAGTGATCTGCGAAAGAGTGATGAAAAGTTTTTCACCAAGAACTAACTACAATATATCAGGAAATGAGCTTAGCCAGTTAATCATGAGGTTCATGACCTCGATGGCACTCAAAAAAGAATAATCCACAACGTAACTTAATTCGAGATGAGTACTTGTTCAATGGTTGCATCACTAATGCGAGCATTAGGATGAAGCAATAAAAGATAGATAACATCGATACATGTAGGATTTAGCAATCAAAGGTAGTCTTTTCATTAATCACAAACAAGTCAAAGTTGTACCGTAACACATTACGTGTCACTATGTCATACAATTCCAAGAACTCATCCTACCAACTGATGTCTCAGTTAGGTTAGGGATTATTTTTTTAAAAGATACCACAATGAATACTAATCTACATGAGTCATGGGAGTTCCACCTGTTCCGGAAGATCCATCGGTCACAATTCAGAAGAAGATTTCTTCAATTTGTTTCTTGGACACTGGGCATCCTCGTTAGTGGACAATGGCCTAGGAACAACTCTTAACACAAACTAACAATCATTTAAAACCTTATAATTCAATCACATGACTCAACAACTTCCTCTTAACAATTTCTTATTCCATATGTGTTAAATTTTACTTTATTCAAGTTTCAACCAACTTATACTCAATTCGATATCCTACCTCATTCTCCAGTACTTTCAACCTTATTCTTAGGCCTTAATAGGCAATAAATTCTCGATATGAACAACACTTAATTTCCAATCCTATAGCTTTTACAACAATAGTTATCAAATGAGTCACTAGTCTGAAATGAATCACACATTCAATTAGACTTCTCGGAAAGGTACTGGTGGCATGAGGCTTTTGGGTAATGGTTCCAATGACAGCCTCAAGTGCAACATTCACCCTTTCGATTTCAATTTAAGAATTGGATGACAACGAATCAGATGACATCTTTCTAGGTGGTAACGTTTTGTCAAACTCCACTCTATAAGGAAAGATCGTCATGACATCGATATCAGTTTTAATCTCGCCAATTCTTTTTCAAAATCATAGTCAACTACTATCAACATTTCTACGAATATCAACCATTTTGTTGGGATCATAAATATCCACAACTTGGTTTAGATCTAGGATAGCTAGAATTCCTACGGGAATAGCTTCGATTAATTACTAGGGAAGTTAGGATTTCTTGTGACAATCTACGTCGTATAAATACCTCGTATAAATATCAAAATAATCATCAAACAATCATGTAATCAAATTACATCATATATATATATATATATATATATATATATATATATATATATATATATATATATATATATATATATATATATATATATATATATATATATATATATATATATATATATATATATATATATATATATATATAATCCAAGTTATATATATATTAAAATAACACTTCTCAGTCTGGCCTTGTCGGTAACTCAAGAATTCTTCGGCACCGTTATAGTCAAAAGATTTTTAGACATTTTGAGAAATAGTTAAAAGATTTTGAAATGTTTTATTCAAAACCTTGGTTTTAAAAATCTTTCGTTCTCTATAACGAGAGCTCTGGTACCAAACTGTAACACCCCCAAATTTACACAATTCAATACAGCGGAAGACTCGTTGGTGTTACGGGATAGCACATTACTCACATCACAGACAACGCTTAAAAATCGCGTCGTTTAGTAATAAAACATTTCCATTCATAAATATCAAATTTACATAGGTCCCAAGTCATTATATTTCATACAGGTTTTACAAAGCATTTGAATGGAAATTATTATTTAAGTGCGGGCCATGAATTCTTGTCGTCTTCCCGAGAATTACCTTCAAGTACCTGAGATAAAACATGTTAAAAGAAAAGGTCAGCGATAACGCCGAGTGAATTCATATAGTTTAATAAAACCATTAATATATCATCGGTATATAATTATTACCGAAAATCATTTTGTACAAATCTTTGTAATAGGTCATAAAATAGCCAAAGTCATTTTATACAAATCCTTATAAAAATCATAATATAGGCTTTTGCCTTCTAAATCATTATACGAACCAAAGTCGTAAAAAAACATCATACAATACGTTTTATAACGTTGTATAAGCCAAATAAAAATCGTTATATGAATATGGTTATGTAAAACCAAAACACGAACATAAAATCAATAGTAAGACCCCGTATTGCTAGTCAGGCAATTCATTGTAATTCAGTGCGTATAGTAGTATTTCGTTAATTGGATTATTATAAGCCGCATGACATTGTTACCTTACTACAACAAACAACGGGTAGCTAACCCGACAATCATTTGCCCATCTAAATTAGCGTGTCGTCACAATAATCACGCTTGTGTAAATCTTCTCATACATAAATTCGCTTACCAATCAATGTGGCACGACGGGATCAACCGTCAAGGCGCGAACTGGGGTGATCGTCCCCAAATAGTACTATTATATGCATAAGCGTCTACCAAATCCCGGTAGTTCACAATTCATGCTAATGGGACTTTTAGTGACATAACCTAACTTTAATAATCCATTTCATTTCATCTATCGGGTCATTTAATCATTCATCGTGTCATACAATCATTCGGGTCCAAATCAATAAACAAACAATCGGGACAACTAGTGTCCTATTTCATAAAAACTAACATGTTATCTCCCTCGCGGGTTTATAAAACATTTTGTAAAAACATTTAAAAGAGTGCGAGGCTATGAATTCACGCTGATGTGAGAAGGCGGGTTATCGGCAATTCGGATGTACGGTACGTGCTTCAATCACGAAAACCTAGACAAATAATACTCGTCTTAGACTCTTATCCAATGACTTTATCAAAATAATAATTATGTATACATATGATGATTTTATATATACGATGATGATTTCAAGTGGGTTTATACATCTTTACTCATTCATTATAGTGTTTATGTGTTGGGAATTTTCAAGACTAGTTACACTAGTTCAACTTTTTTACACTTTAAAGCCCAATGGGCCTATTACAAGCCCAATACTATTCATTAGCCC
This sequence comes from Glebionis coronaria, assembly GCA_025667525.1. NCBI lineage: Eukaryota > Viridiplantae > Streptophyta > Magnoliopsida > Asterales > Asteraceae > Glebionis > Glebionis coronaria. The sequence goes on along the minus strand of CM046882.1, from coordinate 401,891,558 downwards.
AATTATACTATTATTATCAGTATTATACTTTATATGTTGGGCCCAAATGGGTTAAGTCCAATAAATATGTTTATAAGTGTTTTACTAAACTAGTCTGGTTTATTGTCCATTAAGGCTACTTTGGCCCGTTAATGTCTATATGTTGTAAAGCTCGGGTTTTATCGATTTTTACTTGTTATATATATTTATATATCAGTATGTGAGTTTATAAAAGTTTACATTAGACGGGTCCAACCGTCTAAGTTTTATTTAACAAAAACGTTAATCTTTCGGTTTTAGCCGAAAAGACGTAAAACTTAGTATATAGTTTTTATAACTTATAAAACTTACCAAACTACCATTTTTATATAATGTCCATTTATTTATCCTTAAGCATTTTTATATAAATGAAATTTATAAGTTAGTGGGTTTTAGTTCACATTTTATACTATATTAGTTTGAGTGCTTATATAATACTATTAAACATTAATTCTTCAAAATCTGATTTTTAGTTTCATCTTCACCATTTTTATCATATTTTAAGTTCTATAAGGAGATAAAAGCTCATTTCTGGATGGCATAAACTTCATATTATGTGCTACAAATAAGTTAGTTATAGCTACTGCTCATTCCATTTCTAACTATCCTTAAAAGTCCATACAAAACAAACTATTCAGATTGGTACACTAATCTTATTTTGATCATATCTCACTCATTTTGATGATTCCATTGCATGGCCAACTCTCACATGTGTATGAAATCTAACACTTACTGTAAATGGATTCCACCATGAAATTTTATCAGTTAATAACTTGGTTACTTACTGTTTTTATACAGCCAACAATTTAAGCAAGATTTTAGCCTTGTTTCTTATGGTTTTTCATCTTTTTAATCATATTTATCAACACTTGATCCCCACACAACATTTTTATCATCATATATTCATCATATACATATACAACAAGAAGAAAATACATGATTACATAATAAAAATAACAAGAGGATGGGAAGAACAATCTCTATACCACCAAAGTGATGAAAAGATGGGGTTGATGATGAACAAGACTTGGTTTTGGGTAACCAATCTTATGAGATATAAACATCACTTCTAGGATCACCAATTATTTGTAGATTCCTCCAAACAGCCCTTGTTTTTCATGAAAACTCCTTGAGAAATCAGCCCCAAACTCCCTTGAAAACTCCTTTTTACATGTTAAGATCACCTCCAATCTTTATAACTTCAATGGGTTTTCATCATATGTAAATTATACATATGATTTATGATTGAATCAAGATCAAATGGAGGTTGTTTTGGGTGAATATGGGACGAAAATAAGAGAGAGAGATGAGAGAAATTAGTGGTTTTGCATTTATATTTTTGTGAGGAAATGGTTTAGCAAAGTGGTTTAGGGAAAATATATACAAGTGTTAAGCTTCCTTGTGAAGCTTTTGACACATCATTGATGTGGTGGAGCTTCCTTAGCCTTCCCATATTAGTGGGGTGGGGCAAAACTTGTTTTGTCTCATCCCACTAATTTACGGGTATTCCTCGATTCTAGTTTCTTTGATTTGCGTGCCCTCGGGTCGTTTTATGAAAAACGTTTTTAGAAATTATGAATCAACGGCACAAAACCAATCTAATAAAAATTGTTTCATCAAAAACGGAGTTCAAAAACGTAAATACGTAATCCTAAGGTTTCCGGTTTAATCGTAAAGGACGTTAAATTAAAATCGTAAGTCCTAATCTCTTCTCGTAAATTTGTGAGTTTATGAACCAACACAAATTTAAAATTCCAAAATAATATTCACGGATAAATTTATTTCCTGAAATTCGGACTGTCACCAAAACGGTGTATGTAAACGTAAGCACGTAACGTAGAATCCTCCGGTTTAGACGTAGTCGATGCTACTTCAAGATGTAAATCCAAATTTCTTCCCAAGAATAAGTGAGTTCATAATATAACATTAAAAATAATGTTTTTAAATAATACTTGAGAATAAAATATCAACCATATATTGACGGATTGTCACAGTTATTCTTAGTAAAAGTTAGTGTTGAAGCAAATATATGAAACCCCATGTCTATATTAGGTCACGGCTTAATTTATGCTATGACTTAAAATGATGTAAAAACTTATCAACCATGAAGAACATATCACTATAAGCTAGTTAAACTTGAAAAACTATGGAAATCTAAGCGTGCATATATATGGGACGTGGGGTATAAGCCCTATGTTTCTATATTGGGTAATCTTGTAATGTTTAGATGTGCCTAGAAACACTAGATTTATGATTATAGATGCCTTAAAATGATAAGTTGACTACTACGCCTTATAAGATTAGTTTTAAGCTCACTATAATAAGTTGCCTAAATAAATCTTCATTGTCACTAAATAAAATGTTTTTATAAAACTTTTAGTGTCAAAATATAACTTTGTAAAGTTTCGGGTTTAAAATAATAGATATATAGATACTTTGTATTAAAATGCAAGATCTATAAAACTTTGGGTTAAAATAGTAAATCTATAGTATTTCGGGTTAAAAAGGGGAAATATAATACTTTCGGGTTGGATTGGTAATTTTACAAAGTATAGGGATTTAATGACAAGTATGGAAACTTATTTTTCCAAAAATATAAACTTTAGGACCACTTTTGTAATTTGCCGTGAGTTGAGGGTGTGTTTTAAACACTATCCGAAACTTCAAGGTGATAAAAAGGACCTAAATGGAATGACTATGGCGTTAGGGTAAATTGTGTAACTTAATAGAAAACCTAGGGATCTCATTTGCCACTTACCGAAACCTATACAAGCCCTAGGGACCTTTTATGCCAACTTAGTAAACTATACAAACCCTAAGTAAACCCTAAGGGTGATTTTTGCCATTAGCCGAAAGTTATACAAGCCCTAGGGGGCATTTGTGTAACTTAATTATACACTTAAATATAAGCCGAATATTGGAGGACCAAAAATGTCAATTTATGAAACTATAACAAGCCCTAATATAAGCCGAATGTTTAGGGACCAATTTTGCCATTTAATGAAACTTAAACAAACCATAGTTACACGTGTAACTAGGGAGGGACCAATATTGTAATTACTTGAATGATTTAGAAACCCTAGGGGTATAAAAGTAATTTAACCGTGGGTAATAAATAGAAGGACTAAAATATAATTTATACAAAGTATAACGAACCCTAAAATTTCTATATATTTATATCCGCTATTTAAAACATAAAACTTAAATAAACATAACAATTGTTATTTTTCCAAACTTATAATTTAATAATTATAAACACTACGTAAACGTAGAATTTAATTAAAATGTTATACGTTTTATAAACCTTATTTATATTCTAAATATAAATTAAAAATGATTAACTTATAAAATAAATATATTAATTATATTTATTTTCTATTACTTTAAATATATATGAAACTACCTTTTATAAATATTTAAAGTGTTTTATAAACAACATAGTACAAAAATATTAATTAAATAGATTAATTAATTTAACCTTATTATTTATTTTATACTTAAAATAAATACTACTAGAACTTGTACAACGATGAACTAAAATACAAGTATCATAATAAAATGCTTAAAACCAGTATACATGCACAGAATTATTCTGAAACTTTTATGCATTATATTATGCATTTACTAGGACCCTATAATTATTTAGGTCGTTGATTGTATCGTGGCATCCTTATCAGATTTATCTACTGACGTATTGTTGTACTACTGAGGTGAGTTCAGGGCCCCACTTTATATATTGACAAACTTTTAAACCTTTTAATGGGGAAGAAAACATGCAACATATTTTATTTTATGGACATGGATTGAACTGTGAAACCTTTGATTACATTGCCAATTGTAGATGAACCCGCATGACCCGTGCATCTGAAACTGTTAGAATTATTGAATTACCTGAATGTTATAAATAGATCTATTTGGGATTGACCGTCTCCATCTGGGTGAGTCATGCTCACTGTGCCTAGGCCATGACAACATATGTTTCACATGTCAGCACTTATTATTTTTATGGGTGCCTTTTTATAAGGCGGAGGGTCCTTATTTGTTAAGGACTTAACTGTCAAGTCTCAGTTTCAGGCAATATGGGAATGTAATTACTTTTAAGTATTGATGCTTTGTGCATTACTACTTCAGTGAATGTTTATTGTCCAAACTTATTTTATTAAACCTGTGAATTCACCAACTTTATGTTGACTCTCTAAGCATGTTTTCTCAGGAAACCGAAGCAGGTATTGGTGTGCATGGAGTCAAGCATCATGATAGGCTGCATTTTCAGAGCTCTTCTGGGGTTTTATAAACTGTGGAATAACTCAAACTGTTGAACAATGTTAAATACTATTTTAATACCATTTGAACTTTTAATCATGTAATAAATGTAAGGATAATCTTTTATCTGTTGCTTTATACTCTGTCTGCTGTTGATCCACCTACGTGACACCCAAATATTATTTCCGCTGCATTTGACTCAATTTGGGGGTGTCACAGAATGGTATCAGAGCGATAGTTATAGAGAATCAGAACAAAATTAAAATAAATATAAAAATAAAATTTTTATATAATCTGGACTATAACTGCTTTAAAAATTAGGATTTTCGGGACTAGAATAGTTAAGCATATAGAATGTAGAGCATACATCTATTGTGTGATTGACTGTGCGTTGATTATTAACATCCGGTTGATTAATCTTATAAGTATTAACGTAACCTTTAACATCGCAATGTTAAACGGCACTATTATATAATTTAAATTCTTATTTCCCAAAACTTTTAACTTGATTAAGTTTATACTTATGTCAATTAAAACTATATTACTTTCAGATTTACCATGACATCACCTACTGATACTCCTGCTGTCGTATCCCCGGCGACCGTCTTATGTGGATGGCTATCTGCCAGTGACTCGGGCGATAGTCACACTTTTGTTGACGCCGCATCTATTGAGGCTCTCATCTCTACTCCACCTATTTCCCCCGCTGGGGAAGAGACTCAGCCACCTGCTGCCACACCACCTGTACCACTAGTGACTTCGCTACGGGATCATGCACCCGAGTCTCTGCCACCTCGTAAGAGGAGGTACGATGCACCTCTCGATTCCACTTTTGAGATCGGTGAGGGATCCCGGGCTAGACATGCTGGCCCTGTTCAGGCCCAGATTACGGCACTGGCCGCACGCCAGGCTCAGGATGTAGTAGATATTCTTGCTCTGCTATCGGCTGGACAGACCGAGCGCGCTGTTCTACAGCAGCGTCAGGACCTTCTATCTTGAACCGTGAGTGCTGAGGCGCACGCTGCACGAGGAGCGTGGTCTACTACTTACCATTCTCTCCAGTGATTGCTGGAGGAGAATGAGTTCCTCCGTGAGCAGATCTACTTTCTCCAGAGCCAGCATACGGACACTCACACCGCTCTCTTGACCATGGAGGAGACTCTTGCTATTTACTTCGACCTCTAGGAGGTCCGTCATCAGGGATTGACGTCAGAGACCGCTCATCTCAGGGGAGTTCCGCAGACTCTCAGAGACCAGTTCCTAGAGGCACTCCGACTGCTCAAGGAGACCAGGACTGCCATGACCGCGATGCAGGTTACCATGCAGGCACCGGTCGTCTCATCACCGCCAGTGGCACCAGCCGTATCCGAGGAGTCCGTTAGGCATGAGTAGATTAGATGTGCTAGATCTTTTGTACACCATGATAAGCTATTAGGGTTGTATCCCGGCTATCATGATATAGGACCTCATGTATTTGTACTTTCTTTAGTCAGTTGTATCTTTGTACTGTACTATTTAGATTAGGGATTCATAGATGATGTACTTTATGTTCTGTGTACCACCATCCTAGACAGGCGGTCTGTGCTCTGTCTTGGATTGGTTTTGCAATTTGTATTGTATTCCTACTCTAGACTTATGGCATGTACTCATTAGCTTTTATCATATCATGTACTGTATTATATTATGAACTTTTGAACAGGTTATCCAATTTGTTGCAAAGTCTGTGCATGAATTTCTTTTCGTGTAATTATATAAAACTGTGCTAACACCTTGAACTAATGATTTCAGTTTTGTGTATAATTATAGACAAATGGTAATCACTAGAACAAACCCCAACAATGCCGACACTAACCAAAACGTCACTGCTGCCCAACTAAGGGAAACGATTGATCAAGGCATCGCATCTGCGATGGCTGCCAGCAGAAACGTAGACGATAGTCAAAACTTCAACAACCGCCAGAATAATCAGACCACCAGGGGTTGCTCTTACCCCGACTTCTTAAAATGTAAGCCTTCCTACTACAAGGGCAAGGAAGGAGTGGTAGAACTGATTCAGTGGTTTGAGAGGTTGGAAACGGTATTCCGCATCAGCGACTGTGCAGAAGAGAACAAAGTGAATTTTCCACTTGCACCCCACTTGAGAGTGCTCTTACTTGGTGGAACTCTGTAGTTGCTACTCTTGGACACAATGCTGCCTATGCTCTCAACTGGACTGAGCTGAAGGAGAGAATGACAGAGAAATACTGTCCAAGGGGAGAAATGAAGAAACTTGAGATCGAATTGTGGGATCTCAGATGCAGGAACAATGACATCACTGCGTACAACCAAAGGTTCCAAGAGTTGACCCTAATGTGTACCAGAATGTTTGTGGAGGAGGAAGATAAGATTGAGAAGTATGTGGGTGGACTCCCAGACACCATTCATGACAGTGTGCTCGCATCTCGACCTACTACCGTCGAGAATGCCATTGAGTTCGCTACTGAATTGATCAACAAAATAGTCCGTACCATATCCGAGAGGCAAACTGACAACAAGCGAAAGGCAGATGAGTATTTCCGCAGTCAGCACCAACAACATCCTAAGAAGCAGAATGCTGGGCAAGTTTAAAGTGCTACCTCTACAGGAGCTAACTCATACGTGGGCGCCAAACCTTTGTGCTCAAAGTGTAACTATCATCATACTGTTGATAGCCCATGCCAGACCTGCTACAGATGTGGACAAGTGGGTCATTTTGCTAAAACCTGTCGAGTTAATGCTGTCACTCAGGCCCGACCCACTCAAAACACTGGGAACTACAATAACCGGGGCGGATACAATGCCCGTGGGAACGAGAATGGATAGCAGGGGAACCACAACGCTGCTGGAGGAAACAACAATGGACCCAAGAAGGGATTTGTGTGCTATGAGTGTGGACCACCATGACACGTGAGACCAAGTTGCCCTAAGAGGGCCAACCAGAACAAGAACAGTGGATGAGCTTCATCCAGAGTGTACGTGGTCGGCAATGCAAAAGCCAAACCCGATTCAAATATCGTTACTGGTACGTTTCTACTGAACAATCGTTATGCATCTGTTTTGTTTGATACTGGAGTAGACCGAAGTTTTATATCCACTGAATTTAGCCAAGTACTAGAAGTTATTCGTACAATATTAGATCACCGTTACTCCGTAGAATTAGCTGACGGTAAAACTGTAGATGCTAACACTATCCTTAGAGGATGTACCTTAAATCTTTCCAAACATCCGTTCAACATTGACCTTACTCCCGTAAACCTTGGTAGTTTTGATGTTATTATTGGCATGGACTGGTTAGCGAGATACCGCGCAGTCATTGTTTGTGGCGAAAAGCTAGTCCGTATTCCATGGGGAAACGAAACACTAATCATTCAAGGAGACGGTAAAACCGACCTCACTGAAACTAGACTTAGTGTTATCTCTTGTACAAAGGCGCAGAAATATTTGTTGAGAGGATGTCATATCTTCTTGGCCCATATTTCTCAAACAGATGAAGAAGACAAGCCCGAGAAGAAGCAAATCAAGGACGTACCCATCATCCGAGATTTTCCAGAAGTCTTTCCTGATGAGTTGCCATGCTTACCACCGACCCGACAAGTGGAATTTCAAATTGATTTGATTCCCGGAGCTGCACCCGTAGCTAAAGCTCCATACCGGTTGGCACCATCAGAGATGAAAGAACTAGCTGAACAACTCCAAGAACTATCTGACAAAGGATTCATTCGACCCAGTTCCTCACCATGGGGAGCTCCTATGTTATTTGTCAAAAAGAAAGATGGTTCTTTTCGAATGTGCATCGATTATAGAGAGCTGAATAAGTTAACTGTGAAGAATCGTTATCCGCTTCCTCGCATTGACGACCTATTTGACCAACTGCAAGGGTCAAGTATGTATTCCAAGATTGACTTGAGATCTGGATACCATCAACTATGAGTCAGGGAAGAAGATATTTCAAAAACAGCTTTTAGAACCCGTTACGGTCATTACGAATTCCAGGTTATGCCATTTGGGTTGACCAATGCACCAGCTATTTTCATGGACCTTATGAACCGTGTGTGCAGACCCTACCTGGATAAATTCGTGATAGTCTTCATTGACGAAATACTCATTTATTCCAAGAACGAACAAGAACACTTGGAACATCTTGCACAAGTACTAAAGGTACTCAAGGAGGAGCAACTCTATGCTAAGTTCTCCAAATGCGAATTCTGGATTCCTAGAGTGCAATTCCTTGGTCATGTCATCGATTGTGACGGTATTCACGTAGATCCAGCAACGGTCAAATCTGTCAAGGATTGGGTATCTCTTAAATCACCGACAGAGATCCGCCAATTTCTAGGCCTTGCCGGGTACTACCGCAGATTCATTGAAGATTTTTCCAAAATAGCAAACCAATGATCAAACTCACACAGAAAGGAATAAAGTTCGATTAGGGAGAGAAGGAAGAATCATCTTTCCAACTGATCAAACAGAAGTTATGAAGTGCACCCATATTGGCCTTGCCTGAAGGCAACGATGATTTCGTTGTATACTGTGATGCCTCACACAAGGGCTTAGGTGCAGTATTAATGCAGAGGATGAAAGTGATCGCCTACGCTTCAAGACAACTGAAGAAGCATAAGAGGAATTACACCACTCACGATCTAGAACTTGGATCCGTGGTTTTTGCTCTCAAAATCTGGAGACATTACCTATACAGAACAAAGTGCACAGTGCATACTTACCATAAAAGTTTGCAACACATATTGGATCAGAAGGAGCTGAACATGAGACAACGCCGTTGGATTGAGTTGCTGAGTGACTACGACTGCGAGATCAAATACCACCCCGGTAAAGCAAACGTGGTTGCTGATGCTTTAAGTCTTAAGGAAACGGACCTTCCTATGAGATTTCGGGCATTAGTTATGACATTCAGTTTGGATCTACCCAAAGAGATTTTGAAAGCTCAGACTCAAGCCCAATTACCTGAAAACCTCGTGAAGGAAGATGTCGGGGGAATGCTCAGAACCGATCTTAGTAAGGAGAATCTAGAACCTAGAGCAGATGGAACCCTATGCCTTCACGGACGAAGTTGGTTACCTTGCTATTGAGATTTGAGGAACGTGATCATGCACGAATCTCATAAGTCTAAATATTCTGTACATCCCGGATCTGAAAAGATGTATCAGGATATGAAGAAATTATACTGGTGGCCGAATATGAAAGCCGACATTGCCACCTACGTTCAGAAATATTTATCCTGTGCACGTGTCAAAACTGAACACCAGAGACCATCGGGTTTACTTGTACAACCCGAGATACCGAAATGGAAGTGGGACAACATCGCCATGGACTTTGTCACCAAACTCCCAAAGTCATCCCACGGTTACGATACTATTTGGGTAATCGTCGATCGACTCACCAAGTCTGCTCATTTCCTGCCAATTAGGGAGAACGATTCCCTTGCAAGACTAGAAAAAACGTACCTGAAGGAGATTGTGACCAAACATGGAATACCAGTGTCGATAATCTATGATCGAGATGGTAGGTTCACATCAAACTTTTGGAAGGCTTTCCAACGAGCCTTAGGTACCAATTTAGACATGAGCACTGCGTATCATCCGCACACTGGTGGTCAAAGTGAACGAACCATCCAGACTCTAGAGGACATGCTACGGGCATGTGTGATTGATTTTGGAAATGGATGGGTTGACCACATTCCTTTAGTGGAATTCTCCTACAACAACAGTTATCACGCCAATATTAAGGTTGCCCCTTTTGAAGCACTGTACGGTCGCAAATGCCGTTCACCTGTATGCTGGGCAGAAGTAGGTGAATTTCAGCTCACTGGACCAGAATTAATCCAGGAGACTACAAATAAGATCGTCCTCATTACGCAAAGAATTCAAGCTGCTCGCGACCGACAAAATAGCTACGCGGACCTGAAACGCAAACCTATGCAATTTGAAGTAGGTGGTCGTGTTATGCTCAAGGTATCACCTTGGATGGGTGTTGTACGCTTTGGCAAATGTGGAAAACTGAATCCACGTTATGTTGGCCCTTACAAAGTAAAAGCGGATCAGGGAAGTAGCTTATCGTTTAGAGTTGCCCCAGCAACTGAGTCGGGTACACTCTACCTTTCATGTGTCTAACCTGAAGAAGTGTTATGCTGAAGAACCATTGGCTATGCCATTGGAGGGAGTTCAATTTGACGACAAACTCCAATTCATAGAAGAACCAGTGGAAATCATAGAGAGGCCAATTAAGAAACTGAAACGCAGTCGCATCCCGTTGGTCAAAGTACGTTGGAACTCTAAGAGAGGCCGTGAGTTCACTTGGGAACGAGGAGACTCGTTCAAAACCAAGTACCCACACTTGTTCACCTGACCAATGACTTCATCCTAAGCTTTGAGGACAAATCTAAAATAACGGGATGATGCTATAAAACCTCTGATTTTACCTTATTGACTTTGTCAATTATTGTACTATTTATTTTTGGAATCTATATAATTCTACCTTTATATGACTTATTTTTAATCATATACCTTTTTCATACTACCTTCCATATTTATTTTATAATTATTTGGACCTCTAGTCATTATTGACTACTCTGGCAACTGACTGGCCACTTGAAAGAACCAGGACTCATCACCTTAGTACATATTCTGAGACAAACTGTAACTTTACTTAATTTATTTATTAAGTACTTGGATTTATTTTATATGTACATATTTACATATATTACATAATAGAAATAAACACCTAACTCTTTAAAACAATGTACATTATTTTACATTGTCATTTATTTACTTTATTTAAGTAAAATAATTATAGTGATGTATTTAATATACACTTTCATTAAATTACCTAAAAGCTTCAACAAAAATACCTACAACTCAACAAATGCATACAATATTAAACAAGGGCTATTATTATCATACAACACTTGGAAAAATTCATCAAAAACTTTCCCACATGAATGTATAGGCGTGTATATGTGTACATGTCTACACATTCATCATTTGTTTAGCTAACTTGTAAGTATAATCATGTATCCCACTAATACCCTATACTAAACATGCTTTTCTTACGTAACTATTCTTTTACTTACACACTTACTTACACAACCATGTTTACTCACTTACACACTCCATACATGCTACTATGCAATGTCAACTCTTATCCCCCTTTGACCCTTGTAAACCCACGGTTGCAAACCAAAAAGGAAGGAAAGAAAGTTGCTAGTTTAGGCATGTGTGGAAAAGGAACTAATCAAATCTCAACTAAATCCTAAGTGTATCTTTGCAAGATACTTGGTATTAGGTACAAAGATCTCACTTGATCTCTCTCTTTCCTTAATTTAGCCGAAACACACACAACACTCACCAACACAATTCACTTGAAACTCACATTTTACTTCATATATCTCTCTCTCACCCTACGGCTCAAACCCATTTTCCACCATTATCAAACCTTCAAACTCATTTACTACTCTTAGATTATGTCTCATACTACATAAAGGTTAATCATTAGCTCATCCTACAATTATCTTGATCATTTAAGCAAGAAAGAAGCCCTAGAAGCTCTCCTTGAAGCCCACGGCTTGTTTTAAGCTACCAAGATCTCCATTGTTGAAATCTTAACTCTTGTTCTTACTCATTCTCCTATCACTCCTAAACCTATCTAAACAAGTAAGTCAAATCTAAAACCTATCTTTCTATACATTTACTTTCATATATATTAACATACACATGGTTATTCTTAGTAAAAGTTAATGTTGAAGCAGATATATGAAACCCTAAGTCTATATTAGGTCACGGTTTAATTTATGCTATGACTTAAATGATGTAAAAATTTATCAACCATGAAGAACATATAACTATAAGCTAGTTAAACTTGAAAAACTATGGAAATCTAAGCATGCATATATATGGGACATGGGGTATAAGCCCTATGTTTCTATATTGGGTAATCTTGTAATGTTTAGATGTACCTAGAAACACTAGATTTATGATTATAGATGCCTCAAAATGATAAGTTCACTATTATGACTTACAATATTAGTTTTAAGCTCACTATAATAAATTGCCTAAATAAATCTTCATTGTCACTAAATAAAATGTTTTTATAAAACTTTTAGTGTCAAAATATAACTTTATAAAGTTTAGGGTTTAAAATAATAGATCTATAGATATTTTGTATTAAAATGCAAGATCTATGAAACTTTGGGTTAAAATAGTAAATCTATAGTATTTCGGGTTAAAAGGGGAAATATAATACTTTCGGGTTGGATTGGTAATTTTAAAAAGTATAGGGATCTAAATGACAAGTATGGAAACTTATTTTTCCAAAAACATAAACTTTAAGACCACTTTTGTAATTTGCCGTGAGTTGAGGGTGTGTTTTGAACACTATCCGAAACTTCAAGGTGATAAAAAGGACCTAAATGGAATTACTATGGTATTTGGGTAAATAGTGTAACTTAATAGAAAACCTAGGGATCTCATTTGCCACTTACCGAAACCTATACAAGCCCTAGGGACCTTTTATGCCAACTTAGTAAACTATACAAACCCTAAGTAAACCCTAAGGGTGATTTTTTCCATTAGCCGAAAGTTATACAAGCCCTAGGGGGCATTTGTGTAACTTAATTATACACTTAAATATAAGCCGAATATTGGAGGACCAAAAATGTCAATTTATGAAACTATAGCACGCCCTAATATAAGCCGAATGTTTAGGGACCAATTTTGCCATTTAATGAAACATAAACAAACCCTAGTTACACGTGTAACTAGGGAGGGACCAATATTGTAATTACTTGAAAGATTTAGAAACCCTAGGGGTATAAAAGTAATTTAACCGCGGGTAATTATTTAAATAGAAGGACTAAAACATAATTTATACAAAGTATAACGAACCCTAAAATTTCTATATATTTATATCTGCAATTTAAAATGTAAAACTTAAATAAACATAACAATTGTTATTTTTCTTATAATTTAATAATTATAAACACTACGTAAACGTGGAATTTAATTAAAATGTTATACGTTTTATAAACCTTATTTATATATTAAATATAAATAAAAAATGATTAACTTATAAAATAAATATATTAATTATATTTATTTTCTATTACTTTAAATATATATAATACTACCTTTTATAAATATTTAAAGTGTTTTATAAACAACATAAGTGCAAAAATATTAATTAAATAGATTAATTATTTTAACCTTATTATTTATTTTATACTTAAAATAAATACTACTAGAACTTGTACAGCGATGAACTAAAATACAAGTATCGTAATAAAATGCTTAAAACCAGTATAAGCATGCACAGAATTATTCTGAAACTTTTATGCATTATGTTATGCATTTACTGAGACCTTATAATTATTTAGGTCGTTAATTGTATCGTGAGGATCCTTATCAGATTTATCTACTGACTTATTGTTGTACTACTGAGGTGAGTTCATGGCCCCACTTTCTATATTGACAAACTTTTAAACCTTTTAATGGGGAAGAAAACATGCAACATATTTTATTTTATGGACATGGATTGAAGTGTGAAACCTTTGATTACATTGCCTATTGTAGATGAACCCGCATGACCCGTGCATCTGAAACTGTTAGAATTATTGAATTACCTGAATGTTATAAATAGATCTATTTGGGATTGACCGTCCCCATCTGGGTGAGTCATGCTCATTGTGCCTAGGCCAGGAAAACAGATGTTTCACATGTCAGCACTTATTATTTTTATGGGTGCCTTTTTATAAGGCGAAGGGTCCTTATTTGTTAAGGACTTAACTGTCAAGTCTCAGTTTCAGGCAATATGGGAATGTAATTACTTTTAAGTATTGATGCTTTGTGCATTACTACTTCATTGAATGTTTATTGTCCAAACTTATTTTATTAAACCTGTGAATTCACCAACTTTATGTTGACTCTCTAAGCATGTTTTCTCAGGAAACTGAAGCAGGTATTGGTGTGTATGGAGTCAAGCATCATGATAGGCTACATTTATAGAGCTCTTTTGGGGTTTTATAAACTAGGGAATAATTCAAACTGTTGAACAATGTTAAAGACTATTTTAATACCATTTGCACTTTTAATCATGTAATAAATGTAAGGATAATCTTTTATCTGTTGCTCTATACTCTGTCTGCTGTTGATCCACCTACGTGACACCCAAATATTATTTCCGCTGCATTTGACGCAATTTGGGAGTGTCACATATTTCGTAACTCAAAATTCTCATTGCTTACTCTTACAAAATTATTCTCTAATTTCTCTATTTCCTCTTGCATCATTTCTTGTTCACACCTTTGCCTTTCAACTTCATATTCTAAATCCTCAATACGGTTGGGTGGCACTTCACTAAAATAGTTGATCATATTCTCCATTTGTTCTACAAATAGGTTTTGGTTATTTGGGATATTATTGGAAGCTTGGGATGAAGGAGTTTGATACTGTGGAATAGGTATATTTTCATAATTTGGTTGGGGATTATTTTCTGGTGAAAATGGGTTAAGTTAATTGTTATTATTAGCATAAAGGGCTAGTACTAAAGGTTCAGGAAAATCCAAAAGATAAAGGTTTTCTGGTTCCGAATCAGATATAACGATGTGATGAGAATAGGAAGACATATTTTTGATGACGTCGGTAAAAAGAAAATTACTTCTATCAGTAGCTAGCACTATATTAATTACACATACTATCATTTAAACACATAATAATATTACTAGAAATCTTAAATGTCATGTAGAAACTAGAGGGGGGGTTGAATAGTTTCTTATAATTTACTTGTTAAAATATGGTTTCCAAAAATCCTTTTTCAAAAAACTTAGGCTTGAGGAAATATGTGAAATATTCTTATGCACAATATGAACAATGATAGTGTAGCTAAACTAATACTAACAAAAATATATCCACAAAGAATAAAGAATGATAGTGTAGCTAATCTAATATTAACACATGTATATGCAAAAAGAATAAAGAATGTAAAGAGTTAAGGGTAAAGAAAGATCAAACCGAACACCAAGGATTTATAGTGGTTCGGCAACAAAGCTCACTCCTCGTTCCTACTCCATTCCTCGAGTACTCCTTACTCGAGAGTTCACTACACAACAAGCTCCTTATGGTGGAGAAAACCGTACACGTCGCTTAACCAA
Organism: Glebionis coronaria; assembly: GCA_025667525.1. Taxonomy (NCBI): domain Eukaryota; kingdom Viridiplantae; phylum Streptophyta; class Magnoliopsida; order Asterales; family Asteraceae; genus Glebionis; species Glebionis coronaria. The sequence goes on along the minus strand of CM046882.1, from coordinate 401,876,101 downwards.
TTTCCAAATCTAAGCTAAAAGTCGAGCCCTAATCGTAGCTAGGACCAATCTACACAACTATACTTAGTACATACACAACTTCCAAATAGACACAACTACTTGGATCTTCACAACTATGACACAACTACAAGTATATAAAAATTGATCTTCAATGGATCTTTGGTGATGGACTCAACACTTCACTAGGATAGTGTTTTTCTCTTTGCACTTGGAAAGGAAGGGATGGAAGAACAAGATTCACTTCTTAAACAAGTAATAATCAAACAAATGATCAAAGATTTGAGTGATTAAAGAAGGGGTTTGAATCTGGAAATAAATATGCAAAAGAGGTGAGGTGAAAAGCTGAGAATGGTCCACTATTTAAAGGATAAAGGAGCCAACGGCTATATCTGCCCGCGGTACCTTATCACAGCCCGTGGTACCTTATCGATAAGGTACCGCCTAGGCACTAAGGTACCGCCGGACTAGACTCTGCTCCTTTTTGTCCTTTAGTGGTGGAGGTCTTATATGGGTATAAAAAGTATCCTGAAAGGATATTCTTAACAGAATAAGAATATGCCATTTTCAAATTTCAAATAATTAATTTAATAAAACATTTTCTTAAAAATAAAGTTTAATAAAAACTTGTCACATTTAATAAAAAGTGAGTTTTAAGAAAAGATTAAATCACTTGATCACTTGATTAAGGTTAGTACTTGTTTATCCATACCTTAAGTGAAAATGGGTAAAATGAAAAATACTTGAACTCAAGAATTCGTTTTTTGTTATTTTCGTAAATGCTTGTTTTTACATATTGTCGTAATCAAAACTAAGCGAGACCGAAAAATGCAAGTAACGTTTTTAGTCATTATTGCATTAACAATCTCCCCCTTTTGATTCTGACAATACATAAACTCAATCACACAAAAACAAGATTTTCGAAGACGAGTTTATTCATTTCTCCCACTTTGTCGAAGCAAAAAGGTTGCGTAAGCCGGTGTTGAAGAAACGGACTTTGCAAAGACTCCCCCTTGGTGCTTACTCCCCCTAGCTTGGGGCACCGGGGAATCGAAATATGGTGACAAGCTACATAGAAGGGTTAGTTGAACAAAAGAAACAACCAACAATATATAGCAATAGGTCACAAAAAAATTAAAAGAGAAGAAAACACAAAGACAAAGATCCAAGATAGGTTACTAAAGAAACATCATACAAAGAAGTATGAAAAAGAAACAAGCCAAAAGCATAAATCGAATCCTAGTTATTCTAGAATTCTAAGATTTGCTTGAATTTGGTGTCTTGAGGATAAGCAATCAATGCTTATATGAAAGACAAGGTAATAGCGGAGGGTGGTGGTGGTGGCTTGTTGGAGATCTCATAATCAAAATGAAGAGGAGGCTTGATTAAGAGACTCTTAATGTAGCTCAACTCCTCATAGATGTGTGCCATAGCAAGATGTTGATATTGACAACAATGACAATATGTTCCATGGTGCATGACATTATCATGAGAAGGAGGAAGAACACTAAAGGGTGGTGGTGGAAGAAAGGAAGTTCCACAATCAACATTCTTGGTAGGAGAAATGTGATTAAGAGTGTTCTTGGGTGGGTTTGGATTGAAAGCAATTGGAGAAAATGGAGGATATTCAAGGCTTTCATTGGGAGAATAAGACATTTTAGATGTGAAGTAATGCAAAATGCTTATGGTTTTAATAGGGAAGGCTTAGGGTATTTTTGGGGTGGTCAAAGGGTTTGAAACAAAGATTCTCAAAAAGGTTGGAGCAAATCTGGAGTTTCAGACAAAAACCCGAAAAGGAAGGCCAATGTAGGCGGTTCCTTATCTATGGTGGCGGTACCTTATCAATAAGGTACCGCGGCTCACTTATGGAACCGCCTGCAGAAGCAGGGTTTGGTGTTTGGAGAAAGATTTTTCAGCAAATCTTATTTTTCTAGTCTAACTTATCATAGGGATGTGCTTAAAAGCAAAGATAGACAAAGAAAATATATGCAAACTTACCAAATAGAGATTTGACCAAAATACATGGATTAAAAAAAATCAATGTAGGAGGTGTGTAAGACAAGATCTTAAGTCATGACACAATGATCCTCCATGATTCAATCTTGTTCTTGCTATGTTTGAGAGAATCATACATATGAATTATGTAAGCTCTATATTAATAGCGAGAATCTATGAAAAATCGTTTTTAGATTGAATTAACAATGTCAAACGAGTTTCTCAACCATTTTCGAAAGAGACTTCGAGAGTTTTGAAAAGGAGATGAGAAGATTTTTCAAAAGAATCTTAAAAGACTCAAGGACTCAAGGTGGTAAGAGAAAACACACAAGAAGAAAAGAATTTAAGGAAGATGTTCCATTATTCCTAGACCTAGACGCAAGTAATTAAAAGGTTCCCTCTTAAGTGGCTTAGTGAACATATCGGCTAAGTTGTCCTCGGAGGGCACCTTTTCGATAGTAATGTTCCCCTTTTGAACATTATCCCTAAGGAAATGGTGTCTAATTTCTATGTGTTTGGTTCGCGAATGTTGCACGGGATTCTTGCTTAGGTCTATAGCGCCTTTATTATCGCACATGATGGGAACATCATCAAGAGAAATCCCGTAATCAACAAGCGCTTGCTTCATCCATAGAGCTTGTTGGCATGCTTTACCGGCACTCACATACTCGGCTTCCGTGGTGGATATCGCAAGAGCGGTTTGTTTCTTGGAGAACTAAGAAGTTAAACAACAACCCATGAAGGTACAAACTCCACTAGTGCTTTTCCGGTCCACATAGTCTCCCGCATGATCCGAGTCCGCGTAGACAATGGTTTCTACGCCGGTCCTTTTAGGATACCATAATCCTAAATGTATAGTGCCTTTAATGTATCGGAAGATACGCTTAACCGCTTCAAGGTGAGAGGTTTTGGGATCCTCTTGGAAGCGAGCACAAAGGCAAACACTAAACATGATATCCGGTCGACTTGCCGTTAGGTACAACAAACTACCAATCATACCTCTATATTTGGTGTTGTCTACCGACTCACAATCATCATCTACGGTGAGTTTAGTATCCGAGGCCATAGGGGTCTTCATTGGTCTAGATTCTTCTAATCCAAATTTCTTTAGCATTTCTTTAGCGTACTTAGATTGACTAAAGAAAATACCATCGTCCATTTGTTTAATTTGGAGTCCTAAAAAGAAGTTAAGTTCTCCCATCATACTCATTTCAAACTCATCATGCATGATTTTGGCAAAGTCATCACACAATTCTTGACAAGTTGAGCCAAATATAATGTCATCAACATATATTTGTACGATTATGAGGTGAGGACCTTTCTTCTTTGTAAAGAGTGTATTGTCTACCATACCCATGGTATACTCATGTTTAACAAGAAACGCTTTATGTCTATCATACCAAGCTTTGGGTGCTTGTTTGAGTCTATAAAGTGCTTTCTTAAGCTTGTAAACATGGTCCGATTTCTCAAAATCAATGAAGCCGGGAGGTTGAGCCACATATACCTCCTCATTGATCAAACCGTTAAGAAATGCACTCTTTACATCCATTTGTTGAAGCTTAATGTCTAAGGCACAAGCGTAGGCTAAAAGGATTCTAATTGATTCTAATCTAGCTACCGGTGCATATGTCTCATCATAATCAATCCCTTCTTGTTGATTATAGCCTTGAGCTACAAGTCTAGCCTTGTTACGAGACACAACACCATTCTCATCTAGCTTATTCCTAAATACCCATTTGGTTCCTATAATGGTAGAACTTCTAGGTGGAGGAACAAGTTCCCAAACATCATTGGCAACGAATTGATTCAATTCTTCTTGCATCGTAATGACCCAACTCTCATCCGTCAAAGCTTCTTTAACATTCTTAGGTTCAATCAAGGAGACAAAACAAAAGAAGTTGCTTTGGTTTTGGACTTGAGATCTTAGGGTCCTTTGATTTAAGTCACCAATGACATTATTGAGAGTATGATCCCTAGACTCCTTAATGTTTACTTCCTTTTCAACACTAAGGTCTTCAACTCCTATTCTTCTAACCTCTTTAGCTTTAACTACTTCTAATTCATTCAGGTCATCATCAACTAATGGTGGTGTCTTGGGTGAAGGAGGGGTTTCATCAAAGGTTACGTTGAGTGATTCTTCGATAACCCCTGAGGTTCTATTTAGGACTATGTAGGCCTTACTAGTTTGGGAATAACCTAAAAGGATACCTTCGTAAGACTTTGGGTCAAACTTGGTAAGGTAGTCTTTGGTGTTGAGGATAAAGCACTTGCTTCCAAACACCCTAAAGTATTCTAATGAGGGTTTTGTACCTTTAAGAATCTCATAGGGGGTCTTTCCTAGGAAAGGTCGAATAAGAATTCGGCTGAGAATATAAGTCGATGTATCCACGGCATTGCACCAAAACTTTTGAGGCAAAGATTGCTCGTTTAACATCGTCCTACTCATCTCTTAGAGAGTCCTATTCTTCCTTTCAACTACCCCATTTGATTGTGGGGTGCGAGGAGCCAAGAAGTTATGGGTAATACCATGAGCTTCACAAAAGGCACCAAATTGCACTTCATTATCAAATTCCCTACCATGACCCGTCCTAATAGAAACAATTGAACATCCTAGTTGATTTTGAATTCTTCGACTAAAGATTTCGAAGTGATCGAAAGCTTCATTCTTAGATGCCAAAAATCTAGTCCAAGTGAATCTAGAATAGTCATCAACTATAACTAGGGTATAAAGGTTACCTCCATAACTCTGTATGGCGGAAGGTCCAAAGAGATCCATATGTAGGATTTCTAAGCACCGAGAGGTCGAAACCAAATTCTTGGCTTTGTGACTTGAGTGAACTTGCTTTCCAATTTTGCAAGCATCACAAAAGTGACTATCAAACTTAATCTTGGGGAGGTGTCTTACCAACTCCTTAGAGACTAAAGATTGAATTAAACGTATATTAGCGTGACCTAATCTCCTATGCCAAAGAGTAGAACTATCATCTATAGTCACAAGACATATGTTGTCTTTTGACTTCTTATTAACCTTCATGACATAAAGCCCATGCTTTCTAACACCTTTTCCAATGACTTTTCCATCTTTAACGATTTCACTGTCATGTTCCAAAAAGATGACCTTACACTTATTATCACAAATTTGACCTATACTTAAAAGGTTAAAACCTAAGTTATCTACGTGCTCAACATTTTCAATGGTCATGGAGTCAAGAGAAACCGTACCTTTGCCAATGATATTACCACGTAGACTACTAGCGAATGTGACGTTACCTCCATCATATGCTTTGTAATGCGAGAACAAACTTCGATTACCCGTCATGTGTTAAGAACATCCACTATCCTTAATCCACTCATCGGGCTCCAAATCAATTCCCAAGCATATCTAGGTAACAATACACAAGATCAAACATTTGGTCCCCAATATCTCATGGGTCCAAAATTATTAGTTCCAAACATCCCTTGCATTTGGTTGGGATGTATGAATGAGGTGGGGATTCCCCATGGAGAACAAAATGGAGGAGGGTAGTAATTCATGTAACCATTTTGTTGTTCATTACTTCTCCTAGGTGTGTTTGATCTAGATTTAGAGTTATTATTATTCTTTCTAGGTGTTGGAGTTTTACTTCTAGGTCGTGACTTGTTTTGATTATCTCTTGTAGGCGTTGTCGTTCTACTTCTAGGCTTAGACTCATTCCGTACTCTAGGTGGAGTAGAAGATAGTCTAGATAAACTTCTATTTCCCATGAGAGGTTTACTTAACGGCTTATAGAACTTACTAATAGCATTGTCGTCAAGTATGGGTAATTGAACCTTATTAACAGTAAGATGCTTTGGTTTTTCTTTAACTTAGATTTTTCAGAAAGTTCAGAATTTTCACAAAAATCAACTTCTGGCCGCGGTACCTTATCTATGGCCGCGGTTCCATAGTGATAAGGAACCACGCCATACAATGTGGAACCGCGTCCAGAAGGTGTTTTCTGTGAAAACCTGACTAGTTTTGGTTCACTAGTTGAGGCTTCATTTGAGTTAAGACCTAGACCAAGTTTTTCCTTAGAATGAACTTGTTTGTTTAACATATCATCAAGAGCACTAGTACCTTTCATGAACTTTTCCAATTTAATGGAGGTGCTCTTGAGATCATCATTCTCTAATCTAAGTTTCTCACAACTTAAGCAACCTAAATCAACCTCTTTGTTTTTCTCAAGTTTAGCTAATTTCTCCCTAAGTTCATTGATCTCATTTTCAAGCTTAGTTTTGGTTGATTTTAAGGTTTTATTCTTTTCTATGAATTTAAGACTAAGTTTGTGTAAGCTATCATATTTGCCTTCAAATTCAATATCATCTAAAGTGGAACTATCATTGCTATAATATTCGGTTTCGGAATGTACCTCTTTAGAAGTGTGAGCCATAAGACATTTCTCCTCTTTGGGGTTGTCATCATCATCTTCACCGCTATCGCTCCAAGCGCCACTAACGAATGCCGTGTGGTTCTTATCACGAGCGGGCTTTGGACAATCACCAATGAAGTGATTTGGATCACCACATCTAAAGCAACTCCTATCACCTTTTTCGTTCTTGACAAACCGATTCTTTGACAATGGTTTCTTGTCATAGTTTGGTTGCCTAACGTGTTGACCTCGTCTCTAGAAGAACTTCTTGAAATCTCTCACCGCCAATGCATACTCCTCGTCATCACTTTCCGAGGAACTATCGTGGTCACTTTGTGCCTTCTTGGCTTTAAGTGCAAGAGATTTCCTTTCACTCTTGGTTTTTACTAATTCCGAGTCCTTCAAAATTATCATCTCATGAACCTTCAAGTTTCCTATGAGTTCATCAAGTGATAAAGTTGAGAGATCTTTCGACTCTTCAATAGCCGTGACTTTTGCTCTCCACTTTGGATGTAAGGCCCTTAGAAACTTCCTAACATTGTTCTTGCTAGAAAAACCTTCATCAAGTGCTTTTAGACTAGTAATAATGGTGTTAAACCTAGCAAATGCACTATCAATAGTTTCATCTTCTAAGATGACAAATTTTTCATATTGTTGGACAAGAAGATCGATTTTACTTTCTTTGACTTGGATATTACCTTGGTGGGTTACTAAAAGAGTGTTCCAAATATCTTTAGCGGTTTCACACATAAAAATTATTTCATACTCTTTTTTAGGCAAAGCATTATAAATCACCATTTTAGCCTCATTATTTTTTGAAAGTTTCTTTTTAGTATCATTATTAGCTTTGTCAAAAGTGACTAATTCTTTTGTTTTAGAAACTTCATTAAATTGAAAGGGTAAAAAATCACCATTGGTAATAACATGCCAAAGATCTAAATCTTTTGATTTCGCATAAGTTTCAAATCTGTTTTTCCAATAAATAAAACTATCGGTTTCAAAAAGTGGTGGTCTTTGCATAGATTGCCGTTCTAGGTACTTGTTGGAATCCATAGATCAATTCAAGTTTTAAAATACAATATGTTAAAAATTCTTGAGCAACCCTCTCTGATACCAATTGTAGAAACTAGAAGGGGGGGTTGAATAGTTTCTTATAATTTACATGTTAAAATATGGTTTCCAAAAATCCTTTTTCAAAAAACTTAGGCTTGAGGAAATATGTGAAATCTTCTTATGCACAATATGAACAATGATAGTGTAGCTAAACTAATACTAACAAAAATATATCCACAAAGAATAAAGAATGATAGTGTAGCTAATGTAATATTAACACATGTATATGCAAAAAGAATAAAGAATGTAAAGAGTTAAGGGTAAAGAAAGATCAAACCGAACACCAAGGATTTATAGTGGTTCGGCAACGAAGCTCACTCCTCGTTCCTACTCCACTCCTCGAGTACTCCTTACTCGAGAGTTCACTACACAACAAGCTCCTTATGGTGGAGAAAACCGTACACGTCGCTTAACCAATTTCCGACTCTAAGCTAAAAGTCGAGCCCTAATCATAGCTAGGACCAATCTACACAACTATACTTAGTACATACACAACTTCCAAATAGACACAACTACTTGGATCTTCACAACTATGACACAACTACAAGTATATAAAAATTGATCTTCAATGGATCTTTGGTGATGGACTCAACACTTCACTAGGATAGTGTTCTTCTCTTTGCACTTGGAAAGGAAGGGATGGAAGAACATGATTCACTTCTTAAACAAGTAATAATCAAACAAATGATCAAAGATTTGAGTGATTAAAGAAGGGGTTTAAATCTGGAAATAAATGTGCAAAAGAGGTGAGGTGAAAAGCTGAGAATGGTCCACTATTTAAAGGATAAAGGAGCCAACGGCTATATCTGCCCGCGGTACCTTATCACAGCCCGCGGTACCTTATCGATAAGGTACCGCCTAGGCGCTAAGGTACCGCCGGACTAGACTCCGCTCCTTTTTGTCCTTTAGTGGTGGAGGTCTTATCTGGGTATAAAAAATATCCTGAAAGGATATTCTTAACAGAATAAGAATATGCCATTTTCAAATTTCAAATAATTAATTTAATAAAACATTTTCTTAAAAATAAAGTTTAATAAAAACTTGTCAGATTTAATAAAAAGTGAGTTTTAAGAAAAGATTAAATCACTTGATCACTTGATTAAGGTTAGTACTTGTTTATCCATACCGTAAGTGAAAATGGGTAAAATGAAAAATACTTGAACTCAAGAATTCGTTTTTCGTTGTTTTCGTAAATGCTTTTTTTACATATTGTCGTAATCAAAACTAAGCGAGACCGAAAAATGCAAATAACGTTTTTAGTCATTATTGCATTAACATGTCACTTTCAACTTTTTGCAGCAGCCCGATCTTTGTTTTTATGCGGACACTTCACTCTGAAATTTTATTTAAGAAAATCAGTTATAGTTAAGATTTTTAAATCTCTTAATTCTCTAAAACTATTGCTCTTATGCCACTCTGTAACACCCCCATTTTTACCTTTACGCAGCGGAATAATATTTTGAGGGGTATTACTTCATGATATGATAGCAAAATGATAGAAAACAGCTACAAAGAGTATTTAAATAAACTTCATTTATTCTTTATAAATTTATCATTCAAAATCAGAGAGTTTCAATAAAAACAACTGTACATACGTTATACATGACAGGTTCCCGAGATCTAGAAAATAGGTTTGAATGATAAAATCTTCCAAGATTATATCACTCCACGTCATTAGTATGATGCTCCAGGCTATCAATTTTAATACCTGAAATATATGCTTAATGTCAACACAAACATTGAGTTAATTCATAGTTTTTAAAATCAATTTGAATAAAAGACCTTTTTCCTGAGCTACGTTGTTATTTGCTTGTAAGTTTGAATAAAATGATGATTTAATTGCACTAAGCACATGATACCGCGACTAGACATAGGAACCAGCAGTTTGCCCTTATGAGGAAGTCTGTCAAACTATCCTTGTTTGCAAAATAAAGTATGCATGTTTAACAATAGAGGTGCTAGCAAGTGCGACTTGCCCAGACTGTATATGTCAGTCTCCAATAGTACTATTTACGATATTAGCACTCATTCCGAGAAATGATTAGTGGTTCACAATTAAAAAGGGACTTTCATAGGCAGCAGTAAACATAGTGTCAATGAATCATATCTGGAAAGCATACCAAAAACACTTGTATTCCATCTTTAGCATATATCCCCCTCACGGGTCCTGAAATCATTTAGAAAGTAGTAAACTTTAGTGAGGCTATGAAATCACCTTATGTCCAGTAATCTTGTTGGATTTATGTCACACAGATCAACTTGAGCTAACAAACAAGAATGTAGTCTCACACCAACATGTTTTAACATAATTGGTATGGTATTAAGTTGTTAATCTTTTGATCAATCTCTTTAAGCATTTGGTTATGATTTCTTTAATTATGATTTGATTGTAATTCTAGCACCATTATTCGGGCCATCATACTCAGAATCCATTCTATAAACGTTTGAGGAGCGAGGGCAATTTAAATCGTAAACCCAACCACTCAGTCAGAACATAATATAGAGATGGAACATCTTTGTACAAAGCTCCCTACTAACATGATACTTTCATTACTTTCTCTTATTCATGATTAATCTTCTTTAGTTTCAAAGTTGCCAAAAATAGTCCTTTTGGTTATACTTTGGCATAATTACAATATTAACCCTTAAAGTATATAGTTTCATAAATTGAAATTTAAACCTTCATTATTTAACCTTAGGGTCTAAAACTTTTCAGAATTTATTCTTATCTCTTTTAATTTCATAAAATGACACTTTTGGCCCAAAATGATAAATAGTTTCCAAAATGACAGTTTTAGTCCCTATACTTGTAAAAATCACATAACAAGCTCAAAAATGATCCAAATGATCTAGGATTTGAAAACAAAGTTTCTAAATACTTTATAATCATAATAAAAACATTTCTTCAGAATTATAGCTTTTGAAACGGGTTTTTGCTCATTATTCTGTGTAGATTACAAAACTAGGGTTTTAAGACATCTTTAACTTATAACTTTCATTTAAAATGATGAAATGACTTAGTTTCTTTTAGATTATCTTTCTAACATAATTCTAACATTATAAAAACTATAAATAAGCATTATAACAAGATCAAATCTTGGTTAACATAGATTTTACCTAGGTAGCTCCAAAATGGCTCCTTATGGCTTCTTATGAACACAACTTGCTATCAAAGCTTCAATGGCTAGCTTCTAGACCTGGTTTTTGGTCTTGTGGGATGTCCTAAGACGTATATAGAGGTATAAATGGAGAATGGGTATGAGATACAAAGGAAACGGGGTGCAAGTTCAAATAAAGCATATACGCCCCTATTTATACTATTTTGGAAACTTAGCCTCCAAGTTCTTGCCTAGGACGTGTAAGATAGTTAGGATAGTGACTAAGTGAAGCTATGGAAGTCTATTAAAGTCTAGGTGACGAGTGTATAAGCTAGTTTGATCAAATCTCCCATTTGTGGCCAAAAATGGATCACGGCTAGAAATGGATGAGAACAATGATGTGTAGCAAGCAAGGAGGTGATCCACCTACTTGTAACACTCCTAAAATATCTTAGGATGAATATATATCAGGTTTTCAAACTTGGAATGGAGGGAAATGGTTTGAAAATGAATTTTTGAGTGAATTTACAAAACCGGATTCTATTTCCAGGGCTTGTAACTTATGCTTTGTGTTTTTGGTGATTAAGGTCTTAGAAAAGTGATTAGTGAACTATTAGGGCTTATTTAGGGTTTAGAAATTCTATTTAAGATATTTGGGTCCTTGGTTTGAAGTTTAACAAAGGTTTGATGTGAAAATGGGAAGTGTACATTTGTAGATTAGGGTTTTCTAATGATCTAGGGTTTAATTTTAGTAAAAGGCTTTATCCTTCAATTTTTTACTGATTTAAGCTTAATTTAGGTCCTATACATTGTGTTTTATGTGTTTAATGAGTCCTCACACTTGGTTTAATGGTTTAGTTAGGGTAAACATGTCTAAAGAGTGAAAATACCTATTTTGACCTAATTTACAAGTCATGCATGGAAGTCTTGTACTTTTTGCATTAGGGTACTTGTAAATTGTCTTAATATAATCTTATTATCTTAATGAAGTCCTGTTAGTATTTGTAGACTTGTCCAAAAAGAACTAGGTAGTGATTCCATGTAGATTTCTTAATATTAGGGTTTTTGGGTCATTAATCCTAATGATTTTCTGTCTTGGGTAATTAGGGTTTATACCCTTATGTATGCTTATCCTAGGGCTTATATGATATGTTTATGACTTCTATGGATTCTACATTCTTAGTTTGAGGGTTTATATAGACTGATAATGTTCTAGGGTTAATTAAGGGTATTTAAGATCCTATGCTTTGATAACTTGTACCTTGTGCTTTACCAACTTGTAACTTAACTTGAAATGAATGTATAATCTCAATATCATATGTAGTTGAGTTTTATAATTTATGGCAAAAGTTTAGACTCTAACTCAATGTGAAATGGATTTTATATGCTAATCTTGGTTATTAGGTCTTAGCTTGTAATTAGTCTTGGATTAGTGAATATTAGCAATTTGGGATCAATTAACTTTCCTTTAGATGATACATTGTAATTAGTATATTGTTTTTGATAATATTACATGGAATTTATGTAGTTACACTGCTTGAAATATTATTTATCAAAGTTTCTATGTGGTGATCTAGACTATTATGTACAATTACTTGTACTTAGCTTTGTATGATTTGTTCTTGCCATTTTTATGTATTGTTATGTATTTAGAGTATACATTATAAGTTTTTTATGTTCCATAATGACTTACTCATAAGTTTTCTCCATTCATGTTGTATCATTCTTGTGTTTACAATTCATTTATAGGAATTCTATGGTTTCTAAAGGAATTTAGGGTATCATGGTTATATTTGAGATGTTCTTATTAATATTTGAACTTATTAGATATCTTTTATAGTTTAGACTTGTGTCTTTCATCATTATAAGAATGTGTGTTTATGATATTTTGTGGTGTAAGAATCTCATAGAGGGTCATTCCTAGAAAAGGTCGAATAAGAATTCGGTTAAGAATATAGGTCGATGTGTCCACGGCATTGCACCTAAACTTTTGAGGAAAAGATTGCTCGTTTAACATGGTCCAACTCATATCTTGGGTAGTCCTATTCTTCCTTTTAACTACCCCATTTGATTGTGGAGTGCGAGGAGCCGTGAAGTTATAGGTAATACCATGAGATTCACAAAAGGCACCAAATTGCACTTCGTGATCAAATTCCCTACCATGATTCGTCCTAATAGAAACAATTAAACATCCTAGTTGATTTTGGATCCTTAGACTAAAGGTTTCGAAGAGATCGAAAGCTTCATTCTTAGTAGCTAAAAATCTAGTCCAAGTGAATCTAGAATAGTCATCAACTATAACTAGGGTATAAAGGTTACCTCCATAACTCCGTATGGCGGAAGGTCCAAAGAGATCAATATGTAGGAGCTCTAGGCACTGAGGGGTCGATACCAAATTCTTGGCCTTGTGACTTTAGTGAACTTGCTTCCCAACTTTGCAAGCATCACAAAAGTGACTATCAAACTAAATCTTGGGGAGATGTCTTACCAACTCGTTAGAGACTAAAGATAGAATTAAACGCATATTAGTGTGCCTATTCTCCTATGCCAAAGAGTAGAACTATCATCTAAAGTCGCTAGACATAAGTTGTCCTTTGACTTCCTATTGACCTTCATGACATAAAGCCCATGCTTTCTAACTCCTTTTTCAATGATCTTTCCATCTTTTACCATTTCACTATCATGTTTCGAAAAGATGACCTTACACTTATTGTTACAAATTTGACCTATACTTAGTAAGTTAAACCCTAAGTTATCTACGTGCTTAACATTTTTATGGTCATGGAGTCAAGAGAAACCGTACCTTTGCCAATGATGTTACCATGCAGCTTACTAGAGAAAATGACGTTACCTCCAATATATGCTTTGTAGGATGAGAACAAATTTCGATTACCCATCATGTGTTTAGAACAACCACTATCCTTAAGCCACTCATCGGGCTCCAAATCGATTCCCAAGCATATCTCTTTGGAAGAATGATCCAGAAGACATTTCTCGGCTTTAGCATTGTCGTCACATTCTTCACCACTATCGCTCCATGAACCTCCAACGAAAGCCATGTGATTCTTATCGCGAGATGGCTTGGAATATTCACCGATGAAATGATTTGGGTGACCACATCTAAAGCATTTCCTATCACCTTTGTCATTTTTGACAAATTGACTTTTGGAGAAGACTTTCTTGTCGTTCCTTGGTTATCTTACGTGTTGACCTCGCCTTTTGAAAAACTTCTTGAAGTCTCTAACCGCCATAGCATATTCCTCATCATCACTTTCCGAGGAGGATCTATCATGGGCACTTTGCACCTTCTTGGCTATTAGTGCTAGAGACTTTCTTTCACTCTTGGTTTTCACCATTTCTGAGTCCTTCAAAATTATCATTTCATGAACTTTTAAGTTTCCAATAAGTTCTTCAAGTGATAATGTAGTAAGGTCCTTTGATTCTTCAATCGTCGTGACTTTAGCTCTCCACTTTGGATGCAATACACTAAGAAACTTCCTAACATTGTTCTTGCTAGAAGAACCTTCAAGAAGTGCTTTTAGACTAGTAATAATAGTATTAAATCTAGCAAAAGGACTATCAATAGTTTCATCTTCTAAGATGACAGATTATTCATATTGTTGAACAAGAAGATCGATTTTACTTTCTTTGACTTGGCTATTACCTTGGTGGGTTACTAAAATAGTATTCCAAATATCTTTACCGGTTTTACACATTAAAATCTTTTCATACTCTTTCTTAGGTAAAGCATTATAAATCACCATTTTAGCCTCATTATTTTTAGCAAGTTTCTTCTTAGTGTCATCATTAGAATTATCAAAAGTGACTAACTCTTTCTTTTTAGAAACTTCATTATATGATAAGGCAAAAAGTCACCATTGGTAATAACATGCCAAAGATCTAAATCTTTTGATTTCACATAAGTCTCAAATCTATTTTTCTAATAAATAAAACTATCAGTTTCAAAAAGAGGTGGTCTTTGCATAGATTGCCCTTCTAGGTACTTGTTGGAATCCATAGATCGATTCAAGTTTGTGGATTTGCTATTTATGATCCAGTGGTCTAACATGGTGGTAAATGGTGGTGGTAGCCATTGTTGAGAGAGAGAGAAGAGAGGGTGTGTGTGTAAAAGAAAGAAAATGAATTAAAGTGAAAATGAACACAAGCAACACCCCTCCTTGGAAGCTAAGGAGGGGTATATATAGTCACACACGCTGCTTAAACTATACAACGTTCCTAGTCTAGTCTAAGCGTGTGTGACTATGATAACTAATGGGAATTCTTAAATGTCGTCACATACAGTGAGTTTCCAACAATCTTCCCCCATGGGACGACGTGTAGAATTCCTTACAATATTTTTCCTAACAAGTACATAATGATAAAGAACAAGAGCTTCCATGAAGCGTCCAATGCTGATGATGTCTTTTGAGGCCTTCGTCTTCAAAACAACTCATCTTTAAAGTAACTTGTAGAAGAAATACTGTAACGGCACGAGCTAAGTAACCCATACACTTCTGGTTAAGGAGAAGCTTCTGAATTAACTTCCCCCTAATTCATGCCACATAATCTTGATGTAGAAGCTTTTAAATAGCTTCCCCCTAAACCGACAATCCTCGTAAGCAACTTCAAAGCTTTCAATAAAGCTTAGAATGATTAAGCGCACATCGGAATCTAACAAGCAAATCCCATCATATAACATGATAACGTTGCTAAGAGGGATTGAAAGTAAGGGGTACACCAAGTAGATCAACAACTTTTCTTCTAACGCTTGAATAATTCTTCTACATTTTTCTTCCCCCTGAGAGTTCAAGTTATGCATACCAGAAAGAATCAAGACATTTCTTCCTCCACATAGTTGAAGAAAGTAAATCAATCCCAATTATGAAGCTCAAATACTGAAGTGGACACTTTATCCCATTCATGAAGTTGACATCGTAACACCAGAGTCAATTAAGTCTCGGAAATGCACATATCTTCTTCCGGAGATGCACTAGAGTCAATTAAGTCCCAGGAATGCATATAGGATAATGATGATGTTTAATTGCAAAAATCAAACAATTAAACCTCGAATCAGTAGTGTATCGTTCAGAGATTGATAACGCCACGAGTTAAAACACTGATTTTCTCTGCGGCTATGACAACTGTCATCCCGGAATGTCTTCAAATCAAAAGAAGGTATGAAGTTCATCACGTGTACTCGTTGTGCGTTCAATGTGTCTTCTTCTTCCCCCTTGATGGTTTCGAAACTCGGAACCATCAATAAATCGTACGCACATATACCTGAAATCTCGTGAGAATAATAAATAAGCTGAATTATATATTTTGTGAGAATCAGTTGTTGATCGATAATCTCTACTCATAAACTCTCCATGGCCACCTTTACCAACCCACGTGAAAGCAATTTGAAGTGGCCACTGAAAGAATGAACCAGATACATCAAACATGAAGCTGAATAGAAATCCTTCGATCTTGTGACTTAAGCTTGCACTATTGTTAAATGAAGAACGGTGGAGAAATCTCTAAGTACTCAATGCATCACTGAAGAAGTCTATAAGCACAACACCTCTTGAAATTATCCACGTCGACTAAGCGCGTGACACTGAGGACAACAATGTAACCCCTTTAAGTGATAGTTATCTGAGTCATCAACCAACCACCCCGAACCCGGAAACCAGATAAACAATTCTTCATTCTAATATGAAGCACGAGCAAGTTATCTTTGAAAGATAAAATAAGTTCATGCCTTCGAAAAATCCGTCTTCATCTCCAAATAATTTATACCCGATCAAACAAATCCGTAGCCACTAAAAAATCGCCAAATTTTTCTTCGTCTCGTCAAATAAATTTTGTCACATTTGTCTCGTCACGTTGTCACGTCACTTGTTGTCTCGTCCCGATGATGACCGGAGTAAACTTAATACACACAAAATTTATTTAAAATTTGTGTTTAAAAAAATTTGTGTATATGAAGGAAATCACACGGCTTAAATCATTGTTTAAACAAAATGTGAGTCCAAGGCCCATATCCAACTAAATACCCGGGCCCAACACACACCCTAACAAGAGATAAATACACTTTCCAACCCCTAATTTCACTCACAGTACTCAACCCTAATCACTCCAACATCTTAGATAAATTCGCCCCTCACCTCTCTCATCCCCATCCTCGAAACCTCCGTCCCCTCCAAATCATCTTATCCCATCTCAAACCTCAAATCAGCCATAATCAAAATCCAAACATCATCTCAATCTCATAATTCTTTCAACCCTCACCTATTAATATGACCACATATTCAATATTTTTATCATACTGATTGAACAAGAAGCCCATCACAGCCACCTAATGAATTTGGATAGATCAATTATTTATCCGATTCAAGCTATTCCCATTCATCAGTGATCCACGAAGTAAACACCGAATGAATATTTGATGCGGCTTAAATCTTGATAAAGGTCTCAGGTAGGTGGCTTGCTATTAGTTCGTTGTGATTGATCGAAACAAAGTTAGATTAATAACATAATTGTTATTAGTCTTGCTTTACCTTCGAATATTGAAAAGAGGGTCTTAAATCGATTTAGTGAAAGATGATGACATGCATGTTATTGATCTTCATTTAAATCGAATAATAAACATGGTTTCAAAGAAAAACTTCACGGATCTATGATGACGTACTGGTTTCGTTTTTTCTTGATTTAAAAAGGTCAAAACATTGATATAAAACGAACACCAAAGATTCTGAGATCTTTATAGTGCTATTTTCTGTTCGAGTCTGATGAAAGAGGCAGTCGTAGATGGGATTAGGTGTCGACGGGTTTAGGCTAGTATGATGGATTTGATGTTGTGAAGTTGAAAGGTTGGAGATATGTTGATATTGGTTCGGTCACATTTTTGGTCCACTAGTTTTAAAAAACAGTCCATCGGAATGTCTACTTATTTGTTTTCCATCGCAATGTTTACATTTCCATCGGAATGTGTCTTCTCTTCTTCACCCCGTCGGAATGCGTTCCATCGGAATGCGTTCCATCGGAATGCGTTCCATCGGAATGCGTTCCATCGGAATGCACCGATAGTGTTCCATCGGAATATTCGATCGCACTGTAGAAACCAATGGTTTTTGCGATCGCAATATTCCGATCTGAACGCTTATCCAAAAGTACTGTCCTTTTTCCATATTTCCAGGAACATGTTTCTGGGTCTAAGTTTTTCTGGCAAATCTGGGTTTTCACCTTCATCTTCATAAAAATATGTAACCCAGAACAGATGTAATAATAAAAAAATGGCAGGTTTTGACATCACTTTTGAAAGTCAGATTGATAGATGTGGACTGACAAAACCAATGACACAAAGATTGTGACAAATAAAGGATAAAACATTTTCGACACAACTTGGTATAAGAGTGACACAAACAGTGAGACCATGGAATTGATATAACGAGACCACAAAACATGTGAAAGTGATAAAAAGCTTGTGAATATGATAAACAAAACACAAACCGTAACAAAACATTGACAAGTTGGACAAAATAAGAACAAGACAGTGACAAATCTATAGACGAGACCCAAAAAAATAAATTTGACCACCAAATCAAAAACATGAACACGATCCAAGGATGAAACCGAGGCTCTGATGCCAATTGTGGATTTGCTTTTATCGATCCGGTGGTCTAACATGGTGGTAAATGGTGGTGGAAGCCATTGTTGAAAGAGAGAGAAGAAGAGAGGTTGTGTGAGAATAGAAAATGTATTGAAAAGTGAAAATGACACAAGCAACACCCCTCCTTGGAAGCTAAGGAGGGGTATATATAGTCACACACGCTGCTTAAACTATACAACGTTCCTAGTCTAGTCTAAGCGTGTGTGACTATGATAACTAATGGGAATTCTTAAATGTCGTCACATAAAGTGAGTTTCCAACAAAGTTTTAAAATACTATATATTTTTAAAACGCTTGAGCAACCCGCTCTGATACCAATTGTAGAAACTAGAAGGGGGTTCAATAGTTTCTTAAATTTACTTGTTAAGTATGGGTTTTCAAAAATCCTTTTCAAAAACGTAGACTTGAGCAAATATGTGAAATCTTCTTATACACAATATGGACAAGGGATAGTGCGACTAACTAATAATCACAAGTATAAGCAAGTAAAGAATAATGAATGTAAATAGATAAGGAAAAGAAAGATCAAACCAAACACCAATGATTTATAGTGGTTCGGAAACAAAGCTCACTGATGTAGGGTTTTTGTACATACTTTAGGAAAAGCAAGTAAAAATGGCAAGTATTAAGTTCTACGATTTAGGAAAACCGTAAAACCGATAAATGCGAGTTCGTTCTCGAATGAGGTGTGTCTATTATATGCCAATATTATAAAACCGAGTTTGGATTAGTTACGTTTTTTATTGGAGAAAAACGAGTTACGTTAATTTAAACTACGACGAATAATTAAAACGTATACTTAAAAATACGTAATACGTGACGAAATTAAAAATTTTAACTAAAAAAATTAAAAATCAAAATTAAGTCTAAAATAATATAAATAACAATAAAAATTCAATAAATATATTTTAAAACTTATCATCGATTTAATATTTAATTTTAAATGCTAATTAAAGCCCTAAAATTAAATAAAATCAACAAAAAGTCAAAAATAATATTTTGTCAGATCAATATTTTACTTATATTAATTAAAAATTAAAAAGTATTTTTCCTTACTTTTTAACACTATTTTTCTATTTTTAATCCACTAAAAACAATTTTTGTATTAAAATAATGCTAAACAATAATAAAATAATGGGAAAAATAAAATTTATATTTGGAAATTCTAAAATAATTAAAAGTACTGAGGAAAAATAAGAAAGTAAGAAAAAACTGATTTTTTACCACTAAAGACAAAAACAGTCCAAAGTTGAAAGTGGCATGTGACTTTCTTTTGTCTTATAGCAGTGGAAAAAACACTAAGGCAGTAGGAAAGGAGTTCCCACTACCGTGTTACAGAAACTGAGTTTGGATGATTTTGTTGTCCCATATATTTAGATGATTAGAGATAGAAAATAGATGAAAATAGATGGATTCTTAGAGAGAGAAAGTAGTGAGAGTAAGTAGAGAGAAAGAGAGGATTAACTTGTAGAATATTAGATTAAGGAATGAATGAAATGAACAACCTACCCTCCTAACATGCTAGGAGGGTATTATATATAGTCCACCCACATGCGGGCTTTAATGGACTATATATTGGGCCGGGCTTGTCTTTTGGACTTTAATTAGTTTAAATCCAAGCCCGTAAACCACGACTAATTAACTAACTATTACTACGTTCTAATTAATGTTACAATAATAACCTATGACCGAGCATTCTTGTTTGACTCAATATTTTGAGGTTAACAATCTCCCCCAATGTGAGGTCATTCCTCTTTGATATTTGGAGTCCAATGGAGATTAATGAATTTCGTCATATATGAGTCTTGAACGTGTAACAGTAGTTTTGTTCCTTCATGTTGTGATCTTTGAGCCTTTGTCATTGTCTTTTGACTTAGTCTTTTATCTTGAGATCTTCAAATCATTCTTGACTCGTCTTTTCCATCTTGCAATCTTGTGTCTTTATCCACATGCTTACACTATTGATTGTTGAATAAGTCTTTGGGCATGAACATGTGAGTTTGAATCTTTGACTTAGCTGAGTACACCGTGACGCCACCTTCTCGAGACAAAACATAGACACGGACTGAATGGCTTTGACATTCGTCCTAAATCGGTAGCGTTTTACCTCCAGTCAGTGAAGACCGTTATACGATATTAAATACCGTACCTGTGATTAGGTAGATTCAATTAAGAATCTCCTTGACAGGGTTTCGCGGCTGTACTAGCCGTTCTCTTTACTTGACCGTCTCAAAGCAAGACTGCGAACATAAAGAGTGAATCAACTGGATAAATATCCGCTTGATTAAAGTCGTCAATTCAAATTCCTGGAACAAGTTTGATTCATTAAGAATCTTACCATTGTTGCTTTACAGTTGACACAAGTTTGATTCATAAGAATCTCACAAGTCACCTACCGTAGCGCTATTTGATGTTGACGCTAGAAGGATTTCCATTTGTCACTGTGAATATTCATGAATATCACTCTGAATGTTCTGGCAAGACCATAAAGATATTGCGTAGAAGCCTGAAACGAGTTTGAATCAATTCAGAATCTTACACATGACCTACCGCAGTGCTGTTTGAAGTTAACACTGGAAGGATTTCAACTCATCATTGTGAATACTCATGAATATCACTCTGAGTGTTCTAGCAATATCGCAAGGATATAGCGTAGGACTCTC
Source organism: Glebionis coronaria (assembly GCA_025667525.1). Classification (NCBI taxonomy): domain Eukaryota; kingdom Viridiplantae; phylum Streptophyta; class Magnoliopsida; order Asterales; family Asteraceae; genus Glebionis; species Glebionis coronaria. Next base: position 401,855,193 of record CM046882.1, on the reverse strand, counting down.
TTGATCTTCATCCGTGTGTCCTAACGAGATTTGATTGATCTCTTGGCTCTAGACTCGATTTGTGCACTTTTAGTGGTCGGAGGCTGGAGCAGATGCCACCTATTCAATATCAACTATCTCGGAGTGAGAAAGTCAATAGAAGTGTTGATCTCCGTGACAATAAAACAAACTTCTTTTTAGAGAAGCCTGAGTATATAGAAAAAGGGTTGTGCTTCACATCACTAGGTCCATGATGAGATTATCTTCATGATGAGTTGACCCGGTTTCTGCCTAAGTTGTATGGAGGGCTTCTTTCTTTAGACCCTTTATCCTTACATTTCTTTTTCATTCTTCAACCCCTTCAATGCTTACCAAGACATCATTAATAGCACCTTGTTGTGATTGTTCCAGTGCTATCATCAGTACTTAGTCAGCATTCAGCTGCGTTCACATTCTACTCCATCTTTCCTAAGGACTTCTAATAATCTATTGGATTGTCCCTGGGAAGATCCCTCCGGTTCTGGTTGGATCATAGGACTTAAACCTAACCACCCTTTTGACACCAATAACGTCGTGAATTAAAGATGTTGTGGGTGTTTGATCGTAACCATGAAAACCACTTTAAATTCTAACAAAGTGTTTGAAAAACATTTAACACCTTGCTAGTTTTGTCGTTTCAGAAATGTTCCCCCTTCACATGTGCATCGATAATCGAAAGTGTTTCGCACATGTAGGTAAGAGTTAAAGTGCTTGAGTCTTATATAAGATCACATTTTAATCACATTTTCTCCCCCTATCTCTAATATATAAAATCGTTTGATATTAGAGATACCAAATTTGATTAAAATATATTTTGAAAAATAGTCTTGAAAATCTTCGGGAGAAAGATGTGTTAATCTTTTGCATGAAGTTGAATTGCTCCCCCTCAAAAATTGATCCAATGGAATTGTCATTACGAGGATTTGATACACATTAAACTTTTGAGGATAGGAGTTGTTGAACACACAATTTTTTGAAAGATTTTGAATATCATTGAGAAATTCTTGAAAAAATTGTGTTCAACGCTTTTTGAAAAATCAATTCTTTTTGTCGAAAGGGTTTTTCTAAAGCATAAACTTGAGTTCATAGACTTTGAATGTCTTGACGAATCCACTCAAGTGTAAGAAGATTTAACTTCTTTTGCTAAGGGTAAGAGTACAAAAGCGTACACTCCCCCGTGAATTTAGATCCGGGTTGCAATCTGAAAGTAATTACAAGCCATTGTGTTGAGCTCAAAACGTTGAATGTTTTGTGACTAGCTCAACCCGTGATAGATTGCTCAACCCGTGACTAGCTCAAAACATTGATTAGCAAACCACCATTTCCAAGACTTACTAGCAGACTCATATAATTCCTTAATTTTGCTTCTAGGGTTCTTAGTGGTGGAGTCTGATGCATTATTTTTCTTAGTGGGGGTCGCACCATAATGGTTCACTTTGCGTTTGGGTTTACTAGCACTAATAGGCATCGCAACTTGCTTCTTAGTTATAGTATCTACGCCTTTCACAGTTTTCATAGCACACATTGAATGATTAGCATTAGCACATTTTCCACATTTGACACAAACAAATTTCACATTCATAGCATTCAAATCATTCACAGCATTCGAATCGTCATTACATGCGATAACAGACTTTTTATTCTTAAAAACATTCAAATTCCTAGGGTGTTCTTCTACTTGCTTCATCTTCCCTTGATTCTTGTGTTTCCAGACCTTATCATTCACTTGAGTGCTCTTAAGCTGAGGCTGGCTAACACTAGTAGTGGAGACTATTCCTGTAGTAGAAGACACACGAATATTAGTGTTTCTAGAAGTCTGAGGCGAGTGAGTATCTTTGTTTGTGGGCTTAGTGGGCATTCTATACATCCCTAGTTTAATCACATTATTGTGCTTAACGCTTGGTGCTATAGTATTCCTTATGGGTTGATTTTGTGGTAACCGTTCCTTTCCGTCCATCTTGGGGGCAAACACAGGTTTTGTAAACGAGGAATTTGATAAAGCAGATGGTTTTCCCAAGATAGAGGATCTATTCAACTTAGAAGCATTTGGTTGTCTAACAACAGGTTTCTTAATGCTAGGTTCCACGATTTTCCCACCCATTTTAGCAACGAGTTTCTGCAACTCTGCTATCGCCTTGTCCCTGTCTTGTAACTGGGCTTTCAACCCTTTAATTTCCAAATTCTGTTCATTCATTTCTCGAAACGTTTGGGAAAGTTTTTCTTGCAATTTATTATCATGTGGAAAACTACCAACGTCTTTTTGCAAAGCAAGTTCAAGTGAATGACAATGTTTTTGAAGGAAATTATTTTTGTGTTGAAGTAACTCAAAAGCCTTTTTGTCAACATTTTCTTTACGTTTCGAAAGCTCAATTTCAAGACGTTCACATTCTTTGCTTTTATCAAGATATTGGCATGAAACTTCAGAATATTCATCAATATCAGCACAAGATGTAAAATAAGCACACATAACATCTTTAGAAACGCATTCTTGCAAGAGTAAATCATATTCATCTGAAAAATCAGACTTCTCCATTTGAAAATCTTCAATGTGTTTCTCAAGAGATTCAATGTATTTTAAATCATCATACATCTCAGCCCGAATGAACTCCTCAAGTTGAAGGACAGTTTCTTTAATCAATGTCGTGTTAGGAATTAATAGTTCTTTCACAAGCAAGGTAATATCTTGAGGAATCGGACGTGTCCACTCAGCATTTTCACGTTTTGCCCAGTCTCTTTCAGCAATAGATTTAACATTATCTATGTGGTGTATAAGAATACCTAATGTTTTCCTACTCTTGCTTTTAGATTCATCTAGAGGGAGGTAGTTTATGTATTTGTAAACATTAGATTTCTTAGGGGCAAATGCTTTCTTCCATTGAATTCTCTTTTGTTTGCATTCTAGAATCACTTCCTCACGAGTTTTCTGAGTTTGTTTGTTGAAAAGACCATAAAGACTATTCTCATAAGCATAATTATATGGTTTCACAAACTCCTTATTGACAAGTGGTTGACGATCATCATCCCAAAGGGCAGTCTCTTCACTTTCGGCACTAACAGGCATGCAATCAAGATCAGTTCTTTCAGTCTCATCAAGATAAAGATGCGGGTTCGCAGCTTGAGCTTTGGCAAGGTACTCGTGACTTGCAAAGCTAGCTTGACCCTTAAACATTGATGGAGGTGCTAGCATTCTTACGGATTGAATAGAATCATGCGTTTTATAAACAACGTTCTTCAAAAAGTCGACTTGTGCTTCTAGTTTCGTTACTCTTTCAGTTTCTTGATCATATCTACTTTTGAAGTCATGTTTTAACGCATCTACCTCTTGTTTCTTATCCTCAAGAATTTTAGCAGAATCAGTAATGGTCATAGAGAGCTTTTGTTCAAGTTCATTAACTTTGGTATTGGCAAGGTACGTTTTTTGACGTTCATCCATTAAGAAAACATTATATTGACGCTTCTCTTTGGCTAATAACTCAAGAGTGTTATTATATTTGTTTTCAAAATTGTCCTTGTGACTTTTTAACGCACTTCCCTTGTACCACTCAAGCTCTTTGGTTTTCTGAAGGAGCTCATCTCTATAGCTTTCAGTCATCTCAGTAGATTTGATAAGAGCAGCTTTGCATTCTTCAAAACTTTGAGTGAGCTTTGCGTTTGCCTTCTTTAATTGCTTTTGACTCTTTTTATTTTCAGTGACATCTTTTTGTAAAGTATCAATTAAATTAGCAAGCGCAATACGTTCCTCTTCATCATATTCATTTGCATGTTGATCATCCTCAGACTCATTATTGTACATGTCTGATGAATCAGGTGTGGTATTGCTATCAACTGTTTCCATCATACACGTGTCATTAATGGCATTGGGTAGATCACTATGCTCAGGAATGTCACCAAACACATTATATTCATCAGTAGTGTGTACCTTATCGATTGGCTCAGTGTCAAAGATAGGGCCATTGTCATCTTCAGTGACTTTGAGAACTTCTTCAACCTTTGCCATGTACGAGTAATGTGCAACGAGCTCTTGATCATAATCTTCATCATCAGTATCATCAAGCATTGCTCCTTCCTCAGCTGACAATTTAACCCCTGCTTCCATCTTTTTGCATAGCAGCATCTTTTCCTTATGATAACCAGAATCTCTAACCCGTTTTGGCTTCCTGCATTCCTTTGCCATATGCCCATAACCTTGGCAATTAAAACATTGAATCCCACTCTGCTGGACTACTTGACTTCCAACAGTTTCCCTATTCCCAGTAGCAGCAGCAATCCTCTGAGTATCATACTTGGCAGTTTGTCGATCATACCTTGCAGAACCCTCAACATGTGTTGGATTATGTCGATCATACCTAGAAGGACTTTCACCACGTAGACGTGTGTCATACCTTGGAGGACTCTCAACATATCGGTTCTTTGTGTTAGATGAAGTACGAAGATTGTTGTTGGTGGGTTTGTAGATATTCTTGTAAGTCTTCATTATGAAAGCAATTTGTTGTTTCATCTCTCGATTCTTTTGAGCTTGGTCTTCATCACTATCTTCTTCAGATGACGATGTAGATGGTGGCGATGGTGCTCTTGGCACTTTACCTCGAGATTTTGTGGATGATGAAGACTTAGAGGATGTGGAATATCGTGGTGAAGATGATGTAGTGGAGTATGGCTTAGGAGCACGAGAGTGATGATCTTGAACATGTTGTGTGGTAGTCACTAAAGCAAGTGGATTAGCCGTCTTGGCAACACGTTCAGCTCGAATCTCATTTGCTTCATTCTGAAATTGCTTCAAGATATCAAAGAGTCGATGATATGAGACCTCGTCTAACTTTTCTTGTTGTTTCACTAAAGTGACGAACCGTGTCCACTCGGGTTGAAGTTGTTGAAGAAATTGAACATTGACTTACATGGTGGAGACTTGTAGATTATTTCTTGTCATGTCATTCATCATCTTATAAAACCTGGAGTAGTAAGAGTCAATTGATTCTCCATCCCTTGAAGTAAACTTGCCAAAATTCCAAAACAAGTTTGTTTTGACATCTTGTTTGTTGAGTGATTCTCCTTGTTGCAAGCGTTCAATCGCAGTCCACATTTCATGTGCTGTCGGGCATGCATCAACCGTGGAGTAAATATCATCTCCAGTTCCACTTAAAACCATATAGATGGCTTCCTTCTCCGCATCATGCCAAGCACAATTTTCAGGTGTGAGATCGTATCTTGTTTCATCACGTTCACTTGCAGGTATTGGATCAGTAGTATCTGTGGCAGCTCTTGGAGGAATTGAGATTTTCTTGAATACATATGGTCCATGAGTAATACATTTCCTCAAGACATCACCATTGGGTCTTGTATCAAGATATCGTATGAAACGTGATTGCCATTGAGCATACCTACCAGACACAAGCATTGGTGGTCTCTCTTTATTACCCGCAACCATGATATTGTTGTTAGTGACACGATACTCTTGAGTAGAATCCATGGCTTATAACTTAGTAATTGATGAAGTGGAAAAGGATATTAAGTAGATTTGTTGTGATTGGTGTTGTCGAGAAAAGATGTTGAAATCCCCTAAAATTATCTTTACAATTAACCAAAAATTCTAAAGCGAAAAATCACTCGTTAAAAATTTTCAAAAATACAAATTTTCGAAAAAATAAGTGAAGATTTCGCAATGAGGGGAAAGATTCCGCAATAGTTGAATAAATTCGCAATGAAGTGAATAAATTCGCAATTCCTGAGCAAAAATCTGCAATGATGACCAAATTCCGCAATTAACTCATAATTCCGCAATTAATGCATAATTTCGCAGTGACCAATGAAGTTTGATTCCGCAATACCCTGAAAAGCACTAATTTCGCAATTCTCTGATTTAATTCCGCAATTAAGGTCAAAATCCGTAACATGGACAAAAAGAAGATTCCGCAATACCCATAAAAGCACTAATTCCGCAATAGGGCAAGTATTCAAATTCACAATTGGAGACAAATTCGCAATTCTTATACACATATAATTCCGCAATTCCTAGAATATTCAAATTCGCAATTGGAGGCCAAGTTCGATTCCGCAATAAGAGAGTAAGATCAATTTCGCAACTTTTGAAAATCTATAAATTCGCAATAGGAGACAGAATTGCGAAATTGAGACAGAAGGACCAAAGATGCGAAATTTGAACCAGAAGATCCTAAAAAATAGGAACAATGAAGAAAACTAAAGGAAAACGTGATTTCACTCCAAAAATAAAGCCAAACACCACCAAATTTCGTGTTTTTAACCGATCTAAGTAGCCCAAATCACTACCACGCCTATGTAGATGATTTGTCTACTCACTAACTCCACAAAACACAAAAAAACTTGATGATTCGAGCTTAAAAATCAAGAAAAACTCACGAATCGCTAAAGGAGAATCAAAACCAATCACGTATCTACCCCATGGCGATTGATACCAATTGTTGTCCCATATATTTAGATGATTAGAGATAGAAAATAGATGAAAAGAGATGGATTCTTAGAGAGAGAAAGTAGTGAGAGAAAGTAGAGAGAAAAAGAGGATTAACTTGTATAATATTAGATTAAGGAATGAATTAAATGAACAACCTACCCTCCTAACATGCTAGGAGGGTATTATATATAGTCCACCCACATGCGGGCTTTAATGGACTATATATTGGGCCGGGCTTGTCTTTTGGACTTTAATTAGTTTAAATCCAAGCCCGTAAACCACGACTAATTAACTAACTATTACAACGTTCTAATTAATGTTACAATAATAACCTATGACCGAGCATTCTTGTTTGACTCAATATTTTGAGGCTAACAGATTTTGAGCTTGTTTTCTTGGTGATTATGGATACAAGAGGCACCCCTACAATCAGTGGATTGTAGGGAGTCAAGGGCAAGCAAAAAACACAAAGCACAAACACAATTAGCCACAGATTAAGCCAAAGAAATAAGAAAAAAGAGAAATGAAGGTCTGTTGGGTGTACTAGAGTGCACAATGATCTTTGCAAACTTGATTTGACCACCCAAATTCTCAAAACCCATTAACTACCTAATTAAAACATATCCTAGCCTAAACTCTAACAATTGGACCAAGATTTGATAGCCAAACCCCAAAAAGAACCCCATTGTATGCCCATTGTATAGACAGATACTATCTTGCTGATACAAATGGTCAAGAAATGGACTTCTAGCTGCTATAACTTTACCAATTAGCTAACAAATCTCAAATTTCTTACCATCCAATCCTAAATTACCCTGACTTCCAATTGTGTACCAAGTTTCAATTACCCACTTCCAAAATCAAACTCTCACAGATCTAATGTCTATAAAATTGTTTTATGATAAAATCTTAACATAGAAACTACTGTCTACCATACCCAAAATCTAAACTAACACTAAAATTTCCCTAGAGTAAACTAACCTAGTATGTGTATGTAGTTTTAAGCCCAAGACTAGTGTCAATCAACCCTGTAAAGCCATATCCCAAACACACCTATACTAGACTGTTCCAAGATTTTTCAAAGTAAATGCTCAAAAATCACTACCAAATTATACCAAGGCTATCAGAACATGCTTCATAACATAAATAAACACAATCAAACAGAGATAATGAACCAAGAACACATAAGCAGAAATTCAAGAAACCAAATATTTTGATGGAAAAAGATCAAAAGAAATTGGAAGCACTTGTGTTGAGTCTAAGGATACCTCAGCCTAATCTTTCCACAAGGACTTATGATCATTTTTGAGCTTATATCTTCACTGAATCAGCTTATGCAAGGGCTTGTCAATCCCTTTGTTGGTTGATCTATAATAGATCAAAAGGGAAGACCATGAAAAGAGGATTTCTTGAACCTGAAACATGGAAAGTACACAGCAAAAAGGGTAAAACCAAACTTTTAAGCAGCTTATTGAGGCTTAAGTGTCAAATAAGCCCAATAAGTTGGCTTATAAGCAGCAGTGAAGTGAAAAGTTTAATGAAAAACTTTGAAAATATAAATTTTTTTAAGAATTTAAATGAGACAGAAGTTAAAATTTTTCCAAAAATGAAATTAACCTTAATTGTGAGTTAAGTTTTAACAAAACTTATGCAAAATTGGATCTTAAAAGTATTTTAACAAATTTATTTGGAAAAATATTTTGATAAAAAGGAAATTACAATACTTAAAATTAAAGGTTGCAAATAATTAAAAGACACGAATTTAACTGGAACTGAAACTTGTATTACTCAATAATTCACTAAACATTACAAGAAGATTTGGAAATACAAGATTTGGAACAAAATCCATCCTGCTACTACATGGTTATTTATACTACAACTATGAGGAGCTAATACATAAACCCTAGATGCATGAAGTTCCCATAACACCCTTCGATCTTTGAAGCATATTCCTTGAATTTGAAATTCATTCTAGATGATTCTTGGTTGGCATGTGAAGTGACAGAAGTGTAGACACGATATTGGCCATGTATTTGATACGGGAAATACGCAAGTGAACCATGTCAATTGATTTGGTAAGACTTTTTGGCAGATAGTGGTATCTCATGATATAGTAGCTGTCACCGAGGTCCCACTGCTGATGCAGAGCCAAGATTTACACATGGGATTTGCTTGTCTTGACTTAATCTTCATTATCTCTCTGTTAATTTGATAAAACCCTTTGGTTTAACGTCAATTGGAACTGGGTATATATTAGGGTTTATGTTGCTGGGTTGGGGGATTAAGGGTGGATTGGGGAAACAGTAATTGTTTCACGGTTTAAGTTGGGGTTTTTTTTTAAAAGGTATTAATAAAAAGGTGGGTGATGTGGAGGAAAAGGAATGGTGGAGAGTGATGAGGTGGTAGGGTGACGTGGGAGTGGGCAGATAGTATGATGGAGTTGGGCTGGGGTGTGGAGTGAAGTGGTGATAAATTGTTGTGGGCTTGGGGTTTTAGTTTGGGCTCAGACCGGGTAGAAAGTTTGTAGAGTGGCAAAACAAGTCCCCATCTTTCCAAAAACATTGCATAAGTAGTTTCCACCAGCATATAACCAATTTCCTTCAATATCAACTTGGGACAATTTGCAAATTCAGTCCTTCTTGTTGGAAATTCACTTTATGTGACGACATTTAAGAAAAGTGACGACATTTAAGAATTCCCATTAGTTATCATAGTCACACACGCTTAGACTAGAATAGGAAACAATGTATAGTTAAGTGTCATGTGTGACTATATATACCCCTCCAAGGCTTCCAAGGAGGGGTGTTGCTTGTGTTTTCTTTTCATCTTAATACAATTTTCTTATTTTCATACACAACCTTCTCTCTCAACTTCATCCATGGCTTCCACAACCATCTACCACCATATTAGACCATCGGATTACTAAAAACAACATGTAATTAATTTCCACCTTAACCGAGATCATTAGATGATCTTGAGGCCTCTGTCAACGTCATATTATTTGTTCGATGATTCGATCATAAGATCATTGAAAGGAATGATTGATTTCGTGGCTATGTATGGTTTGGTTCAATATGTTCAATGATGGTTTTTATTTGATGTTGTGAACGGATAAATACATGATATTGATGATCGGTGTAGTAAAAAGATGGATGGGATTATATAATTTTGAGAGGGATCAAGAAATTTGGATTTGGGAGTTAGGATTTAGGCAGATTAGATGAGATTAGGAGGGTTTGAAGTTTGGTAGATGAGGATTGAGATGGGGCGGATGTAACGAGGTTGGGATGAGAGAAAAAATGGTTGCGTGTTTTGTAGATTGTGATTAGGATTAATCGTTTAACCTAATGATGTACTATTTATATAGCTACTTTTGTTGGATCGGGTAATTACCATGGGCCACGAATAGATGGGGCTATTTGATGTCTGATGGTAGAATATGGTAACACATATTCTTGTTTTTCAATGTATTTATTTTTGTACAAGTTTTTTACAAAACTTTGTACTAAAAGAATAGATTGCGACATAATGTGTTATATTATGCCATATTGGATATTGTTGGACTTCGTATTGACAAGTGATAAAGTAACGAGACAAAAAGACGTGACTATGTGAAAAGATTTTGACGAGACCAAGAAAAATGGATATATTTTTAGTGGCTACGGATTTGTTTAATCGGGTATTAATATTATTTGAAGTTGGAGACGAATTTCTTCGAAGGCGTTCACTTATTTTATCTTTGAAGATAACTTTCTCGTGCTTAATCTTAGAATGAAGACTTGTTTATCTAGTTTTCGGGTTCGGGGTGGTTGGTTGATGACTCGGATAACTATCACTTAAAGGGGTTACATTGTTGTACTCAGTGTCACGCGCTTAGTCGACGTGGATAATTTCAAGAGTTGTTGTGCTTATTGACTTCTTCAGTGATGTATTGGGTACTTAGAGATTTCTCCACCGTTCCTCAGTCAACAATTGCGCAAGCTTAAGTCACAAGATCGAAGGATTCTTATTCAGTTTCACGTTTGATGTATCTGGTTCATTCTATTAATGGTCACTTCAAATTGCTTACAAGTGGGTTGGTAAAGATGGCCATGGAGAGTTTATGAGTAGAGAATTTCGATCAGCAGCTGATTCTCACAAAATATATAATTCATCTTATTTATTATTCTCACGAGATTTCAGGTAGATGTGCGTACGATTTATTGCTGGTTCCGAGTTTCGAAACCATCAAGGGGGAAGAAGAAGACACATTAAACGCACAAAGAGTACACGTGATAAACTTCATACCTTCTTTTGATTTAAAGACATTCCGGGATGACATTTATCATAGCCGCAGAGAAAATCAGTGTTTTAACTCGTGGCGTTATCAATCTCTAAATGGTACACTACTTATTTTATGTTTAATTGTTTTGATGTTGCAATTATTCATCATCATTATCCTATATGGAGAGATATGCATTTCCGGGAGTTAATTGACTCTGGTGCATCTCGGGAAGAAGATATGTGCATTTCCGGGACTTAATTGACTCTGGTGTTACGATGTCAACTTCATCAATGGGATAAAGTGTCTACTTCAGTATTTGAGCTTCATACTTGGGATTGGTTTATTTTCTTCAACTATGTGGGGGAAGAAATGTCCTGATTCTTTCTAGTATGCATAACTTGAACTCTCAGGGGGAAGAAAAATTCAGAAGAATTATTCAAGCGTGAGAAGAGAAGTTGTTGATCTACTTGGTGTGCCCCTTACTTTCAATCCCTCATAGCAACATTATCATGTTATATGATGGGGTTTGCTTTTTAAATTCCGCTATGCGCTTAATCATTCTAAGCTTTATTGAAAGCTTTGAAGTTGCTTACGAGGATTGTCGGTTTAGGGGGAAGCTATTTAAAAGCTTCTACATCAAGTTTATGTGGCATGAATTAGGGGGGAGTTAATTCAGAAGCTTCTCCTTAACCAGAAGTATATGGATTACTTAGCTCGTGCTGTTACAGTATTTCTACTACACGTTACTTAAAAGATGTGTCGTTTTGAAGGGAAGACTTGAAGTCAAAGGCCTCAGAAGACATCATCAGCATTGGACGCTTCATGGAAGCTTTTGTTCTTAATCATTATGTACTTGTTAGGAAAAATATTATAAGGAATTCTACACGTCGTCCCATGGGGGAAGATTGTTGGAAATTCACTTTATGTGACGACATTTAAGAATTCCCATTAGTTATCATAGTCACACATGCTTAGACTAGACTAGAAAACAATGTATAGTTAAGTGTCGTGTGTGACTATATATACCCCTCCAAGGCTTCCAAGGAGCGGTGTTGCTTGTGTTTTCTTTTCATCTTAATACACTTTTCTTATTTTCATACACAACCTTCTCTCTCAACTTCATTCATTGCTTCCACAACTATCTACCACCATATTAGACCACCGGATTACTAAAAAGCAAATCCACACTTCTAATTAATTATCATAGAAACAAGGACTATAATTGCTATTCTTGTGATCTTCAAGGGCTTGTATTGCCAATTCTTGAAACTTAAAGGACCAACTTGTAATATTTGAGATTTACAAGGGCCAAAAGTGACAAGTCTTCTATTCTTGAGGGACCAAAGTTGACAATCTTCAAAACTTCAAGGGTCTTTTTTGGAAATTCATTGTTCGGGTCCGGTTCTTTGTGCTGCTTCATTTCTCGTGTTCGTTTTTGCTTGATTCTTGATCTCTTTTGTAGAATTCATGATATCCGTACCTAAAATACACAATGAACAAACAAAGAATATTTTGGGGTATTTTATGATATTTTTAATCATTTTAAGCCCGATTTGGACGATGAGACTATGTATAAATGCAGTCTGATCACTCCCCTATACTAAACCATTGTCGTGCCCTCACGCAATGCTAGAATTACGTATCGCAACACTTCTAAAATTCATTATTATATGACATTTATTGAAACGTAAATTTAATTTAACTACCATTTGTGTTTTAGACATAATGTATTGTTTTCATCACGAGAACGTGACTTTTAGGGTCAAAGAATAAAAACATGTGAATGCCCCATAGAGATAAGTTCGTCATCCTCGATTTTCACCCAATTCTATGCTAAGCGTGAAACGAGATCATTGTTATTACAAGTTAGTAATGCTAACACTACTCATATGTGTTAATCACGTACTTAGACTCTCTTATTCCTAACTGGTACCTCTTATATTTTATTTTTGTTTTAATGATCACGAGGATACATTTTTTACTTATTTTGATATTTATTTAAGCCGAAAATAAAATAGGACGGTTTAATTAATAAGTAGCTAAAGGACATGATCTTTTAAAATGTTTCTTCTAGTCATTTAAAGTTCATATCTTGGCATAACTCGTTTCACGATTTGAGACCTTTCTCGGACCGATATTTGGCATGTGTTTCGAACTTCAAATCTTGAGAGACGATCTTGAATATATGGTCTTCTCTTCATTTTTGGTATACATCTTCGACTTGATACGAGATGCTTCAACTTTTGACCACGACTTCTTCATTTATCCTCTTCTTTATTTAGGATTCTTGATTAACAACGATCTGCCTCCTTATAGGACTTGGATTTATTTATCCTCATGCCTTGTTAGGGCCTTTTTGGATAGACTTTTCCGCAACCATTTTGGGAGTATTTCTTTTCTTCGTGTGTCTCGATCCTTCATTTAGATTTGGATTAATGATTCTTCACATCATCTTTTGATCTTTAGCAACAAAAGGTAATCCTCATGCATTGTTAGGGCCTTTTTGGATTCGCCAATCTTCATGTCCTGTTTCAATAAGTTATGCCTTGGCTATGTACTTATTTAATTACAAGTAACTTTTACACAATCTTGGGCTAGAAGCTAACATATTTTATAAACCGCGCGACCTTATTTATTGCATTTATTTTTATAAAAGCGTGTGGATAATAATAAGCAAATAATTAAAACACATGAGTTTTTGAAAGAATACGTGTATTCTACGTTTAGCATTGTAACTTATAATTAACTCTATCATTTCTCGTCCTCAATTTAATGAGACTTAGCCTAAAATAGTTAAGGAATCAAAGCTAAGTGCTCCACACGCTCGATCGAGTAAAAAATTACTCTTATTCTCACCATCGGAAAACCTACATTTGTGTTTTAAACACTTATGAAAAAACAAGAAAAATTATAAAATTTGGTCATTTTAGCCTTATTTTGCATAAAACGATAACAAAAAGATGAAAATTGAATAGCGTGATGACCTAAGCAAGCTAAAGTATCTATTCACCCCCCCCCCCCCCATACTAAAACTAAACATTGTCCTCAATGTTTCGAGTCTAAGGGTGAAACACCCCCATACTATAGACAAAAAGCCAAATGTTTAATCTCGAGCATGGAAATGGTAAAACGAATAACCTAAAATTTGTTTATGAATTATGCTAATAAGATAAACGTTAGAACGTAAAAGGATATCACCGGATACCAGAATCTTCAAAGGCAACGATCGAAGCTCGAGTGATCCGTAAAACGAACACGAGAGGCTTCAATGATGACGATGAACCTAATAAATCACAATCACAAACAACCACGGAACAAAGGTTGGAAAAACACAAGTCCCCGCATTGCACTATTAGAAAAACGATAATATTTACAAGGATAAGCATGAGAATCCCCCACGAGGCACCTTGTTTTTGATAACCGAGTCAAAAGCCCGAAACGAATCCCCATAAATGTGATTATTTAGTGATTATTATGGTATGGTCATTTTTGGTGGGGTTTACATGATAAACAAGGCCCAAAAAGCAACCGGTATTAAGGACTAAGAACTTTGATGATGCAAAATACCAGGATCGAAGATGACGTCCTCGTTTTCATGGGATAAACGAACCAACGCCATTTCAACACGTGCCAAAATCCCAAAGGGGTAGAAGAAAAGAGATAAGAAATAGAAGGGTGGGACAATGGGTGGGGTAATATCATGAGATACTCGAGGTAGACTCACACCAAGCAAACGAAAAGACTTTCCATTTATTACATCGGTAGAAGACCGAGATTTCCCTTTAAATGCGATTTCGGGATCGAATGTCTCGTCCTCGGTGGAGAAATGCGAGGGAACATAAGGGGCTCCCCCACACTAAAACCACACACACCATCGTCAAAAGGAGTAGACGAGGTGGTAGCACTCATAAAACATGGTGATGACGGAGTTAAACTTGTAGAAAATCATTTAAATCAATTTTAAAACCCTTTCCTTTTTCATCGTTCAAAAACTCCTTATGAAAACCCGATTTGATTATGTAGAAAATATTTGGCGTATCTAAGACGATGTTAGGCACACTAAAAATTCTCACATTTAAGTCGCAGGGTGGGGGTGGTGGATTATATAGATTTTCCAAACGATGATCAACAAAATACCACCGCCTCCTCGGGGTCAACATATTCGTCATCCTCATGAACGTTAATCTCATCGATTTCTTCGTCGTAGATAGGCTCGTCAAACCAAAGTTTGTCGTTCCCCTCATTAATTATTTAAGAAACTCTTTCTAAAAGATCACGGTCAAGCACAAAACCATCATTCCTTGGCGGGGATCGTTGATAAGTTAGATCCTCACAAACGTCATTCTCATTTGAGGAGTGTTGATTAGGTAACTCCTCGAGAATGAGATTTTGGGTCACGTGAGTTGGTTCGTCATTATGAATGAGACGTTCCAACTCATCAAGTTCGGCCTCGATATTAGAAAAATCTAACTCACTTGTAGGTGGAAGTGGAGGTAAAATAGCACGCTCTCGTTCAATAATTTCCTCAATCTTGGGCTCGAATTCAAAATCATCATACTCACCACACGAAGATTTATTTTTTGGAGAATCAAAAATAGCTTGTGGATTTTTGAGTATGTGATCAATTTCAGCAAAATCATCCTCATCGTCATTATCAAAGAAAGTGTCGATGTGAGAACTCACAACCATGGTCTTACAAGTCAAATGACTATGCTTAGGTGACATTTCAATGACGAAAGGATCGATATCGATAAAACCTTTCGCCTCAATGGATATTGGGCTAGGAAATGGAGTCACTTCAATGGAATTAGAAGTTGAAGCCTCAAAGACGTGGTCCTTCGAAGGTGGTGAAAACGAGTCCATTTTGGTCATTGTCGCGATGGCACTAACGTCTCCCTTCGCAATTGTTTGTTCACTTGTTTCGCCGAATACATCCCAAAATGATTTTTGATTCATACATTTGCTTAAACCTTTTTCAATTAAGTAAACATATTCACGATCATTAAAATCTTAATCTCTAAAACCGTTCTTTTTAATTCTTTCAACACATGCATCAAGCCTCATATTTTCCGCTAAAATGAACATTTTGAAATCATTAGTTTTTGGAACCTCGATTTTACTTTGATCATTTGAAACTTGGGATCTACTCGCGAAAAAGTTCATTTTATCCTCCCCATATTTCAGAGTTAATTTCCCACGGTGAATCTCGATTACGGCTCGAGTCGTCGATAAAAAGGGTCGACCTAAAATAATGGGACATTTAAGATCACACTCATAATCGGAAATGACGAAGTTCGCGAGAAAAATAAACTTTCCAATTTTAACATAAACATCCTCGGCTATTTCAATTGGTTTTAGTGGTGCACAATTTGCTAGCTCGATTGTCATGTCCGTAGGTCTAAGTCTAGGCAATTTCGTCAATTTCCAAAGAGAATGGGGCATGAGATTGATGCTAGCACATAAATCGACAAGGGCTAAACATCCACCAATCTCAGAAAAATCACAAGGTAAAAGAAATTGGCCTGGATCCTCTTCCTTTCTCGGCATATGCCTTTTGGGTTTTTTTAAGAAGGATCGAAGCACAAGTTTCCTCAAGGGTTACTTTGGTAAGGTCGATAAAGCTCTCTTTTTGAACCGTGGATGGAATTTTAGGTACACGAGGGTGTGAACTCTTTTCCTTGGTCGCCACGTTCATTCCCTCGACTCTAGAACATGAGGGCGTTTTAGAAGTCGAGGGTTGAGAAGAAGGAACAACTCTAAAATTATCAAGGATAGGGGTAATCATACGACCTTTTCCATGAGATGAGGCGGCTTTAACATGTTCCTTCGGATTAGTAACGGTGTCACTAGGAAACGTACTCGATGACGCACCCGAAGTCTTGTTCATTATGGCCGAAAACATCTTTTTAATGTCGATTTGTCCTTGTTCAATTATAGTATTTTGATTTTTCAACGTATTGGAAAATTTGTTTTCCAAAGTACCAATTTTTCCCTCTAATCGTCTCATATTAGCCTCATTCGTTTTCATATAATCTTGAATCTTGTTTGACGAACTATTTTGATTAGAATTAAATTTCCCTTGGTTTTGATTATTTCTTTGAAAATTCCCTTGACTTGAAAAATTGTTACCTTGATTGTTGTTTTGAAAATTCAAGTTTTAATTGTTGTTGTTATCTCGATTTTGCCACTTAAATTCTGACCTTGATTATAACCTTGATTACCATGATTATTTCCTTGAAAATTGTTTCGGTTCTGATATTGAAAATCATTTCCACGATT
Organism: Glebionis coronaria; assembly: GCA_025667525.1. Lineage (NCBI taxonomy): Eukaryota > Viridiplantae > Streptophyta > Magnoliopsida > Asterales > Asteraceae > Glebionis > Glebionis coronaria. The sequence continues at coordinate 401,838,205 of CM046882.1, read as the reverse complement.
AAAATTGTTGCCTTGATTATAATTTCCTTGTGATGGACCCACGTTGTTTTGATTTTGAAAATTGTTGTTTCCATTTAACGCGTTAACACTCAACGTTTGGCCATCCGTAGCCGCACACTCGTACTAATTATGAGGTCCACCACAAAACGTACACGATGCCTCAACCGCTTTCACCATAGCGGGAGCGTCTTTATTTTGCATTTTGATAAAGAACGACGTAAAAACATTCGTCAACTTATCGGCTTTTGCATCAACCCTCTCAATATCGCGATTAGAAGTACTAACATTGGCGATATTGGCAACACTCGTTGTGCTACGGAGTTGGAAAACCTTGGATCAATTTTTGATAATCATCAAAGCGTCTTTCGGAGTTTTACACAAAAAATTGTCATCGGCGGCGGAATTTAATGAATCTTGTTCTTGAAAACTAAAACTGTTATAAAACGTATCGATTTGATGTAACTCAGAAAATCCATGATGAGGACATTGCCTAAGCAATTCCTTAAAATGATCCCACGCATCTCTAAACGATTCATTCGGCTTTTGTTCAAACTTCGTGATCTCGTTTTTGGAAAACGTGGTCTTAGACGGCGAAAAAGAAATGATTAACGAACTTGGAAACGAGATCCTTCCACGTAATTATGGAATTAGGTGGCTCTTTCTCGTACCAATCCTTGGCGGCAGCATCGAGCGAGTACGGAAAAAGCATAAGCTTAACGACATCGGTGTCGATGTTTTTAAACTTGCTCGTGGCCACAAGACGATCAAAATTCCGAATGTGATCGTGAGGATTATCCGCCTCACGACCTCTAAACTTCATTGCTTGAATTAAACTCAACATGACACTTTTAATCTCAAAAGTCTCTGCTTCGATTACGAGAATTACGATCACGTCTCCATAACCCTCGGTGGGTGCTTGGAGCAACTCAATCATCGTACGATTCTTGGTCGTCTCGTCTACGGTTTCGACAACAAAATTAGGAACGTTCATTTCTAAATCACGTCTTCATTGTCGATTTCTTCGATTTCGATTGCGTCGCTAGAATCCGTATAGTCCTTCGATCGAGTGCGCATTCAATAACGTAAAGAAAGGGGGTAGCAAAGAATATTCATTTTTGGGATTTTTCGTTTTTTCAATTTTTTTTGTTTTTGATGGTTTTATTTAATTTTTTTGGATTTTTGATGTATTACGGAGATATTAATCCAAAAACATTATCCACAAATCAAAGTTTTGATTAATGAATCCAAAGAAGAATGAAGGAATTTACGTCAAGTAAAAACTCTCGTCGACTTTGAAGCGTTGGCGGAACGCCAAAACGTTTCGAGGTTCAATAATAAAAGATTAAAAAAATAGATGTATTAATACTTGAATGGCAAACCCTTAATCAATCGTCACTAAATCGATACGCACAAGCAAGCGGGGAAAATGAGGCGGCGCGAAGCACTTAAGAGCCCTTTCTCCTTAGGTCGTGAAATACAACCGCCTTATACCCACCTTATAGTTTGTATCAATTGAGATTAAATCAACCAAGAGTATTTGTCTATTTTGCTTTGATTTTTGTTTGAATTCGATACGCTTAAAAGTGACCGGAACGCCCACAATTAAGGTGTGATTTCTCGCGTATTTGGATAATATTGTGTATTTGTTGTTCTATGTAATATAATATAGTATTCACAAAAGAAAACGAAAACGATAAAATGAAAAAGATTTGTCTGTTAATTGAGGAACAATTAACACTTTTTATTTTGATATTTATAATTTAGTAGAAAAATAAAAACGAGTATGTACGATATTAGGCTTTCTAAGAATGAAAAGCCAAAAATTCACTACTCACACAAACATGATATGTATATAAGGCACTAAACACCTCCCCGGCAGCGGCGCCAAAAATTGATGTAGGGTTTTTGTACTTACTTTAGGAAAAGCAAGTAAAAATGGCAAGTATTAAGTTCTACGATTTAGGAAAAACCGATAAGTTTGGGGTTCTTTCATGAATTTATGTGAGTTAATTATGAGCTTTTTCTCCCATCGCTTGTTAATAAATAATTACAATAAGTAAGGTCATATGATTTGAAAAGTTACTTAGATTCTAGCACAAGATCGTTTAAAAGTTGCTCGAGATTAATTAGAGTTCATAGTCAAGGCATAACTTATTGAAGCAAACTGCGAAGATTGGCGAGTCCGAAAAGGCCCTAACAAGGCATGAGGGCTACATTTTGTTGCTAAAGATCCAAAGTGATGTGAAGAATCATTTATCAAAAATCAATATGAAGGATCGAGACACACGACGAAAAGCAAATACTCCCCTAAAGATCATGGAGAAGTCTATCCGAAAAGACCCTAGCAAGGTATGAGGATAAATAGATCCAAGTCCTAAAAGGAGGCGGGTCGTTGTATATCAAAATCCCAAATAAAGATTGGAGAAAATGAAGAAGTCGTGGTCCAAATTTGAAGAATCTCTCAAAAATTTCAAGTGAAGAAATTCCTATTATGAAGAGAAGACCATTATTTCAAGAATGTCTCTCAAGATTCAAAGTATGAAGTCAATGCCAAATATCGATCCGAGAAAGGTCTCAAATCGCGAAACGAGTTATGCCAAGATATGAACTTTATAAGGTTTCGAGAAGCAGTTTTAAAAGATTTTATCCTTTAGCTAACTATTGATTAAATCGTCCTACTTTATTTTTGGCCTAAATAAACTATCGAAATAAGTCAACAATGCATCCTCGTGATCATTCAAGACAATAATAAAATATAATAGATACACCTAGGAATAAGGGGGTCTAAGCGAATAATTGAGCCACATGAGTGAGTGTTAGCTTACTGACTTATAATAACAATGATCTCGTTTTTAAGCTTAGTATGGGGAACGTGAAACTTGAGGGTGATAAACATTCATGACACCAAAGCCCTAATGTAAGTCTTAGATTTCTTTAATTGTTCTTCCTTCAAGTATTTTGTTATTTTCTATCTTATTAGTTTCCTTAGTGTCTAGTATTTAATAAAGGCCAAGGTAGGTTAATTATGATGGAAAATGTTAAAGTATGCTTTGAAATTATGCATTGCATGAGGGCATTGCAATGGTCAAGTGTAGGGGATTTAATAAGTGTGAAAACACTTATCCTTTCACCACTTAAACAAGTAAAAACGAGACCTAAACGTGTATTTGATGTCGTAAAAGTCGGGATTATGCGTGGTTTGTGTTTTTATTGTGTTTTAGGACAAAAATATGAAAGAGGAAGAAAACACGGGCTTTCACGGGCTTTTATCGAAGAAAAAGACAAAAGACGAAGTCAAAAGATCAAAAGTGCAAGAAGAACGGAAGTCAAAGGCCTATTCTGAAGATTTATCGAAGAAAAAGTCTAAAGAGGGAAGTTTAACGAATTCGAAGAACCAAGTCTGATAAAAGAGGAAAATTAGAAGACGAAGTTCATTTTATCATTCGACAAATCCCGAGACAAAGTCAAGAAAGACGAGTTATTTAAAAAGACGAGAAGACAAGAAGAAAGAGAGAAACAACATCACCACCTCCCCTCCTCCTATAAATACCTTCCTAATCCTTCATTAGGGGGAGTTAGTTCATTTTTTAGTTTTAATAGGTAATTAGGAGTAGGTGTTTAAAATTTTCTCTCTCTAGTTTTTCTTAATCTTTCATCTTAATCTTGTATTTGAATCTTAATCTTCATTAATTCAAGCTTATTATATATTTATCATTCTTCCTTTCTTAATCTTAATCTTGTGGTTAATTTGGTTAATCATGTAGTTTATTTAATCTTGTTGATTGTTTGATTGATTTGCTTATAAGTTTATTCTTATTGATTTGATGTGTTTGATGTTTTAGCTTATTGTGCTTTTGATTAATTAGTATTTAGCTTATTTTTGATTAAGTGGATTTGGTAGATTTAATCTTTTTAATAAGTTGCTTTTTAAATATTTTGATTATTTGGTGATTATATAGTTTTTAATTTGTGGCTTATTTAGTTTTTCTTAAAATTTGTTTAGATTAAGTTTTGGTTTAGTGCTTATTTGATTTTTGCTTATTTTGAGTTGGTTCCCTGTTTTTTAGATAAACTGTTACTGTTATTGTCTTATTTGCTAAATTCGGATTAGGGTTTATAATTCCGAAAATAGCACTTTTTATCCGAATCCAGTAATTCAGAATTAATCCATTTTATCTGAATTGGGATTTTTCCGAATATTGTGATTTATCCGAAATTGATCTTTATTCCGAAATAGTAGGTTTATCCGAATTATCCCTTTATTCCGAAAATCATCTTTATCCGAAAAACAGAGATTATTCCGAAGATTTAGAATATTCCGAAAATTTATGTTTTTCCGAAAATAGTTATTTTATCCGAATAACCCTTTTTATTCCGAAAATACATTTATTCCGAAGATCTCAGTTTTATCCGAATTCAGTCTTTATTCCGAAATAGTATTTATCCAAAAAAGTTGATTTTTTCCGAAAATGTTTATTATTCCGAAATAGCTGCTTAATCCGAAAATCTTTCTTTTATCCGAATTAGGTTGTTATTCCAAAAACAGTTGTTTATCCGAATTTATTTGATTTATCCGAATATGTTCTTTTATCCGAATTAGCTGATTATTCCGAAGATAGTGTAATATTCCGAATATAGGTTTTATTCCGAAGAAGTTAATTTTAACTGTTTTATTTTATTTTATTTTATTTTCAATTTTTTCTTTTATTCAAGTTTTAAATTTGTTAAATTTCCTTTGTTTTTTGTTTTAATTTTTAAAGTTGTCATATTTAGTTTATTTTAATTTTAAAATAGATAATCAACGACATTTTCTTACACCAAGAACAAGTGAGTCACACTTTCAACCGTGGTCAATTCGGATCGAGTCGAGAAGATTTTTAATTTAATAAAATCTACTTATTAATGTGTATGTAGTTTTAAGGCCAAGACTAGTGTCAATCAACCCTGTAAAGCCCTATCCCAAACACACCTATACTAGACTGTTCCAAGATTTTCCAAAGTCAATACTAAAAAATCACTACCAAATTATACTAAGACTATCATAACATGTTTCATAACGTAAATAAACATAAATCAAACATAGAAAATGAACCACGAACACATAAGCACAAATGCAAGAAACCAAATATTATGATAGAAAAAGATCAAAAGAAATTAGAAGCACTTGTGTTGAGTCTAAGGTATACCTTAACCTAATCTTTCCACAAGGACTTAAGATCCTTTTTGAGCTTATATCTTCACTGAATCAGCTTATGCAAGGGCTTGTCAATCCCTTTGTTGGCTGATCTACAACATATCAAAAGGGAAGACCATGAAAAGAGGATTTCTTGAACTTGAAACATGGAAAGTAAACAGGAAAAAGGGTAAAAGCAAACTTTTAAGCAGCTTATTGAGGCTTAAGTGTCAAATAAGCCCAATAAGTTGGCTTATAAGCAGCAGTGAAGTGAAAAGTTTAATGAAAAACTTTGAAAATATAAAAAAAATTAAGAATTTAAATGAGACAAGTTAACAATTTTTCATAAATGAACTTAACCTTAATTGTGAGTTAAGTTTTAACAAAACTTATGCAAAATTGGATCACAAAAGTATTTTAACAAATTTATTTGAAAAATATTTTGATAAAAAGGAAATTACAATACTGAAAATTAAAGGTTGCAAATAATTAAAAGACACGAATTTAACTGGAACTCAAACTTATATTACTCAAAAATTCACTAAACATTACAAGAAGATTTGGAAATACAAGATTTGGAACAAAAATCCATCCTACTAGTACATGGCTATTTATACTACAACTATGAGGAGCTAATACATAAACCTTAGATGCATGAAGTTCCCATAACACCCTTGTAACTTTGAAGCATATTCCTTGAATTTAAAATTCGCTCTAGATGATTCTTGGCTGGCATGTGAAGTGACAGAAGTGTAGACACGATCTTGGCCATGTATTTGATGTGGGAAATACGCAAATGAACCATGTCCATTGATTTGGTCAAGACTTTTTGGCAGATAGTGGTATCTCATGATATAGTAGTTGTCACCAAGGTCTCACTGCCGATGTAGAGCCAAGATTTACACATGGGATTTGCTTGTCTTGCCTTAATATTCCTTATCTCTCTGTTAATTTGATAAAATCCTTTGGTTTAATGTCAATTAGAAATGGTTATATATTAGGGTTTATGTTGCTGGGTTGGGGGATTAAGGGTGGATAAGGGAAACAGTAATTGTTTCCCGATTTAAGTTGGGTTTTTTTTAAGAGGTATTAATAAAAAGGTGGGTGATGTGGAGGAAGGGGAATGGTGGAGAGTGATGAGGTGGTAGTGTTAGCCTCAAAATATTGAGTCAAACAAGAATGTCCGGTCATAAGCTTTTATTGTAACCTTTATTGGAACGTTGTAATAGGTAGTATAGTAGTCGTGACATTACGGTCTTGATGGCTAGCTAAAAAGGCCTCTTTCAAGGTACTAAGCATTTATTCAAGCCCGACCCAAACAATATAGTCCAAAAACAAGCCCACGTGTAGGGGGACTACCCTTCCTAGCATGTTAGGAAGGGTGTTCGTTGTTCATTTTCTTAATCTAATCCTCCTTAAGTTTCACACATCTCTCTCTTTTCTCTCTCTACTTTCTCTCTCTAGAATTCATCTATTTTCATCTATCTTTCTTCTTTATTTCTTGTTTGATCATCACAAAATTAGGAACAACATTTGGTATTAGAGCCATGGGGTAGATTAGTGATTGGTTGTTGTTATTGTATTTGATTCGAATGATTTAGTCCATTAATCATCTCGAATTGATTTTTTTTTTGTGTTTTTTCGTGCTCTAAATCTTGATATAAATCTCCTACATAGTTGTGGTAGGGATTTGGGTGATTTGGATTGGTTAAAATTACGGATTTCTTAGAAAAATCTCATTTTTTACTCATTTTTCTCGAAACAGTCGACACATTGCGAAGACTTTTGTTTGAGTATTGCGAAGACTTTTGTTTGGTATTGCGAAGACTTGTTGTGTGAACATTGCGAAGACTTGTTGTGTGAACATTGTGAAGACTTGTTGTGAGAACATTGCGAAGACTTGTTGTGAGAACATAGCGACGACTTGTTTTGTGAACATTGCGAAGTTTAGGTTTTTAGGTATTGCGAATATAAAATTTTTTTTGAAAATAACCTTAAATGTGTTTTGTGGTCATAGAGACTTTTTTGGTTTTTCGAGGACATTTTTTAGGGAATGTCAACTATTTTTTTCTACAACAACAATCACTACCACATCTACTTAAGATCCATATTCATTTCAAAATTCAAAGCTTATCAAGATGTATTCTACTACAGAATATCATGTGACAAACAACAACATCATAGTGGCGGGTAACAAAGAGAGACCACCAATGCGTGTGTCCGGTCGATACTCACAATGGCAATCATGATTTCTTCGATATCTTGACACAAAACCCAATGGTGATGTTCTTCTTCGTTGCATCACAGACGGACCCTATACTCCCACTACAATCAACATTCCTGCAACTCCCGTAACCGACTCGACGCCAGGTGCCACTGAGCAGACTATTAAGGAAACATATGAGAATACTTCGACAAAGAACCGTGCTTGTATTGATGTAGAGAAGGAAGAAATCTATTTGATTCTAAGTGGTATTGGGGATGATATTTACTCAACGGTTGATGCATGCTCTACTGCTAAAGAGATGTGGTTTGCCATTGAACGTCTACAACAAGGAGAATCACTAAACAAACAAGATGTCAAAACAAACTTGTTTTGGAACTTTGTTAAGTTTACGTCTTTGGATGGGGAATCAATTGATTCATATTATTCAAGATTCTATAAGATGATGAATGACATGACAAGAAACAACTTAGAAGTCTCCACCATGCAAGTCAATGTGCAATTTCTACAGCAACTTCAACCAGAGTGGACACATTTTATAACTTTGGTGAAACAACAAAAAAAGTTGGACGAGGTCAACTATCACACGCTCTTTGACATTTTGAACAATTTCAGAATGAGGCAAATAAACTTCGAGCTGAACGAGTAGCAAATACTGCTAATCCACTTGCTTTGGTGTCTACTACTCAACAGGTCCAAGATCATCGCTCTCGTGTTCCAAAGTCATACTCCACTACATCCTCCTCACCAAGATACTCCACTACATCCTCCTCACCCAGATACTCCACTTCATCCAAGTCTTCAGCTCCCACAAGATCACAAGGCAAAGAACCAAGAGCACCATCACCATCATCTGAGCCATCATCTGAAGAGGACAATGATGAAGAACAAGCTCAAAAGGATAATGAGATGAACCAAAAAATTGCTTTCATTATGAAGACTTACAAGAAAATCTTCAAACCCACCAACAAAAATCTTCGAACATCATCTAACACAAGGAACCAATATGTTGAAATTCCTCCAAGGTATGATCGACGAAATCTAACACACGTTGAGGGTTCTGCACGGTATGATCGACAAACTACTAAGTATGATACTAAGGGGATTGCTACTGTTTCTGGGAATAGGGAAACAGTTGGTACTCAAGTGGTTCAGCAAAGTGGGATTCAATGTTATAATTGCAATTGATTTGGGCATATGGCAAAGGAATGTAGAAAGTCGAAACGAGTTAAGGATTATGCATATCATAAGGAAAAGATGTCGCTATGCAAGAAGATGGATGCTGGGGTTAAATTGTCAGCTGAGGAAGGAGCAGTGCTTGATGACACTGATGATGAAGCCTCCGACCAAGAACTTGAAGCACATTACTCGTACATGGTAAAGGTTGAAGAAGTTCTCAATGTCACTGAAGATGACAACGGTCCTATCTTTGATACTGACCCAATGGATAAGGTATACACTGAAGAGGAATATAATGTGTTTGGTAATATTCAGGAGCATTGTGAGCTACCCAAAGCCATTACTGACACATGTATGATGGAAACGGTTGATAGCAATACCACACCCGATTCATCAGACATGTGCAATAATGAGTCTGAGGATGATCAACATGCAAATGAGTATGATGATGATGAGGAGCGTATTGCGCTTGCTAACTTAATTGATTCTTTACAAAAAGATGTCAAAGAAACTAGAAATAGTCGAAAGCAATTAAAGAGGGCAAACGCTATGCTCACTCAAAATTTTGAAGAAAGCAAAGCTGTAGTTATAAAATCTAGTGAGCTTCTTGCAAGCTGCAGATATGAGCTTATTCAAAAAGACAAAGAGCTTGCAAGATACAAAGGGGGTGTCATTACTACTATCAAGGATGTTTTTGAAACTAAATACAACGAAACTCTTAAGATTTTAGAACAAGAGAAACGTAATTATAAGACCTCTTTAAGTACGGAACGACACGACACGTATCTTGCTACCACCAAAGTGAATGAGTTAACTCAAAAGATTGGTTTTCTTCACGAGGATAAAACTAAACTAGTCACTACAAAAACGGAAGAGGTTGCAAACTTGCAAAAAGATTTCAAAATTAAACAAGCTAAAGACATTGACAAAGTCGTGGAACTTGAAGTTCAAATTGATTTTTATAAGAAAATTTTTTATAAAATAAATCAATCTATTCATACCATGCCAATGTTGGCACCTCGTTCGTTTTCCAAGGGTAAAGCTAGTTTTGCTAGTCCTAAGTACCTCAAGCAATCTCAATCTGAGAACCAGCGCCTATATCTTGAGGAGTCCCAATGGATTGACGTTGATTGTCTAATTGTTAGGCCCGATAGTGATGAGTCACTAATTTTTGAAGAGGAGAGTAGATCACCGGTTAATAAAGACTTTGTGAAACCATATAATTATGCTTATGAAAATAGTCTTTATGAAATTTTCAAACCACAAAAACAGAAGTCTCGTGAGAAAATATTTTTTGAATGTGAACAAATAAGAATTAAATAGAGACAAGTTTTTGTCACTAAGAAAACTAATGTTTCAAAATTTATTGAGTACTTGCCATATGAAGCTTCTGTAAGCAAGCACTTAGTTTTCTAAAACAAAAAATTGAAAATTTCAAAAAGGTTGTTGACGACGACTGGAAAGAACGTGAACGTTTGAAAGGCAACAAAGAAATTCCTCACGGTATAACTGGGCTTGTGAAAAGTATTTTGATTCTGCTTGCGGAAAGAACTCAAAAAATATTTTGGAATTTGAAACATTAATTAAGCGAGAAATGTTTGATGGTTTGAAATATATGGAATCTCTTGAACAAGAAGTGAACGACCATCAACCTGAAAGAGAATAATTTTCTATAGCATATGATCTACTCATGCAAGAATGCCTCTCAAAAGATATTATGTGCATTTATGTTACCTCTTGTGCTGATATTGATCAATATTCTGATGTTGCATGCAAATATCTTGATCAAGTCAAAGAGTGTGAACGTCTTGAAACTGAGATTTCGAATAAAGTTGACCAAAAATAGTTTTCATTACTTCAACATAGATATGATTATCTTCAAAAACATTGTCATTCACTTGAACTTGCTTTGCAAAACAAAGTTGGCAGCTTTTCAAATGATACACCTTTGGAAGAAAAATTATCTGAGTCATGTCGATTACTAAGAGAAAAAAAGTCTTGATATTGCGGATTTGAAAGCTCAGTTACAAGAAAAAGACATAGCAATAGCAGAGTTGAAGAAACTCGTTGCTAAGATGGGTGGTAAAGTTGTGGAACCTTGCGTTAAGCAATCTGTTGTTAGACAACCCAATGCCTATAAAGTGAATAAACCCTCTATCTTGGGAAAACCATCCGCTTTCACAAATTCCTCGTTTGTGAAACCTGTGTTTGCCCCCAAGATGGATGGATGGAAAGGAAAGGTTACCACAGAATTAACCCATAATGAATACTCTAGCACCAAGCGTTAAGCACAATAAAGTGATTAAACCAGGGATGTATAGAATGACCACTAAACCCACAAACAAAGTTAGTCAATCGCCTCAGACTTCTAGAAACACTAATACTCGTATGTCTTCCACTATAGGAGTATTCTCCACTGCTAGTGTTAGCCGGCCTCAGCTTAAGAGCACTCAAGTGAATGATAAGGTTTGGAAACATAAGAGTCAAGGGAAGATGAAGGAAGTAGAAGAACACCCTAGGAATTTGCATGTTTTTTAAGAATAAAACGTCTGTAATCGCATGTAATGACGATTTGAATGACTTAAATGCTTTGAATGTTAATTTTGTTTGTGCGAAATGTGGAAAATATGTTGTTAATGCTAATCATTCTATGTGTGCTATGAATAATGTCAAAGGCGTAGATACTAGACCTAAGAAGCAAATTGTGATGCCTATTAGTGCTAGTAAACCCAAACACAAAGTGAACCATTCTGGTGCAACCCCTTCTAAGAAAAGTACTACATCATACTCCACTACTCAAAACACTAGAAGCCGAATTAGGTAATTATATGAGTCTACTAGCAAGTCTTGGAAATGGTGGTTTGCTAATCAATGTCCTCCAAGATATAAATGGGTGCCTAAAGTTAGGACAGAAAATGTGACAACGAGTGTTAGTATGCCTTTAAATGTTGCTAAGGACACTAATGATTCTGAAATCACAACTAACGTGGTATCCAATTTAGCAAATGCTCCATCGTGTTCTAATTCTCCTGCAGGTGATACAAATAATTCTCTTTATACTGGACTCCGGGTGCACCAAGCACATGACGGGGAATCTCAAGCTTCTAATTAACTTCGTAGAGAAGTTCCTGGGTACGGTCCGATTTGGAAATGATCAATTTGCATGGATCCTAGGATATGGAGATTTGGTTCAGGGGAATATTACGATCAAAATGGTATACTATGTCGAAGGGCTCAATCACAATCTTTTCTCGGTTGGTCAATTCTGTGATGCATATTTGGAGGTTGCTTTTAGAAAGAAGACATGTTTTGTTCGTGATTATGATGGGAATGATTTACTCATTGGTTCACAGGGTACGGATCTTTACACAATCTCACTTCAAGACACAACTTCTACAACTCCACTTTGCTTCATGGATAAAGCTTCAATGACTCAGGCATGGTTATGGCATCAACGTCTATCTCATCTCAATTTTGATACCATCAACTTGCTTTCCAAGAAAGATATTGTGAGAGGCCTTCCAAGCTTGAAATTCATCAAGGATCTTTATTCTTCTTGTGAGCTTTGTAAAGCTAAACGGAGTAGTTTCAAGACAAAGACTACACCAAGCTCTAAAGGACGGTTAGATCTTCTTCATATTGATTTGTGTGGTCCCATACGTGTTCAAAGTATCAATGAGAAGAAATACATTATGGTAATTGTAGATGATTACTCAAGGTACACATGGACTTTCTTCTTGAGATCCAAGGATGAAACACCCGAAGTTCTCATCAACTTCCTTAAGCAGATACAACGTGGTCTTCAAGCTCAAGTAAAAGTGGTTCGTACTGATAGAGGCACAGAATTTTTGAATTCAACTTTGAAGAATTATTTTGAAGCCGAAGGGATTGAACATGAAGCATATATTATTCGAACACCCGAACAAAACGGCGTTGTTGAAAGACGAAACCGTACTTTAGTTGAGGCTGCTCGAACATTATTATCCGCTTCAAAACTTCAACTATTCTTTTGGGCCGAAGCCGTGTCAATCGTAGATCCTTAATTCTCTCAAGATACGAAAAGACACCATATCACATAATTCATGATCGAAAACCTTCACTCAAACACCTTCATGTTTTTGGATGTACGTTTTACGTTATTCGAGATGGTGAAAATCTAGACAAGATGAAAGAGAAAGGTGATGCAAGCATTCTAGTGGGATATGCAACTCAGTCTAGGAGATATAGAGTGTACAACAAGAGAACAAAATTGATAGTCGAGACTATTCATATCGGATTTGATGAATTACAAGAAATGGTACTTGAACAAAACAGTTTAAGTCCCGATCCACAACGACAAATGACTTATGTTCATAACTGCACGGAACTCGGAACTCAAGACCACAGCAATGAACCGTCAAGTTTAAAGCTGGTTCCGCAAAGTGTTCCAAGAGCTGATATGACAGTGGACACGACAATTGAAGAGTTGGAAATGTTGTGTGGACGAATGTATGATGAATATTTCACGGGGTAGAAACATGTTGTATCAAAATCTTTCGCTGTCACTCATGATAAGAATGATGATACCGATCATCGTCAACAAAAGGATACAACTTCATCTACTTCAACACGGGTTGCTGCAGATTTACCTCTTCAGAATATCACATCAACAACCGCTCCTACAACATCCACAACTACTGTCATTGCTCCAGAGAACACAAATCAAGCAGACCATGCATTAAATGACGAAGATGACTTTATCAACCCAATAGGTTCACCGGTACACGAAACTGGAAAGTCTTCTACTCGACATGTAGATCTGTCAAATATGCATACATTCTACCAACGACATCCTTCAACACATCATTGGACCCGAGATGATCCTTTGGTTAAAGTAATTGGAAACCCTTCATAGCTCGTTCGTACAATACGACAACTTGAAACCGATGGTGATGTTTGTATGTTCGCCCTCACCGTGAGTACAGCAGAACCAACAAATATCAAAGACGCCTTGGTAAATCATGCTTGGATTGAATCGATGACGGATGAACTTCAACAATTTGAAAGACTTAAAGTCTGGGAACTTGTTGACAGACCATACGTGTAACACCATTAAATCTTTGATGGATCTGGAAAAAAAAGATGGATGAAGAAAACAGGATCATCATAAATAAATCAAGGCTAGTGGCTAAAGGGTATGGACATAAAGAGGGTATTGATTTTGAAGAATCATTTGCACCAGTAGCTCGTATGGAAGCACTCAGGATTTTCCTTGCTTATGCTGCACATAAGGGATTCATCGTTTTATTAAATGGACGTAAAGACGGTGTTTCTTAATGGTCCCCTGAAGGAAGAAGTCTATGTCACACAGCCGGAAGGATTTGTCAATCCTCATTATATTAACAAGGTGTATCGTCTCCACAAAGCACTTATGGAGTCAAGCAAGCTCCAAGGGCGTAGTACGACGAGCTCTCGAAATTTCTGGTATCCAAAGGTTTCTCAAAAGGTTCCATTGATCTAACTTTGTTTACTTATAAATATGGGGATGACATTTTGCTTGTGCAGATTTATGTTGATGACATTATTTTTGGGTCTACAAACCCAAAACTTTCAAAATGGTTTGAAAAAGTAATGCACAGCAAATTTGAAATGTCAATGATGGTCGAACTAAAAATCTTTCTAGGAATTCAAGTTCACCAATCCCCAAGTGGTATCTTTATTAACCAAGCTAAGTATTGTCAAGAGATAATCAAAAAGCATGGTATGACCTCATGTGACCCCGTTGGGACACCATTATCAACCACATCCCTAGATGCTGATTTGGAGGGAGATGTCATAGATCAAACGAGATTTCGTTCCATGATCGGCTCCCTCGTGTACTTAACAGCAAGCCGACCAGATATATCACATGCTACGTGTTATTGTGCACGATATCAAGCACGACCCACTGAAAAACACCTCAAGGAGGTTAAACGGATCTTTCGGTACCTTAAGAATACCATTCACATGGGACTTTGGTATCCGAGGGAAACCGGTTTCTTTCTAACGGCCTATTCAGATTCTGATCATGCAGGGTGTCTTGATACATGAAAAAGTACTTCTGGTGGTGCACAATTTCTAGGTCAAGATAAGCTCGTGGGATGGTCTTCCAAGAAGCAGGATTGCACGTCACTATCATCAACCGAAGCGGAGTATGTGTCTCTATCTGCGTGTTGTGCTCAAGTTCTTTGGATGAGAACACAACTCACGGATTATGGCTTCCACTTTGATAAAGTACCTATGTACTGTGATTCAAAGTCCGCCATAGCCATCTCCTGTAATCCGGTACAGCATTCTCGCATGAAGCACATTGATGTCAGATATCACTTCATTAAGGAACAAGTTGAAAGGGGTATCGTTTAACTATACTTTGTTGGAACTGATTACCAATTAGCTGACTTGTTTACAAAAGCTCTTCGAAAGAGAGGTTTGCGTATCTAGTTAGGCAAATTGGTATGAGATGTTGGACTCCAGCAGAACTGGAGATTCTGGCAAAGAAGCTTGCTTGATTCATCTATCAAACATATACATGTAAATATTATTGAAAAAAGAAAAATACAAAATTAAAAATCTTTGAAAATCCAAAAAGTATTCTTCTCGACATGTCTCTCAGTATCAATAATATGAACGTACCTAGAAATGTCGCTCAGTAACGACACGGGTGTGTACATAAAGCTCGAATGAAAGTTGTAAATATTTTTCAAAACATGTCATTTCTATTTTTAATAAAAGAAATTGTCTCTTTTAGACAATATTTCCAACAACGGGTAGAGCAATCTATCTTGGGTTGAGCTTGTCACAAAACAATCAACGTTTTGAGCTCAACATAATAGCTTGTAATCACTTTCAGATTGCAACCCGGATTGATATTCACGAGGGAGTGTACGAGTTAGTGCGCTTACCCTCAGCAAAAGAAGAGAAATCTTCTTACACTTGAGTGGATTCGTCAAGACATTCAACGTCTATGAACTCAAGTTTATGCTTTAGAAATACCATGTCGCCAAAAAGAAATGGTTTTCGAAAAGCGTTGAACACAATTTTTTCAAGAATTTTTCAATGATATTCAAAATCTTTCAAAAATTGTGTGTTCAACAACTCCTATCCTCAAAAAGAGAAATATGGATCACATTCTCACAATGACAATTCAACTGGATCAATTTTTTAGGAGCGTTCCAATTACTTCATGCTAACTTTAACACATTTTTCTCCCGAAAGTTTTCAAGACTATTTTTCACAATATATTTTAATCAAATTTGGTATCTCTAATATCAAACAATTTTATATATTAAAGATAGGGGAGAAAATGTGATTAAAATGTGATCTAAAGACTCAAGCACTTATGGTTATGATCAAAATACCTACAACATCTTTAATCCACGACGTTATTGGTGTCAAAAGGGTGGTTAGGTTTAAGTCCTATGATCCAACTAGAACCCGAGGGATCTTCCCAGGGACAATCCAATAGATTATTAGAAGTCCTTAGGAAAGATGGAGTAGAATGTGAACGTAGTTGAATGCCGACTAAGTATTGATGTTAGAACTGGAACAATCACAACAAGGTGTTAGTGATGATGTCTTGGTAAGCATTGAAGGTGTTGAAAAATGAAAAATAAATGTAAGGATAAAGGGTGAAAAGAAAATAGCCCTTCATACAACTTAGGCAGAAACCGGGTCAACACATCATGAAGACAACACATCATGGACCCAGTGATGTAATGCACAACCCCTCCCTAGCTGACTCAGGCTTCTCTCAAAAGAAGTTTGTTTTATTGTCACGTAGATCAATACGACTTCTATTGACTTTCTCACTCCGAGATAGTTGATATTGAATAGGTGGCATCTGCTCCAGCCTCCGACCACTAAAAGTGCACAAATCAAGTCTAGAGCTAAGAGATCAATCAAATCTCGTTAAGACACACGAAATGACGAACAAGAGAGTCCTACGCTATATCCTTGTGATATTGCTGAACACTCATAGTGATACTACCTAATATTCACAATGATGAGTGGAAATCCTTCCAGTGTTAACATCTAATAGCACTGCGGTAGGGCATGTGTAAGATTCTTTTAGAATTGAACATGTGTAAACTGAAAAGCAACCACATTTTAATATGCATATTAATGGCTTGCTATTATTTTAGATAGTAACCCATTTTCATATTAAAGTCAAGTATTTCATTTGATAACTTTGGCTCAACAATGGGAATTAATTTTCTCGGGCATGGTTTACTTTATAACCATGTAAGGAATTGTGTTTACGTTATAACACAATCTAACACGGATATATTTACGCTTATGTGCATTTATTTGTTAAAATGAAAGAAATATTGTTTTTTACGAAGTTATCATCTCTACAACTTGAGGATCTATGATTTGGTATCTACATACTCGACGATGCGACTACTCAAACGACGAATACAACTCTTTCGATAGAACAAGTGTCAACAATTGAGGGGAGCAATTGTCTAACTATCAGATTCTTCGATGATGATTCGTTGTGAATTGCTGGTGTTTATAATTGGTGCCAAGACGAATTATTCATCTTTCAATTGGTTTCAAAACGTAATTACCGACTTCACAATTGGTGTCAAGACAACCTACCAATCGTACATGTGGTGTCAAGAAAAGATAACTTCAAGAACGATGTAACGAGGGAGACCAATGTTGGGAATAAAATATAGCCAGTTCACTTGAGCGCTGACAAGAGTAAAACAAGCGTTGATAGGAAGAAAACATACGCTGACAGATCAAGCATTGACAGGAAGAAGTCAAGCGTTGATACATTGAAGACAAGCACTGATGGAAAGATTTAGTCTACGCGTATATTGTTTCTAGTTTGTTTCTAGTAAAGATAAGTTCAACATTGTATTTTCTATAATTATCTTTACCTAGAATAGTTGATACGTAGACTCTTGTACAAGGCTTCTTATGTCTATAAAAGAAGACCTTTAGGTTATTGTTCAATATAAGTTTTCATACGGTAAACACTTTCATTGTAAGCAAGTTTGTTATCATTAATCAAGTGAAAGTTTGTTTACATCTTTGTGTGTTCTTATTTAAGTGTTAATTCCGCATAAGGCTTAGATTATTATATACATATACAAAGGTTTCTCTACATGTATAACTTGATCTAATCTCGTATACATAAAGCTAAATCGATCTAAGTTTAGGATCAACAAGTGGTATCAGAGCTTGTTGAAAAACTTTTGATCTTAAAGAACACAAGAACTCTAAAATCACCAAAACCTTAATTTTCACAAAACCCTAAAAACATCATGTCCAATCCAAAAGTAAACCCCTCCTCCTCAAACCCTAGCATCAAGATTCCCATGCTTGATGCAAACAACTTTGAGCTATGGAAGTTCAACTTTGAGCAATATTTGGGAATCTATGACTACACTCTCTGGGAGATTATTGAATATGGAAACACATTCGATAAAGCTCAAAAGATTGCTACTGCCATTGCTACAAGAACTGCCATTGCTATAAGAACTGCTATTGCTGGATGTCCAGAAGCAGATAAGAAAGAAAAACTTGGTGATGGTAGAGCTGTGTCTGCTGAAGACATAGCAAAGAGAAGGGTTGATATGAAAACCCTAAATATTCCGAAACTCTCTTTGGGACAAGAGAACCAGCATAAATACAGAGGTTATGATTCTGCAAAAGACCTTTGGGCAGCTCTTGAAGTTGCATATGGTGGCAATGATGATACTAAAGAAGAGAAGAAGAAGCAACTCATGCATGAGTATGTTGTTTTCAAGGCTCAACCTAATGAGAAGCTTAGTAGTGTGAGAAGCAGACTGCTTGACATTACAAGCAAGTTGTCCTTCATGGGGACACAACTTGGTGATGTTGACATTAATGCCACTTTTCTTAAAAGTCTTGGTGATGCGTGGAAGATTGAGGCAAGATCTATTCTTGCCAATAACACTCACAAAAGTTCTACTTTTGATGATATCTACAACAAACTGAGGCTGTTGGAGGATGAAACTCTTTTGGAGCATGGAAGTAAGTCTACTAATAGCAACATGGCCTTCTTCTCACATAGTGAAGGCCAATTTGATCAGAAGGACTCTTACATGCACCCAGTTACTGGATCAACATGTGTCAACGCTGGAACATATCTTGTCAACGCCTCACATTCAGACGCTGACACATACAAAAGTGATTCTCCAAGAGTTAAGCCTGCTGGTTTGGATCTGTATATTGTGTGTGCATACATTGCTTCTTTGCCCAATGGTTCAGTGATTACATATGAGGACCTTGAGCAAATAAGTGATGAGCACTTGGAGGAGATGGATATTAAGTGGAACATGACTCTTGCTAGTATAAGAGCAAACAGGTGGAATAGAAGGTTTAAAAAGAAGATGACCTTTAATGCAAAGGACACTACTGGATTTGACAAATCCAAGGTTGAGTGCTACAATTGTCATTGTATGGGGCACTTCATGAGGGAATGCAGATCTCCAAGAAGATCTGATGCTGGCAAACCGTCAAGCCAAATTGTTAAGGCTCAGGACTCTAAGGCCATGGATGCAGTTCAAGAAATTGATGGTACTGGATGGGATTGGAGCTATTTGGCTAAGGATGGGGAAGAGGATAAAGCTTTGGTTGCTAAGATAGAAGAAGAAGAGCATGTTCAATATGCTCTCATGGCACACTCCTCCTCTTCATCAGATAATGAGGTATACGATGGTGCTTTTTGTAGTAAGGGTTGTAGGTTAAATATTGAGAAACTTAACAAAGAGGTGTTAAGATTGTTAGATGATGTGAGTACTGAGAGATGAAAACCGTCTAACTATCAAATTGCTCTTACTCAAACTGAGAAGACAGTTTCTGAGTACAAGAAAATGGAATTTGACTTAAAAGATAAAATAAATATCTTAAAACATGAGTTAAATGCTAGTAATGATGTTAGGAACATCATGGAAAGGGTTAATGGTGAGTTACAGGCTAAGTTAGATGAGGCCATTAAGAATAAGGATAATGTTGGCCTTAAAATTCAGAGATTTGATAAGGCCACACAAACCCTAGGAGAATGTGTTAATAAACAAAGGGATCCTAAGGACATGACTAGGATTGGGATGAAAGACTATACTGTGGTTCCACCACCAGCTGGGGACTTCTATGGTGTCCAAAGAAAGGACCTATCTTGGACTGGTTTACCAGAACTCCAAGAGGAGGAATTTATTCCTCCACCAAGAGTCATTACCCCAGTTAAAGAGTATAGACAAAAGTTAACTGACTTGAATGAATGGAAGAAAGCCAACCCTACCCTGTTTGTTAAGGGTGGCTTGTTATGTGAAAGTCCAAATGAGTCAACCCCTATTAAGGTAGCAAACCCAATCACTGGTAAAACTGTTGACCTTGGCTCAAACACTGTTAGAAAACCTAGCATCAAGTATGCAGAAATGTATAGGAATACTAGGTCACCTAAAAGCCAAGTTAGTAATGATGGAACAGGCTACTTCTCTTCTAGACCTAAGGTTGTGTCTAGAAAAGCCTGTTACACTTGTGGTAGCATTTCACATTTAGCATATAAGTGTGTCAACGCTTCCAAGATCAATGCTGTTAAAAAGTCAAACGTTGTCAGACCCAAAACTTGTGTGGAGCAAAGTCCACAAGGTGTTAGACCAGCCCCTTTCTTAACTAGAGGGTCTAACACTCATGGACAAAGACCATTTCAAAATACCAATACTTGGTCTAATAGTCAATGGGTTTCTATAGCAAACCCTAGGTTCAACGCTGACAAGGGTAATTTCAGCGTTGACAAGACTAAATCCAACGCTGACAGAAACGTGACCAGACCTAAATATTTGCAACCACAGGGTAAGGGGTCTAAAGCTTCTTCAAGCTTGACATGGAGACCTAAGCAAGATCAAAACCCTAATGATAATGGGATTTCTATGACCTGCAACAGATTTAATTATATTTCAAAGGTCATTACAAAACCTATTGGGGTTAACTGGGTATTTCATCCAAAGAGGGATGAACAAGGGGTTGTTATGAGAACCAAGTTTGTTCTTGTTGAACAACCAGATGAATCCAAGTCTGCTAAGGCTTGGGTTCCCAAAGAAAACTAATTTTTTTCTTTATGTGCAGGGCATTCAAAAACAGGTCAATGATTATGGATATTGGGACAGTGGATGCTCCAGGCACATGACAGGGAAGGAAGATTATTTAACTAACTTCACTCCCATTAAGGATGGTGATAAGGTTTACTTTGGAGGCGGATATGGTACTATCACAGGAAAAGGAACTCTTCTCACCAAGAACTTGCGTTTTGAGAACGTGTTTCTGGTAAAGGAACTTGATTACAATCTTTTTAGTGTATCACAAGTTTGTGATAACAAAAATAAAGTTCTGTTTACTGATACTGAATGCTTGGTGTTAAGCAAGGACTATAAAATCCTAGATGAGAAATATATTGACTATAGAACACCTAGACATAAAGACATTTATAATGTGAATCTTAATGGAATTAGGATGAATAATAATATGTCATGTTTTTATGCTAAAGCTTCAGTAGATGAGAGTAATCTATGGTACAGGAGACTAGGGCACATAAACTTTAAGAATATAAACAGGCTTGTGAGACTTGGCTTAGTTGATGGTTTGCCTGAAAAGGCTTTCTACAATGACCACTCTTGTGTTGCATGCCTTAAAGGCAAGCAGCACAAGGTCTCATTTAAGTCTAAACGGGTGCATTCTAGTTCTAAACCACTTCACTTGCTGCATATGGACCTGTTTGGTCCAACTAATATAGAGAGCTTGAATGGTAAATCATACTGCTTTGTCATCACATATGACTTCTCTAGGTTTACATGGACTTTCTTTTTAGTTATGAAAAGTGACACTGTTGACACTTTAATTGACTTTATTACTCAGATAGAAAAGAAAACAGGTAATGAAGTTAAAATGCTTAGAAGTGAAAATGGTGGTGAGTTTAGAAATAAGCTTTTAGATGATTTTTGTGCCAAGAAAGGGATTACTAGGCAGTTTAGTGTTGCCAGAACTCCACAGCAAAATGGGGTTGCTGAGAGGAAGAATAGAACCCTAATTGAAGCAGCCAGAACTATGTTGGTTGATGCTCACTTTCCCATAGCTTTTTGGGCTGAGGCTGTCAATACAGCATGCTATGTTCAGAATAGAGCATTGGTCAACAAGATTCAGAACAAAACACCTTATGAGTTACTTTGGGGAAGAAAACCTAATATTGGTTTTCTCAAACCTTTTGGTTGTCATGTAGTTGTTCTTGATACTAGTGATGCCTTAGGTAAATTTAGTGCAAAAGGTGATGAAGGCTATTTCATGGGTTATTCAGTGCAGAGCAAGGGATATAGGGTTTACCTTAAAAAGGAAAAACGTATACTTGAAAGAGTACATGTTAGGTTTTTAGAGAGTAAACCTAGTGATCCAGAAAGTGGTCTAAATTGGTTGTTTGACTTGGAACCTCTATCTAGGACTTTAAATTATATGCCTGTCACTAATCCAGACATTGTGAAGGTAACTTCAAATGTTGTGGAAGAACAAGTTGTTGATGTTTCAGGTACACAGGTTAATGAAGAGGTTGGATCACAAGAAGACAAGTCATCTCCCATACAAGAGTATGTTACAATTCCCATTGGATACAGAGTTGCTTATGGATCCTTGGAGAATCATTTGAGCATGTTTTTATTTATGGATGATGGTTGGAATTTTCTATTCCTATCTTGACATAAATTTTTTTATGTTCATGCATATTTTTGGCAACATATGTATCACAGTTTAAGGGGAGGTTTTAGGAACCTTTAGGATTTTTGGGTATCCTTATGATACTCTTATCACAATTCTAGATTGTGTCCACAGGTGAATATGAGTTAGTTTTACTAAATCATGAGGCACTGTAGCATGCAAAGTTGATATACTATACATGCTGCCAAGACATTTTTGGCCTAGAATTGGTTGTGGTCTGTTGGGAGACTTGGGAATGATTTTATGATGGGTTTTACCTGGGAGTAACAAGGAATTTTATGAGATAACTTAGTTGTTAAGAGTTTTGGTTAGCAAGGGACACTAGAGGACTGTTATGTCTATCTTGCATAAGCAAGTGTGCATAACTGGACAGTGCTTGCCGCCCTATAATAATTATCAACTTATAGGTTATCTTCTCTAGGATAAATTACTTTGTTAAGGTTCTTTTTCATTTTTAATATTTTTATTTTTGGACGCTGACAAGTATTTTTCCAAGCGTTGTTGTGACCAATTTAGACGCTGACATGGCTTTGGCAAACGTTGACAAGAATATAGCCGTTGGGCGTTGATGGGTTATTTTTGGCCGTTGACACTTAATGGGACCTACCCCGTTGTTATTTTTGACGAATTTTTGGGCCGTAATTTTGGGAGAAGATAACTTTCAATTAATGCATGAGATAACTTATTTTCTTTTCAATATTTTCATGATTGCTTTTGAAAATAGTTGCCTCATTTTTGACCAATCACATGCATATTTCTCTCCTATATATTTGGCTCCTATTTTTAAACAGGTACCTATCATTCTTGTCTAACAAATTTTCTCCTATACTTCATCTTTCTAAATCATTCAAACAGCTTTCAACAATGGCACCAAAATTTAAACCAAGTGAGTTGGAATTGGGATTCAGGAGTCAACACAACATGATAGCATATTTGGACGCTGATGATACTCTGTTTACCCAATACACACAGATGGTGGCGTATTTGAATGCATCCCCAATTAGGTATGCTCTTTCTCATGCTCCACTCATTCCTGTCACACATATTAAGCAGTTTTAGAACAGTGTTAGTTCCTCAACAGTTAATAATGTGACTACATTATCATCTATTGTTCATGGGCGCACATGGGTGGTTACTGAAGCCTTGGTTTGCCAGGCTTTGCATTTTGATGATGCAGATGGTATAACCACCCTCCCCATTCATGAAATAGAACAAGGACTAAGGGCTTTGGGTTATCCTTTCCCTGATGAGGGAACTTTAAACAAATATCATAAACAGGAGTTTCCCCCAGCCTGGAAGTACCTAATACATGTCCTCTTACAATGTTTGAGTCCCAAGTGTACTGCACACAATGAGATCAATAGATCTATTGCTAGTGCTATTGTGTGCATTGCTACTGGGCAAAAGTTTAATTATTCAAAAATGATTTTTGAGGGCATGTGTAAAAACAAAGGGAATAAGATGACATTAGCTTATCCCAAATTTTAACAAATGGTTTTTGATGTCTAAAATTACTACACAATGGATCATGATGATTTTTATGAGATCCCTGTGCAAAAGAAAGTTATTTTTACAAAGATGAACTCACCCCCTCACCGTGACTTACCCCTAACCCCAACTATGATTGCTGTCATTGAAGCAGCACAACCACAACCAGACCCACAACCCTAACTTGACCCAATACCTGAACCTTTACCTTCACCACAACACATGCAACTTGACCAAGAACCCTTCGACGCTGACACATTAAATGTTGGCGTTGACATGCCTAATCCAAACGTTGACACCAATCCTATACAAACCCAAACACCCCTTAACCAACCTACATCCACCCATTCCATATCATCTTCTTCCCCACAACAATATAGGTTACAAAAACGCCAAAGGACTACTGGAGTGTTCTCCTCTAGTGGTCTTAGCCATGTAGCAGAGAGAACCACCACCACAAGTGTGGTTGGTGCTATGGATGAGGCTGGGACTATTGGTTCTGGCTTAGATGTTGGCCAAGACAGTCCTAACATCTTTAAGACCTCATCCATTCCCCGTGAATCTAACTTGGGAGGTCAAATACCCATTTTAGAGGAGGGCAGATTGGAACCAATGACATTAATGGAATTGACGGCTGTCTGCATTAGCTTGCAAAAGCAAAATGCAGACTTGGTACACATTGTCAGTACACAAGGCCTTGAACTCAAGCAATTGAGGGAGAGGATTGTTATTTTGGAGAATGCTAGCACCAGGCGTGGGATGGAGGAATCTTCCAAATGGGAGGATGAGCAGATAAATGTAAGTGATAAGGGCTCACATGATGGTGAATCTTTGGGTGTTGCTGAAGCCCTAACTAGTTTGAAGAAACAACCAGGTTTTGTTAGATCTCTGGTCACTCCTACAAATTTAGACTTGTCTTTTACAGCTATGTTGGAGCAAATTACAAGAGGCACTGAGACAGATAATTTGGGCGTTGACATGAGTAACTTGGGCGCTGACAAGACAAATTTGAGCGTTGACAGACCTGGAGATGAGGTTGATGTATTCCAGTCATCATCCATCATCAAAGAAGTTTCTTCACATGTATTACCATCTTCCTTACCCACTATTGATCCATTAGATAAGGGTAAGGGTATTATGGTAGAAGTAGATGTTCCAAAGAATGCAGTACAGATTGAGTTTGATAGAAGGTTGGCTGCACAAATTGTGGAACAAGAAAGAAAGAAGATTGGTGAATCACCTTTTGTTGTCACTTCAGAAGAACAAGAAGGAAGTGATGAAGCTAGTTCAGACTCAAGTGTAATGATAATAGAACAACCAGAAAGACTTGAGTATGGTGATGAGTTGGCAAGTTTTGATAGAGAAGACTTGGTAGACCTTTGGAGGTTGTTAGAAGCCAAGTATGAGACTGAAGCTCCTACTTTAGTCAATGCAATAAAACTGTGGTCAACATTCAAGAGAATGTGTGGACCAAGAGATGAAGATCCTGCTGTTTGGAAGGATCTTGAAGATGACCTCAGTGGTCTTCAATGACGTTTGTATTTAGTTGCTGGTGTATATTACTTGAGTTCTACAAAGTTTGTTGAGTATCTTCTTGTAGATGCTCAGTATTCCATGTCCAAGGAAGTCTTAGAGAAGATGAAGACAACACAGCAGAAAATTGATTATTCAAGTGATGTGGCCAAAGATTTGATCAGACATATTTATTACCAATATGAACAAGTTTGTAAGATTCCTCCTAGTTCTTAATGTTTATTCAGAAACTTGATTACTATAGTAGATATCAAGTTTAGGGGAGGATTGTTGGGAATAAAATATAGCCAGTTCACTTGAGTGCTGACAAGAGTAAAACAAGCATTGATAGGAAGAAAACATACGCTGATAGATCAAGCGTTGACAGGAATAAGTCAAGCGTTGATACATTGAAGACAAGCACTGATGGAAAGATTTAGTCTATGGGGCGTATATTGTTTCTAGTTTGTTTCTAGTAAAGATAAGTTCAACATTGTATTTTTTATAATTATCTTTACCTAGAATAGTTGATACGTAGACTCTTGTACAAGGATTCTTATGTCTATAAAAGAAGACCTTTAGGTTATTGTTTAATATAAGTTTTCATACGTTAAACACTTTCATTGTAAGCAAGTTTGTTATCATTAATCAAGTGAAAGTTTGTTTACATCTTTGTGTGTTCTTATTTAAGTGTTAACTCCGCATAACGCTTAGATTATTATATACATATACAAAGGTTTCTCTACATGTATAACTTGATCTAATCTCGTATACATAAAGCTAAATCGATGTTTAGGATCAACAACCAACATTCGCCATCAAGAACCACATGATCTTATCATATGATGTTCTCATCATTTAGGTCCAACCTCATAAATTACTAATCTTGTGAATACATTATCATATATGATCTTTGCTTGTGATAAGTATCTTACACTTGTGTGTCAAAGGTACTTAATTTGTGTATCAAGTACACCCTCATTAATTTGAAGGGGAGCTTGTGTCAAGCATGAAGAAAATTGGATTTACATCTTTCTTCCCAAATTTTCTTAAAATTTTATTAAATCAATTGATATCAAAAATATCGATTGGGTTAATATTTTTTTAATATGGGGGAGAAAATATGATGTAATATGAGAAATGGTTCATTTCAAATGGTTTGACTTAAAGTGATGGCTCATCATGTTCAACTCATAGGTCTTTTGCCTCATTCTAAAATTGATTCAATATGTCAAAGAGCTTGTGATATGCGACCTTGACTTGCATAGTGATTGTAGTTGTTGTAGAAATTGAACATTGACTTGCATAGTGGAGACTTCAAGCTTGTTTCTTGTCATCTCATTCATTATTTTGTAGAATCTGTAGTAGTATGAATCAATCGATTCCCCTTTCAATGAAGTAACTTGTCAAATGTCCAAAACAGGTTTGTTTCCACATCTTGATGATTGAGTGATTCTCCTTGTTGTAGTCGTTTAATAGTCGTCCATATGTCTTTTGTAGTAGAACATGCATCAACCGTTGAGCAAATATCTTCTCTAATCACGCTTAGAATCATATAAATTGCTTCCTTCTCTGCATCAACCCAAGCACGCTTCTCAGGTGTTAGGTGAGATAAAGTTTCATCTCGTTGATGTGCGGGTACTTCGTCAGTAGTTGTTGTAGCTGGTTCAACAGGAACGGTGATTGTCGAGAGAACATATGATCCATCGAAAATGCACCGCCTTAACGCATCACCATTAGGTCTTGTATCAAGATATCAAAGAAAACATGATTGCCATTGAGCATATCGACCAGCACAAGCATCGGTGGTCGTTGTTTATTACCCGACACCATGATGCTGTTATTTGTCAAACGATATTCTGTGGTAGAATCCATGTCGAAAATTTCTGAAATGATGAATTGAATTAGGATTTTTTTTCTTAGTCTGGCAATAAATTCGAATCTAGGGTCAAAAAAAATTCGAATTGCCAAATTTTGAAATCAAAGCAGAAAGAGCCTAAAACTAGTATGAAAAAAATGTGAACTAACTTGACCTAAAAAACTTAGCTCTTTTTTTGTTGGTAAACTATGCTTGGAAACTAGTTGTGAGGATGACTAAGTCTAAAAACTGATCGAACTAAATTTTGGCATAATTCTGGTTCCTAAAAATTCTATAAACCCGGTACTAACAATATTTTCGGCTCTACAAATCTCCGGTACCAAAAATATTTCCGGTTTTACAAATCTCCGGTCCTCCAAAACGTAAATCTCCGGTTCCGAAAATGTAAATTTCCAGTTCCAAAAATTGTAAATCCCCGGTTTCAAAAATTGTATATTTCCGGTTTCAGAAATGTAAATCTCCGGTTCCTAAAATGTAAATCTCCGGTTCCAAAAATTGTAAATCTCTGGTTCAAAAAATTGTATATTTCCGGTTCCAAAAATGTAAATTTCTAGTTCCAAAAATGTAAATCTCCAGTATGAAAATTTTGTAAACTCCGGTATTGAAATTTTGTAAGTCCGGTTTATTAGGGTTTACAATCTGGTTCTAGGCAACTGATGAGACTGCTTTTATACATAGTCTCATCGTCTAAAAAGGGCTTTAAATGCATTAAATATCATCAAAATACCCAAATATATGCTTGTGTTTGTTGCTTGTGTATTTTAGGTACGGATATTGAGAAAATGACAAAAGATCACAAGAATCATGCAAAAACGAACACGAAAAACGAAGCCGCACATTAAACCAAGCCCTAATGAAGATTTTCCAAAGAAAACCCTTGAAGATTTGAATATTTATGAAAAAGGGACCTCCAATATTGAAGAATTGAAACATTATACCCTTGTATCTTCATAATTACAAGATTGGTCCCTAAAGTTTGTCAATATTGCAAAAAGGGCCCTCCACTTTGAAGAATTGGCAATTTTAGTCCCTCGACAAAACTAAAATGTCAATATTAATCCTCCTCAAAGTCAAACATACCAAGAAGGACTCCAAGTTATAAGAATTACAAATTTTGTCGTTTGGAAATATCAAAATTACCAAAAGGACCCTTGAATTTGAAGACTTGGCAAGAATGGTCCCTCAAAAATGAAGACTTGTCATTTTTAGTCCTCCAAAATGTCAATTATACAAGTCAAGACCATAATCCTTGAAGAAAATACCAAATCAGTCCTTCAAGAATCAAAAATTGGCAAGAAATACCCCTGAATTCACTTTACAAAACTTTTTGGGGCAAAAGTATGAAGTTTGAAACTTCATTAACAAAGAAAACGGATTGTGTTGTGTTTATTTACAAAGTGAAAGAAAGAAGGAAGATAAGGGACTAAAGGTGGCAGACAGCAAAGATACCTAGACCTATGAGGGCTTGACACGTGCCCCACTAACACCCCACAACCAATCAGAACCCACCAATACTCCACCTCACCCATCCACTCACCAGGTTTATTATTTAACTAATCTTGGCGCCTTAAACACATTTTTAAACTTAATCCAAACCAAAAACGGATTAAAACATGGCACTATTCACCTCAAGAACACAATTAGGTTTTCTTAATTGTGTTGTAATTAAACCCTAAGATTGTCCAGATTAGTGATTAAGCATCCATTAATCACATCACAACCTTAAAAATACTTGCCACACCACTCCATTGTCCCACAAATGATTCCCCTACTGCAAAAAAAGAAGAAACTACCAAAACTTGGCCAGTCATCCAACGTATGAGATTCTAGCTTACTTTCTAAGCTCATTGTAAGCCATTGGATGCATTTTTACATTGCCAGCTCCACAACAATCCAAGAAACAGTCACATGATCTTCAAATTCAAAACTACTCAAAGGGCAAATTTGGAACTTCCATAGCTAGGGTTACACGTTTTTTAGCTTACTTAGTTCATTTGTATGCCTATATAAAGGCCTTAGGGTGCATCATTTGTACTTTGCTCTTGAATTTTCCTTGGTTCACAAATCTGTAAATCTCATATTCAGTTATTGAAATGTGTTTGAATTTGGTGAATAAAACTCAAGTGCCACTCTTATAATCTGCTTATTATTGTTTCTTGTTTATTGTTCTTGAATCCTAAACCTGTTTTCAAAAGGAGTGTGCAAAAGTTTGCACATTTTCCACTTTTCTTGATATTTTGCTAAGTCTTTTTCAAACCTTGGAATTCTTGGGCTATAAAGCTGATCATAGCATCCTGATATTGAATTATCAAGGTGTGGTGAAGCCTATAACTTGGGGATAATCAAGTGTGGGGAACTAAGGTTGCATTAATCAAGAATTTTTCATTTTGTTGTTTTTGATATTGTGCTCTTAACCTTGTTGATTCTTAGCAGGGTTGTTTGTGGAAGCTTGTACTTGTTCTTGCTAGTACATAAGCTCAAAATCCGTGGGTGTGGATGTACATCCATGAGGTACACATCATCTTACCAAAATCCGTTAAAACTTTGGATTTTTGATGATTTTGTGTGTGACTTGTGTTCTTGCTGATTTTATGGTCTAACCTTGCTCTAATCTGCTTAATATATCTGTTATTGTGCTTATTTGGGCTTGGGTGGTCTTGAAATACACTTTTGATTTGAAAAATTATGATTTGAAAATTTAAAGTGGTGTTTGGGATTACCTGTTTGAGATCATAAGCTGTTATTGTGTGGTTAAAAGTTTGTGTTTGTGCTTGTTATCTACTATATACTTGGTTGAGAGTTGTTTGCTGCAAGTTTTTGGGTTTAAAACCTCAAATCAAACATTGTGCTATATCTCATTGAGTTTAACTGCTTTTGACCTAGGATTTTGGTAAAATCTAGAATTTATGCATGCTTAGGGCTGAAAGTGGTTAAATCATTGTTTATATAACATATGTGATAGATCTGAGTGTTTGAATTTGGCTTGTTAGTCAAGTGCATCAGCAAAAGTAAAATCTGCTTGTGTTAAGTGTTCATCAGTAACTTTTAGTGCTTGAATCTTGCTCAATACTTTGAATCAGTGCATGAAACGTGTTTAGACTTGTTTATTTAAGTTTATTATTGCTTTTGTATGCATTTGGTTAAGTTTGGTTGGCTGAATTGTGCTATAAGTGCTTATTGAACCTTAACTGCTTATTTGTTTATGTCTGTGAGTGATCTGGTGCTTAATTGAGTTAACTGTACTAATTGACTGATTGTGATTGTGATTTCTTTGTTGTATTTGACTCCTCTTGATCCACTAATCAATTGGGTGCCTTTGTGTAACTTGAACCTCCAAAAAAGTCACTAAAGACAAAAAGTCAAACAAGTCAAGCAGTGGAAAAAGTTTCCACTGCTCAACATCCAAAACTAGCCCCTACTAGTGTAATTTTGCATTCAGCTTATCAATAAGCCATTTTGGCTTATCCAGACCTGCAACAACTTATTTTTGTGATCAATCTTCTTCATTTGACCCATTTGTTTGAACTGGAGCTTATTAGACTTTGACTTTGACTTTTTGCTAGAAAACCAACTCATTTGACTTTTTCATAAGTGCTTGTTTACTTATTTCAGCTTATTGAGTGAACTTATTTGAAAACTTTTTGTTGATTAAGCTTAGTTAAGTCATTTAAAAGCTTTAGAAACTTGAATCAGCTCTTGGGGTGGCCTAGAACTTAAAAACGACTATTTTGTCGTTTTGTGTAGATTACTTATTGCATTTTCAGGCTTATTCCTTGGACTTTTTTCAAATTTCTTTTTACAGAAGTCTTAAGTAACTCAAAAGAAGCTTGTGTGTCTAATTTGAGCTTATGGCATCAGCTTATAGCTTAATGGGCCAAAAAGCCCATTAAGAATAAGCTGTTTGATATAAGCCAGCTTATTTCACATTTTCATATTTTGGGCGTTTGAAAAATTGTGTTCAGAATCAATTTTTGAGTCAGATAGGAACTTTTGGGCTTAATTGGACAACATTTTGCTTATTAGGCCTATTTGAGCCCATTAAGGGGACTGTTTGGACTTTTGGCCCATTTGGAGGCCCATTAGGGGTATTTTTGTAACTTAAACTTCATTTCTATATTATTTAGGTTAAATTAAGCTAGTTTGCAAGTTTTTAGAATTTTTTATAAATTTTGGATTTTTAATATTATTTTATTATTATTTTATTATTAAAAATTAAAATTCAGGTTTTTCAAGTTTTTATCTTTTCTTAGGTTAAATACATTAAGTTAGGAATTTTACAACTTTTAGAATATTTTTATTGTCCTTAGATTAATTTTTATAATTATTTTAAGTTTTAAGAGTTTTTAAGAGTTTTTAATTGTTTTTAAATAGTTTTAATTAATTTTAAAATTTTCAAAAATAGTTTTAAATTAAGTTATGGTATTTTAAGGTTTACAATTGAAAACATCTCATTTTGGGCTTTTTGTTAATTAAATTGATTTTTAGGGCTTTAATTAGCATTAAAAAATCATTATTTAATTAAATAAAAGGTTTGGGTGATTTTTGATTTTTTGTAAACTCTAATTACATTATTTAGGATTTATTGCAATTTTTTAGGAATTCTTAGAGTAAAATTTTAAATTTGGTACTTTTTACGGTTTTACGTGCACGACCTTTTCGTCTTAAGTTTTAATCGTCATCGTAACCGTCGTTCTCTTCTTACCTCATTTCTATTTTCTTTTCTCATAATCATATAATCACAAAGTTAATCATCTCTCTACACAACACACTTGCCTCCTTGGGAAACGAACTTTCACCATTGGTCATTAGTGCTTGGTTTTCCTAAACCGACACTTAATACTTTCCACTATTTTACGCTCTTTTCCTAAAGGGTAGTAAAAAGGCTACATCATTTTGGCGCCGCTGCCGGGGAGGCGTGTTGTGTTTTGATTTGGCAATTGTTGTTTTTATATATAGCCATAATATCTATTTGTATTAGTAGCACTCTACTAATACGTATTATCGGTTACTATATTGTATACGTAGAACAATAAATTCACAAGTACTCCAAAAGTGTGAAAACACAACCTTGACTTGGGAGGTCATTACCCAATCATTGTATTCGAATCTCAAACAAGAAAGAAAAGGCAAAAATAGATAAATGCTTTCGTGAATCTCGATTTTGAAAAATACAAACTATAAGTTGGGTATAAGGCGGGTATTATAAAATATACCCTAAGGAAAAAGGCTCATAAGTGCTTTGCGCCGCCTCGTTTCCCCGCTTGCTTGTGAGTATTTGATTTTGAGAGCTAATCGAGGGTTTTGCCGCCCAAAGTATTATTAAGTATCATATATACTTTCTTGGTTTCATTGATTAATCCCTCTTGAACGTTTTGGTGTTCCACCAACGTTCTAAAGTCATCGAAGGCATTCACTTCACGTGACCTTTTTCATTCCTTGAGGCTTCTTTAATCAAGAGATTTGATTAAGGAGGAGATTTGTAGATTTTGGTCTACTTAATACAATCACAAAAATCCAAAAAAAAGTAAAAACAATCAAAAACCACAAAAAAATTGGAAAAAATACAAAACACCAAAAAAGTATCTTCTTTGCTCACCCCCACGTTGTACGTGACGTTTATGCTTACTCGTAATCAAGCAAGACGTGCACGTAAACGAAAAAACGAAAGGAGTCAACACCTACTCCTAATCTTTCTAGTGAGGAGTCTCCTATTGACGAACCCATTGTAAGAGAAGAACCAACCATGGTGAATCGAACTATGATGGAGATACTTCAAGCACCCACCGAGGGTTATGGAGAGGCTATTGTGATTCCCGCAATCCTTGCGGAGAATTTTGAAGTGAAAACGGGTTTGTTGTCGATGATCCAAAACAACAAATCCGTGGTGATGAGAAGGACAACCCGCACAACCATATCCGCTAATTTAATCGTCTTACCGCCACTTGCAAATTTAAGGATGTTGCTAATGACTCGATTAAGATGATGCTTTTTCCGTATTCCTTAGCGGGGCCCCCTAAATTTTGGTTAGAGAAAGAGCCACCCAATTCTAAATTGACGTGGAAGGATCTCGTGTCTAAGTTTGTGAACCAATTTTTCAGCCCTCTAAGACTACGCATTTGAAAAACGAGATTTCAAAATTTTCACAAGAATTTAATGAAAGTTTTTCAACGGCTTGGAATAGGTTTAAGGAAATGTTACATAAGTGTCTTCATCACGGTTTTTTCGACTTGCATCAAATTGACACGTTTTACAATGGACTTAATAATCATGAAAGTGATTATCTTAATGCCGCCGCGGGTGGTAATTTTTTGTGTAAAACGGTTGAGGAAGCTTTGGTGATAATTGAGAATAGATCTAAGGTGTATAGTCCTCGTAGCACGTCTAGTGTTCGTAAGGCTTCGTCTTCGGCTTCACCTTCTTTGTCTAATACCATCGATGCTTGCCAAATTGAGGCGAACTTGGAAAACAAAATCTTTGATAAGCTTAAAGGTCTTCTAATTGAATTCAAAGTTGGAGAACCAAGTGCTCCCGCTACGGCTAAAGCGGTTGAGGTTTCATGCATGTATTGTGGTGGAGGTCATGATTTCTCCGAGTGCATTACCAATGGTGGTAACACTTCGAGTGCCTACGCGACCACGGGAACTTACAATCAAAACGGTCAAGTTACCCCCTCTAATCAATTGACTCCACCGGGTTTTGGTTCAAATCAAAATGCTAACAACAACTATCGCAGCAATCAAGTTGGTTTCAAAAACAATTACAACAAGGGAAACTATGGTAATCAAGGGGCTAATAATCAAGTTTCAAACAAAAATCAAAATGATTTTCAAAACAACAACAAGAGTTTACAAACTTTGAAAGATATTCCAAATGAATTTGTTGAATACGCTAATGGGAACAATGCTAGGTTTGACAACATTCAAAGAGAAATCATTAGCCTAAGATCCGAGTTTAAGAACGACTTGAAGAAAGAGTTGAAAAATGAGTTAGCAAATGAGCTTAAAATCCATACAAACAAGATGGAAGGAAATGTAACTAGGTTACAACAAAACCAACAAAAAATGGAACAAGGGCAACATGAAATTAAGCAAGAGATGATTAAAGCCGAGAAGAGGCAATCCATGTTTGAGGATAAAATTTCATCTATGTTTGAGGCAATTATGTGCAAACCGTCATCGAGTAGTCTTCCTAGCAACACCGTATCAAACCCTAAGGGTGAGATGAAAGTGATTACCACACGTAGTGGTAAGACACTTAAGGAACCGACTCCTCAACCAATTGCTCCTACGGAGGATGCAATTGAGGAAGAACCCGAGGTGGTGGTCGAAAAGGAGCATGTCCAAATCCCACGAAGTACCGCTCATGCCACACCTACAGTTGACTCATTACCAACATTAGACCCCGAGATTCCAAAGGCTATGCCTATGCCTCAACCCACACCACCTTTTCCCTATCCATCGAGACTTAGAAAGGAGAAACGTCAAGAGCGCGATAATTACCAATTTGAGCTTTTTATGAAAATGTTTCGTGATTTGCACTTTAATGTGAGTTTCGCTGATGCTTTGGTCATGATGCCTCGATTTTCCGCTAACTTTAAGAGTATGTTGAACAACAAGGAGAAATTGCATCAATTGTCTAGTTGTTCATCGGTTTATCTTAATCGCATACCTCAAAAAGTCGGTGATCCCGGTAAATTCTTGATCCCTTGTGCAATCCAAGATATGGAAGAATGCTATGCCTTGGCCGATCTTGGTGCTAGCATTAACTTGATGCCACTTGCAATCTTCAAGTCGCTCAATCTTCCTAATCTTACTCCTTCACTAATGTCTATCGAGTTGGTCGACCATTCCACGATTCCCGCATGTGGATTGGCGGAAGACATTTTTGTGAAAGTGGGAAAGTTCTATTATCTGGTAGACTTTATCTTTGTCGATATTCCCACGGATCCTCAAGTTCCTCTCATTTTAGGTCGTTCGTTTTTAGATACGTCTATGGCTTTGATCGATGTTCATGCTAGAAAGATCACCTTACGTTTCAACGACGAGGAACTTGTTATAAACGCAACTCAAAACTCTCAAATTCCTCATGTTTATTTCGTTGCAACCATAAACCTCGTTGATATGATCGACGTTGTTTGCGAGGAATTTTCACAAGAAGTTCTAGGTTTTGGTGATGATGAAAATAGTGGCAATCCCACTATGCTTGATCCCATTCTTGATAACTCGACACCAACCTTCACTCCATTTGAAGGTGGTGGTTTTACGTTGGAAGAATTCGATGTTCCACGTACTTGTAACTGATAGGTGTGTAAACACCCATCCTTTTTACCACTTAATTACAATAATAACCGAGCCAAAACGTGTATTTTATGTCTTTTATGTCGGAATTATGCGTGGTTTGTGTTTTTGTTGTGATTTAGGACGAAATTGTGAAAAGTGGAGAAAACACGGCATTCCCGGGCTTTTATTGAAGAAAAAGATGAAAGATGAAGTCGAGAAGTCAAGAGTGCAAAAAGAACGGAAGTCCAAGACCAATTCTGAAGATTTATCGAAGAGAAAGTCAAAAGACGGAAGTTTATCAAAAGCCGAAGATCTCAAGTCTATTTTATTGAAGAATTAAAAGACGAGTTCAAAGAAATCCCGGGCCAAAAGTCATTAAAGTCCAAGATTAAAGAAGATTTAAAGGCTTAAGGACTAATGGTGCAATTAACAAAGAGATTAAGAAGGAAGGACTAAGCATGCAATTAAGGAGAAAGGAAAGAGGGGAGCAAGCTTCCTAAGCATTCCTTAATCCTCCCCTATATATAGATTAGTTCTTAATCATTTTCTTTTTGTTGGCTAATAGTGACAATTAGTTCTTCCACTTTTAATTACCTTGTCATTTAAATACTTGTCAAATTTAAATACTTGTCTTACACCTTAATTACCATTTAATTTCAAGTAAGTTTTTCTTTTAATTCTTGTTAATATTTATCTTTATTGTTGATCTCATCCTACCTTTCTTTAATCTTTGTTTTTCATGTTTATGTTCATGTTCATGTTCTTATTTTGATCAAAGTGGGTTTTGATTATCGTGATTAGTTTTGTTAGATTTATTGTTTTGGATTGATTGTTTATGATTAATAGTTGTTTGTTTGATAGTTTGATTTATTCTTGTGGTTGATTTGCTTTAGTTTTGTTTAGATTTGTGTGATTTTGTTTTCCTTGTTCTTCGGGGTATTTGTTCTTCTGTTTCTGATCTTCCCAGGAAAAACAAGCCAAGAATCATTCCGAGTAAAGGGTTGTGCTGACTATTCCGTATAAAGGTCCTCCATCCGGAATATTAATTATTCCGCATAGGCTTAATATTCCGAATAGGGCATTATTCAGCATAAGGGAAATATTCAGCATAAGGGAATATTCAGCATAAGGGAAATATTCCGCATAAGGGAAATATTCAGCATAAGGGAAATATTCAGCATAAGGGAAATATTCCGCATAAGGGAAATATTCCGCATAAGGAGATTATTCTGCATAGCCTAATATTCAACATAAGGGAAATATTCCGCATAAGGGAAATATTCCGCATAAGGGAAATATTCCGCATAGCCTAATATTCAGCATAAAGGAAATATTCCGCATAGGGGTAAATATTCCGCATAGGGGATTATTCCGCATAAGCCTGGTATTCCGCATAGAGGGAGTATTCCGAATAGGGGACTTATTCCGGATAGGTGACAATATTCCGGATAGGAACCCTATTCCGAGTAACACTTTTATTGCGAATAGTGGTTTATTCCGGATAAGGTAATTTTTAGTTTCTTTAATTTCTGTCTTTAATTTTGAACTTTATTTTTCCCGCCTTTTTACTTAGTAGCACTTTAAGTTTATTTGCCTTAGATTTATTTTAGCCTTGCCTTAATTTTAGTTTTAGTTGCGTTTTAAGTTTGCCTTAGTTAGATTTAAGTTTGCGTTATTTATTTTTAGTGCCCTTTAATTTTAGTCACGCTTTTAAATACTTGCACCATTTAATTTAAATTAGATTTAGATTTACTTTCAAGTCATTTACTTTAATTGTTTGTGCACATTTAATATACTACAACGACACACTTTTGTTTCACCAAAGAACAGCTGAGTCGCACACAGTTAACACAGTTTTTCAATTCGTTAAGACCATTACTTCGAACTTTAATTTTTATACGGGCCAAAAGCCTTGTATCAAATGGCGCTGCTGCCGGCTCTTTTCGTAAAGATTAACGGTTTTCTGTGAAAGACGCGTTGTTTTTTTGGGATCCGTTCACTTGTGAGCGTTATTTTCTTGCATAAAAATTTCAAAAAACCCATAAAAATTAAAAATTGCTAAAAATCCATAAAAATTAAAAATTTCACAAATCCAAAAAGATTTTATCTTTATTGTGTATATATATTGTCTTTGTTTTTGGTATTGTTTTCTTTTGTCTTTGTAGGTGTATGCGTACTAGATCTTCTAATTATCAAGAGCCCGAGACTCGAGAAGATTTAAGTATGTCAGGTGTTAACAACAACAATAATCCACCGCACCTCAACAATAACAACAATGTTCTTGCACAACCCGATCTTCGGACAATGGAGGAGCTTTGCCAACCTACCATGTTTGGACGAGGAGGACCGATTGCGCCGATGCAAATCAACGCTCCTGAGTTTTCGTTGAAGCACCACATGAGTTTTCGTTGTAGTATAGTGGTAAGTATTCCCGCCTGTCACGCGGGTGACCCGGGTTCGATCCTCGGCAGCGGCGCCATTTGATACAAGGCTTTTGGCCCGTATAAAAATTAAAGTTCGAAGTAATGGTCTTAACGAATTGAAAAATTGTGTTAACTGTGTGCGACTCAGCTGTTCTTTGGTGAAACAAAAGTGTGTCGTTGTAGTATATTAAATGTGCACAAACAATTAAAGTAAATGACTTGAAAGTAAATCTAAATCTAATTTAAATTAAATGGTGCAAGTAGATTTCCATAAGTTCCAAAGATATTTCCTTTTATTTCATCAGGTGGATACTGAGATGGCTGCAGAATATCGATACCGGGGTCGAACACCTTTTCCTTTAAGGGAAAATAGCACTCAGGCTCAGCAGAATGGGAAGAAGATCCGCAAAGAAGCACAACCTCGTCCTTAGAAGGGGGACAAAGAGGTGTTAAATCATATGTGATGCGGATATTGGTGTCGACCGGTTTATTCTCCTTTGAAAGAATGTGCTTCAAATCCAAAGTAGGATCAAGACGATAATCTTCAAAATCATAAGGAGGGGCATCACTCTCATGAGGGAAGTATGTGTTGAGAAACGTAGAGAAGTCTTCCTCAAATGAGTAATCGTCCAAAGTAGGATCGAGTGATGGCGGAGGATCTTCATCATGTGAAGAATCGCTCGAAAGAGTATCGGCCTCATCGAAATCATCAAAAGTGGGCATCTCGGGATACTCGGAAGTAAGGTCATCATAATCATCCGAATCTGAGCTAGACTCATCATCATAAGCATCAAAGATCGGTGGAGAATCATAAATGGGAGAAGCGTCCAAATTGGATAGAGAATCATCCACATCATCTTCGAAAAGTGGATTACCAATGCAAGAGTCGAATAGAGGATTTTGTAGACAACAAATTCATCAAGCACATTAATCATATTCACTGATTCTCGTCCATAGGATTTGCTTGTAAGCTTCCCCATTTTAAAAACTTGTGAATCATTCCCGACTCTTAAGATTAACTCACCTTCGGCAACATCAACTAGAGCTCGGCCGGTTCTTAAGAATGGCCGACCAAGTATTGAAGGAATACGAGGGTCCATGTCATAATCAACAACGACAAAGTCGACCGGGAAAGTAAATGTGCCAACTTTAATGAACACGTCTTCGGCTATACCAACGGGGTAAGCGAGAGTGCGATTAGCAAGCTCAAGAGTCATCTTTGTTGGAGTAAGGTCGGGCAATGATAGTGTTTTCAAAACACTCAAAGGCATAATATTAATACTAGCCCCGAGATCAGCAAGGGCAGTAAATTCTTCAATTTTGTTGAAAACGCAAGGCAACACAAAACGACCGGGATCTCCAAGCTTTTCCGCAAGTTCTTTAAGAATAACTGCAGAGCAGTTTTCATTTAAGCGCGTGTTGGCGAGCTCAATCAGCTTCTCCTTCTTGTTAAGCAATTCCTTAAATGCTTTAACAAATTTGGGCATGTGGACAAGTGCTTCAAGAAAGCTAATGTTGAAGTTCATTTGAGAGATCATCTTCACATAGCGCGACACTTCAGAGTCATCCTTGGTTAGCATTTTGGTCTTGCCTAAACGAGAAGGATATGGGATATTGGGTTTTGGTGGTGAAGGTGCAGGTGTAGCAGGTAAAGGTTGAGATGTTGAAGGGTCCTTCCTAGGTACATCGTCATGACGAGGCGGAGACGGTAATGGTGCACTAATACTAGGTGTAGGAGGAGTAGGGATAAATGGTGGTGGAGGAGGTGTAGATGATGGGGGTGGGATTGGTGGATCGATAATGGTAATTCCACTACGAGTAGTAATAGCACTCACATTTGCTCGCGGATTGGTGACGGTGTTTGAAGGTAGAGAACTCGAAGAAGAAGGTTGAGTGGCGGGCAAGAAACTAGCAAGCATATTCTTCAAATCAATGGTTTGATTGCTGAAGGAGGATTGAATGTTATCTCGAAGCTCAGATCTTATCTCATTTCCTTGCTTGGTGATATCTCCTTTCAGATTGATAATTTGGCTCTGTAGATTCTTGATTTGCTCACCTTGGGTTCTCATGATGGCTTCAACATCGGGGTTAATGGGTGGGGCTTGTTGAGCGGGTGGGTGATAAGGATTAGAAGCTCTTGGTGGGATTTGGTTGCTTCTATTGTAGTTGTTGGCGGGGTTTTGGTTTTGAGGAGAAAAACCGGGTGAAAGGTAATTGTTTGATCGGTAACTCAGCAAATTTCTATCCCCTTGTTGTCGAGCTTGGTAATTTTCCGGTAAATAATTACCGTAAGCTGCATACACATTTTCCGGATTTCCTTGAGTAGAAGGACAATCGGTGTATGAGTGAGGACCGCCGCATGTTTCACAAGGATTAGCAACCGCTTTAACTTGTTGTTGTTGTTGGTTTGAAGCGAGAAGCGTGATACTTTTGCTCATTTCAGTCATCATGCGGGTGAGTTCGGTCATATCAGGGTTTGCTGAAGTGGAAGAAACATTGACTCTCGGGTTGTTCCTTGAAGAAGCGGAGGAATCCCATTTTTTGTGGTGAGTAGTCATGTTCTCAATTAACTCTCTATACTCCTCGGGTCTCCTTTTCATAAATGTGCCACCGGCGGCTGCATTAATCGTATCACGATCTCGAAAAGTCAATCCGTTGTAGAAAGTATCAATCAATGTGACTGGAAGCATGTTGTGGTTTGGACAATGATCAATCAAGACATTATATCTTTCCCAAGCATCAAAAAGAGATTCATCGGATTCTTGCATGAAACCGCTGATTTGATTGCGAAGGCTTGTGACCATGGATGGTGGAAAGTAGCGCGACAAATAGCGTTGAGTCATGTCATCCTAAGTATGAATTGAATTCTTCGGTAGACGATCAAACCATTTCTCGGCATGATGTGATAAAGTATGTGGGAAGAGTTGTAGGCGAAGAACATCCATTGTGGCACCAGGCAACTTCATGCTTTGGGTGATTGTAATGAACTTGTCGAGGTGTTTGTTGGCATCATCATCAGGCAATCCACGGAATGGGTTAGCTTGCACCACTTCACCTTTGCTCCCACCGTGCTCCATCGCTGCTTAAGGGAACCTTGCCTATTCTTCTTTGGCTTGCCTTGTTTGCCTTAAGCTTGTGCTACTTGATGGACAAAAACTATGTCTTTGATCCCGGTGGATATATTTCATGCTTCTTCCTTTGATAATCAAGGTCGAGTCAGGCTCACGACTCGGTTAACAAAAATCAAGCGCTTCTTGGGAGGCAACCCATGCATCTATCCTTTAGCTTTCTTTATCCTAAGTTTAGGGAAGACCCGTTGGTTTGCTATTTCCTCTCCTCCCTTCTTATAATCAGGGATTCACGCTCAATGATCCACTCTTGATTATTCTTGACGACCCGTGATTCCATGTTCCATATTCCTGGTTCTATCCTAAACTCTTTTCGATTCACTATTTTATATTTCCTCAATATTAAAATAGGAATCTCTTTAGTTGTCTCTTTCTTAGCGAGATTTAAACAAAGTGCACAATGTCCTAAGTGTAGGGGAGTTTACTCCCACATGCTTAAACATTGAGGACAATGTTTATCTTAAGTGTAGGGGGGACTTCTATCGAAGTTAAGTGGTCTTTTCCTTGTATTTGTCCTCATTTTAACCGGAAAATCAATTTTTCGACATTTTTAAAAAATTTTGATCTATTTTGGCCCATTAGTTTTTTCCTTGGAATAGTTATTTTCTTCCTTTGTTAGAATAAATCTTTAAATAAGTGGTTTTAATTTTCAAACGTTGTGAATCTTTTGACTCAACCCGAGTTTATTTATCTAAGTTACTCTAGCTAGTATCCTTAACATGTTTAAGTCAAGTTTTGCTAGGCTTTTATATAGGGAGCTATAAAACGCGAAAGTCTTAACTCTCACGGGTTAAGAACAAGAACTTTTCGTAAGTTCCTATAATTGATCCTAGAGAGTCGTTTATCAAGGGAACTTTAAAACGCGATTTCTAAACTTGAAAAAGTCTAAGAGTTTGCAAGATCCTATAGGCGACTCGAAAACCCAAAACTTTGATTTAAATGGCTAAGCATCCACGAGTCTCATTCCTTGAGATTTTAAACTGTGGAGAACGAGAGATGATAGAGCCAATTATAAGTTTGGTATTCTTTCGTGAATTTATGTGAGTTAATTATAAGCCTATTCTCCCATCGCCTGCTAATAAATTTATCTGCAATAAATAAGGTTGTACGATTTGAAAAGTTACTTAGCTTCTAGCCCAAGATCGTTTAAAAGTTGCTCGGTATGGATTAGAGTTCATAGCCAAGGCATAACTTATTGAAGCGGGATGCGAAGATTGGCGAGTCCGAAAAGGCCCTAACAAGGCATGAGGGCTATATTTTGTTGCTAAAGATCCAAAAGTGATGTGAAGAATCATTTATCGAAAATCAATATGAAGGATCGAGACACACGACGAAAAGCAAAAACTCCCCAAAAATCATGGAGAAGCGTATCCGAAAAGACCCTAGCAAGGTATGAGGATAAATAGATCCAAGTCATAAAAGGAGGCGGATCGTTGTATATCAAAGTCCAAAATAAAGATTGGAGAAAAATGAAGAAGTCGTGGTCCAAGTATGAATCTCTCAAAACTTCAAGTGAATAAATTCCTATATGAAAAGAAGACCATAATTTCATGAACGTCTCTCAAGGTTTGAAGTATGAAGTCGCTGCCAAATATCGGTCCGAGAAAGGTCTCAAATCGTGAAGCGAGTAATGCCAAGATATGAACTTTATGAGGTCCCGAGAAGCAGTTTTAAAAGATTTTGTCCTTTAGCTAACTATTGATTAAATCGTTCACTTTATTTTCGGCCTAAATAACTATCGAAATAAGTCAAACAATGCATCCTTCGTGATCATTCAAGACAAAAATAAAATATAAGAGATACACCTAGGAATAAGGGAGTCTAAGTGAATAATTGGCCCACATGAGTTCGTGTTAGTTTGCTAACTTATAATAACAATGATCTCGTTTTTAAGCTTGGTTTGGAGAAAGTGAAAACTTGAGGATGATGATTGTTCATGACATTTCCAAAACCCAAGGTATGCTTTTGATTTCTTTACATTGAATGTTTATAGTCTTTTATCTCTTTAATAAAGGCCACTATGGATTGATTATGATGAAAAGTGTAAACGTGCTTTGTAACTAATGCATTGCATGAGGACATTGCAATGGTCAAGTGTAGGGGATTTGATAGGTGTGTAAACACCCATCCTTTTTACCACTTAATTACAATAATAACCGAGCCAAAACGTGTATTTTATGTCTTTTATGTCGGAATTATGCGTGGTTTGTGTTTTTGTTGTGATTTAGGAAGAAATTGTGAAAAGTGGAGAAAACACGGCATTCCCGGGCTTTTATTGAAGAAAAAGATGAAAGATGAAGTCGAGAAGTCAAGAGTGCAAAAAGAACGAAAGTCCAAGACCAATTCTGAAGATTTATCAAAGAAAAAGTCAAAAGACGGAAGTTTATCAAAAGCCGAAGAACTCAAGTCTATTTTATTGAAGAATTAAAAGATGAGTTCAAAGAAATCCCGAGCCAAAAGTCATTAAAGTCCAAGATTAAAGAAGATTTAAAGGCTTAAGGACTAATGGTGCAATTAACAAAGAGATTAAGAAGGAAGGACTAAGCATGCAATTAAGGAGAAAGGAAAGAGGGGAGGAAGCTTCCAAAGCATTCCTTAATCCTCCCCTATATATAGATTAGTTCTTAATCATTTTCTTTTTGTTGGCTAATAGTGACAATTAGTTCTTCCACTTTTAATTACCTTGTCATTTAAATACTTGTCAAATTTAA
Source organism: Glebionis coronaria (assembly GCA_025667525.1). Classification (NCBI taxonomy): domain Eukaryota; kingdom Viridiplantae; phylum Streptophyta; class Magnoliopsida; order Asterales; family Asteraceae; genus Glebionis; species Glebionis coronaria. Next base: position 401,794,457 of record CM046882.1, on the reverse strand, counting down.
ATACTTGTCTTGCACCTTAATTACCATTTAATTTCAAGTAAGTTTTTCTTTTAATTCTTGTTAATCTTTATCTTTATTGTTGATCTCATCCTACCTTTCTTTAATCTTTGTTTTTCATGTTTATGTTCATGTTCATGTTCTTATTTTGATCAAAGTGGGTTTTGATTATCGTGATTAGTTTTGTTAGATTTATTGTTTTGGATTGATTGTTTATGATTAATAGTTGTTTATTTGATAGTTTGATTTATTCTTGTGGTTGATTTGCTTTAGTTTTGTTTAGATTTGTGTGATTTTGTTTTCCTTGTTCTTCGGGGTATTTGTTCTTCTGTTTCTGATCTTCCCAGGAAAAACAAGCCAAGAATCATTCCGAGTAAAGGGTTGTGCTGACTATTCCGTATAAAGGTCCTCCATCCGGAATATTAGTAACGAAGACCTCGACAACGATGAGGACTTCTCGATTATCAAGGATTTTCTTAACGATTTCCCATTTCCTCCACCCGAGGAGGTTATGAGTATCGAGCCCAAGTCTTTAATTGAGGAACCACCTATCCTCGAGTTGAAAGATTTACCTTCTTATCTCGTATATGTCTTTTTGGAGGAGCGCGACAAGTTACCGGTTATTATTGCGAAAGAACTTTCGGATGATGAAAAAACCGCACTTGTCGATGTTCTAAAGGATCACAAAGGGGCAATTGCGTGGAAGTTATCTGACATTAAGGTAATCGATCCCAAATTTTGTACCCACAAATCTTAATGGAGGAGGATTACAAGCCCGCAATCCAATGTCAAAGGAGGGTGAACCCCAAAATTCACGACGTCATCAAAAAGGAAGTCCTAAAACTCCTTGACGCGGGAATGATTTACCCTATTTCCGATAGCCCTTGGGTGAGTCCTATTCATTGTGTCCCTAAAAAGGGAGGAATGACCGTTGTGCCAAACGATGTCAACGAGTTAATTCCTACTAGACTCGTGACCGGATGGAGAGTGTGCATTGACTATCGTAAGTTGAATGAAGCCACTCGAAAAGACCATTTTCCCTTGCCCTTCATGGACCAAATGTTGGAGCGTCTTGCGGGAAACGATTTCTATTGCTTTTTAGATGGTTTTTCCGGTTACTTCCAAATCCCCATCGATCCTCGTGATCAAGAAAAAACTACGTTTATGTGTCCATATGGAACGTTTGCCTATCGTAGAATGCCATTCGGACTTTGTAATGCACCGGGAACTTTTCAAAGGTGCATGATGGCTATTTTTCATGATATGATCGAGAAGACGATGGAAGTCTTCATGGATGACTTTTCCGTGTTTGGTTGTTCGTTCATTTCGTGTTTGTCGAATCTTGAGAGAATGTTGAAACGTTGTGAGGAAACCAACCTTGTGCTCAATTGGGAAAAATGTCATTTTATGGTTAAAAGTGGAATCGTCTTAGGGCACAAGGTTTCGAAAGAGGGGATTGAGGTAGATCAAGCTAAGGTAGACGTCATCGCCAAATTACCTCATCCCAAAACCGTTAAAGGAGTTAGGAGTTTCCTAGGCCACGCGGGCTTTCATCGCCAAATTACCTCACTTTATTTTCGGCATAATAAATTATCGAAATAAGTCAACAATGTATCCTCGTGATCATTCAAGACAACAATAAAATATAAGAGAAACAATTAGGAATAAGGGAGTCTAAGTGATTAATTGGCCCACATGAATTCGTATTAGTCTACCAACTTATAATAACAATGATCTTGTTTTTGCACTTGGCATGGAAAAGTGAAAAGTTGGGGACGATGAATCTATTTGAGTTTTATGATCCTTAAAGTTATTTTATGTCTTTACAAAATAAAATTTGAATAATGGTGTAGTTATAGTTTTATTTTATCATTGCGTGAGGACACGGCAATTGCTTAGCATGGGGGAATTTGATATGAGTGTAATTACTCATATCATTTGTATCTTAAAACAATAAAATATTGCACATAATGTATCAAATATGCCTTGGATATGCTTGTTTCTTGTTTTCATGTGTGTAGGTACCAAGTTCACGAAAACCGGCAATAATCGACACGAGTTTGATGATAAAGATTGAAGAAGCCAAAAACCGAGCTCGACTTGAGTGGATTTAATAATTTTGCAAGTATTTTGGTCATGTGGGTCCCACAATAGGGAAAATGGGCTCAAAAGCCCATTTAATAATCAAGTTATAAATAAAAGGTGGTGAATAGCCTATAAGGCCCAACATTTGGCTTATAATCTAAACGGCCCAAAAGTGGGAGTTAATTTAAACGGATGGAATTAAGGTGAATTGGGCCTCAAGCCCAATTGTTATTTACAAAGAAACAAAGGGAACGAATAGAGAGAAATGGGCCTAGGGTTTACCTCATTTTATACGTTTGTTATAAAACGTAACTTTTTCACCCATCTCATGAATAAATAAAAAAAAACCGTCCCACTTGTTTACTCACATACTCATCTCATAAATACAAACGTCCCATTCATTCTCTCTCATTTAAATAATTTCGATGTTTCCTATGTATTCCTTCTTCCCCAATTCTCTCCTTCACAAACCTGTAAAAAAAACTCCACTGTTCCTAACCCTAGAATAGTAAAAAGTCCATTTTAAATGGGGCTTTTTATTCTTTCGTTTAATTCACACCAAGGGGAATAAAACCTTCTTGGTTTAAGGAAGAGAGGGTATGGATAGGCCTTGATACGTGGCTTAATTTTATTGGATAGCACACCTCAACTCCCACAATCCACCAATCACAGGCTTCAAAAGAAGCACAACTAGCACACAGATGCCACGTTGGCGATCCGTGTGCTATTGTGAACCATCTCAGCCATCAGATTAAAGAGAGAGAATGAAAGCGAAGATCAAAGGCTCAAATTGAAAAGGAATATCCCAAGAATATTCGAAGATACCGATCCTCAGCAAGCCCTTGGGAGGCTATAAAAACCCCCATTATTTCCTTGTAATCTATCCTTTACTTTTTCTTTAATGTTATGCTGTAGAATTAGTATTAGACTAAATGATGTATTTTCTTTTTAACTAGTATTGTAATCTTTCTGGAAATTAATAAAAGTTAAATCGTTTAATTTTCAATCTTGTCTCGTGTTATTTTCTACTTTAAATTGATTTACATTTTAAATCTGTTTACTATTTCATAAGGATAACATTAGTGATGGTGAGAATAAGCTAAATAATAGCTTTATTCTTATTATCAAAAGTAATAAAGGATCTAATTAATTTTTCCTACTGGAAAAATTAAACAAAAGTAATGTTGCTTCGTTTGGTGGTACAAATGGTGGTCTCGGATTGAATAATAATGGTGAATGGTGGTTGCGGTTCGGTTCATAGGTAGCTCAGCGCTAGCCTACTACTCAAAGGGTTTCATCATTAGGTTCTATCTCTTTTAATTTTACGCTGCTTTTTGATCTGTTTAAAGTTGTTAATCTTCTTTGATATTTGAGTTTAAGGTTTAATCTGTAGATTGTTTATTATTAGCTTTATTTGTTTATGATTTGCTAAAATGGTAATCACGTGTTCTAAGTTTTGTTTCGGATTTGTTAAGGTTTTGTTCTATGTATGTCTGCTGAGATAAATCTGCTTGTTGTGTCGATTTAGGCTCATTATTTAGTTGCTGTAGGATTTTGTGGGATTGAATATTGATGAGTATGAGTAGTTGTGTTTTAAGTTAAATTTTCTGAATGATAGGATTTGCTGAATGATAATTTAATAAGGTTTTGTATCTGATAAAATTGTTTAGACTGTTTTAGATTGAGTATTGGTCGTAAATGCTATTGGTTTGAGTTAGATGTTGCATTAGTTGATCTTTGAGTTCAGTTTTATTTAGCTAAATTCTTACTTGAGTTACTGATATATATTTGTTCAATCGGACTGATTTTTGCTGGTTAATCTGTTCTTTCCTTTTAAATTTGCTGGATGTAGATTTATTTGGTTTGGATTATTACTGTTTTTTTTAGTTTGGTTTGATAATGCTCGTGATGTTTTAACTGTATTGATTTCTGGTGATTTACTTTTGTCATATTTACTGCACAGTTATTCTTACTGTTTGCTTATCAGATTCATATATCTGATAAGCTCACAAGCTTTGTCCTCACAGCTTTTTGCAAAATAAGCTCAAAAAGTCTTTCCTAAGACTTGTCTTTGCATAATCTGGCAAATATTTTTATTCCAAAAAATAACGTCATTAGAGGGGCTCGAACTCGAGACCTTCCCTTTATATGTTAAACGTGATAGCCATCTGGGCTGCAAGCCCTTTTGAGTATACTCTCAGCTTTCTCCTTAATATAGTGTAACTGGTTGGCAAATTTCTTTAATTAAGTAACATTTTATTTACTTATTAATCCGTTTTTTTTAAAATAAATTATTAATGAATATTTTTAATAAAGTAAGGTTTAGTTAAATAATAAATAAAATAAAATATAAAAAAATGTTTTTATTTAAAAGTTTAATTAGTTAATTTCTAGATTTTTAAAATAGTCTTTAAAAGTAGATTTGTTTTTTTTAGTAATTCTAATAAAGTAATTTAAATTAGATTTTAAAAGTTTTAGATTATTAAATAGATTATATTTTTTTTTATAGATAACTAAAATAGTTTAAATTTTAATTAGTTCTATATGTTAAGTAATAAATTGTTTGTAGAATTTTAAATAGGCGGGGTTTACGATTCATGCACTTTAGGTTTATTTTAAATAAATTTAAAATTTGTAGATTTTAATTTGTAGTTTAAAAACCGAAAACCAATTCAAATCGATTGTCCAAATCAAAGCAAAACGTCTCAAATGCATAAGATCTTCGTGTACAACGAACTCGACTCACTCACGTGTTTAATTGAATTCGTCATTGGTATTATTAGACTATTACTTTTTCCTAAAGGTAATTTTCTAATTTACCCTATAACGTATATCAAATTATCACATATACTATCCACGACACATAAAAAATTTTGGCGCCGCTGCCGGGGATATTGTGTACGATTCGTCTTTGTGGAGATTTGTTGATCGTGGATTTGAAGACCCTTTCCGTCCTCGAAAAGTTTGTTATTTTTCTATTATATAGTATGTATCGTTTTTCTCGTTTTTTGTGAATAATATATTGTATTACGTAGAACAATAATTTTAAATACTTTTCAAGTAAGCCTTAGTTGGGATTTCATCACCTAGCTATTGTATTCGAACCCAAAACAAAAATAAAGGCAAAATAGATAAATACTAATAAGAAGTTTGAACTCGATTTATACAAACTATAAGGTGGGTATAAGGCGACGTGCTATAAAAGGCCATCTAAGGAAAAAGGTTTTTAAGTGCTTTGTGCCACCTCGTTTCCCCGCTTGCTTGTGCGTATATTGATAGGGACAACCTATTATTGGTTTGCCGACTCAAGTAGTAATAAATCTTATTTTTTGTTGTTTACTTATTGAACCTCGAGACGTTTAGGTTTTCACCTATCGTTTCAAAGTCGACCGAGGGTAATTTACTTCCATAGTAGTTATCCTTATTCCTTGTTTTTTATCGATCATTATTGATTGAGCAATACCAAATAAAATACCAAAAATAATCTTCTTCTTGTCTAATTTCTTTTCTTCAACCCTCTAAATTCTCGTCTTTGTAGTGTATGCAATTACGTTCTTCACGTCTTGTGATTGATTTTAATAGGCTTGAAAATATTCCTCGTAGAAATAGAAATCGTCAACAACGAATAGTGGAACCCGAGCTTCCACCTATTGTTGTAGAGATGGCAGATAACCGAACAATGGAGGAATTGCTCCGTGCACCCACCGAATGGTATGGGGAAGCAATCGTTGTGCCGGCTATTTTGGCGGATCATTTTGAGATTAAGACGGGTCTTTTATCGCTCATTCGTGCCGACCAATTTCGTGGCAATGAGACCGATAGCCCGCATTCTCACATTCAGAATTTTAATAGAATTACCTCGACTCTCAAGTTTAGAGATGTGCCGAATGACGTGATTAAGCTCATGCTTTTTCCGTACTCGCTCGAGGGTAATGCTAAGCTTTGGTATGAGAAAGAACCACCGGGTTCGATCTTAACTTGGGATGATTTAGTGTCAAAGTTTATGAATTATTTCTTTCCACCGTCCAAAACAACACACTTTAAGAATGAGATCACTAGGTTTGAGCAAAAAGTGCATGAATCGTTTGGGGTTGCTTGGGAAAGATTTAAAGATTTGTTAAGACAATGTCCACACCACGGTTTCTCGGAATTGCATCAAATAAATACTTTCTATAATGGGCTTAATATGATTGAACAAGATTCTTTAAATGCCGCCGCGGGTGGTAATCTTTTAAGGAAAACACCGAGAGACGCGTGGAGAATAATTGAGGATAAGTCTAGAGCATAATATTCACGAAACACACCGGTTGTTTCCAATGTGTATCCCGAGATTGCAAGATTGGACTCTAAGATTGATAGTGGATTTGCGACTTTGTTGAGTGAGATTAGGAAGAATCCTCATGGATCGATTAATATGGTTGGGAATGTTTGTGTATCATGTGGTGGAGCACATCCTAATATTGCTTGTTTAAACGTGGGGTTTGATCAAGCTAGTGCTTTTGCCGCGACGGGAACTTATGGCTCCAACGGTCAAGTTCCTCGTCAAAATCATGTTGCTCCACCGGGTTTTCCACCGGTTCAAAATAGGTACAACAACGGAAATAATGGGAATAATTTTAACCGTGGTAACCAAGGGAATTTTAATCAAGGAAATGGGTTTAATGCTAATCAAAACAATCAAGGTTTTCAAGGGAATAATCAAAATGATTTGTCAAGTTACATGAAGTCAAATGAGGCAAATATGAAGGCTTTGCAAAATAACATTCAAGGACAAATGGCAACTTTGAAAAATGAGTTTCAAAATACACTAAAGGGGCAAAATAATAAGATTGAGCTTAATCAACAAAGAATAGAACAAAGATTTGAGCAAATGTTCGAGCAAGGTCAAAATCGTATGCAACAAAATGTGGAACAAGGTCACAATAAATTGCTTTCGATGCTTGAGGGATTCATGTCTAAACCATCTACTTCTTCGGGTTGCTTACCTAGTAATACCATTCCAAACCCGAGGGGAGAGCTTAAGGCTATCACCGCTTATGATAATTTAGAAAGAAAGCTTGAGCTTTATGTGCCACCTAAAGAAACCTTTTGGAATGTCACCAAGGCTACTTTAAATGTGATTAGTACCGCGGATTTCATTGATCTCTTTCCTAAGAAATATAATGATCCGGGTCACTTCTTGATACCTTGTGTTTTCGATGAGCTTGGGGAATACAAAGCTCTAGCCGATCTAGGAGCTAGTATTAACGTAATGCCCTTGTCCATTTGGAAAACTCTTGACTATTTGCGACTTATACCCACTCGAATGATCATTGAGCTTGCTAATGGCACCACCACTCGACCGGTTGGTATAGCGGAAAATGTTATTGTTAAAGTGGGGGAGTTCGTTTACCTAGCCGATTTTGCTATCATTGATTATGAGCCGAATCCTCGTGCGCCTATAATTTTAGGACGACCATTTTTGTGTACGGCCGGTGTTTTAATTGATATGAAAGAAGGGGAGCTTAAATTGTTTCATGGGGATAAACATATGATTTTCAAACCGGAAAAAATTTCAAGATTGGTTCCTAAGAAATTGGAAAGTGTAGAAATTGATAAACCTAATTTTGTTGAATCATGTTGTAATGTTACCTCATCTATACTCACTCCACACGAGGATGATAAGATTTAAAAACAAATTGATGATTACTTAAGTGAGCCATTTGATGCTAGTGAGTTTGATAATGAGAACTTTGATCCCGAGAGTGACATTGCTTTAATTGAACAATCTTTGAAAATGGACTCATTTTCACTCTCTTCTAAGGATCATGTTGAAGTTCCTAAGGCACAATCTTCAATTGAAGAGCCTTTGATTCCTAGCTTCACACCGAGTGAGGTTAGTGACTATTCGTTGGATAAGTTCGTCGATGAACTTTTTGCTATCATTGATCCACTTCCACGGGGAAGTGAAGACGTTTCCGATCTCGAGATCGAGCGTGATTCTTGTGTTTTACCTACCATTCTCGAGGAATTCGCCGATGAATTGCCTTCAAATGAGAATGATGATCTTGTATCCGAGTGTGACACACTCGATACTTTGTCGGAAATTTCTTGTGATGACGAGAATGACGACACTTTTGTGACTTACTCAAATCCTCTATTTGAAGCTTCATTGAACAATAATCCATTGTTTCAAGAGGATTTTGAGAACATCCTACCTCCTCCATCTCACACCTTTTGTGATGATGAGTATGTCGACTCGGATGGAGAAATTTACATTATTCCTAATCTCCCTCCCACTCGCGTTGATCTTAATGTGCGGGTTTTTCATGTGACTCATATTGAGTACCATGACCCTTTTGTTCACATTCCTAAGAGTGAAAAGGTCGACAATGTCATGCAAGTTGAAACCACTAGTGTTGAGACTTTTGTACCACCACTATCATGTGCTTCATATGAATTAGGATTACCATGGGGGACGACACCTTGTTGTATATTCCTTTCTCCACCGAGGACGAGGTATTTGACCCTGGAATCGTCGATTTAGGGAAATCTCGGACTTTCACCGATGCAATAATTGAAAGATTTTTCGATCATCTTGGTGCGAGTTTATCTCGTGGAGCATGCTACATCCATACTATTGTTTGTGACTACCATCTCTTTTTAGAGATTTGTGTTGGAGTGTTATCCTTTCGTTTGTCATCCGACAACGAGGATGAGATCTTTGACCCCGGCATCGTGCTTCATGATGGATTTTATTCCAATATGCCGGTTTTCACCACTTTCCCTAAGGACCAATGAATGCGGGGATCGAGTCGAGCTCATGACTCGGTGAACAAAAACGAGTCATTCTATCTTCTTTCTATTTTCTAACACCTAATAAGGCTTGATCTTTCAAGCTCGTGCTCGTGATTTGTTGTGTTGTGATCTTAGGTATGACCCTAATAATTGAAGACTCTCGTGTTCGGTTTTTGTCGGTCCACTTGATCTTCCATTCTTTGAATGCCAAAAAGGGGCACACTTTCTATCCCTTGATTTTTATCGACTAACGTTTTTTCTTGAGGCATAACTAATAAACGGCTTATAGATTTGCGTGCTCTTTCCATGCTAGGAGTTTGCATTAGACTCTTCGTGTTTTAGCAAGGGGGTGTTACTCTTGAGCTAAGAAACATTGAGGACAATGTTTGGTTTTAGCATGGGGGAGTCAATCGATATAATCGCTTGCAATTGCTTTTGTCGTGTCCTAACGTTGTTTTTCTCATTTTTCAATAAAATTTTAAATTTTTAGTGTTAATTTTAAGTTTTAATAAATAAAATAAGTGCTTTTGACACAAATGTAGACTTTCAATAAGAATAGTTTTTGACTCGACTCGGTTTTTAACCTTAGCTTTTCCTTAACGTATTTGAATTAAGTTTTGCTAGGCTATTATATAGGGAGCTTTAAAACGCGAAAGTCTTAATTCATACGAGTTAAGGACAAGAACTTTTCGCAAGCTACTATAATTGATCCTAGAAAGTCGTCTATCAAGGGAACTTTAAAACGTAAATTCTAAAACTTGCAAAAGTATAAGAAGATGCAAGATCCTATAGATGACTTGAAAACCCAAAACTTTGATTTAATAGGCTAAGTATCCAATATGGAGAACAAGAGATGATAGAGCCAATTATAAGTTTGGGATTCTTTCGGGAATTTATGTGAGTTAATTATGAGCCTATTCTCCCATCACTTGTTAATAAATTTAATTGCAATAAATAAGGTTGAACGATTTGAAAAGTTACTTAGCTTCTAGCCCAAGATCGTTTAAAAGTTGCTCGGTATGGATTAGAGTTCATAGCCAAGGCATAACTTATTGAAGCGGGATGCGAAGATTGGCGAGTCCAAAAAGGTCCTAACAAGACATGAGGGCTATGTTTTATTGCTAAAGATCTCAAGTGATGTGAAGATTCATTTATCAAAAATCAATATGAAGGATCGAGACACACGACGAAAAGCAAAATACTCCCAAAAAGTCATGGAGAAGTCTATCCAAAAAGACCATAATAAGGTATGAGGATAAATGAAGCCAAGTCCAAAAAGGAGGCGAATCGTTGTTAATCAAAATCCCAAATAAAGATTGGAGAAAAATGAAGAAGTCGTGGTCCAAGTATGAATCTCTCAAAACTTCAAGTGAAGAAATATTATGAAGAGAAGACCATTATTTCGTGAACGTCTCTCAAGGTTGGAAGTATAAAGTCACTGCCAAATATCGATCCGAGAAAGGTCTCAAATCGTGAAACAAGTTATGCCAAGATATGAACTTTATGAAGTCCCGAGAAGCAGTTTTAAAAGATTTTGTCCTTTAGCTAACTATTGATTAAATCGTTCACTTTATTTTCGGCATAATAAATTATCGAAATAAGTCAACAATGTATCCTCGTGATCATTCAAGACAACAATAAAATATAAGAGAAACAATTAGGAATAAGGGAGTCTAAGTGATTAATTGGCCCACATGAATTCGTATTAGTCTACCAACTTATAATAACAATGATCTTGTTTTTGCACTTGGCATGGAAAAGTGAAAAGTCGGGGACGATGAATCTATTTGAGTTTTATGATCCTTAAAGTTATTTTATGTCTTTACAAAATAAAATTTGAATAATGGTGTAGTTATAGTTTTATTTTATCATTGCGTGAGGACACGGCAATTGCTTAGCATAGGGGAATTTGATATGAGTGTAATTACTCATATCATTTGTAGCTTAAAACAATAAAATATTGCACATAATGTATCAAATATGCCTTGGATATGCTTGTTTCTTGTTTTCATGTGTGTAGGTACCAAGTTCACGAAAACCGGCAATAATCGACACGAGTTTGATGATAAAGATTGAAGAAGCCAAAAACCGAGCTCGACTTGAGTGGATTTAATAATTTTGCAAGTATTTTGATCATGTGGGCCCCACAATGGGGAAAATGGGCTCAAAAGCCCATTTAATAATCAAGTTATAAATAAAAGGTGGTGAATAGCCCATAAGGCCCAACATTTGGCTTATAATCTAAACGGCCCAAAACTGGGAGTTAATTTAAACGGATGGAATTAATGTGAATTGGGCCTCAAGCCCAATTGTTATTTACAAAGAAACAAAGGGAATGAATAGAGAGAAATGGGCCTAGGGTTTACCTCATTTTATACGTTTGTTATAAAACGTAACTTTTTCACCCATCTCATGAATAAATAAAAAAACCGTCCCACTTGTTTACTCACACACTCATCTCATAAATACAAACGCCCCACTCATTCTCTCTCAATTAAATAATTTCGATGTTTCCTATGTATTCCTTCTTCCCCAATTCTCTCCTTCACAAACCTGTAAAAAAAACTCCACTGTTTCTAACCCTAGAATAGTAAAAAGTCCATTTTAAATGGGGCTTTTTATTATTTCGTTTAATTCACACCAAGGGGAATAAAACCCCCTTGGTTTAAGGAAGAGAGGGTATGGATAGGCCTTGATACGTGGCTTAATTTTATTGGATAGCACACCTCAACTCCCACAATCCACCAATCACAGGCTTCAAAAGAAGCACAACTAGCACACGGATGCCACGTTGGCGATCCGTGTACTATTGTGAACCATCTCAGCCATCAGATTAAAGAGAGAGATGGAAAGCGAAGATCAAAGGCTCAAATTGAAAAGGAATATCCCAAGAATATTCGAAGACACCGCTCCTCAGCAAGCCCTTGGGAGGCTATAAAAACCCCCATTATTTCCTTGTAATCTATCCTTTACTTTTTATTTAATGTTATGCTGTAGAATTAGTATTAGACTAAATGATGTATTTTCTTTTTAACTAGTATTGTAATCTTTCTGGAAGTTAATAAAAGTTAAATCGTTTAATTTTCAATCTTGTCTCGTGTTATTTTCTACTTTAAATTGATTTACATTTTAAATCTGTTTACTATTTCATAAGGATAACATTAGTGATGGTGAGAATAAGCTAAATAATAGCTTTATTCTTATTATCAAAAGTAATAAAGGATCTAATTAATTTTTCCTACTGGAAAAATTAAACAAAAGTAATGTTGCTTCGTTTGGTGGTACAAATGGTGGTCTCGGATTGAATAATAATGGTGAATGGTGGTTGCGGTTCGGTTCATAGGTAGCTCAGCGCTAGCCTACTACTCAAAGGGTTTCATCATTAGGTTCTATCTCTTTTAATTTTACGCTGCTTTTTGATCTGTTTAAAGTTGTTAATCTTCTATGATGTTTGAGTTTAAGGTTTAATCTGTAGATTGTTTATTATTAGCTTTATTTGTTTATGATTTGCTAAAATGGTAATCACGTGTTCTAAGTTTTGTTTCGGATTTGTTAAGGTTCTGTTCTATGTATGTCTGCTGAGATAAATCTGCTTGTTGTGTCGATTTAGGCTCATTATTTAGTTGCTGTAGGATTTTGTAGGATTGAATATTGATGAGTATGAGTAGTTGTGTTTTAAGTTAAATTTTCTGAATGATAGGATTTGCTGAATGATAATTTAATAAGGTTTTGTATCTGATAAAATTGTTTAGACTGTTTTAGATTGAGTATTGGTCGTAAATACTATTGGTTTGAGTTAGATGTTGCATTAGTTGATCTTTGAGTTCAGTTTTATTCAACTAAATTCTTACTTGAGTTACTGATATATATTTGTTCAATCGGACTGATTTTTGCTGGTTAATCTGTTCTTTCCTTTTAAATTTGCTGGATGTAGATTTATTTGGTTTGGATTATTACTGTTTTTTTTAGTTTGGTTTGATAATGCTCGTGATGTTTTAACTGTATTGATTTCTGGTGATTTACTTTTGTCATATTTACTGCACAATTATTCTTACTGTCTGCTTATCAGATTCATATATCTGATAAGCTCACAAGCTTTGTCCTCACAGCTTTTTGCAAAATAAGCTCAAAAAGTCTTTCCTAAGACTTGTCTTTGCATCAACTGGCAAAGATTTTTATTCCAAAAAATAACGTCATTAGAGGGGCTCGAACTCGAGACCTTCCCTTTATATGTTAAACGTGATAGCCATCTGGGCTGCAAGCCCTTTTGAGTATACTCTCAGCTTTCTCCTTAATATAGTGTAACTGGTTGGCAGATTTCTTTAATTAAGTAACATTTTATTTTCTTATTAATCCGTTTTTTTTAAATAAATTATTAATGAATATTTTTAATAAAGTAAGGTTTAGTTAAATAATAAATAAAATAAAATATAAAAAAAATGTTTTTATTTAAAAGTTTAATTAGTTAATTTCTAGATTTTTAAAATAGTCTTTAAAAGTAGATTTGTTTTTTTTTAGTAATTCTAATAAATTAATTTAAATTAGATTTTAAAAGTTTTAGATTATTAAATAGATTATATTTTTTTTTATAGATAACTAAAATAGGTTAAATTTTAATTAGTTCTATATTTTAAGTAATAAGTTGTTTGTAGAATTTTAAATAGCCGGGGTTTACGATTCATGCACTTTAGGTTTATTTTAAATAGATTAAAATTTGTAGATTTTAATTTGTAGTTTAAAAACCGAAAATCAATTCAAATCGATTGTCCAAATCAAAGCAAAACGTCTCAAATTCATAAGATCTTCGTGTACAACGAACTCGACTCACTCACGTGTTTAATTGAATTCGTCATTGGTATTATTAGACTATTACTTTTTCCTAAAGGTAATTTTCTAATTTACCCTATAACGTATATCAAATTATCACATATACTATCCACGACACATCAGCGGACATCGCAAATTACCATGCGGGTAACTTCATCATCAAGGGTATGACGACTCAAGAAAAACGAAAATTCTTTCGTGACGTCAAGTTCTACTTTTGGAACGACCCTTATTTGTTTCGAACTTGTGCGGATCAAATTATTTGACGTTGTGTCTTTGGTACCGAAGCTTCTAACATCCTTAGAGCTTGTCACGAGGGACCCACAGGTGGTCACCACGGTGCTAATCTCATATCTAAGAAGGTTTTTGATGCCCGTTTCTTTTGGCCTACTATTTACCGAGATGCACATGAGCTTATGAAGTCGTGTGACTCATGCCAACGACAAGGAAAAGCCTCATAAAAAGATGAAATGCCACAAAAAATCATCCAAGTGTGTGAGATCTTTGACGTTTGGGGCATCGACTTTATGGGGTTGTTCCCATCATCTCGTGGTAATAAGTACATCCTTGTCGCCGTTGACTACCTATCTAAGTGGGTGGAAGCTAAGGCTTTTCCCACCAATGATGCTCGTGTGGTAGTCAAGTTTTTGAAAAGCTTGTTTTCTCGGTTTGGAACCCCTCATGCGATCATAAGCGATCGTGGAACCCGTTTTTGTAACGACCAATTCGAAAGGGTCCTAAGGAAATATGGGGTTACACATCGGCTTTCTACGGCTTATCACCCACAAACGAGTGGGCAAGTCGAGGTTTTAAACCGAGCTTTGAAGAGGATCTTGGAGAGATCCGTTGGGGAAAACCGATAATCTTGGTCGGATAAGTTGGACGATGCTTTATGGGCTTTTAGGACCGCTCATAAGACGCCCATCGGGTTCACTCCTTATAAGCTAGTGTATGGGAAGAATTGTCACTTGCCAATTAAACTCGAACACAAGGCTTATTGGGCCCTAAAGCATTGTAATGATGACATGGAGACCGCGGGAAAACACCGGAAAATGCAATTAAATGAATTGGATGAATTGAGGGATATTGCTTATGAAATTCATTGATTTATAAAGAAAAGGCTAAAAAGTTGCATGATTCTAAAATTAAAAACCGGGTTTTTAACATTGGGGATCAAGTTTTTCTTTTTAATTCTCGTTTGAAAATCTTTTCCGGTAAGTTGAAATCCCGTTGGTCTGGTCCATTCACCATGACTCAAGTTTTTCCATATGGGACCATCGAGCTAGCTCAAAATGATGGCTCCAATTTCAAGGTGAATGGACATAGGTTGAAGCACTACTTTGGCGGGGAAGTTCCATCCTTGAACTACCTTGACCAAATCACCTTCCCCAATGATAATTAGTATTGAGGGGATCGAGTCGAGCTCATGACTCGGTAATCAAAAACGAGGTGCCTCGTGGGGGAGTCCCATGCTTATCCTATGTACATATTATCGCTTTCTAATGTAGTAACGTGTGGGGATTTGTGCCCTTCCAACCTTTGTTCCGTGGTTGTTTGTGAATTGTGGATTTTAGATGATCATTATCTTCACGATTGGAGCCCCTCGTGTTCGTTCTATGGGAGCACTCGATCGTTTGCTTTGAAGACTTTCTCAATATCCATGATATATCCTTTGTTGTTCTAACCTTAGGTTTATAGCACACTTCATAAACGGCTTTAAATTTAATGGTTACACCTTTTCCATGCTAGATTAAGCATTCGACTATGTCTCTAGTATGGGGGTGTTTGCACCCCTAGACTCGAAACATTGAGGACAATGTTTAACTTTAGTATGGGGGGTAAATAGATACTTGCCTTGCCAAACCTTCACGCTTTCCCAAGTTTATCTTTTTGTTTATCGTTTTGTTGCAAAATAAGGCTAAAAATGGCCAAATTTTAAAAATTTTCTCATGTTTTATAAGTGTTTGAAGACACGAATGTAGGTTTTCCGATGGCGAGAATAAGAGTAATTTTTTACTCGATCGTGCGTGTTGAGCACTTAGCTTTTATTCCTTAACTTCACATTAGGCTAAGTCTCTTAAATGAAGACGAGAAATGATAGAGTTAATTATAAGTTACTATGCTAAACGTAGAGTACTCGTATTCTTTCAAAAACTCATGTGTTCTCGTTGTTTGCTTATTCTCCCTTCGCTTGTAAATATTTTTTGCTTAATAAATATTGACTTAGCGGTTTAGTCTTGATTGTTGGGTTTCTAGTCTTTTCTAGTAGCTTCCGCGTAATTAAATTGGGAAGACATTAAGGTATCGCCAACGTCACGATTTTGAAGTATTAGCACCCGAATAATCAAAAGTTTCACCCAATAATAAGATTTCAAGTGCTCACCTAAATCAAGCAAACAATTTGAAGCTCACAAGGCCGAAAAATCTATGCAAAACTGAAAGTGAATCAAGCCTTAATCTTTGAAGCTTTAAAGATCCAAAATTCGCCTTAGCGCGAGGATATACGTCTTTGGCTAATAAAACTACCGATGAGGTGGATAATAAAAGGCAAGGCAAGACCGAAGTCATAATAAAAGTGATAAGTGTGAAAACACTCATCAATAATGATCCAAAAACCACTTAAAACACAGTCAAATACATAATATTTACCTTTAAAATATCATAATTACGCGTGTATTTGTGTTTGGTGTGTTTCAGGTGAAAAAGATACATTTTGGAACAAAGACGCGTTTTCAAAGATTTATTTGAAGGAAAAGACGAAGAAAAGGACAAGAAATGCCATAAGGACTAAAGTTGCCAAGATCCTAAAGATGAAGGGTTCAAAGTTTAAAGATTAAAGACTTAAAGGATGGAATATGTTGATTCTTAAAGATAAGGGGCTGATATTGACAATTTATTGAAGAAACAAAGACTACTTGTGTACATTATCAAAGTTGGTTATGAAAATTAAAGGCTGCTAAATGTTAAGGGATCAAAGCTGTCAGTTTTATAAAGTGATTTATAGCTGGACCAATGGAATTGCAAGGGTGGCCTTCACATGATTTCAAAAGACCAACCAATCATTTTTCAGCCTGTGGATAATGATCCAAGTACTACCATCTGCTCCAATAATATCATGCCACGTCACCAACTCTCAAAACTATACAAAACGAAGATGGGATAAGAAGTTTTAAAACAGCAAAGGTGATCTACATCAAATGGCGAATCCAACCCACCTGTTTAATTACAATATCATCAACTGAATCAAAAGTCCCTAATCTACTGCAAATATGAAGAACCCTGATTAACTACTTCCACGTGACAGGTTCTTATTGGAATCAACACGTCGACAGACAACACTCTTCACCTCACTTCACATCTATAAATACCCCTTACTCATCCTCATTTACAGTTAGTTAGTAGGTGTATCTACACACAGTAGATATAGATAGCAGTTAGTTAGCTTCCATTTTCACGTTCTCTTTCTCTCATCACACACTCACTCATAGATTAGTTAGACAGTTACATTTAGTGTAACTTATTTGTAACCAACTCCCTTTCAAGATTAATAAAATTCACTTTCATTCTAAATTTACTTCAGTCTTCGATATGTTCTGCTTATGCTCTTCATTCAATTACTGTTGATCCGTTTTGGCGTTCTGAAGTTCCAGTAGTTAGAACTGAAGTTGCTATGGAAGCTATAATGGAAGTTTGAAGTTTTTACTTAGATTCAGATCGGTTTTAGTTGATTTACGATCTTATGTTCTTGAAGAGTAGCAGTTTGATGAGTTTCCATTGCAGTCAAGGATTGGATGGAATCTTGTTATCGTAGTCGTTAAATGAATTGATTTTGTTGATAGTGATAGCGTGAATTTCAGTCTATACTAGTGTTAGCTTAAGGAATTCTATTCTACAAGATCACAAGGGTTGTTTTTCGTTTGAAGTGATCAAGACTTTCAGTAATTGAAGTTCTTGAAAACCAGATAATCAGAGTATGATTTTCACTTTTGGAATTGTTAAATAAAGGGGAGTAGCAGTTCAATTGATATTCGGTGCAGTAGTGTTTTAGATGAAGGTAGCTGTGAGAGAATGGCGCTTTTGATAGTGTAGTTTGTGGATGAGTTTGAGTTTTGTTAGGTCCCTGGTTGATCGAGATTTTCACCAAGTATTCACAGTAGTAGCAGATGATATAAATCTCAGTTGTTGCCTTTTGATGCAAGTAATTTTGGAAGCTGGAGTGTAGATTTCAGTAGAAGAAAAGAAGAATTTCAGTATTGGATTTAGTGTAGATAAATGGAAAAGACGATATGCAAGTTGGTGTAGCCGAGTATCGTTATCAGTTTTGAATAGCGTGAAGTTTCGATTTCAGTTTGTGATTTTAGTTCAATAGCTTTCGTGTGCTTTCGACATCAGCGGGCAGGCTTGGATGATAAAGGTCACATCCCGTTATTTTTCTGCAAATTTACTAGTATGATCTGATAGGAGTGATTAGGCAGCGTACTTGTGCCTGCAACCTGCTCTAATTGAGTTGTTTTGATTAGATCGTTATCTGTTTTAGTTCAGTATTTTGATTCATATAGTTAAGCTTTGTTTAAGTTTAAGTTTCAGTCATTTAAGCTGTGTTTTGGATTACTGTTCTGCCATTTATGTATCTTCTAGTTTAGAGTATTTGTTTACCTAAATTTTTTACTAGTAACTGAATTCACAATATAAGTAGTTAGTTTGTTCAATAATTCCGAGTAAAATTGTAAGCTGCAAATCAGTAAAGTTGTGTTTGGTATATTAGGAATTTTGGTTCGTTTGTAAAAAGGTTGATTGAAACTTTCTGTTACAGTTGGGGTTCATGTTAATAAGTTTAGTTTTAACCAAGTTTTACAAAAAAAAACAAGTCAGTTTTTGTGTTGAAGTAGGTCAAGCAGGTTGATACAGGAATTTCCCTTGAATTGATAACTGATACTCTGGGCATTATTTTACTCACAGACAAACTCTTTACCAATGTGCTGTGTTTTACAAGTTGTAGCTTCTTTACTTAGAATTTATATTAACTCATTTACTTGTCTAAATAAACTGCCGTAGCTTATTGACTTGTATATGTTTGTTTAATAATGCCATAGCTTTCGAGTTATGTCTTTATTTGTATTTCAAATTTAATATTCTAGCCTAGTTGATATCACCGAGCTTATGGCCCAAATTTGTACTAGTGGGTATTATATAGCAAAAGTTATATTAGTATACAATCTAGTTTTATAATTTTGAAGTTTTTTTTTATTTTTTATTTTTTTATACTTGTTAAAAAAAGTAGTTAGTTTGTTTTTTTATTAAGTAGTTTGTTATTACTTGTTAAATTTGTATTTTACATTTTTGTATTTGGTACATTTAATTGCGGTATTTGCAAGTTGTTTTTAGAGTTGTACGTATACATAGCTAGCTAATATTTTTATTTTTTTTACGTGCTTTGTGCCAATTAGACATAGATTACCATTCAAGCTTTTACAACCAAAAACAATCAAGTCAAGCTTAAAATTGTTATATCAATTCGAATTGAGTCGAGAAAAACGAACTAAAAAGACAAATATTAAAAAGCTTCATGGCGAAGTTGAATAAAAGATGGAGGTAAACCAAAGATAATAAGGCCCTTCCGTTAGGGGGCGTATAAAAGTCTTGGTAATAAGTCTCATGTTCAAAACCGTTATAAAACCGTGTTTATCGATCCTTCTTGTTGACTTAATTTTTTGACATTGTTGTCTATTAGGAGGGGTTATTGATTTGATGGTCTTGGTTACACCGTTAGGACTCTATTTTTAGACCTAAATCTCTATTATCGCATAAGTCAAACAATGTATCCTCGTGAAACATTCAAGACAAAATAAAATATAAGAGATACAACTTAGGATAATGGGAGGATAAGTACGTGATTAGGACATATGAGTAGTGTTAGCATTACTAACTTATAATGACAATGATCTCGTTGCACGCTTGGCATGGAATTGGGGTGAAAATCGAGGACGATGACATTATTTCTAACGAAGCATTCACGTGTTCTTATTCTATGAACCTAAACGTCCCATTTTGCGATGAAAATCATACATTATGTCTAAAACGCAAGTAGTAGTAATAGTGGTAGTGTAGCTAGTTTATCATTCAATAAAGTAAATAAAAATTAATTTTGGAGATGCTACGATACTTTATTCTAGCATTGCGTGAGGGCACGGTAATGGTTTAGTATGGGGGAGTGATGAGACTGCTTTTATACATAGTCTCATCGTCCAAAAAGGGCTTTAAATGCATTAAATATCATCAAAATACCCAAATATATGTTTGTGTTTGTTGCTTGTGTATTTTAGGTACGCATATTGAGAAAATGACAAAAGATCACAAGAATCATGCAAAAACGAACACGGGAAACGAAGCCGCACATTGAACCAAGCCCTAATGAAGATTTTCCAAAGAAAACCCTTGAAAATGAAGATTTATGAAGAAGGGTCCTCCAATATTGAAGAATTGACACTTTATACCCTTGTATCTTCATAATTACAAGATTGGTCCCTAAAGTTTCTCAATATTGCAAAAAGGGCCCTCCACTTTGAAGAATTGGAAATTTTAGTCCCTCAACAAAACTAAAATGTCAATATTAATCCTCCTCAAAGTCAAACATACCAAGAAGGACTCCAAGTTACAAGAATTACAAATTTGGTCCTTTGAAAATATCAAAATTACCAAAAGGACCCTTGACTTTGAAGACTTGGCAAGAATGGTCCCTTAAAAATGAAGACTTGTCATTTTCAGTCCTCCAAAATGTCAATTATACAAGTCAAGACCATAATCCTTGAAGAAAATACCAAATCAGTCCTTCAAGAATCAAAAATTGGCAAGAAATACCCTTGAATTCACTTTACAAAACTTTTTGGGGCAAAAGTATGAAGTTTGAAACTTCATTAACAAAGAAAACGGATTGTGTTATGTTTATTTACAAACTGAAAGAAAGAAGGAAGATAAGGGACTAAAGGTGGCAGACAGCAAAGATACCTAGACCTATGAGGGCTTGACACGTGCCCCACTAACACCTCACAACCAATCAGAACCCACCAATACTCCACTCACCCATCCACTCACCAGGTTTATTAATTAACTAATCTTGGCGCCTTAAACACATTTTTAAACTTAATCCAAACCAAAAACGGATTAAAACATGGCACTATCACACAATTAGATTTTCTTAATTGTGTTGTAATTAAACCCTAAGATTGTCCAGATTAGTGATTAAGCATCCCTTAATCGCATCCCAACCTTAAAAATACTTGCCACATCACTCCATTGTCCCACACATGATTCCCCTGCTGCAAAAAAAAAAGAAACTGCCAAAACTTGGCCAGTCATCCAACGTGTGAGATTCTAGCTTACTTTCTAAGCTCCTTGTAAGCCATTGGATGCATTTTTACATTGCCAGCTCCACAACAATCCAAGAAACAGTCACATGATCTTCAAAGTTCAAAACTACTCAAAGGGTAAATTTGGAACTTCCATAGCTAGGGTTACACGTTTTTCAGCTTACTTAGTTCATTTGTATGCCTATATAAAGGCCTTAGGGTGCATCATTTGTACTTTGCTCTTGAATTTTCCGTGGTTCATAAATCTGTAAATCTCATATTCAGTTAATGAAATGTGTTTGAATTTGGTGAAGAAAACTCAAGTGCCACTCTTATAATCTGCTTATTATTGTTTCTTGTTTATTGTTCTTGAATCCTAAACCTGTTTTCAAAAGGAGTGTGCAGAAGTTTGCACATTTTCCACTTTTCTTGATATTTTGCTAAGTCTTTTTCAAACCTTGGAATTCTTGGGCTATAAAGCTGATCATAGCATCCTGATATTGAGTTATCAAGGTGTGGTGAAGCCTATAACTTGGGGATAATCAAGTGTGGGGAACTAATGTTACATTAATCAAGAATTTTTCATTTTGCTGTTTTTGATATTGTGCTCTTAACCTTGTTGATTCTTAGCAGGGTTGTTTGTGGAAGCTTGTACTTGTTCTTGCTAGTACATAAGCTCAAAATCTGTGGGTGTGGATGTACATCCATGAGGTACACATCATCTTACCCAAAATCTGTTAAAACTTTGGATTTTTGGTGATTTTGTGTGTGACTTGTGTTCTTGCTGATTTTATGGTCTAACCTTGCTCTAATCTGCTTAATATATCTGTATTTTATTTGGGTTTGGGTGGTCTTGAAATACACTTTTGATTTGAAAAATTGTGATTTGAAAATTTAAAGGGGTGTTTGGGATTACCTGTTTGAGATCATAAGTTGTTATTGTGTGGTTAGAAGTTTGTGTTTGTGCTTGTTATCTGCTATATACTTGGTTGAGAGTTGTTTGCTGCAAGTTTTTGGGTTTAAAACCTCAAATCAAACATTGTGCTATATCTCATTGAGTTTAACTGTTTTTGACCTAGGATTTTGGTAAAATCTAGAATTTATGCATGCTTAGGGCTGAAAGTGGTTAAATCATTGTTTATATAACATATGTGATAGATCTGAGTGTTTGAATTTGGCTTGTTGGTCAAGTGCATCAGCAAAAGTAAAATTTGTTTGTGTTAAGTGTTCATCAGTAACTTTTAGTGCTTGAATCTTGCTCAATACTTTGAATCAGTGCATGAAACCTGTTTCGACTTGTTTATTTAAGTTTATTATTGCTTGTGTATGCATTTGGTTAAGTTTGGTTGGCTGAATTGTGCTATAAGTGCTTATTGAACCTCAACTGCTTATTTGTTTATGTCTATGAGTTATCTGGTGCTTAATTGAATTAACTGTACTAATTGGCTGATTGTGATTGTGATTTCTTTGTTGTATTTGACTCCTCTTGATCCACTAATCAATTGGGTGCCTTTGTGTAACTTGAACCTCCAAAAAAGTCACTAAAGACAAAAAGTCAAACAAGTCAAGCAGTGGAAAAAGTTTCCACTTCTCAACATCCAAAACTAGCCCCTGCTAGTGTAATTTTGCATTCAGCTTATCAATAAGCCATTTTGGCTTATCCAGACCTGCAACAACTTATTTTTTGTCATCAATCTTCTTCATTTGACCCATTTGTTTGAACTGGAGCTTATTAGACTTTAACTTTGACTTTTTGCAAGAAAACCAACTCATTTGACTTTTTCATAAGTGCTTATTTGCTTATTTCAGCTTATTGAGTGAACTTATTTGAAACATTTTTGTTGATTAAGCTTAGTTAAGTCATTTAAAAGCTTTAGAAACTTGAATCAGCTCTTGGGGTGGCCTAGAACTCAAAAACGACTATTTTGTTGTTTTGTGTAGATTGCTTATTGCATTTTCAGGCTTATTCTTTGGACTTTTTTCAAATTTCTTTTTACAGAAGTCTTAAGTAACTCAAAAGAAGCTTGTGTGTCTAATTTGAGCTTATGGCATCAGCTTATAGCTTAATGGGCCAAAAAGCCCATTAAGAATAAGCTGTTTGATATAAGCTAGCTTATTTCACATTTTCAGCTTTTGGGCCTTTGAAAAATTGTGTTCATAATCAAATTTTGAGTCAGATAGGAGCTTTTGGGCTTAATTGGACAACATTTTGCTTATTGGGCCTATTTGAGCCCATTAAGGGGATTGTTTGGACTTTTAGCCCATTTGGAGGCCCATTAGGGGTATTTTGTAATTTCAACTTCATTTTTGTATTATTTAGGTTAAATTAAGCTATTTTGCAAGTTTTTAGAATTTTTTATAAATTTTGGATTTTTAATATTATTTTATTATTAAAAATTAAAATTCATATTTTTCAAGTTTTTATATTTTTCTTAGGTTATACATTAAGTTAGGAATTTTACAACTTTTAGAATATTTTTATTGTCCTTAGATTAATTTTTATAATTATTTTAAGTCTTAAGAGTTTTTAATTGTTTTTAAATAGTTTTAATTAATTTTAAAATTTTCAAAAATAGTTTTAAATTAAGTTATGGTATTTTGAGGTTTACAATTGAAAAAATCTCATTTTGGGCTTTTTGTTAATTAAATTGGTTTTTAGGGCTTTAATTAGCATTAAAAAATCATTATTTAATTAAATAAAAGGTTTGGGTGATTTTTGATTTTTTGTAAACTCTAATTACATTATTTAGAATTTATTGCAATTTTTTAGGAATTTTTAGAGTAAATTTTTAAATTTGGTACTTTTTACGGTTTTACGTGCACGACCTTTTCGTCTTAAGTTTTAATCGTCATTGTAACCGTCATTCTCTTCTTACCTCATTTCTATTTTCTTTTCTCATAATCATATAATCAAAAATTTAATCATCTCTCTACACAACACACTTACCTCCTTGGGAAACGAACCTTCACCATTGGTCATTAGTGCTTGGTTTTTCTAAACCGACACTTAATACTTTCCACTATTTTACGCTCTTTTCCTAAAGGGTAGTAAAAAGGCTACATCAGCAACAAAACGCAACTTTTTGATCTTTCAAAAAACAAGATTTTTTATCTTTTCCAATAAAACGAGTTGTACTTCCGGACGATCCATAATAAAGCATAAAAATGAAAACTTTATAATTTCTAAGCCGAAAAATTTTACAACCTTAAAAAAATACAAAAAAGCAAATCGGATGAAAAAGAAGATCAAGTATGGATTTTTCTTGTTTTAGGCACACAACACCAAATAAATGAAAATATTATTGATGTTTATGTAATGAAAACAAAGGAAAAACAAAAATTTCGTGAGGTTTTATAGATTATATCCCAGGAAAATCACTATATAACCACAAATAAATCACTAATCCACCCTGTGACGAATGATACTAATTGTTATTCCAATTATTACTCACTTCACCATGGTTGATTGATAATAGATAAGATATAAAATAGAAGAAAGTAGATGAAGGTTTAGAGAGAGAAAGTATAGAGAAGGTAGAGAGAATTTGATTGGAAACTTTGTGATATTAGATTTCTATAGAAAGAAACAAATGAACCAGCACTCTCCTAACATGATAGGAGGGGAGATTGTTGGGCCAATGAAAGTTTTAACTATGGCCCATTCTAGATTTGTTTAAATTCGACCAAGTGTTACGAGTCATTGTGAAGACCAGCAACAGAGACTAGACCAGCAGAAGGCAAAGCCTTAGTTGGCACACCAGGAACATTCAAGTCAAAGACAATGTCAGAGAAATCAAAGACTGAAGTCATACTCACCAACAGTTATGGACAAGCTTGGATGTAGAAGGAATGTGCTGGTGTCCAAGGATCTCTAAGATGACAATACTCAGAGATCACTTACAACCCTTTGAAGATTAAGTAAGTAGAGACTTGCTTTACCTTTTATAGTTTAGGCAGAAGAATCTCTAAAGTATTTTGAGCGGGACAAAATAGAAGATTCAAGATAAAGCCTAGTACGACCTAGTGGGATAAAGTGAACAGTTATCGAAGTTGTTCACCTAAAGTTATTTAAAGGTATGTCTCTTTATAGACATGCATTTAATACGTTGTACTACTTCCACTCAGAAGTTGACACGTATCAACTACTCCCACTAAGAAAGCAACCTCGTACCACTATAAATAAGAGGGATAAAGAAGACAAACACAACCCTTGTGCTTGGATAATTTATCTAAGTTATTTCTCCCTTTAGAACCTCTGAGTCCCCAGCTGTCTACCAGCGACTCTAAGGTTCTCTCGTAAACTTAAGTCTCGAATCAAGTTTACTTGTTCTAGGGTTCATTTCTATATTGTTACTCAACGGGTGTACTCATAGCACTTTGTAATACTTTGTTTATAAAGTTTAATAAAGCATTACACGTTTGAAAAGTATTCACTTTGTGTTATTTTGTATACAAGACATTGTATCAACAA
Organism: Glebionis coronaria; assembly: GCA_025667525.1. Classification (NCBI taxonomy): domain Eukaryota; kingdom Viridiplantae; phylum Streptophyta; class Magnoliopsida; order Asterales; family Asteraceae; genus Glebionis; species Glebionis coronaria. Next base: position 401,768,954 of record CM046882.1, on the reverse strand, counting down.
TTGTTATATTTTGGGACTTTCAAGTATATATAACATGCCTACATGTGGGCTTTTATGTGCTATATGTAGTTGGGTCGGGCTTGTGTAATAAATAATAGAACCTAAAACGTAACCTATAAGCTAATTATCAAGCCCATGATTCCCGATTAAACTATTATATATTACAACATTCTTATGACCGATATATAATAAACCTATGACCGACTCATTCTTGTTCAACTCAATATTTTGAGTCTAACAAAAGATATGTTTTTGAAAGGAAAAAGATTGGGAGGCCTAAAATGTATGGCTAATCTTGTGCTTAAATTAGGTGTCATGATCTTATTGAATTAGGAAATAGTGGGCCCAGTTGTATTAACCAGTGAATGAATGCCACATATGTTTAGGCATATTATTATGTATCTTTTTAGGTCTCTCAATCACTCCTCTTTTTGAAATGCTAGATAACATTAATGGAGTCATTAAAACATTTACTAAAAAATTTAGAAGCACTAAGGTTGGGTTGATGGGTAAAACTATTAGGGTTTTTATGATTTTAGGGTTGTCCAAAAAATAGGTCATCTCAAAAGGTGTGCAAGTTAAAGTGTCAAAACTTTAGTTAAGTAGCATCACCTAGTTATTTATGGTAGGTACCATGACCACGTCATTAATGCACCAATGACGTGACATTATCTGTGGTAGTGTGATTAGTCCACGACATTCCCTTTTGTATGCGCATTTGATATGATATATGTGTGTGCACTAGTCATCGAGTTGGTGTACATATATGAGTTTGTTTTGCAGGGAGCGTATGGATGCATCCTAGGTACTGTGTTTTGTTTTGATTAGTGATTGGTGTGTGTGACAATCCGTCAATTTATGATCGATATTTTATTCTCAAGTATTATTTAAAAACATTATTTTAATGTTATAATATGAACTCACTCATTTTTGGGAAGAAATTTAGGTTTACGTCTTGAAGTAGCATCGACTACGTCTAAACCGGAGGATTCTACGTTACGTGCTTTGATAGGTGTGTAAACACCCATCCTTTTTACCACTTAATTACAATAATAACCGAGCCAAAACGTGTATTTTATGTCATTTATGTCGGAATTATGCGTGGTTTGTGTTTTTGTTGTGATTTAGGACGAAAATGTGAAAAGTGGATAAAACACGGGCATTCACGGGCTTTTATTGAAGAAAAAGATGAAAGACGAAGTCAAGAAATCAAGAGTGCAAAAAGAACAGAATTCCAAGACCAATTCTGAAGATTTATCGAAGAAAAAGTCAAAAGACGGAAGTTTACCAAAAGCCGAAGAACTCAAGTCTAATTTATTGAAGAATTACGAGATGAGTTTGAAGAAATCCCGAGACAAAGTCATTAAAATCAAAAGATTAAGAAGATTAAGGACTTATTGACGCAATTAAGAAAAGAAGAAAGAGGGGAGGAAGCTTCCTAAGCACCTCCCTAATCCTCCTATAAATAGATTAGATTATCATTTCATTTTCTCTTGTTGGCTAATAGTGACAATTAGTTCTTCCACCTTTTAATTACCTTGTCATTTAATTTCATGTCCATTTAAATACATTGTCTTGCACCTTAAATACCTTTAATTTCAAGTAAGTTTTCTTTTTAATTCTTGTCAATCTTTAATTTTCTTGTCAATCTCTTATCTACCTTTCTTTAATCTTTGGTCTTTATGCTTATTTGTTCATGTTCATGTTTTTGAGTTTTTATTTGATTTGATTAAAGTGGGTTTTGATTATTTTGATCATTATTTTTAGTTTTGTTGATTTGGATTGTTTGTTTATGATTAATAGATGTTTATTTATTAGTTTGATTTAATCTTGTGGTTGATTTTGATTAGATTAGATTGGATTCGTGTTATATTTGTTCCTGTGTGTTCTTCGATGTTATTGTTGTTCCTAGGTTATTCCGGATCAAGGAAAGTTGTTCTGAATCAAGGGTTTCAGTAGATTATTCCGAACGAAGATTGTTTGTTGATTATTCCGAATAAAGGGCGTTCATTCGGAATAAGTGACATATTCCGGATCAAGGCCATATTCCGGATCAGCAACATTCCGAGTGAAGGATTTTAGGGATTGTTCATTCGGAACATCAATTGTTCCGAATCAAAGAGTTTATTCGGAATATATTTCGAATCAAGCTGTGTATTCCGAGTGAAGCTGTTCATTCGGAACATTCCGAATCAAGGCAAAGTTCCGAATCAGTGGAGTTCATTCGGAACATTTATTGTTCCGAATCAAGGAGTGTTCATTCGGAACATTTATTGTTCTGAATCAAGACATTGTTCCGGATCAGCAAACATTCCGAACCAAGCCAGACATTCCGAATCAGTGGAAATTCCGAATCGAGCTAACATTCCGAGTGAAGGATTTATTCCGGATAAGTGACATATTCCGAATAAAGAATTTATTCCGGATCAAGGTTTTATTCCGGGTGAACATTTTATTCTGAATCAAGGTTTTGGTAAATATTCCGAGTGAAGAAGAAATTATTCTGAACGAAGGTGACATTCCGGATGAGTGATTTATTCCGAACGAAGGATTATTCCTGATGAGCTGTTTTCAGGTTCTTTTTAATTTCAGTTTTTAACTTTCTGTTTTTAATTCTTTAATTTTCAAGCTTTACTTTTCCCGCCTTTTTCCTTAGTCGCACTTTAAGATTATTTGCCTTAGATTTATTTTAGCCTTGCCTTAGTTTTAAGTTTTAGTTGCGTTTTAAGTTTGCCTTAGATAGATTTAAGTTTGCGTTATTTACTTTTAGTGCCTTTTACTTTTCGTCACGCTTTTAATCTCTCGCCATTTATTTTAAATTAGACTTAGATTTAAATTAACGTCATTTTCATTTACGTCTTTGCACATTTATTTTAAAACAACCAAAAATATTCTTTTTCACCAAAAACAATTGAGTCGCATTTTGAACCGGAAATCAATTCGTTAAGATACCGAGAAACGAACTTTTCAAACCTAGCAAAATCACTACATTATGCTTACGTTTACATACACCGTTTTTGGTGACAGTCTGACACTTCACGAAATAAATTTATTCTTGAATATTATTTTGGAATTTAAATTTGTGTTGGTTCATAAACTCACAAATTTACGAGAAGAAATTAGGACTTACGAGCATAACTTAACGTCTTTTACGATTAAACCGGAAACCCAAGGTTTACGTATTTACGTTTTTGAACTCTGAGACAATTTTTATTAGATTCGTTTTGTGCCGTTGATTCATAATTTATAAAAACGTTTTTCGTAAAACGACCCGAGGGCACGCAAATCGAGGAAACTAGAATCGAGGAGTACCCGTAAATTATTGGGGATGAGACAAGTTTATACTTGCCCACCCCCAATACATGTGGCATCTACTATACCACCACCACACTTGATGTGGCAAGTTATTAGCAACTTAGGGACACTTGTCCCATAAGTCTTCCAAACTAAACCAAGCTAGTCAAAACCATCTACACTAAACCATTCATTCATTTTCATCCATGCAAAACAACTAAAACTCTCTCTCTTTCTCTCTACTTGCCGTCCACCACCACCATAAAACACCCATATTGATCAAAAGTTAACCATGAAATCATATGTTATTCAAACATATGATGAAGCTCTATTGATTGGTGGTGATTTTAAAATCCAAAGAGAAGGTTTGTTGGTGTCCTAGGGCTGATTTTCCACAAGGTGTTCTTGAAGATTGGTGATCTTGAAGTTGATGTTGGTGTACCACAAGTTTTGTCATCAAAAGTGAAGCTTTGATCTTAACTTTCATAATCTTGGTGGTAACAAGATCATCCTTCCCATTTTCTTGTTATTTTTGTAAATGTAAATTGTATTTTCTTTTTTGATTTATATGTATATGATGATATATGATGATAAAAGTATTGTTTGGGGATCATGTGTTGATAACCTTGGATAAAAAGATTGAAAACTATATGTAAAAGTGGTAAAATCTTGCTTAAATAAGTAGGCTGTATAAAAACAGTAAAAAACCTTATGTTAAACTGATAAAATGGGATATATGAATTAATATACAGTAAGTTATAAGACTTGTACACATGTGAGAGTTGGCCATACAATGGAATCTTTATAGTGAGTGAGATATGGTCAAAACAATATTGAAGTACAAATCTGAGTAGTCTGTTTTGTATGGACTATTAGGGACATTTAGAATTGGATTGAGCAGTATCTAAAACTAAGTTAATTGTAGCACATATCATGTAGTTTATGGTGTCCAAAAATGAGCTTCTATCTCCTTGCAGAACTCAAGATACGGTAAAAATGTTGAAAGTAAAAATAATAATCAGATTTGTAAAATAAAGTATATAGTATAATATTAGTACTCAAGTCAATATAATATGAAAAGTATATCTAAAAACCTACTAACTTATATATTACATATAAATAAGTATTTACTTTGATAAATAAAAGTAACATTTTATAAAAATGACAATTTGATAAGTTTATAAGTTATAAAACTATAAACATAAGTTTTACGTCTTTTCGGCTAAAACCAATAAATTAGCATTTTCGTCAATTAAAACTTAGATGGTCGGACCCGTCTAATGTAAACTTTTTATAACTCATATACTGATGTATAAGTATATTTGACAAGTAAAAACCGATAAAACTCGAGCTTTATAACATATGGACATTAACGGGCCAAAGTAGCCTTAATGGACTATTAACCCAACAAGTTTGGCTAAACACTAATGGACTTACTCTTTGGGCTTAACCCACTTAGGCCTAACATGTAAGTATAGGGCTGATGTTAAAAGAATAATTGGACTAATATAATGTAATGGGCTTATAATGAGCTTATTGGGCCTTGACAAGTAAAGAAGTTAAACTAGTGAAACTAGTATGAAAATTTACCAACACATGACACTATAATGAGTAAATAAAGATGTACAATCCCACTTAATCATCATCATATTTATAAAAATCATCATATATATACATAGTTATTGTTTTTATAAAGTCATTGGACAAGAGTCTAAGACGAATATTATTTGTCTAGGTTTCCATGATTGAAGCACGTACCGTACATCCAAATCGCCGATAACCGCCTTTCCCAATCAACGTGAGTTCATAGCCTCGCACTCTTTTAAATGTTTTTATGAAATGTTTTATAAACCCGCGAGGGAGATAACATGTTAGTTTTGATAAAAAATAGGACACTAGTTGTCCCGATTGTTTGTTTATTGATTTGGACCCAAATGATTGTATGACCCAATGAAAGATTATATGACCCGATGTATGAAATAAAATGGATTATTGAAGTTAGGTTATGTCACTAAAAGTCCCATTAGCATGAATTATGAACTACCGGGATTTGGTAGACGCTTATGCATATAATAGTACTATTTGGGGAAGATCACCCCAGTTCGCGCCTTGACGGTTGATCCCCGTCGTGCCACATCGATTGGTAAGCGAATTTATGTATGAGAATATTTATACAAGCGTGATTATTGTGACGACACGCTGTTTTAGATGGGCAAATGAGTTTCGGGTTAGCTACCCGTTGTTTGTTATAGTAAGGTAGCAATGTCAGGCGGCTTATAATAATCCAAATAACGAAAATACTGCTATACGCATTGAATTACGATATTGCTTGACTAGCAATACGGGGTCTTATTATTGATATTATGTTCGTGTTTTGGTTTTACATAACCATTTTCTTATAACGGTATTTATTAACTCAATACAACGTTATAAAACGTATTATATGATGTTTTTATGACAATGGTTCGTATAATGGTTTTAAAGGCTGAAGCCTATATTATGATTTATGACTAAGAGTGGTATAAAATGTCTTTGGCCTTTTTTATGGCCTACTACAAAGATTTGTACAAAATGATTTTCGGTAATAAATATATATCGATGATATATTAATGGTTTTCATTAAACTCCATGAATTCACTCGGCGTTTTCGCTGACCTTTTCTTTTAACATGTTTTATCTCATGTACTTGAAGGTAATTCTCGGGAAGACGACAAGAATTCATGGTCCCCACTTAAATAACAAATTTCCATTCAAATGTTTTGTAATATTGTATGAAATGCTTTGACTTGGGACCTATGTAAATTGATATTTATGAATGGAAAAATGCTTTATTATTAAACGACGCGATTTTTATGCGTCGTCTATGATTTGAGTAATGTGTTATCCCGTAACACTAACGACTCTTCCGCTGAACTAAAGTATGAGTATTTGGGGGTGTTACAGTGTGTGTGCAATACACCCCAATTTACATTTTGGTACATTTGGTCTGATCCACCTGTGTACACTTATGATTATGTGGCTCTATGTGATACTATGTGCTTAGGTCTAATCATGTATCATGGTTAGGCATTATGTGGCCTCGTGGACATTCTTTTTATTTGTTTGTTCCTGTTCAAATATCTCTTACTCCTTCACTCCTATATACATCATGTGACATTTGATTTGCAGAGATCCGTTATATCTCTTTTGTTCCTTTTGTTATATATATATTATATTTATTCACTAAGCGTTATCTCAGCCGAATTTTCTTTTCTTGCAGCAAACATTAAGCAGAAAACTGGGAGTGAGAGTGTGAGATTAGAGCTTATCATTAGAGTCACCCTTGTGTTTTAATTAATGTTTTGAAGACATCTTATATGTTTGAAATTTACATTTTGGACCCTCGTATTTGAGATTTTTTACTCTTTTGGAGAGTACTTTGTTTGGATTTTATATTTAAACAACAAGACTCCCGCTTGCATTTTTAATATATGTGTATCTGATATGTCTCCATAATATGATACTTGTCTCTTTATCACCAAACACTCTTTATGAGATTAGGGTTCATGGATTCGTCTTTTTCATAGCATAGACATTGTAGCGGTCAATAGCAATAAACCTCAAGAAAAGAAGAATGGAAAAGTGTGGATATGGTTTAGGTTCAGATTAGTGACGATGTTAAGTCTCAAAACTTCCAAGCACATCATCTTTCTGATTTGCAAATTATGTTAGAGAGAGATGATATGAGATGAGTTTTATCTAGATGGTAGAGAAAGAGGGTGAGTGAGGCAGGAAAAAAGGAGTGGGAGGAAGATGCGGTGGATGGGTGAATTTTGTGAAGAAATTTGTGTACGATGAGTGAGAGAGGTGTTTTTACCGTAGAAAATTATGACGAGTGAGTTTTCTATAATTTCTCGGGGTTTTAGTAAATGGATAATGGATAATAAGAAAAATAAAAAAATAAAGGTATGAAAATCAATTTGAAATTAATTTTTGTTTGTAAGTGAAATTAGAATTGAACTTAGGTTTAAGATTTGTTTAAAAAAGTAGAGAGAGAAAATTAAATATTATTCTATAAAATATTATATTATATAAACTAGTTATAATACCTGTGTACGCACAAGTTTTTTCCTAAAATCTTTTACTCATACATTTTTGTTGATTACATGAAAAAATAACTTAACTTGTTTTAAATGTTCTTACTTGTTAGATTAAAAAATTAAAGCATTTTTTATTTTTTTTCGGCCAGAGTCAGGTAATGGTTTGATTGTGCTGGCAGTAAAATGAAGCTATGCGTGAGGTATCCTTTTATATCTTCACGTAATTTATAACGCAATAAAATCTAATATGAAGCACTAAACTTGTATACATTCTTTCTTCTTTTCCATGCCACTTAACGAATTTCATTTAATTATTATTAATTCAATCAACTATAGCATATTTCATGAACTAAAATCATTGCATAAATCTAAATTTTTTATTCGACTTTCAACCCATTTAACTAGTTAACAGCTCTTTAATGTTAACCATGCAACCCGTTATTGTGCTTCTTACTTGATGGTTACAAAAATAAAACGGTTTTCCAGTAGTGATCCTCAACTGAACAACAATCTGGTTAATGGCCACTCTAACCCAGCCAACTGAGCATGATTGAAAGCAAGAGCATGATCATTGCCATAGCGAACCTGTTGTCCCATGTTATTAGATGATTAATGATAGAATATAGATGAAAAGAATAAAGATTTTACAGAGAAAAAGTAGTGAGAGAAAGTAAAGAGAAGATGGAGAACTAGGTGATATTAGATTAGAAGAATGAAAAATACAAATGAACAATCCACCCTTCTTAACATGCTAGGAAGGGCCTTATATAGCCGGGCTTACATGTAACCATAATGGGCTATATTGTTTGGACCGGGCTTGTCTTTTGGGCTTTAAGTAGCTTAAATCCAAGCCCGTGAACCACGACTATTTAACTAACTATTACAACGTTCTAATAAATATTACAATAATAAACTATGACCGAACATTCTTGTTTGACTCAATATTTTGAGGCTAACAATCTCCCCCAATGTGAGGTCATTCCTCTTCGATATTTGGAGTTCAATGGAGATTATGAATTTCGTCATACATGAGTCTTGAACGTGTAATAGTAGTGTTGTTCCTTCATGCTGTGATCTTTGAGCCTTTGTCGTTGTCTTTCGACTTTGTCTTTTATCTTGAGATCTTCAAATTATCCTTGACTTGTCTTTGCCATCTTTCGATCTTGTGTCGTTATCCACATGCTCATACATTGCATAATCTTGAAATCTTGCTAACAATCTCCTTTGAAGAGATGTCATTCCTCTATATTAATTGATAAGGAAGATTTTGATCATCAGAGTTACGAAAGTCTTTAGCTTTCTTTATTGTTGAATGTCTTTGGGTATGAGAATGTGGTTTTGAATCTTCGACTTTGCTGAGTACACCGTAACGTCACCTTCTCGAGACAAAAATTAGACACGGACTGAATGGCTTTGACATTCGTCCTAAATCGGTAGCGTTTTACCTCCAGTCGGTGAAGACCGTTACACGATATTAAATATCGTACCTGTGATTAGGTAGATTCAATTAAGAATCTTCTTGACAGGGTTTCGCGGTTGTACTAGCCGTTCTCTTTACTCGACCGTCTCAAAGCAAGATTGTGAACATAAAGAGTGAATCAATTGGATAAATATCCGCTTGATTAAAGTCGTCAATTCAAATTCCTGGAACAAGTTTGATTCATTAAGAATCTTACCATTGTTGCTTTCCAGTTGACACAAGCTTGATTCATAAGAATCTCACAAGTCACCTACCGTACGCTGTTTGATGTTGACGCTAGAAGGATTTCCATTCGTCACTATGAATATTAATGAATATCACTCTGAATGTTCTGGCAAGACCATAAAGATATTGCGTAGAAACCTGAAACGAGTTTGAATCAATTCAGAATCAAATCACTGTTGCTTTTCAGTTTTACACATGTTCAATTCATAAAGAATCTTGCATATGACCTACCGCAGTGTTGTTTAATGTTAACACTGGAAGGATTTTCACTCATCATTGTGAATACTAAGTAGTATCACTCTAAGTTTTCTAGCAATATCACAAGGATATAGCGTAGGACTCTCTTGATCTTCATCTATGTGTCCTAACGAGATTTGATTGATCTCTTGGCTCTAGACTTGATATGTGCACTTTTAGTGGTCGGAGGCTGGAGTAGATGCCACCTATTCAATATCAACTATCTTGGAGTGAGAAAGTCAATAGAAGTCGTGTTGATCTCCGTGACAATAAAAAAAACTTCTTTTGAGAGAAGCCTGAGTTAGCTGGGGAGGGGTTGTGTATTACATCACTGGGTCCATGATGTGTTGTCTTCATGATGTGTTAACCCGGTTTCTGCCTAAGTTGTATGGAGGGCTTCTTTGTTTACACCCTTTATCCTTACATTTCTTTTTCATTCTTCAACCCCTTCAATGCTTACCAAGACATCATTACTAGCACCTTGTTGTGATTGTTCCAGTGCTAGCATCAGTACTTAGTCGGCATTCAGCTACGTTCACATTCTACTCCATCTTTTCTAAGGACTTCTAATAATCTATTGGATTGTCCTTGGGAAGATTCCTCCGGTTCTGGTTGGATCATAGGACTTAAACCTAACCACCCTTTTGACACCAATAACGTCGTGAATTAAAGATTTGGGTATTTGATCGTAACCATGAAAACCACTTTAAATTCTAACAAAGTGTTTGAAAAACATTTAACACCTTGCTAGTTTTGTCGTTTCAGAAATGCTCCCCTTCACATGTGCATCGATAATTGAAAGTGTTTCGCACATGTAGGTAAGAGCTAAAGTGCTTGAGTCTTATATAAGATCACATTTTAATCACATTTTCTCCCCTATCTCTAATATATAAAATCTTTTGATATTAGAGATATCAAATTTGATTAAAATATATTTTTAAAAATAGTCTTGAAAATCTCAGGGAGAAAGATGTGTTAATCTTTTGCATGAAGTTGAAATGCTCCCCCTCAAAAATTAATCCAATGGAATTGTCATTACGAGGATATGATCCACATTAAACTTTTGAGGATAGCAGTTGTTGAACACACAATTTTTGAAAGATTTTGAATATCATTGAGAAATTCTTGAAAAAATTATGTTCAACGCTTTTTGAAAAATCAATTCTTTTTAGCGAAAAGGTTTTTCTAAAGCATAAACTTGAGTTCATAGACTTTGAATGTCTTGACGAATCCACTCAAGTGTAAGAAGATTTAACTTCTTTTGCTAAGGGTAAGGGCACGAAAGCGTACACTCCCCCGTGAATTTAGATCTGGGTTGTAATCTGGAAGTGATTACAAGCCATTGTGTTGAGCTCAAAATGTTGAATGTTTTGTGACTAGCTCAACCCAAGATAGATTGCTCTACCCGTTGTTGGAAAAATTGTCCAAAATAGACATTTTCCTTTATTGAAAGATATAAATGACATGTTTTGAAAAATATTTACAACTTTCATTCGAGCTTTATGTACACACCCGTGTCGTTATTGAGCGACATTTCTAGGTACGTCCATATTATCGATACTGAAAGACATGTCGAGAAGAATATTTTTGGTTTTTCAAAGATTTTTTAATTTTGTATTTTGCTTTTTCATTATATTTACAAGTAGATGTTTGATAGATGAATCAAGCAGGCTTCTTTGCCAGAATCTCTAGTTCTGCTGGAGTCAAACATCTCATACCAATTTGCCTAACTAGATACTCAAACCTCTCTTTCGAAAGAGCTTTTGTAAACAAGTCAGCCAATTGGTAATCAGTTCCAACAAAGTATAATTCAACAATACCCTTTTCAACTTGTTCCTTAATGAAGTGATATCTGACATCAATGTGCTTCGTGCAGGAATGTTATACCGGATTGCAAGAGATGGTTATGGCGGACTTTGAGTCATAGTACATAGTTACTTTATCAAAGTGGAAGCCATAATCCGTGAGTTGCGTTCTCATCCAAAGAAATTGAGCACAACACGCAGGTAGACACACAAACTCCGCATCGGCTGATGACAGTGATGTGCAATCCTGCTTCTTGGAAGACCATCCCACAAGCTTATCTTGACCTAGGAATTGTGCACCACCAGAAGTACTTTTACGTGTATCAAGACACTCTGCATGATCAGAATCTGAATAGGCCGTTAGAAAGAAACCGGTTTTCCTCGGATACCAGAGTCCCAAATGAATGGTATTCTTAAGGTACCGAAAGATCCGTTTAACCTCCTTGAGGTGCTTTTCAGTGGGTCGTGATTCATATCGTGCACAATAACACGTGGCATGTGATATATCTGGTCGTCTTGTTGTTAAGTACATGAGGGAGCCGATCATGGAACGATATTTCGTATGATCTATGGCATCTCCCTCCAAATCAACATCTAGGGATGTGGTTGATAATGGTGTCCCAACGGGGTCACATGATGTCATACCATGCTTTTTGATTATCTCTTGACAATACTTAGCTTGGTTAATAAAGATACCACTTGGGGATTGGTGAACTTGAATTCCTAGAAAGAATTTTAGTTCGCCCATCATAGACATTTCAAATTTTTTGTGCATTACTTTTTCAAATCATTTTAAAAGTGGTTTGTAGACCCGAAAATAATGTCATCAACATAAATCTGCACTAGCAAAATGTCATCCCCATATTTATAAGTGAACAAAGTTAGATCAATGGAACCTTTTGAGAAACCTTTGGAGACGAGAAAATTTAAGAGCTCGTCGTACCACGCCCTTGGAGCTTGCTTGAGTCCATAAAGTGCTTTGTGGAGACGATACACCTTGTCAGGATAATGAGGATTGACGAATCCTTCCGGCTGCGTGACATAGACTTCTTCCTTTAAAGGACTGTTAAGAAACACCGTCTTTACGTCCATTTGATAAACGATGAATCCCTTATGTGCAGGATAAGCAAGGAAAATCCTGACCGCTTCCATTCAAGCAACTGGTGCAAATGATTCTTCAAAATCAATACCCTCTTTCTGTCCATACCCTTTAGCCACTAGCCTAGATTTATTCTTGATGATCGTGTTCTCTTCATCCATCTTGTTTTTCCAGATCCATCAAAGATTTAATGGTATTACATCGTATGGTCTGTCAACAAGTTCCCAGACTTTATGTCTTTCAAATTGTTGAAGTTCATCCGTCATTGATTCAATTCAAGCATGATCAGCCATGGCTTCTTTAATGTTTTTCGGTTCAGCTGAACTCACGGCAAGTGCGAACATACAAACATCGCCATCGGTGTTAAGCTGTCGTCTTGTACGAACGGGCTGTGAAGGGTTTCCAATTACTTGAACCAAAGGATGATCTCGGGTCCAATGATGTGTTGAAGGATGTCGTTGATAGAACGTATGCATATTTGACGGATCAACATGGCGAGTAGAAGACTCTCCAGTTTCGTGTACCGGTGTACCGAATGGGTTGATAAATTCGTCTTTGTTAGATAATGCATTGTCTGCTTGATTTGTGTTCTCTGGAGCAATGACAGTAGTTGTGGATGTTGTAGGAGTGATTGTTGATGTGATATTCTGAGGAGGTAAATCTGCAGCAACCCGTGTTGAAGTAGATGAAGTTGTATCCTTTTGTTGACGATGATCGGTATCATCATTCTTATCAGGAGTGACAGCGGAAGACTTCGATACAACATGTTTCTCCCCCGTGAAATATTCATCATACATTGGTCCATATAACATTTCCAACTCTTCAAGTGTCGTGTTGACTGTCATATCTGCTCTTGGAACACTTTGTGGAACCATCTTTGAACTTGACGGTTCATTGTTGTGGTCTTGAGTTCCGAGTTCCGTGCGGTTGTGAAAGGAAGTCGTTTGTCGTTGTGGATCGGGACTTAAACTGTTTTGTTCAAGTGCCATTTCTTGTAATTCATCAAATCGGATGTGAGTAGTCTCGACTATCAATTTCGTTCTCTTGTTGTACGCTCTATATCCCTTAGACTGAGTTGCATATCCCACTAGAATACATGCATCACCTTTCTCTTTCATCTTGTCCATATTTTCACCATCTCGTATAATGTAACAAGTACATCCAAAAACATGAAGGTGTTTGAGTGAAGGTTTTCGATCATGAATTATGTGATATGGTGTCTTTTCGTGTCTTGGGATAATTAAGGATCGGTTTTGTGTGTTGCATGCGGTTGACACGGCTTCGGCCTAAAAGTGTAGTGGAAGTTTTGAAGCGGATAATAATGTTCGAGCAGCCTCAACTAAAGTACGGTTTCGTCTTTCAACAACGCCATTTTGTCCGATTCCCTTGAACCAAATCTCCATATCCTAGGATCGGTGCAAATTGATGATTTCCGAATCGGACCGTACCCAGGAACTTCTCCACGAAGTTAATTAGAAGCTTGAGATTCTCCGTCATGTGCTTCGTGCATCCAGAGTCCAATATGAAGAGAATTATTTGTATCACCTGCAGAAGAGTTAGAACACGATGGAGCATTTGCTAAATTGGATACCACAGTAGTTGAGATGGTAGAATCATTAGTGTCCTTAGCAACATTTAAAGGCATACTAACACTTGTTTTCACATTTTCTGTCCTGACTTTAGGCATCCATTTATATCCTGGAGGACATTGATTAGCAAACCACCATTTCCAAGACTTGCTAGCAGACTCATATAATTCCTTAATTTTGCTTCTAGGGTTCTTAGTGGTGAAGTCTGGTGCATTATTTTTCTTAGTGGGGGTTGCACCAGAATGGTTCACATTGTGTTTGGGTTTACTAGCACTAATAGGCTTCGCAACTTGCTGCTTAGTTCTAGTATCTACGCCTTTGACAGTATTCATAGCACACATAGAATGATTATCATTAGCACATTTTCCACATTTTACACAAACAAATTTGACATTCATAGCATTCAAATCATTCAAAACATTCAAATCGTCATTACATGCGATTACAGACTTTTTATTCTTAAAAACATTCAAATTCCTAGGGGTGTTCTTCTACTTCCTTCATCTTCTCTTGACTCTTGTGTTTCCAGACCTTATCATTCACTTGAGTGCGCTTAAGGTGAGGCCGGCTAACACTAGTAGTGGAGACTACTCCTGTAGTAGAAAACACACGAGTATTAGTGTTTCTAGAAGTCTGAGGCGATTGATTAACTTTGTTTGTGGGCGTAGTGGTCATTCTATACATCCCTGGTTTAATCACATTATTGTGCTTAACGCTTGGTGCTATGACATTCCTTATGGGTTGATTCTATGGTAACCTTTCCTTTCCATCTATCTTGGGGAAAACGCAGGTTTTGCAAACGAGGAATTTGATAAAGCAGATGGTTTTCCCAAGATAGAGGATCTATTCACTTTAGAGGCATTGGGTTGTCTAACAACAGGTTTCTTAATATTAGGTTCCACAACTTTCCCACCCATCTTAGCAACGAGTTTCTACAACTCTGCTATCGCTCTTTCCCTGTCTTGTAACTGAGCTTTCAACCCTTTAATTTCCAAACTCTGTTCATTCATTTCTCGAAACGTTTTGGAAAGTTTTTCTTGCAAGTTATTATCATGTGGAAAACTACCAACGTCTTTTTGCAAAGCAAGTTCAAGAGAATGACAATGTTTTTGAAGAAAATCAGTTTTGTGTTGAAGTAACTCAAAAGCCTTTTTATCAACATTTTCTTTACGTTTCGAAAGCTCAAGTTCAAGACGCTTACATTCTTTGATATTATCAAGATATTTGCATGCAACATCAGGATATTCATCAATATCAGCACAAGATGTAAAATAAGCACACATGACATCTTTAGAAACGCATTCTTGCAAGAGTAAACCATATTCATCTGAATAATCAGACTTCTCCATTTAAAGATCATCAATGTTTTTCTCAATAGACTCATCATATTTTAAGTCATCAAACATTTCATTCCGAATTAACTCCTCAAATTGAAGAACATATTCTTTAATTAATGCCGTATTTGGGATTAATAGTTATTTCACAAGCAAAGTAATATCTTGAGGAATCGGGCGTTTCCACTCATCATTTTCACGTTTTGCCCAATCTCTTTCAACAATAGATTTAACATTATCTATGTGGTGTTTAAGAATACCTAATGTTTTCCTACTCTTGCTTTTGGACTCATCTAGAGGAAGGTAGTTCATATATTTGTAAACATTAGATTTCTTAGGGGCAAACGCTTTCTTCCATTGAATTCTCTTTTGTTTGTATTCTAAAAACACTTCTTCACGAGATTTCTGAGTTTGTTTGTTGAAAAGACCATAAAGACTATTCTCATAAGCATAATTATATGGTTTCACAAACTCCTTATTGACAAGTGGTCGACTATCATCATCCCAAAGGGCAGTCTCTTCACTATCGGCGCTAACAGGCATGCAATCAAGATCGTTCCTTTCAGACTCATCAAGATAAAGACGCGTGTTCGCAGCTTGAGCTTGGGCAAGGTACTTAGGACTTGCAAAGCTAGCTTGACCCTGAAACATCGACGGAGGTGCTATCATTCTTACGGTTCGAATAGAATCATGCGTGTTATAAACAACTTTCTTTAAAAACTCAACTTGTTCTTCTAGTTTTGTTACTTTTTCAGTATCTTTTTCATGTCTACTTTTGAAGTCTTCTTTTAACGCTTCTACCTCTTGTTTCTTAACCTCAAGAATTTTAGCAGAATCGGTAGTGGTCATAGAGAGATTTTGTTCAAGTTCATTAACTTTGGTATTGGCAAGGTACATTTTTTGACGTTCATCCATTAAGAAAACATTATATTGACGCTTCTCTTTGGCTAATAATGAAAATCCCTTAATATGAAAATTGTTGATAAACTATAACTCTTGTAACCACGAAACACAATGAAATACTTTTAAAACGCGTAATGCTTTATTAAGTATTATAAACAAAGTATTACAAAGTGCTATGAATACACTCGTTGAATGACAACAAGATATGAACCCTAGAACAAGTAAACTAGATTTGAGACTCAAGTTTACAAGGGAACCAATGAGACGCTGGTAGACAGCTGGGGGCTCAGTGGTTCCAAGGTGAGAAAGAACTTAGATAAATTATCCAAGCACAAGGGTTGATTTAATTCTTCTTTCTCACTCCTATTTATAGTGTACGAGGTTGCTTCCTTAGTGGGAGTAGTTGATATGTGTCACCTTCTGAATAGAAGAGTACAACGTATTAAATGCATGTCCAAATCGAGACATACCTTTAAACAACTTTAGGTGAACAGTTCTACCAACTTATCACCTTTTGTCCCACTAGGTCGTACTAGGCTTTATCTTGAATCTCTTGTTTTGTCCCGCTCAAAACACTTGGTAGATTCTCCCGCCTAAACTATAAAGGATTGGACAAGCTTTGCTTGTCCCAGACTTCTGGGTTCTTAAGTGATCTCTGAGTGTTGTCAACTCAGAGATCCTTGAACACCAGTACATTCCTTCAACATCCCAGCTATCCATAATCGTTGGTGAGTATGACTTCAGATTGTCTTCGACTTCTCTGACGTTGTCTTTGACTTGAATGTTCCTGGTGTGCCAGATGAGGCTTTGCCTTCCACTGGTCTAGTATCTGTCGCTGGTCCTCTCAGCGATCAGTAAACACTTAGTCTAATTTAAACAAATCTAGACTGGGCCATAGTTAAAACTTTCATTGGCCCAACAATCTCCCCCTATTTGTTTATAAATTATACTAAGTCTAAAATTATTGTAAGTGAGTACACAACTTCTTCTTACACATAATTTAACAAACATACCTCAGAGTTTCATTAAACATAAAGAACCTAGTCTATTACAAGAACACCCAGAGGTGTAAACATAAACAAAAATTAAAAAGGTTCTTCAGCGATCGAGGCCTTGATCATAGATTCTATAAGCTTCAATTTTGTCACTTCTAGAGTTGATGACTAGCTCAACTTCAAACTCAAAATCCTCAGATGTTTTGCAATTCCTTAGGATTCCCTGTTTGAGTCTGATAAGCTGGATGGTTGATGCCAGATGTAGTTCATTCATCCGCTGAAAGCAATACTCACAATTACCATTCATGAAGACCATACATGTCTCTGGTTCTGAGTTACTTGGCCCCCTACTGGTTTAGTGATCTCTTTGGGCAGTACCAAGTTTATGTGCATCCCATCAACAACAATGTTTTCAGTGACCAACTTCTCCACCAGAGGCCCCATTTGGGTTTTTCTTTTCATTTGTCCTTGAGAAGGTTGTTGTTGTGAAAGTTGAGGAGACAGAGGTACTTTCAGCTTCTTTGTCGTGTCTCTTACCCAATTCAGCTTTGCTTGAATGTTTTTCATCATTTGGGCAGCACCAGGCCCAGTCTTCTTTTGGGCAAGAGACAACATTTCTAACCATTCAGAGAGGCCCAGATCTCTGAGTTTAAAGTCACTGAAGACTTTGTAGTTGGTTAGTTGGTTCTCTCTGTAAAGGGTCATCACCACTCTTTTGTCTTCGTTAGTGTAACATGCATACTTGGTGATTTGACCAGGTTCAGCTCTTTGGTTTACAAGTCTTTCATATTCCTTTTGAAGGTTGCTCCTTTTAACCTCTAGTTCTTTGAGCTTAACCAGCTGAGCTTCCTTTACAGCAGGAGAGAGTTTGTTCAGAGCTTCCTTGCTCTTGAGTTCAGCTGCTTTGATGTTTGCAAGCCTTTGGTGTTCTAAGATTTGAGCCTTTTCCTGCTCTGGGGTAAGTGGTAGTTCATTAGCGCTCTTGAATTTATTCAGGTCAGAGTGTTTGGAGAGTTTAGCTGTGGATCCGCCTTCTTCTTAGAGGGAGTGCAGGGTTATTTCCGGTTGTTCAATGGCAATTCCTTTTCCCTTGTCCTTTATTGCTTCAGTGATTGGGTTGAAGGACCTGAGAGGTTTTAATGTTGGAATCCCTGTTGAAGGTGTTGGTTGTTTAAGTGATTGCTCCCCCTTAGGGGGAGCAGTGTCTTCTTCTTCTTCAGAGGTGGAGGTTGCTGAATTCTCCCCCTCAGGCATAGCGCCGGTAGTAGCTGTGCCTGATCCAGGCTTGAGGAACTTAACGAATTCTTGATGGACAAATAAGCAGATCTCTTTAAGTTCCTCTTGTAACAGCTCTTGAAGAAGTTTTCTTGAAGGCTCAGACGCCTTAGCAATAGCTGCAACATTTGCTTTGACAGCTGATGTGAGGACAGATGGTATGTATTGTTGGAGGCTCTGGTCTAGAACAGCTGGGAGGTGAGCTTGCAAGGCATTTCCCAGTAGTTGCGGAAGCAAGGCAGTCATAGAGGACTCCACAGATGAAGTTAGTGAAGTCTCTAGTGTGGTGGTGAGTTCCTCAGCAGCATGGGTGAGTGTTTGTAATTCAGAGAGGATGACATCATTTGTGACTTTGGGCTTGGTTTTACTGATGTCACCCCTCTTAACCCAGAGAACCTCAGCAGCGAGTTCCTAAACATCTTTCATTCGAGGAACATGGACAGGCTTGAGGTTTTGTAAATTTTCTAAGTGTTGCTTGGCCCCTAGTTCCATGACATTTGGTAAGGTTGGGAAGGGAACTGGGGTTGGTGTACAGAGCCTCTGGTCCAATAGCCGCTTAGCAGCTAGTTCTTGCACATTGGACATTGATGGGAAGGAGATGGGTTTTAACTCTGATGTAACTTGGTCATCATCAGCATCCATATCAGCATAATCTGAAATGGTCAAGTCCTCTTCAATAATGAAGACCTCATCCTCTGGCATGGAATTGATGTCTAACATTGCATCGAGATCTACGTGGGGGGCTTCAGCATTTTCATCACCAGCAATGGAATAGGCATCATCATTCTGCTGTTCTTCATGAAGATTATGAGCCTGTTATGATATTTGTTAGTAACCAATTGTGAAAAAATATGAAGTTATAGATTGCCATTCGCTGCCCCTAGGAAAGTTGGGTGTGATTATCTAGCTCCCCCATAAGGATTACTCCTTGGGACTCTTTTGAGTTGTGAAAATTATGTGGTGAATGGTCGCCGTTCGCTGCCCCTAGGATAGCTGGGTGTGATTATCCAGCTCCCCCTGAAGGATTGCTCCTTGGGACTCTTTTAGTTGTGAATTCATGGAAGTTAAAGGTCGTCATTTATCGCTGCCCCTAGGAAGACTGAGGGTGATTATTCAGTCCCCCCAAAAGAATAAATTCTTTGGGACTCTTTTAGTTGTGACATATTTGAAGGTAATGGTCGCCTTTTATCACTGCCCTAGGAAGACTGAGGGTGATTATTCAGTCCCCCCAAAAGAATACATTCATTGGGACTCTTTTCATATGAGGGGACCCAAAGACTGTTTGAATTGCAGAGACTCTGGGTCGGGACCTATAGCATGCTCAAGTTGGTATGGACAAGAGCACAGTCTAGAGGGTGAAGGATCATCGGGGTGCGTTATGAGCACAAATGAATCATATCCTTGTGTTAAGACAGAGTGTACAGATAATCCTAAGAGTTCTAGGTGCTGACACAGACACTCTATGGGTTGAGGCAAACCCTAAGACTTCATCACTCTCTCCTACAGAATGTTGAGAGTGATTGTATGTGAACCTCCAAGAGAATAAAATGGCAAACTAATACCTGAGAGATATCAGCGTTGAGAAGGTTCTTAGTCGTCTCTACTGACTAAAAGACGCTAGACTCAAGTTGTTTGTCAGCGGTAGGCTCTTCAACCACATCCTCCAAAGAAGGGGATGGGTTCTTCTTAGTCTTCTTGGTCTTGGAAGGATTAACAAAAGGGGTTTCAGAGGAAAGGGGGATGTATTTCCTCTTCTTCTTCTTTTCCTTGGGCACCTTGGGCTGAGAAGAAGATTGCACAAAGGTCTTTAACAGAGACTTGTCAGTTAGTCTTTCAGCATTCACCTCATTGTGAGGGATCAAGGGCTCTCCATCATCAACCAGTAGCCCAGCGACCTGCATCATGTGCCTGCTGAGAGGCACTTCATCTTCCAAAGGAGTCTTTAGTGATGCAGCAGTGATGTGATAAGGAGAGAAGGAGAGAAGTTCATCATTTGTGTAGCCTTCACCCAACATATCTTCTAAGAGAATAGAGAGATATCTTGTGTAGCAGATGGTGGCTAGTCTGTTCTTCTTCCCTTTGTTTTCTAGCTTAGCAATGAGGTCAGAGTAAAGTATATGAGCGATCCCTATATCTTGCCCCCAAATTAAGCTGTAAGCAATTGCCTGTTGGGCTCCATTAAGTTGATCATGAGACCCCTGGTTTCCACCCAGACATTTCACAATGTATAACATCAGCGTCCTCCAAATAGGTGAAAAGTAGTTCACTTTGATCAGTGATTTATTCTGGAAACCTTGGGTGGTGAAGGGTTTATCATTGTCGTCATGAGGACGAAGGGTAGCCAGAGCCTTATTTATCGTGGCGTTGGCAGGCACATCGGACATGCCTTCATTGACTGGAAGTCCAATGACTTTGGCAAAGGTATGAAGATCAAAAGTGAGAGGTTGGGGATGTGTGGAAAGGTTGAAGGTGATATGTGAAGAGGTTTGATCAACTTCGGCGCTATACTAGAACTCCTTCAAATATTGGTGGTAGCATGTGGAAGGTACTCTGGTTATGGCTTCAAAAATGGTGGAGTTTTTTAGGAAGGAGAACAATGGTTGGTAGAGGGAATTGTTGTGTTCCAAGAGAGCTACACAATTGTTCAAGGCAATTTTGCCATCGTGTATCCCAAAATCAACGTTCGAGGCGGCCAGGACGGTGAAAGCGGTGTTTGTTGATGAAGACGCCATTGTTGATGTGAGGAAGAAATGAAGGTTTTGGAGAAGATGAATAGTATGTGTGTGTGAAAGTAATGAGTAATGTGAGTTTTGAAAAGTGAGTCATAGACGTTTTACAATTAAAGCATTTAATGCAAAAAATTACCTTTTAGGAAAAGTAGGACCCCTTGACTCTTCATGTGATTTTTCTGTCCCTTGGAAAGCGGGAAAGTTGTTGACAATATAGGTTGAATTAAATATGGGAATATATTAAGTCCCATTGGAATGTAACTACCTCGTTACATTCAATTCCCTTTAATGCCCAGAGACAGAGATCAGAGATCATTTATCAGATTTGTTTACCAATATTGAGCATACCCAGCTCAGCAACCAACCTAGTAAAACTTGGCTCAGCCAGAGGCTTGGTGAATATATCAGCGAGCTGGTATTCAGTGGGTATAAAATGAAGCTCAATATCACCTTTTAAAATATGGTCTTTTAATGTAAGATATTTTACTCGTTGAAAGTTCGTTTTCTCGGTGTCTAATCGAATTGATTTCCGGTTAATTGTGTGAGATTAGTTGTTCTTGGTGAAACAAATATTTTTGGTTTTGGAAAAATAAATGTGCAAGACTTAATAATAAATGACGGGAAATTAAAGCTAAAACTAGTTGAAACGTAAACGGTGCATAATTAAAACTTTAAATATAAATGACGCGAAATTAAATAACGTAAAATTAAAGGCTTGACGAAAAGTAAATTGACAATAAAATAAAAATGCGGAATGAAATTAAAATAGACTTAAAATAAAACGAGAAAAATTGACATTTAAACTAAAGCAAAATATTAAAACAAAACAAAATATTCCATCGGAATACACCCGATCGGAATCCATAAGGATCCGATCGGAATGTACCCGATCGGAATGAGCATGATTGGAATAAGCAAAAGTAACTCAATCGGAATGTTGGAAAGGAGTCCAATCGGAATCCCCTAAAACGACCAATCGGAATATTACACGAAGACTCAAATCGGAATGTTAACAAAGCGAGTAATCGGAATATCATGAAATAAAGTACAATCGGAATAATCAAAATGGTCCTGATCGGAATAATTGAAGTAAATCGGAATACTTGGAAACCCTTTTCCGATTTGTAGATCGGAATGAAGGGAAGTGCTGGTCGGAATGTATTGATCGGAAAAGGGTTTACCTTTTCCGATTGATTCTTGATCCGAAACTTAGGCAAAGGGAAATAAGCTATAAGAATAAGCTAAAACCCAAAACTAGAATGAATCTAAAATGAAACGGAACAAATAAGCACAAATAACAACTTATCAAAACTTTAAATAAACAAACTTTTAAAATCAAAACATAAAAAGATGAACTTTTAAGCACGAAAACATAAATGAACAACACGGATCATATGTAAATCGCACCAAAAGTAAATTAGAATCAAGAAAGGAAGATGAGAGATTAAGACAAGAAAAGTAAAGATTAAAGATTAAAGAGCAAATGATGAAAACTTACTTGAAAATTAAATGATTAAAAGTGCATAACAATTAATTAAAGTGCGAGAAATAAAATGACAAGAAATGAAAATGGTGGAAGAGTGGTTTGTCAAGCCACCAACCACTCTAAACAAATGAGGTTGGTTGCTATTTATAGGGGTGATTAGGGAGGAGCTTAGGAAGCTTCCTCCCTCTTTCTTCTTTCTCTTATTTGCACACTTAGGTCCTTCCTTTCTCTAATCTTCTTAAATCTTGGACTTAAATGATTTTGTCTTCGGGATTTCTTTGAACTCGTCTTGTATTTTCTTCATAAATAAGACTCGAGTTCTTCGGCTTTTTAGTGAACTTCCGTCCTTTGACTTTTTCTTCGATAAATCTTCAGAATTGGTCTTGGACTTCCGTTCTTTTTCCATTCTTGATCTTTCGACTTCATCTTTCGTCTTTTTCTTCAATAAAAGCCCGTGAATGCCGTGTTTTCTCTACTTTTCACCTTTTCGTCCTAAATCACAACAAAAACACAAACCACGCATAATTCCGACATAAATGACATAAAATACACGTTTTGGCTCGGTTATTATTGCAATTAAGTGGTAAAAAGGATGGGTGTTTTCACACCTATCAAATCCCCTACACTTAACCATTGCAATGTCCTCATGCAATGCATTAGTTACAAAGCAAGATTACATTTTCCATCATAATCAATCCACATTGGCCTTTATTAAAGAAATAGAAAATTATAAACATACAAAGTAAAGAAATCAAAAACATACCTTGGGTTTTAAAAATGTCGTGAATGATCATCATCCTCAAGTTTCACGTTCCCCATACCAAGCTTAAAAACGAGATCATTGTTATTATAAGTTAGCAAACTAACACGAACTCATGTGGGCTAATTACTCACTTAGACTCCCTTATTCCTAGGTGTATCTCTTATATTTTATTGTTGTCTTGAATGATCACGAGGATGCATTTTTGACTTATTTCAATAGTTATTTAGTCCGAAAATAAAGTGAACGATTTAATCAATAGTTAGCTAAAGGACCAAATCTTTTAAAACTGCTTCTCGGGACCTCATAAAGTTCATATCTTGGCATAAATTGCTTCGCGATTTGAGACCTTTCTCGGACCGATATTTGGCAGCGACTTCATACTTCGAATCTTGAGAGACGTTCATGAAATAATGGTCTTCTCTTCATAATAGGAATTTCTTCACTTGAAGTTTTGAGAGATTCTTCATCTTTAGACCACGACTTCTTCATTTTTCTCCAATCTTTATTTTGGACTTTGATATACAACGATCCGCCTCCTTTTAGGACTTGGATCTATTTATCCTCATACCTTGTTAGGGTCTTTTCGGATAGATTTCTCCATGACTTTTGGGGAGTTTTTGCTTTTCGTCGTGTGTCTCGATCCTTCATATTGATTTTCGATAAATGATTCTTCACATCACTTTTGGATCTTTAGCAACAAAATGTAGCCCTCATGCCTTGTTAGGGCCTTTTCGGACTCGCCAATCTTCGCATCCCGCTTCAATAAGTTATGCCTTGGCTATGAACTCTAATCTGTACCGAGCAACTTTTAAACGATCTGGGGCTAGAAGCTAAGTAACCTTTTAAATCGTACAACCTTATTTATTGCAGATAAATTTATTAACAAGCGGAGGGAGAATAGGCTCATAATTAACTCACATAAATTCACGAAAGAATACCGAACTTATAATTGACTCTATCATCTCTCGTTCTCCACAGTTTAAAATCTCAAGGAATGAGACTCGTGGATGCTTAGCCTATTAAATCAAAGTTTTGGGTTTTCGAGTCGCTTATAGGATCTTGCAAATTCTTAGACTTTTTCAAGTTTAGAAATCGCATTTTAAAGTTCCCTTGATAAACAACTCTCTAGGATCAATTATAGGAACTTGCGAAAAGTTCTTGTTCTTACCCCGTGAGAGTTAAGACTTTCGCGTTTTATAGCTCCCTATATAAAAGCCTAGCAAAACTTGACTTAAACACGTTAAGGATACTAGCTAGAGTAAACTTAGGTAAGTAAACTCGGGTTGAGTCAAAATATTCACAACGTATGAAAATTAAAACCACTTATTTAAACATTTATTCTAGCAAGGAAAGAAAATAACTATACAAAGGGATAAACTAATAGGCCAAAATAGATCAAAAATTTTGAAAAATGTTGAAAAATTGATTTTCCGGTTAAAATGAGGACAAATACAAGGAAAAGACCACTTAACTTCGATAGAAGTCCCCCCTACACTTAATATAAACATTGTCCTCAATGTTTAAGCATGTGGGAGTAAACTCCCCTACACTTAGGACATTGTGCACGTTGTTTAAATCTCGCTAAGGAAAAGACAACTAAAGAGATTCCTATTTTAATATTGGAAAATATAAAATAGTGAATCGAAAAGAGTTTAGGATAGAACCGGGAAGAAGGGAACACGGAGACACGGTTCGTCAAAAGTCATCAAGAGTGTGTCTTTGAAGCTCTAATCCCTGCACACGATAAGAAAGAAAGCAAGAAACACCACGGGGCTCCCCCTACACTTATGGTGAAAATAGATAGATAATTGGGTTGCCTCCCAAAAAGCGCTTGTTTTTGTTGACCGAGTCACGAGCCTGACTCGTCCCCGAATTAAATAGTCCATGGGGAAGCCTCGAATGTGATACCGGGATCAAAGACCTTGTCCTCGTTCCCGGTTGACATCAACAAAGGAGAGGCGGTGGGATAAGTCTTGAATGGGAGAAAGGTCCTTTCAACATACGAGAAGTATGTGAATTCAAGATCCACGGGAGGTGGGGTGGGTAAAGGAATCACATTGTCATCCCCTAAAGACAATGGATGCTCAGCAGCAAGCGGCAAAGCCGTAAGGTCATTAAGCATAAAATAATCAATGACACCCCCCGGGTCAAAGCGCTCATCCTCATGAACGTTAATCTCTTCGATTTCTTCATCATAGATAGGTGCGTCAAACCAAGGTTTGTCGTTCCCATCATTGAGGATTTCAGAAACTCGCTCGAAAAGATCACGATCAAGTACGAAACCATCATTCATTTGTGGGGATTGTTGATAAGTTAAATCCGCACGAATGTGGTAAACGTAATTCTCAGTGGAGGAGTGTTGATTAGGTAACTCCTCGAGAATAGGATGATTGGTCAAGTGAGTTGGTTCGTCATTATTATGAAAAATAAGACGCTCCAACTCATCAAGTTCGGCATCGATGTTGGAAAAATCGACCTCGCTTGTAGGAGGAAGCGGAGGAAAAAGAGCTAGCTCTCGTTCGATAATTTCCGCAATCTCAGGCTCGAATTGGAATTCATCATTAAAAGCGACCTCATCCTTACCTTCAGCAAAAGTCGGAATATCACAAACCTCATCAAAGAATTCTTCAAGACCAAAATCACGAATCTCACTCGAAGTATCACTATCCTTAGACGAATTGGTGTTATCAAGAATAGGAGTAGTGATCTCAGAAGGTGGGTTGAGATCATAGACATCATCCTCGTCATCATCATAATAGTATGGATACACCAGAGGAGGAGTATAAGTCTCGATATTCGATATTTGCTCTTGTCGTTGATCCTCTTGCCATTTTTCGATGATCTTGTTGAAAGTTTCTTGAATTTGTTGACTTTGCTTAACAAGAGAGTTCCATTGTTCGTGGGGGCTCAATTGTTCGAAGGAAGGTTGATGATCGATGATGTGCTGTGGGGGTTCAAAATGTTGAAAACCTGAATTATAGCATGGTTGTGGCTCATAGTAGTTCATCGGTTGAGAAGAATTATAAACCGGATTTGGTTCATAATAATCCACTTGTGAAGAAAACTGAGGGCACGGATTGGGCTCATAACAATTCATTGGTTGACAATAATAAGTATCGTGAGGACCCCCACAGTTGTTGCAAACCGGGTATGGAGAAAACTCAGGTGCGTCTTGTGGATAGCTATTTTCATTGTCATAATTGTATCCCGGTTCTTGCCCGTGACCATACGGGTATTGAACCGGGCACGAAACATGCCAATGGGAATCGCTTCCACAATAGATGCATGGGGTAACAGGAGGTGGGTTCAAAAAGAATGAATTAGTCGAGTTGCACAAGGGACAAAATCCGTTTTGTATGTAGTCGATATCATTTCCGCACCGCTCACATGTACACCATTGACAAGAGTTGTTCCCAGATAATTGTTTCCCACACCGGACGCAATGGACATAAAAATCCATAAAGAAAGATAGATAAGCAAGAAGAATATTTTTGGTGCAAAACTTTGAAAAAGAAATGCTTTTTAAAGATTTTTCAAATGTTTTTGGATTTTTGAAAATATTTGACACGAAAAATAACGTTCACGAGTGAATGGATCCCAAAAGCCAACGCTTCTCTCACAAAAAACTTTCGATCCTCACGAAAAGAGCCGGCAGCGGCGCCATTTTAATGTAAGAAATTTTACTCGTTGAAAGTTCGTTTTCTCGGTGTCTAATCGAATTGATTTCCGGTTAATTGTGTGAGATTAGTTGTTCTTGGTGAAACAAATATTTTTGGTTTTGGAAAAATAAATGTGCAAGACTTAATAATAAATGACGGGAAATTAAAGCTAAAACTAGTTGAAACGTAAACGGTGCATAATTAAAACTTTAAATATAAATGACGCGAAATTAAATAACGTAAAATTAAAGGCTTGACGAAAAGTAAATTGACAATAAAATAAAAATGCGGAATGAAATTAAAATAGACTTAAAATAAAACGAGAAAAATTGACATTTAAACTAAAGCAAAATATTAAAACAAAACAAAATATTCCATCGGAATACACCCGATCGGAATCCATAAGGATCCGATCGGAATGTACCCGATCGGAATGAGCATGATTGGAATAAGCAAAAGTAACTCAATCGGAATGTTGGAAAGGAGTCCAATCGGAATCCCCTAAAACGACCAATCGGAATATTACACGAAGACTCAAATCGGAATGTTAACAAAGCGAGTAATCAGAATATAATGAAATAAAGTACAATCGGAATAATCAAAATGGTCCTGATCGGAATAATTGAAGTAAATCGGAATACTTGGAAACCCTTTTCCGATTTGTAGATCGGAATGAAGGGAAGTGTTGGTCGGAATGTATTGATCGGAAAAGGGTTTACCTTTTCCGATTGATTCTTGATCCGAAACTTAGGCAAAGGGAAATAAGCTATAAGAATAAGCTAAAACCCAAAACTAGAATGAATCTAAAATGAAACGGAACAAATAAGCACAAATAACAACTTATCAAAACTTTAAATAAACAAACTTTTAAAATCAAAACATAAAAAGATGAACTTTTAAGCACGAAAACATAAATGAACAACACGGATCATATGTAAATCGCACCAAAAGTAAATTAGAATCAAGAAAGGAAGATGAGAGATTAAGACAATAAAATTAAAGATTAAAGATTAAAGAGCAAATGATGAAAACTTACTTGAAAATTAAATGATTAAAAGTGCATAACAATTAATTAAAGTGCGAGAAATAAAATGACAATAAATGAAAATGGTGGAAGAGTGGTTTGTCAAGCCACCAACCACTCTAAACAAATGAGGTTGGTTGCTATTTATAGGGGTGATTAGGGAGGAGCTTAGGAAGCTTCCTCCCTCTTTCTTCTTTCTCTTATTTGCACACTTAGGTCCTTCCTTTCTCTAATCTTCTTAAATCTTGGACTTAAATGATTTTGTCTTCGGGATTTCTTTGAACTCGTCTTGTATTTTCTTCATAAATAAGACTCGAGTTCTTAGGCTTTTTAGTGAACTTCCGTCCTTTGACTTTTTCTTCGATAAATCTTCAGAATTGGTCTTGGACTTCCGTTCTTTTTCCATTCTTGATCTTTCGACTTCATCTTTCGTCTTTTTCTTCAATAAAAGCCCGTGAATGCCGTGTTTTCTCTACTTTTCACCTTTTCGTCCTAAATCACAACAAAAACACAAACCACGCATAATTCCGACATAAATGACATAAAATACACGTTTTGGCTCGGTTATTATTGCAATTAAGTGGTAAAAAGGATGGGTGTTTTCACACCTATCAATACCTGATGTCAATATGCTTAGTTCTGGAATGAAGTACCGGATTATTTGAGATGGCTATAGCACTTGTGTTGTCACAGAATATGGGAACCTTTTCATAAATGATCCCATAATCAGCCAGCTGACTTTTCATCCAGAGAACTTGAGCACAACAACCAGCGGTCGCTTACGTATTCAGCTTCAGCTGATGAAATGGCCATAGAGTTTTGTTTCTTGGCACTCCAGCATACTAACTTTCCTCCAAGGATTTGACAACTCCCAGATGTGCTCTTTCTATCAAGACAGCACCCAACATAGTCAGAGTCTGAGTAAGCTTTGAGGTCGAAGCCTGATCCATTAGGATACCAGAGACCCAATGTGGGAGATCCTTTTAAGTACCTGAAAATTCTTTTGACAGCTACAAGGTGGGATTCCTTGGGGTTAGCTTGGTACCTAGCGCAGAGACATGTGGCAAATTGTATGTCTGGTCTGCTTGCTGTGAGGTACATCAGTGACCCAATCATGCCTCTATATAAGGTCTCATTAACAGAGACCCCTGAGTCATCAGCTCCCAAGTTGTTGGGAGAAAGCATAGGGCATTTCACTGATGCACAATCAGACAAATCATACTTCTTGAGCAAATCCTTAACATATTTTTCTTGACAAATGGAAATTCCTTTTGAATTTTGTTTAATTTGAAATCCCAAGAAAAAAGTTAATTCCCCCATCATGCTCATTTCATATTTTTTGGTCATTAGTATGGCAAATTGTTTGCTCAATGTAATATTGGTTGAACCAAAAGTTATATCATCCACATAAATCTGTACTAAAATGACATCACCCTTAGACCTATAAGTGAACAGGGTTTGATCAATGGTACCTCTGACAAACTTATTTTCAAGTGAGAATTTTGATAGGGTTTCATACCAGGCTCTAGGCGCTTGTTTCAGCCCATAGAGTGCTTTGTGAAGTCTGGAGACGTGATCAGGATACTCACTGTTTTCAAACCCTGGGGGTTGATAGACATACACTTCCTCTGCAAGCTTCCCATTGAGGAAAGCACTCTTCACATCCATCTGGTATACAGTAAACCCCATATAAGCTGTAAAGGGTAGGAATATTCTGATAGCTTCCAATCTGGCTACTGGTGCAAATGTTTCATCATAGTCAATGCCCTCAGATTGATTATATCCCAACACCACAAGCCTAGCCTTGTTTTTGACAATCATGCCAGATTCATCCCTCTTGTTTCTATAGACCCATTTAGTTCCAACCACTTGCTTCCCAGCTGGAGCTTTTACCAGAGTCCACACCTTGTTCCTCTTGATCTGATTCAACTCATCTTGCATGGCAACAACCCACCCTTCATCTAGAAGCGCAGCAACCACATTCTTAGGTTCATCCTCAGAGAGAAAATCAGCGAAAAGGCATTCATTCGCTGAGGCGGTTTCCAGAGATCTCAATTTGCCTCTGGTGGTGACTCCCTCAGAGGGTTCACCAAGAATATTCACCAGAAGAATATCTTGGTTCCTACTCCATTTGGATTGAGGAGCAGGAGTCTCTGTGGGTTCAGGAGTCACAGCAGGTTCAATGAATGCTGAGGGATATTCACATATTATTTCTTTATCCATAATCTCTTCATCAAGAGGAGAGATTGGTTCGATGAGATCAGCATTCACAGTAGTGGGTAGAGTGATTTGTTCAGCATTTTCAACCTCTGGAGTGATGTCAGAGATTGAATGAGGATCCAATGCATGATTATAAGGGAAGTCCTTGTGACAGCCCTTGGATGATTCCTTGGGATATGAGAAATCATCCTCTGGATATGATTTAACTTCATTGAAGTCAATGTCACATTCTTCTGAGTTGGTGTGGTTGATGGCAACATCTGCTTCATTGAAGGTGACATGGATAGATTCTTCTAGTTCTTGTCTGCGGATGTTGAATACTCTATAAGCTCTGGAGGTGAGAGAGTAACCAACGAAGAATCCATCATTAGACTTTTCATCAAATTTTCCCAGGTGATATCTGTAGTTGTGAATGAAAACAGGGCAACCAAAGACATGGAAGTAGCTTACATCAGGGGCTCTCTTCCTATATACTTCATAAGAGGTCTTGCCGTGTCTCTTCACAATAATAGATCTGTTTTGTGTATGACAGGTTGTGTTCACAGCTTCACCCCAAAATTGTTTAGGAAGTCTTGATTCGCTGAGCATAGTTATAGCAGCCTCTATGAGGGTTCTGTTTCTTCTTTCAGCGACACCATTTTGTTCAGGGGTGCCTGGGTTAGAAAAGTTCTGTGATATTCCCTTTTCATCACAAAAGGCTTCCATGGCATGATTCTTGAATTCAGTGCCATTGTCACTTCTGATAGCCTTAACTCTGCAGTCATTGAGATTCTCTATTTCTCTGATGAAGGACATTATTCTTTCAGCAGCATCACTCTTTCTTTTGAGAAAGAATACCCATGTGAATCTAGAGAATTCATCTACAATGACTAGTGTATACTTGTTGTGATTAAGGGATTGAGGTTTTACTGGTCCAAATAAGTCCATGTGAAGAAGATGGAGGCACTTATTTATGGAGAATGATTGTTTAGTCTTAAATGAGGCTCTGTGGTGCTTCCCTTTCTCGCACGCTGAGCAGGGTCTGTCTTTGGTAAAGGTCAGAGAGGGAAGCCCAGCTACTAAATCATTCTTAACCAGTTTGTTAATGTTTTTGAAGTTGAGATGGGAGAGTCTCTTATGCCATAGCCAATTTTCACTATTAGATGCTTTGGCATAGAGACAAGTGTTTGTCCCTTCTGGGCAAGATGTCATGTCGATGACATACACATCCCTTATCTTGGGTGCAATTAGAACAACATCATCATTTTGATTGAAGATTGTTCCTTGGGTATTAGTGAACAGAACTTTGAAGCCAGCATCGTAGAGTTGACTAATGCTGATTAAGTTGTGCTTCAGTCCATTGACATAAGCGACCCTTGTGAAGGTTATTCCATTACAATCCACTGAGCCATAACCCTCAGTAGCCCCTGAGGAATCATCTCCAAAGACTACTTTTGGACTAGACTCCTTTTTATATCTATGTAGATATTGTTTAACCCATGTCATGTGTCTGGAGCACCCGCTATCCAGATACCAAACAGATTTCTTCAGATATTCTTGCATAGATATAACAAAGCCAAATTAGTTTCTATGATGAACCCACTTTCCAGTGGGTCCATGCTGTCGCTGACCAGCGACATTGGTCCTTCTCTGGTTTCCTCCCCCTCTTTAGTTGCAGTCCCTGGGTTCATGACACATGCTTCCACAGATGTCACATCCAGGATAATGCTCGCACTCATCAGAGTGATGGTCGAAGAAGCCACATTACTTGCAAGGGGGATTAGGTCTGTAACCCTGAGAGCTATCTCTGGGTTTAGGCTCAGCCTTTCTTGAGGGTCGATGAGGAGTTTTTGATCTCATTTGAGTTCTGGTTCTTTGAACCGCAATGACCTCCTCATGCTCTCTAGATGTGTGTTCAGTGGACTCGCATGTGATACATTTTGGTTTCTTAGTGCAATCCTCAGATGAGTGATTCTTGAAACCGCAATGCTTGCAAGGTCTGAACAAAGCTCTCCCCTTGGAGCTACTAGATCCTTCACCAAGAGAGTTAACAGATGGACTATTAACTCTGGGGTTGATTTGTTCTTTCAACCCTTTTACCTCTTCCATCAAGGTGAGGAGAATTTGCTTGGTGGGTGAAAGCTCTTCGGGGGGAGGAGTGGGTTTGTTGGAGTCCTTAGCCACAAAACCTTTTATTCGCTTTATCAGCGACTTTGAGAATTGAATTCCTAGGAGTTTTAGTTGGAGGTTTTGGGCCAAGCAAGGAATCAGATGGGTTAGCACCAGCGAGTCTTGGTGGGGCTGGTACCTCTGATTCTTCGTCAGAGTTCTTCTCATCCACAGAGGTGGAAGAAGGAGAAGAAACATCTGAAGGGACAAATTTGACATTGGGAACAAGGATATGTTTTTTGTATCTACCCTTTCCCCCAATAGCCTGAACCACATCACCAGGTATGGATTCAGCGACTATTTCTTCCACTGTGGATTGAGCCAAATTCCATTTTTCAATGGTTTTTCTAAGTTCAGAATTTTCATCAGACAAAGACTCATTTTTAATGGATAATTTGCTCACTTCATTTTGAATTTGATTAGCAAGATTCACAAATGGTTTAAGATTTGTTAATTCAGATTGGCAAAGATTTAACTCTGTTTTAAGACTATGAAATTTGTTTAACAGGTTTTTTATTTGCTCTTCCACAAAGTGGAGGTCAACCAAGGTATAGTCACTGACATGGTCTCTATCAGTACCTTCAGCCATAGATAACATTCTTTGTACCTTTTTCATGGTGATGTCCACCCATTGACCAGATCTTGCTTCACTTTTACCCACAATGGGTTCTTCATCAGCGACAGCCATAAAGGCTCAACGATAGTGGAACCTTCATCCTCATAAGTGAGGGTTTCATCATCCCAGTCGAATGAGGCAGCGATCAGACCTTTTTCAGTCTTCTTAACATCTTTTTTCTTTGCTGCATCATCGGCTTTCTGATTGAGTTTTAGCAGCTCAGCTTTCAAGGCTTTATATTTGACTTTGTAGTCCTTCTTCCCTTCTGAGTCAGAGAGAGAGGTTTGCTTGAAAGGTGAGGTGGAAAACTTCTTCTTGCTGTTGTTGTTGTTGGATGAAGGGAAGCTTAGAGAGGAGGTTTTGTTTGACCAGCAATCCTTCTGATAGTGACTAGTCTTTCCACAAGTGTAGCATGACACCTTGGATTTATCAACCTTTGCAGCTCCAACTCTACCAGATCTCTTGTAGTACCTCTTTTGATCAGCTAAGAGAGCTCTGTCATGGAACTCAGCATGTAATTCATCAAGAAATTCTTGACTACTTCTGGTGTCCTCTTCAATGTCAGAGTCGTTGTCCTGAAAGGAATGGTTAGCAACAAGAGCTTTTGAACCAGTGATACTGGTGGTAAACCTGTCAGTCTCTGATTTGTAAATGGAGTCAATTAGCCCTTCTTCATAGTTATATCTACCAAACAATTGGGCTAAAGTATCATTCTTTATAGCATTGTTAGCTCTTAAGGTCTGATTTAGGCTAAGCCATTTTCTAGGTAAACTATTGACAAAAGTAGCATTAACCTCAGCCTTAGGTAGAACGACTCCATTGTTTCCCAAATCATTCAACAAAATCTTAAGCCTAGTATAAGTTTGTGCAACAGTTTCTGTTTCCAAAGCTTTAAAAGCATTAAATTTAAGTCTAAGGGCTTGGATTTTGGTTTCTTTTGTTTCCTCTAGACCTTCATACCCTAGAACTAATTCAGTCCACATCTCCTTAGCAGAGTTGCATTTAATGATGGACTTCATAATGTTCTTGGGTAGGCAAGAGACTATGATACTTTTGAGTCTCTTGTCCTGGTTAGCCAGACGTCTATCCGCTAGAGACCATTGCTTAACAGGTTTCTTAATGGGTCTCTCAGGGATAGAGGAAATGGCCAGTGGTACATAGGGACCATTTTCTAAGATTTCTATCAAGAAGGGTTCTAAGCCATCTAAATATATAATAAATTCACTTTTCTAACTTGAGAAATCCTCTTCATCGAATGCTGGTACATTGGACACATGTGACCCCCCTCGAACATCAAGTAGTTGGGGAAGGTCATCATCATTATTACCAGTGCTTACAGCTGGTGTAGGCATGGTAGTAGATGTGGTGGCTGGTATGGTGGTCGAAGTGGTACCTAAACTGGTTTAACCAAAAGGTGGAGGAGGTATAGTATCAGCCATATTAAGATCTTGATTTTAAAAACAAGAACGGTTTATGAAAAGTTTTATAAATCAAACCGCTCTGATACCAATTGAAAGTCCCTTAATATGACAATTGTTGATAAACTATAACTCTTGTAACCACGAAACACAATGAAATACTTTTCAAACGCGTAATGCTTTATTAAGTATTATAAACAAAGTATTACAAAGTGTTATGAATACACTCGTTGAATGACAACAAGATATGAACCCTAGAACAAGTAAACTAGATTCGAGACTCAAGTTTACAAGGGAACCAATGAGACGCTGGTAGACAGCTGGGGGCTCAGCGGTTCCAAGGTGAGAAAGAACTTAGATAAATTATCCAAGCACAAGGGTTGATTTAATTCTTCTTTCTCACTCCTATTTATAGTGTACGAGGTTGCTTCCTTAGTGGGAGTAGTTGATACGTGTCACCTTCTGAATGGAAGAGTACAACGTATTAAATGCATGTCCAAATCGAGACATACCTTTAAACAACTTTAGGTGAACAGTTCTGCCAACTGTTCACCTTTTGTCCCACTAGGTCGTACTAGGCTTTATCTTGAATCTCTTGTTTTGTCCCGCTCAAAACACTTGGTAGATTCTCCCGCCTAAACTATAAATGATTGGACAAGCTTTGCTTGTCCCAGACTTCTAGGGTTCTTAAGTGATATCTGATTGTTGTCAACTCAGAGATCCTTGAACACCAGTACATTCCTTCAACATCCCAACTATCCATAATCGCTGGTGAGTATGACTTCAGATTGTCTTCGACTTCTCTGACGTTGTCTTTGACTTGAATGTTCCTGGTGTGCCAGCTGAGGCTTTGCCTTCCACTGGTCTAGTCTCTGTCGCTGGTCCTCTCAGCGATCAGTAAACACTTAGTCTAATTTAAACAAATCTAGACTGGGCCATAGTTAAAACTTTCATTGGCCCAACAAATAATTCAAGAGTTGTGTTATATTTGTTTTTAAAATCGTCCTTTTGACTTTTTAACGCACTACCCTTGTACCCCTCAAGCTCTTTGGTTTTCTGAAGGAGCTCATCTCTATAACTTTTATTTGTCTCACTAGATTTGATAAGAGCAGCTTTGCATATTTCAAAATTTTGAGTGAGCGTAGCATTAACCCTTTTTAATTGCTTGTGACTCTGTCTAGTTTCTTTAACATCTTGTTGTAAAGTAGCAATTAAATTAGCAAGAGCAAAACGTTCCTCTTCATCATACTCATTTGCATATTAATCATCCTCAGACTCATTATTGTACATGTCTGACGAATTAGGTGTGGTATTACTATCAACCGTTTCCATCATACATGTGTCATTAATGGCATTGGGTAGATCACTATGCTCATGAGTATCACCAAACACATTATATTCATCAGTAGTGTGTACCTTATCGATTGGCTCAGTGTCAAAGATAGGACCGTTGTCATCTTCAGTGACTTTGAGAACTTCTTCAACCTTTGCCATGTACGAGTTATGGTTGCATCGAGTTCTTGATCAGAATCTTCATCATTAGTGTCATCAAGCATTGCTCCTTCCTCAGATGACAATTTAACCCCTGCTTCCATCTTCTTGCATAGCAACATCTTTTCCTTGTGATAGCTGGAGTCTCTAACCCTTTTCGGCTTCCTGCATTCCTTTGCCATATGCCTATAACCTTGGCAATTAAAACATTGAATCCCACTTTGCTGAACCACTTGACTTCCAACAGTTTCCCTATTCCCAGTAGCAACAGCAATCCTCTGAGTATCATACTTTGCAGTTTGTCGATCATACCTTGCAGAACCCTCAACATGCGTTGGATTATGTCGATCATACCTAGAAGGACTTTCACCACGTCGACGTGTGTCATACCTTGGAGGACTCTCAACATATTGGTTCTTTGTGTTAGATGATGTTCAAAGATTTTTGTTGGTGGGTTTGTAGATTTTCTGGTAAGTCTTCATTATGAAAGCAATTTGTTGTTTCATCTCTCGATTCTTTTGAGCTTGGTCTTCATCACTATCTTCTTCAGATAATGACTCAGATGGTGGTGATGGTGCTCTTGGCACTTTACCTCATGATCTTGTGGATGATGAAGACTTAGATGATGTTGAATATCGTGGTGAGGATGATGTAGTGGAGTATGGCTTAGGAGCACGAGAGCGATGATCTTGAACATGTTGAGTGGTAGTCACTAAAGCAAGTGGATTAGCCATCTTTGCAACACGTTCAGCTCGAATCCCATTTGCTTCATTCTGAAATTGCTTCAAGATATCAAAGAGTCGATGATATGAGACCTCGTCTAACTTTTCTTGTTGTTTCACTAAAGTGACAAACCGTGTCCACTCGGGTTGAAGTTGTTGGAGAAATTGAACATTAACTTGCATGGTGGAGACTTACAGATTATTTCTTGTCATGTCATTCATTATTTTATAAAACCTGGAGTAGTATGAATCAATTGATTCTCCATCCTTTGAAGTAAACTTGCCAAAGTTCCAAAACAAGTTTGTTTTGACATCTTGTTTGTTGAGTGATTCTCCTTGTTGCAAGCGTTCAATAGCAGTCCACATTTCATGTGCAGTAGGGCATGCATCAACCGTGGAGTAAATATCATCTCCAATCCCACTTAGGACCATATAGATGGCTTCCTTCTTCGCATCATGCCAAGCACAATTTTCAGGTGTGAGATCGGATCTTGTTTCATCATGTTCACTTGCGGGTACTGCATCAATAATATCAGTGGCTGGTCTTGGAGGAATTGATATCTTCTTGAATACATATGGTCCATGAGTAATACATTTTCTCAAGGCATCACCATTAGGTCTTGTATCAAGGTATCGTATGAAACGTGATTGCCATTGAGCATACCGACCAGACATAAGCATTGGTGGTCTTTCTTTGTTACCCGCCACCATGATGTTGTTGTTTGTGACACAATACTCTTGAGTAGAATCCATATCTAGAAACTTGAAATTGTTGAAGTGAAAACGATCTTAAGTAGATGTTTTGTGATTGTTGTTGTATATGAAAAATGTTAAAATCCCCTAAAAGTTGTCTTCACAATAAACCAAAAATTCGAAGACGGAAAATCACACGATGTTAAAAAATTTCACTTTTGTAAAAATCCCTATTTTCGGAATATTGGTATATATTCGGAATAAGTAACCTTGTTCGGAATAATGACCCTTCTTCGGATAAATGGAACTTTTTCGGAATAAACTCCTTTTTCGGAAAAATTGAAGTTTTTCGGAAAAAATGGGATTTTCGGAGAAATAACACTTTTTCGGATAAAGTGAAAATTTCGGAAAAAAATACCTTCTTCGGAATAATCTCTTCTTCGGAATAGATGCTTTTTCGGAATCTTGGGTTCTTCGGAATATGTGAAATTTTCAGAGAATCGAGGATTTTCGAAAAACAAAGCTTTTTCGGAAAAATGGTGATCTTCGTATAAATTAACTTTCTCGGAAAAATATCTTCGGATAATACACTTTTTCGGAGAAATATCTTCGGATAATACACTTTTCGGAGAAATGGACTTTTCTCGGATAAGTAGGGTTTTTTCGGAATAAGTGATGTTTTTTAGAGAACTTGAGATTTTCGGAATAATGTACTATCTTCGGAATAAATTGGCTTTTTCGGATAAAATTGTACCTGAGATCTTCGGAATAATCTGTTTCTTCGGAATAATTCAATTCTTCGGATAAAATGAATTTCTTCAGAATAACCACAAATCTTCGGAATCTCAAAACCCTTTTCCGAAATACCAATTTTCGGAATATTAAAACCCCTTTCCGAATATATATCTTCGGAATGTTCTTGTTGGCCAATAGCTACTGTTTACGAACCGTAACTCAAAAACCAATCCAAACACCTCAAAAACTTGCGATTTTAACCACAAAAACCTACCAAATCTGTACCACATCTATAGAAGTGATATATATCAAGATTTATAGCCCGAAAACACTAAAGAAAATTTAATTCGTGATGATTGAGAGGAAAAAATCACACGAATCAAATTAATAACCAACAATCAAACATAATCTACCCCGTGGCGATTGATACCAAATGTTGTCCCATGTTATTAGATGATTAATGATAGAATATAGATTAAAAGAATAAAGATTTTAGAGAGATAAAGTAGTGAGAGAAAGTAGAGAGAAGATGGAGAACTAGGTGATATTAGATTAGAAGAGTGAAAAATACAAATGAACAATCCACCCTTCCTAACATGCTAGGAAAGGCCTTATATAGTCGGGCTTACATGTAACCATAATGGGCTATATTGTTTGGACCGGGCTTGTCTTTTGGGCTTTAAGTAGCTTAAATCCAAGCCCGTGAACCACGACTATTTAACTAACTATTACAACGTTCTAATAAATATTACAATAATAAACTATGACCGAACATTCTTGTTTGACTCAATATTTTGAGGCTAACAAAACCCTTGTCTTCCTAGTAGCCCATTTCATCTGTTACGGTACAAAAAACATGTGGAAAATATAATATGTTGCAACCTCGTGGAGTTACTCATTTAACAATCATATAAGAACTAGACCAGATATACAATATGATATTTAGCACACAGATCAGTCAAGTATGAAGTATACTCATTTATCAATACTCTCTGCATTAAAGATAACACTGCTTGTTGAGCTTTTTATGCGTCCTCATGTGATAGTTTAAACCCAAATTGTTCACTCATGCTTGCCATCATATATGGACTCATACTTTTCATGAATGAAATTCGTTGGAATAAATGTCTGGGAATTGAGTTTATATAATGTATATAGTCGGTTTTGTGTAGGTTTTTAAGAATTGCAAGTGTAATATGATACAAACTCGTATTTTATTAGAAGTCTCGAGTTATTTTTAAAAATAATTACGCTCTAGTCCAACAATAAAGAAAAAAATCACTTTAGTTTAATTGACATTATATTACATACCTCGGCTGATCATTAAGCTTCTTTCGTCTTTTGCGCTCTACCATGAGATTTTTGGACTAAGGCTTGCTATTCCTCCTTCGACATCTAGGGTCATCATCATAATTTTGATCACTACAGTCAGATACAGAGTATGACCGCTTCATGTCATTTCTCGGCTTCTTTGGAGCGTTTTTAGCGGCTCCATGAGATGTGCCTTGCCCATATTTTTGCTCATCATTTGCCCTTGCAAGGCCATATCAATATCATGGTCAAACCCAACGTTATCTTTTGAATTTGGGTCAAAAGGGTCGTCATGGTTCACCATAGCCTCGCTTGTGCATTCCATGAACATGTTCTTTGTATTTCTGTTTTCCCCATTGTTAAATTGTTGCATAAACAAACACCATGAAACAAGGGAAATGATACCTATTGGTTGGATTAGCTTCAACTTAACGTTCAAAGTAAGTAGAAGCTTTGTCAGTTTGTCTTATTTATGATGAATTTCATGTCTGAGATGCTTGGACGAAACTACATATGCACTTATTTCTGAGTAAGTGGAGAGTTCTAAATGAGCATTTACTCAACCTGACTGGATCATCCATCTTAATAGCTCTATGTACATCCTTTGTATTCAATCATCACATCACATACTTTATAAGAAAGTCCATAACCAACGGGCTAAAATCGCACATCTAAACACCTACTCATTCATATAAAACACACACCACACATAAAAGTGAACACCTAAAATCATATAACTAAATTGCTAACTCAAACAATTAGATAAATTTACTGATTCGAATATGATGATAATGATTCCAATTGGAAAACACAACACAAATAGTTTCTAACTGAATCCAAAAACATATGTTTTTAATTCAGTCGTAGGTTTTGTTAATTGTAGTTGTAGGTTTTCTTAAGATTTGGGGATGGGGATTAATTCAGTCGTAGGTTTTATTAATTGTAGTTGTAGGTTTTCTTAAGAGTTGGGGATGGTGATTATTTAGTCGAAGGTTTGGTTTTCGAAGTTGTGTGATTTGATATTGTGTTTTGGAAATAGTGGTCTACTTTTTCAAGGTAATTTACAATACTGGCTTAAAAATATGAAAAATAACATTCAGACTCATGTGTATTTTCGAAATTTTGTTATATTGTTAAGCTACATATTCTTTCTACCGGTTTTATACCTACATTTAGCATTGATTTTATTAATATTATTAATATTTACTTTTTAGAAAAGTTTAATAAAAAAATTACTAAAATAGAGAAACATTGATTTTTTGGACGGACAAAATCCCTACTAAGCGTTTTGCTTTACTAAGTAAAAGATTAATATAATCGATATATATTACTACCGGAAAAAGATCCCCATAGACCCTTAGTTTAGTATAGACTCAACAAACCAATCACAACCATCCATTTTTATTATGTAACAAAAAAACTCATTTTTTTTAAATTAAATATCTCACAAACCGTTCATCGTTACGTAAAACAAAACATATCATCGCGACGAGAATTAAATCATTTATCTATCGAGGGACACATGCATATACTTTCGACGAACTTTTTTTTAATTTTTTTCTTAAGTCACATCTGGAGATAATCATATATGATTCGTTACGAAACATATATGATTCTCAGAAAATCATATATGATTCATATCACGAATCATATATGATTTTCTGAAAATCATATATGATTCGTGACGAATCATATATGATTCGTGACGAATCATATATGATTCTCTCCAGACGTGACTTAAGAAAAAAAAGTCGAAAAAAAAGTTCGTCGAAAGTATATACATGTGCCCCTCGATAGATAGATGATTTAATTCTCGTCACAATTGTGTATTTTTTTTCGTTTGACGATTTACCATTTGTGAGATATTTAATTTTTAAAAAAGTAGTGGGAACTGGGTTTTTTAAAAAATGAGTGATTATAATTGGTTGGATAGGTCTATGCTAATTTAAGTGTTTATATAGATCTTAACTCTATTAATACCTTCGTCCCAAGATTATTATCTACGGATAAGAAATAAATAATTTAAGAAAAATATATTAATTACTCTTTTCATTTGTATGAAAGCAAAAAAAGAAAAAACAGTTTTACCTTTTAATAATTTTATTAGTTTTTCTTTTATTTTTTAGATACTAATTTTTAATTAAGGAACTCAACTTTTATTTCTAGAAATAAACAATAATTTTCGAACAAATATATAAAAAAAAGATCATTGAGGTCATTGTACTAATTTTATAATGTTCACTTTTGTCACTGTACTAATTTTCCGGTCATTGAGGTCATTGTTTATCTTTTATTACACATTTAGGTCATTGTATTATTCTAAATATTCATTTAGATTACCACAATATTTTTGATTTGTTAAAATCATTAAAGTTTTCAAAAACTTTTTCAAGATTATGATTTTTAACTAATGAGCATTTTATGCATTGCTAGACGCGTAATCGCGTATAGTGGCGGAAATTAACTAGGGGAAATTGCTTAACGGGTTGATATGGTGGTCTAACCAGTAAGTCAGTGACGCGATCAGGTGAACTCGTTGATCGAACTTGTGACCCGGTGATTCGACTGAGTCGACTAGTTAGTCGAACCCGTGATCTGATGACTCGACTAGTTTGACTCAGTGATCGATCTCATACCATGGTGACTTGACCGAGTTAACCCGATGATCAACTCACCTAGTAACTAATACAATCGTTTATAATACATTTTTAAAAATGTATTTAACTTTTTAACATTTCTTATAAAAGATAAGATAGGAGCAATTTTAGATTTTCTCTTTTTAAAAATAAAAATTTCAAAAATACTCAAGCATATATTAAAAACATTGTATATTGTGCATCCTATGTTGTACATTGATTATAGATATGAAATTTAATCACTAAAGTGAGCGATGTATGAAATTAATCCTAAATATCAAACACTACTTTTTTACATAATTGAAAAAAATTTAACATTTTATCAAAAATAACACAACCAAACTACAAAATAACACAAACAATTAATCTTGCCATTCTTTTAAGTGTTTGTCACTCTTGGTCCATTATATCCTTAATAAAAGAGGGGAAGCACGGTTCCCAATGAACAGTGCCCCCTCACAATAAAAATAGTTTTATATTCCCCCCTCACATCTCACACACATACACTGGCTATGTCTTCCTTCACTGTAGATCCCTCCACTGTAGATCCAGTTAAAATATTTGAATTAATCCACGTTGCCCAACTACTTAGCTTAAAAGATGACCACAGTCGTTGGTTTGTTGATTCAACGGTTTACGGGGTTAAAACTTGACCTCAACCGTTGATTGGTCGTTGGCGTTTTCCGTTTTGAGTTGGTAGTGGGCAGAAAATGATCTTGCGGTCGAGATTATCCCAACAAGTTATTGGTGAAAACTGGGTTTGGTGAAAACTGGGTTGATATACCACCAATAATTTTTATCCCCCTCACACCCACTATACCCTCCCATCCCAATAATTTTGATCGGGTTAAGATCTGCTGGTTCGTTGCCGCCATCGACACCCACCACCAACCCCATCAAAAGGTCTTCCTGCTGGGTTTATGTTGTTGATCTCCTTTGTGATTTTGATCGGTTTCTTAAATGCTCGATCATGCGGTTGGTTCATACAAGGTATACATGTTCTTTCGCCCAATTATAATTATGGTATACTCGATTATGTTAATTAATTAGGGTAACGGTTTTTGATATTAGCTAATTAGGTTACGTGGTTCTTTAAAGGTTGTGCTTTTAGGTTGCGTTGATGGTTTTATGGAATCCACCCACGTTGTTTGGTTATACTGTTACATGAGTGCTTGCCAAAGTATGTGATACTTTTCCATTTTTTTAATAGATCTGTAACTGTTACGTTTGTGGTTTCAGGAATGTGTTGGGGTGAAATCAACCCTCACGTAGGCGTGGCAGCACGCCAGCGTGCTTGCAGCCATGACGGGTTACATCGTACGCAATTCTTTCGTTATCGCTATCCATTGTATGCGATGATAGAGTTATAATTGGTACACTTAACCTAATTTTTTTCCTGGATCTGTTTGTATTTACGGATGAGCGTAACATTGGTTTGCCAAGGAGACCTTTTTAGGTTGCCGGCTTACCACCTGCTTTGCATTCCGTGTGTATGAACTACTTGCAACTTGCTATATAAGCCGAGTCGGATAAACTCATATGATGCTAAATAAGCATATTATGACATAAGCGGGAATTGTTTCTGGTGGTATTTGTTGTTAGGGCCTTTCATGATTCAAACGGGTTCAGTACAGATGGGATTCCCCATGGTTATCATGCCGCCTGTGTTTGAGAACCTAAGAAAGGCCGTATCTTGGCAGGGCGTTAACACGAACGCAACCATGGAGACCTTTCCAGTTCGACGCCGTTCAGTTGCGTTGTTAGTCTACATTAAAAAAACACCTTCAGGCTATGATGAGTATAACTGAGTGCTGTTAAAATTGAGATTACCCGTATGGCGCGGCGACCTTTTAAGGTTGCAGCCATGACGTGTGAGTGGTCTCTTTTCTAAACGCCACCATACCTGAGCCTGCACATTTATTGTAACTCTATTCTTAGTAAAGATCTTTTCCGATCTTTCACCTGATGTGAGATCATTAAAGTTATGTAGTCATACATCAACAGCGGATAGATGGTTTCGTCACAGTATGCATAATGACCTTCGGTTCATGAATTCGCTAACGAGTTCGACATCGGTCTAATGGTGGCAGAGAATGAAGAAAATGTTAGGTCTTATATTTATCTTAACTTTATTGTAATATAGTTTTATGGAATAGAGTTGTTTGGATGTATGTTTAAATAGATTGGGTGTGGTTTCGACTTATATAACTCATTTGGGTTGACATGATCACATTTTTACTTCAATCTTTGTTATTTTTCTGAATATTGCAGAATGTGTGTCCTGTGATGTTGGTACGATCTCTGCGTGGACATCGATTGGAGTGGGCTGGTTTAATGGTAGCCGCTTACTCTGCTGCTTAAGCTAAAAACACAACCTAACACCCTTATTACGTATAAAACAAACTAAAATTTGTTTGTTTTTAATCAGGGTGTTAGGCTGTGTTTCTAGCTTTGCTGAAGTGTACTTACAAGTCATCACGTTTGAAAGGTAAATTCTAGCAATTACGATGTTCTGCTTTCAACCATCTGAGCATATATAATATGGAATATCTTATACAATTTCTAAATGACCACCAAAACATTGATATAATATGAAGATTGTATCATAAAGATCTAGAAAAAGCCTATTATGGTTGATGAATAGCTAAATAACACACTACCCAGATATTATCTCAAAAATAATAACCTAAACAACTCTGTTAAACCTTTTATTACTCTTATGGATAGCACAACTTTACTATCCATACGAATAATACA
This sequence comes from Glebionis coronaria, assembly GCA_025667525.1. NCBI lineage: Eukaryota > Viridiplantae > Streptophyta > Magnoliopsida > Asterales > Asteraceae > Glebionis > Glebionis coronaria. The sequence continues at coordinate 401,724,231 of CM046882.1, read as the reverse complement.
TTTGCACCACTTCTATAGCAGAAGGTTTAGAGTCGTACCAGTTTCTTGCTAGCGACCTAGCGTCACCATAACTCCAACTACCCACACCCACAGAACAGTCCTAACAGCAATGTAAGTAACAACAATATATATGATTGTCGTGTTTTACTAACAGTAACATCCTCCTATGATGTTGATGCATAACCTTAATATTATATGCTTCTCAAGTAGCTTAACAATACCGGCCTCACATCCCTCATTATATCACATACTATCCATTCATAACCAAGAAAAAAAGCTCTATGGTGTTAAACAAGGATATGATAAAATCACAGTTAGTGGTATTCAATCTAAACAATGATAACTAAGAAACTATAAGTGGACTCGACGATGTTCCAACAGCCCTACAGAGGCAATCCAATATATAGAGGCTCTTTTATTTAATATGGATAGAGGAAGATATGTATCTGCATACCTTTACCGTTCAATACATGGTATATTTGCAATTAGAAGAAACCAAGCTGAGGCCAGATTTGTAATTGTGATCCGACCTTATCTGATCTTGATCCTCTCTGATTATGACAGTTCTCGCCATGGGATTGTCTGACTTTTGTTAAATTGTGTGATTGTCACAGTCTTTGGGGTTTCTTATTTGAATAGGCCGACATATATTAAGGTTGTTCTGTTAACTTATTTATTTTTCCAATAAATATCTTTTTCTAACTCGATTTTTTTGTGTGTTGTTGAAGGTAATCGGAGCATTCGGCGATGACCCCGGTTGATGAGTGGTTGTTGCTGCAATTATATATGAGCCAGGGGTGTTTGGTAGTGGTGGTCATAGGGTTAAACTTATACCAGGTATTAAAACATAATCATAACTTGGATTTTCTTCTTTTAGTTTCTGATTTTTTTTATGCAATTAAGCTGTGTTTATGATGGGTGTATTGATTAGATTGAGAGGGTGATCGTGTATATAACACGACGTCGATACGGGTATGGGTGAGAGTAGGGAATGGAAAAGAGATTTTCAATGTGAAGATGGATTCCCTCAAGTACACCGAAACCTCTAATGTGATTGTGCCATACAATAATCTTGCTCATGTATGCAGCTGTTTTCTTGATTGAAACTTATTTTTCATAAAAATCTGTATATATAGTGATGTGGTTTTGTTTAAATACAGTTTTTAATAAAAACAATGCACACAGTCTCATTTTCGACGATATGAGTAGACGAGGCACGTATGTGTACGGTATGTATGTGTGCGTGGTTTCAATAGAGAAACTAATATGTCATTGTTATGTATTGTATACTAATAACTTGAGATTATTGCATGTGTCACAACTAATGAAATATATTAGTAGATGAAAGACTTTAATGTTTTTATGTGCCAGATTTGCCAATATTTAGTATCAATAAGTTGACTAATAGGCGTACGATTTATGCAGCTTTTGTATTTTGATCATGATGAAGATGGTGGAGTGAATCTCGCTCTGCAGGTATGTCGGATACTAATGTTTAATGACCTGAAAACAAAAGTTGCCTATTCATTAATGAAAGGCAAATTTGTTCCATTGCAGGAAGCCAGTGGTAAGAAAGGAACGGCGACATTTGCTGGCGTGTATTTCCTTGGATTTCCAGTCTATAGACTGGACCAGCATTCGAGCATGGTGAGTAAATTAACAAAGTTTCAAATCTTCATCGTTTGTGTGATCATATTGTTAAGTTGGTTTCAGATAGCTAAGAAGGATCCAAACAATGCTTTTTTTAAAGCTTGAAAGGTTTTAACCATGTGAAATAACATAATTAAAGCCAGGAGTCCATGCATTTGTTGTTTATAGTTACCTTTATTAGACAATACTACCATACAGTTTAAACAATTAGGCTCAAATATGTGTAGGTGACCATTTCGATACATGCAGGTGATAACTTCTTAAAAGTGCTAGCTACACAATTGAAGTCCTTTCTGCAACTTCTTTACCGCTTCCTGGAGTTGGCCACCTTCGCTTCATGTGTTGCTTATATACAGTGTAACCTTTTTCCTGGAGTGCATTGCTTGCCTAGAGCAATCATAAAATTTGTTTATGGAAAATGGGAGGCGCAGCATGTCTGCAAGATACTGCAAGGTCAGCATCAGTATAAATTAGTGTAACAAGTACTTCACTTTTTTTACCTAAGTAAAAGTCACTCACTGCATTTTCATGATTAGCAATTTTGACAAATTTATTAGATTCACTTCTTACATTGCATACACACATGAATATATAGACATATGTATATACACACACATAATGGAGACATGCAGGTCCTAATTATCGTTACTCTGTGCAGGAAATTGCTGTATGAACAGGAGCAGAACTTGGAGCAGGCCATTGCGTACTATGATAAAGCTGCGGATCTTTTTCAAGGTGAAGAAGTAACGCCAGTATGAAACACACTAAAACCCTTGCTAAAAACGCCCGCAGCGAAGCGCGGGCAAAAAGCCTAGTTATAGTAAAACCTTAAAAACTAACTAAAAAATATGCTTTATTTGTATAGTGACCTACTGACCTACAATGTTATGTTAGCAAGAGTTTAATTACATAAATGAACAAAAATGTAGTCCGGTGAATTAAATGAATATTTTTTAGAAATAGAATGTTTGAAAAATACAAAAAGAATACTACGATTAGATGATTAGACAAAAAATTAGTTCAATGACCCAAATATACATTTTTGAAATGTAGAATGATCTACCGGTGCAAAAACCTTTTTTTTTTAGTAAAAGTATTTATTATAGGGATGATTGAAAACCCAAAAACCCTGGTGGTTTTGGCTAGTGAAGCATAAAATCGTAAAACCATAATCAACATCTGGTTGACGAAGAAGAACAGTAAGTATTAATTGTTGCAAAACATCTACCATTAATCCGTAAGATGGATAAGGAGATTACTCAAGAGATGATGGGCGACACAACTGATGATGATGATCAATTAATCACTCACAATATCGATCAATCACAGTATTAATTCTTATCATTATTCTTATTCTTTTTATTTAATCATTAACTTATTCCAACATAAGCTTACAAACATAAGAGTTTATGAAATTTAAGCCCATATATGGCTTATTTTCGGCTTATTATATAACATAAACCCGCCTTAGACTTACTGGCTTATATAAGTTTTTCAAATAAGCTACAAATTTATGGCTTAAGTTATATAAGCCGCAATGAGCTTACTCTATATAAGCCAAACCAAACACCTCCTTACCATCCAATTGACTTTAGCAGGCCAGAAACATCACCTGCTCCTACTAAAGAATCTGAAGAAGAAAAGTAAGTATTAATTAATCTCATACTCGTATCTCTTTTCCATATCTAAGTAAGTATTTACTCCCATATATTATTCAATTCAATCTAGATATCAGAGGATAGACAAGGAGAATCAAGAGATGCGCGAGAGAGTCAATAAAATAACCACTCAGATAGATCCCCAAACAATTGCATCAGCTGTTGCATGGGGTCGTCAACAATTTAATGCTCGAATGTTGGCTGCTCGAAAATCTGAAGAAGAATTTGAAGAAGAAAAGTAAGTATTAACTAATCCTATTTCATGTTTAGTTTTATAATTATCTGTCTTCCCAATAAATGATCCAATTGACTCGAACAGATTAACGGAGCCACCGTCTGAAACGCCGGTTGCTGAAGAATTCGACCAAGAAGTAAGTCTATTATCAAACTACACATTATTATGCACATAGCTATATTTGTAAAATTGTTTTCTTGTCACGCCTGAAATAAACTTAGCCAATACACACACTCAAAAGCTGGTTTTGTATTGTAATAAATACAGGAAGAAGATGATGGATGCCGCAGCCTTCAAGAAGAATTTGCAATGGTAATTAACGCCCCACTGAATGGTACTTTGATCGGAATATGGGAAACAGAGTCTTGTAGTATTTCTCCTTGCCTGACAGAGGATGGTGATTACCTATGGTATATATATTCTATTCTCTCTCATACAATGCTTGTGAAGCACCTTTACTTTCTTCTGAATCATTTATCAGTACTAATTCTTTACATTTGGTAACAGTACCAATCTCCTGCACATATGGCCTCACATAAGAAAGACTAATAATTATGGAGGAATAATGGATGTTGGACTGGTAATATCTGTTTGCGAGTAATATATCATAGATTTTCAATATACTTCCTTGGGGTTTATTTACTCCTTTTTTTTGTAGTCTGTCGCAACAAAAATCGATGCGCATGATGTTTCTGGCATGATCGAAAGACGCGCCGTATGTGGGCCTGGTTATATAAAGCTTAAGTTATCTATGAAATGGATAGCTCAGGTATTTTCTTTTTCAACCGTCTTAAGATACACATTACTATTCTGACCTAAATTCATGTTTACATCAGTAACATCACCTCTTTTTCCTTGCAGAATATTTTTAAGATGATAAAAGGTGATATAGCCGCATGGGCGCCAAAACTTCCCGTGAAAAAAGCAATTTTATACTTTCTGTCACCAAATATAGTAGAGGAAATGCATACAGGTCATCTGCGATCCACCGTTATTGGAGAAACATTAGCTCGTGTTCTTCAGTATTCAGGAGTTGAGGTGATCCGGAGATTCCACGAAGGGGATGACGTGGACGTTAAGGTACATGCAGCTGGTTTTGCTGTTTAAATGTTACCTAATATCGTATGTATTAATAATGAGCTACTGCTCTCATATACTAAAACGACCCATTATAACACTGGTTTACCGAGTGTATCTATTTGATACACACACATACTGGTGCATATCCATACACACATGGTACACTAAACATGTTTTTTTTGTAGTTAAAAATGATGACGGAGTTCCTAATTGAAAGGTCCCTTAAAGGTAGAGTTAATGATCAAGCCACCGGAGAACTTGAGGTGAGCACGCATACTTTGAAGTTGAAATAACATGTGGTACTGCTGTTGCTTCTAATTGTGTACCTTCTTTGTCAAATAGTTTTGCTCTTTTTCACGGGATGTTCTATTTTTAATTAAAACAGTCCTTATGGTAGCATTTGAGAAATATTAGTAAGCTAATGCGATGCGATTACGGGGTGCGCGCTGAGGCGCGCACATCCGGCACACATCAGCTGAGGCATGCATCAGTGCTATTTGGCACATCTTGTACTTTGATCTTATAGCATAAAGTTGGACTTACTAATGTATATTGGCCTTCTTATTGTTGGTGCAATTTGACCAATTTCTAGTATACCTTGATTTGCTTCTAATTATTCAAAAAGTTTGAACTTTTTATCTTTGTTTTTGACCTATTATATGTTTTGTGTACTATATATAATTTAGAATTATCAATTATAAAATTGACGCTTTGGGTACGTGATGCGTGCGCTTTCGCCTCAGCTTTTTAAAACCTAGAGCAGTACATATGATCTTGCTAAAAAGTTAATATTGCAAGTGTCTAGTGAATACTCTTTACATCAACTATTAACTTCTTTCTGATTTATGTCTTAATTCGCCACTGCTAAATTACATAATACCTGATGCACTTTAAGTCTTTAGTTGCTTATAATTATCTGCCATTCTCTCTTAATTGGTACTATGATAGGTCTTGTTTAAAGAATCAAAGAAGAGGTTTGATGAAGATGCTGAATTCAGAGACAGAGCTCAGCAGTCACAAGTCAGTCTATGAATTACAAATTCGCTTTTCTGAGTTGTTGGCTGTCTTCGTTTTTGCTTCTATATTTATAATACTGATTTTTGAAATAGGGTTGGGACGAAACACATGAAAATGCTTGCTTGCAGATCAGTAAGATGACCCGAGAACATTACCAAGAACTGTATCAGCGTCTGGGGGTCTCTGTGGAAGAGGTGTCATGTTTTGATCCATTTTATAAAATAGGAGTATACATTAGCACGACTCTAGAGTTGTTTAGGGGAAAGGGTTTGACTGTAGAAAGTGAAGGAGATAAGGCGATACTTATTGAAGGACGGAAGTTGCCTCTCGTAGACCTCACAGCTTTGTGGTTAGTTTACTTGCTATAAATGCTGGTTTTAACAGAACATATATCAATTGTCTAGTGTGGTATGTTTTTTTTTTTTTTTTGGGGGGGGGGGGGGGGCTCTGAAAATATTTACTATTTGACCGGGCCCGTGTTTAGTTTCTTTTCTTTTTTTAGGGTTGCATATGCGCTGCAAATAAACACAGTCCCAAACTGTTTGAGTGTTCTTCTTTTTGTAATAGTTGATATGTCGCAACATGCCCCTTTTTTAGAAACGATTTCAGATCCAAATGTTTTCGGGTTCTATATGCGCTGCAAGTATACACCCGCTCTTAAACTGTTTAAATCCACCTGTTAGTAATATCTAATTATTCACAGCATGATCTTTTTTAAAAATGATTTCAGATCCAAATGTTTTAAAAAGCCACGACCAAATATGAATTGGAGTCGAATTTTTTTATCGCTTATTCATATGTTATGTGGTATCCAGATTTAGAAATAAATCATTATAAAAAACGAACATCACATATACTTTGAAGAAAATTTTCCACATATGGCCTGTTTGCATGTGTGTGTGTGTGTTTGTTCTTATGCCTATATATAAGTAAAGATATGTATAGCTTTGTATTATTTGTAATCTTGTGTCTACATATGTAGGCATGCTCTTAACATGGTAAAAGCAGACTGGATAGTACATGTGACTGACGTTGGACAACGGGACTATTTTGAAACGTGCATCATTGTAAGCAAATTTTATCCAACATAACTTATAATCTCTTCTAGAAATTAGGTCAAGAAGTTGAAAAAAAACTTATAACATTTTTCCCCAGGCCGCTAAACGTGCAGGGTGGATCGTAAATGATCATTCTCCTTGTCCATTAAGGCATGCAGGATTTGGTCTTGTTCAAGCCGATGGTTTTGATAGATTCCAAACTCTTGGTGCTAAAGTGGTTAGTTTGGTTGATTTGTTTGAGGAAAGCTAAAAGTAGATGTAAAGCGATCCTTGTGGAACAAGGTATGCCAAATATTTTATCATTGTGGCTTTCAAACCGTTTGACCCGTGTTGATTTTAATTATATATGTTTCATTATCCCAAATCAATCCATTAGTTTATTGGGTGATGACTACATTTGCATTTTTTTGCAGCTGAGAAACTAGAACATTCTGCTGAAGCACTTGGATATGAAGCTGTCAAGTATGATTTTCAGGCTTTATCAAAAATATTACTACTATTGTAGTTATGCACTTGATACCAATGTGGTTAATTTTAATTCCAATTGGTCAAGTTTTGGATCACGTTTGTGGTTATTAATATTCTATGCATGTGTTCTTAAATAGGTATGCAGTCTTGAAGGCCAACAGACTCACTGATTATGCAATCAAATTTGATCAAATGCTTAATGAAAAGGTATTCTTACATTACAAGCGATGTGATGCAGTTGTATATTGTATTTTCTCATTGATTTGAAATCCTTACACCGATCGTGTTCTTATTGGCTCACATTCATTGATAAACAGGAAGATACTGTTGTATATCTACAGTATACACATGTTCAAATTTGTTCAATCCTCGAGACATATAAAAAATCCATCGAGCAGTTAAAGGCATCAGGGGTTAGAATTTCTTTTCTTTTTTGATGTTACTATTTCTTAGACTCACAGAGACACATATAGATGGTCTCTATATAACAAAAAAGATGACTAAGAAGTTGAAATTATTTCAAATTTGTTCAATCCTTAACACTTCTCATTTTAACATGCTATGTTTTAACACACGCCTTCGACTGCAAAAGGAACTACTTTGATGGTCTTTTGCAACATTTTTCTTGGTGAAATTAGAACATTCTTTATTTAAGTGTTAGTTATCTACTCAATTCATCACACAAAATTATAGCATTATGTCTCATGTTGGTTTAACTTTTAGAAAATTCAGGTAAGATACAAATATGCTGCTCTAGTTTACTAGAAAAGAGCTAATTGAGTTTAGAAAGCTGTTAATCTTAGATTGAATTTGAATGAAATGTCAACTGTTTAAAGGCTAGAACTGTTGACTGATGGTTTTTGTAAATAGTTTAGCTTCAGGTCTGTCTTGTTACAAGAGATGTGCTTTACGATTCTTTTTGAATATTACAAGAGATGTACTTGATGTCAATTAAGTTGAATGATAAGTGTTGAGTCGTTTATCACAGTCAGATTTGTAACTTCAAATATTTCTGCTCATGAGTCGACGATTTTATTCTTTTGGTTCTATAAGAGCTTTATAATATCGGATCTTTCAATTGTATTTCGAGTCGAGTATAAAAGATATCCACTTTTGTCTACCCAGCAAGCCCCCAGACTTTTTTTTTTTCTGCTGTTGTTGTTGCCGTTTCTGTTATCTGCTGGTGATTGCTTTCTTATCAAGTAAATTTGGAATCTCATTTGTATCACATGCTTAGTTCCTAAGATATTTGGATGATGTGTTTGGGGTTGTATCGATTCATAACACTATATGTTATGTGCTCATAAGTTTATAGGGATTTGCTAAATGATATGGGAAATGTCAAGTAGCTTATTAGTGTTATGACGATTCTGCAAAAATGAACTTTTCCAGTTGTATGTGGTATCCAATCGTTAAAGTACCTGTAACAATATAAATCAACTACGCTGGGTTGCCTTATAAATGTTATGGAATCCAATTGTTGAAATACCTGGAACAATATAAACCATCTTATACCAGGTGGATATTTGATGGTCTAAACCATTTAGTCAAGTTGAGACGTACTAGTTATTTAGCTAAGTATGTAGTAAGCTTGGTTCACTTGCATACTATGATTTAATTACACATGGAGTCAGATTTATAATGCAAGTTGTTCAAAATGATTTGGCATACTGTTTGACCTTGCTTTCATTGGTTTTACTGTTATGTGGATTTGTGATGTAATCTTGTTAATCTTTTTAACAACTTTAAAAAAAGAAATATAGGATTATCAACACTTTTCAGTATCTTGTTATTAGATGAATTCTTGCTAATTGATTTTGTTGGTCTCCCTCCAAATCAGATCGGTAATCGTAACAGTTTATATTATAATTGTTTGTGACAGACGGAAGAGGTAAAAGAGTTAATGTTGAAGAACAGTGAAGAACGTGAGTTGGGATTACATTTACTTCGGTTTACTGAGGTAATTTAATGATTGTTTAAATTCCAAAAGACACTAATGAATAATTTATACAAATGAAATCTTTACATACACAGACCTGTTTAAATGGCATCTTAATGTTAATTAAGGGACATAAAATTTATTTTTAGATTTCCCCATTTTTTTATATTAGCCTGTTCAAACATGATACATTTTTATTTATTTTACCGGGGTAATCCCCTTTACCCAAAAAAGTATAATGCAAGCTTTGGCCTCTGGAACTTGTGAACTTGTGTATAGACTGCAATAGTTCGCATGCAATTCTCCGTACCACTATGTTCTTCTCAATATTTTGCACCCTTGACTTTATAAAGCATTTCATATGTCCTTCATAATTATTATATTCTAACACGGGTTTTACCGAAAGTAAAGTTGTTGAAATTGAATACTTAGGGTGTGTTTGGTAAAAGGGTTTCCGAAGAATGAATTTAAGATTCATTGTTATTGTTTTGTTATTGGATGTCTAGGTTATTCAACTTTCAGTTTTTCTTCACCCAAGTACCCAACTATTTTTTTGAGACTTTAGGTTACCGGACTATGAAAACAGGGTAACTTTTGTATTGAAATATGGGTGACCGTTTGATAGTGTTGGTATCCTGTTGCAACCGCCAGCGTGGCAATTGACTTTTTTTTTTCTTTCTAAAGATCAAAGTGCATTTTCTTTTTATACATCTAACCTAAACTAGTACAGTGCCCGCGCAAAGCGGCGGCGAGTACTTAATGACGATTTTTGAAGCAAACAAATGTTACTATTTTACCTATCAAGTTCGTATTTACATTAATTTAAAATGGTAAAAAAGTTAAAGCAAAATAAACCCGCTAAAAAAGGAAATAAAAAAAGTTAATAAAATTTAACGAAATTGATATTGAATTAAAAAGCACAAAATTTTAGAAAATATGATGAATTTAGATTATGAAAATAATATTTTATCTCAAAATTAAAGATGTTATTTTAATATATTGTTATAAAAGTTTGTTACAAAAAGTTGTTACAAAAAGTTGTTAAGAGGAAGATATATATTTAACAACTTGATTCATATATTAAGTGAAAAAGTCTTAAAATTCAGCCAAAAAAAGTTTGTTACAAAAGTCCCAAATGCTTTATAATATAGTAAGATAAGATAAGAAGTAAGATAAGATAAGATAAGATAAACTTCCATCCAAAAAAATCATAACTGCTGGCCTCATTTCTCTATCCTCCCTCATACTAATTTTCCGGCGACCAAAAAACATAGCCACTTAGATGCTTTCCGACGACAATAAATCATACATAGCCAAAGTCACACAGTCAGATCCTATTCCTCCATTATCAAAAACAGAATCCGCACGCACCCTCTTTAAAAAGAGTAAAGATGCTGCCCACCCATCATACATCCTCCGACTTCATTTTATGTTGTACCCATCCATAAAAAAGAAAACGCGAGTGGGCTTATAGATATATCACAAAGAGCATTGATTCATAACAAAAAAAATACAACATCGATCAATAGCAAGTGCTACTGTTTGGGTTCGTAGGCTCACCCACCGCCGCCTACCCCATCGTCACCCATCTCCGCCCTACCCCGTCGTCACCCACCGCGGAATCTAGCAGTTTTACATCAGAATAGTCATATCTGATAGTAGATTTTGATATGGTTATTTATGATTTGCGGGTTTGTGCTTGGGAGTGACTGGAGTGAGTGAAAAATGGATGAAAAGTCTCAAAAAATAGTTGGGTAACTTATTTTTGGGTAATGAGGAATATGCCCCCGGTAAAATAAGTTGGGTAACTTAGGTGAACAAATAATGGAAGTTGGGTAACCTAAACATCCAAAAACCCTAGTAGATATTTGAATCAAAAAGTGAGTTTGAAACTCATAGCCTCATTCATGTGCGGAGGAGTAGTATTTGCCATGTGGGCCATATTATATGTATTTATATCCCTAATTTCCACAATTTTTTTACATAAGATCTCTGTAGTAAATGAGGCCCACACCAATGTGATACCTTTATCTCAAACTTTGTACCAAACACAAACGATGGAATTGATATACTTAATTCCATTCCATCTTTTTATCAAGACATTACATTAATTAATAATTTAAAGATATATGAAGATGTTTTGACCAGATGGAATTGGATATTATTATGCAAGTTATTGTAATCCAACCTCTCTTTTTTAGGTTCTAGAAGAGGTTTGCAAAGTTCTTATGCCGCATATCCTGTGTGAATACCTTTATGATTTATGCAAGAAGTTTGACGAGATGCACTCTTCCGTGAGCCAGGTATGTTTACTCATACGGATTTGCTCATACATTTCTGACTTTAAGACTTGCTTATCTTAAACGAAAGTTATATTCTAAAGTTCATTTGATCTATTGAAAGGGGAAAGCTGATTATTTTATTTTTATCAGTATCTAACGGAACATTGAAAGTTTTGGCAGGTTTTGGATTGTAATGATAAGAGCAAATTATTGTTGTGTGAGGCAACTGCAAGGGTAATGAGGCAATGCTTTGACTTTTTGGGGATCACTCCTATCTATAAAGAAATGTAAGTATTTATTCTGTATCATTAGCTTTTGTTTTATACAGTATGTATTACTAGATGCTAGGCCCATGGGTTGGGTGTGCTAGTTTCAACTTTCAAGTATTTTATCTTAGAATTTTTGACAACTAGCATGGTACCCGCGCAAATGCGCAATGTAGCAACGGGTAATAAGTGACTACTATTTTTTAGCAAGCTATTTAGCGTTAAAATGTAAAAAGGTTGAATTAAAATAAATAAAATCACTAAAAATGAAAAAGTAAACAAAAAATTTATAAATATATCAAAATAGATGTTGAATTAAAGATAACAAAATTTTAAAAAATATAGTGAAATTGGATTATTAAAAAACTAAATGAGTTAAAAGATTTTCAATTTAAAAATAAAAGTGGTTTTTTAATAAGTTGTTAAGAAGTTGTTACAAAAGTTTGTTACAAAAGAAATGGATGGTCAAGATATAAAGTTAGGTTTGGATTAAAAATGATCTAATGGCTAAATTATTAATATGTTTATCTTAATTTTTGGTTTGGAGTTAGGTTTGGAGTTAGGATGTGTATATGCACCCTTTATATATAGTATAGATATAGATTTGGTTATTTTTACTTGGGGTATATCTACGTTATATGAGTCCTAATAGGAGTCTTGATGTGCGATGATAAACTGAATAAATGTATCTTGAAAAATATGAATGTAATACATGATAGTTGACGGTTAAAAGATAACCCGTGATGTGTATGCCCGATTTACATATACCACTCAAATCCGTATCACACTCTTTTCTTATCTTGCTGAAAAATTCATACAACTTTTGAATTTATCTTCACATTTTCATCATCCTATAATGAATGTTAAATCTTGATAATGTAAAATTTAATCAAAGGTATATTTAGATATGCATTATGGAAAATAATTTAAGAATTTTCTTACAAAGATGCGGATTATATATCTATTTAGTTTTAGAAGGGAGTTTGTTCGATATTTAAATACTTCAAAATATATTATTTTTTTCTTCCTAAAAGAGTCCCTTTTCATGTCTAACCGAGGACCAACTGTGAAAATCCTAATTTGGACTGATTAGAAAATACTTTGTTTTGTCCTGTGTAAAGTAGTGGGTTTGTAATTTGAAAGCAGCGTGCCATATATTACATGATCATTTGCATATACGATTCTTACATTTATTTTTAAGATTTTTTATTTCTAAGATTAAGATCAATCGATCTAAATCAATTTTGTTCATTCTTGTATGTGTCAGATTAAAGGTGCCACCAGTTGCCGAAGTGGCTATAACAGTCCCCTATTCAGATCTAACCAAGGAACCGCTGTGAGTTTAACTTTAAAATCCTAATTTCGTCTGATCAAAAAACACTACTTCGTGTCCTAGCATAAGTAGTGGGTTTTTTAATTTGAAAGTATCATAGTCAATCTTTATCAAATTTGTTTCTTCTTATGTGTCAGATTAAAGGAGCCACCAGCTGCCGAACCGGGTATATTTGTCTTCTTTTCAGATCTAACCGAGGAACAACTGTGAGTTTACTTTAACATCCCAATTTTAGTCTGATTAAAAAACACTATGTCGTGTCCTCGTTTAAGTAATGAGTGTAATTTGAAAGCATCATTTTGTATACTACATGATCATTTGATTATACAATTGTTACATACATCTATTTCTAAATTGATGCATCATATCGTATACTACGTGATCATTTGCTTATAGTTTGTTGGTTTTTGTTCATAATAGGATGGGATTATTCTGTAAAGGTCCCTGCTTTCGGTTTGAGCTGTGTAATGTTTTGCTTAGGCATAATATTGATGATATGGTTGAGAATCGTGATATCTATGACGAGCTTCGGCTGTTTGGGATTATTCAGGCAGAAACTCATATCTCAGATCCGTCACATTATGGATCTGTTAATATATTCAAACGTAACTTCGATGATCCCTTAATCTTCAACAACCCGAGTTCTTTATCTCCGCACGATATCCGTTATTGTTCACTTTCAGTCTCTACCTTCGTTAAGATCACTGCGGAAGTCTATGGTACCACTTACAAGGGGGAAGAAATGGAGTGTTGGGGTGATCATAATAATTGGTATCGTGATGCTTGGAATTTGAAGACGGAGAGGGATAAAGGTGGGTATCTGGAAGGCTTGAAAGATTTTTTGTTGAAGGGCGAACTCAAACCTAATCCGGTAGAGAGCAAGGCGGCCGTGTACATTGATGATGATGTGTTTGAAGTTTGTAATGACTATGCATTTATATACTTCTCAGATTGTTTTGCCAATAAACCCAATGGTGGTTCCGGTTCCTGTAAGTTAAAAGGTAAAGACGGCTACATAGAGCTGTATTATGTTGCGTTAAAGTATGCAGTAGAAGCGACTCTGGAAGTAGATTTTGATGCAACTTCTGAGGAAACAAAAGTTGTTGGAAGGGTAAAGGCTTATTACGGCAAAAACTTTTGTTATGGCTGTCCTACTGAAAAAGATCTTTACAGTGCAATGCTCTTTGAAGCCGAATCGGATAAGGATATTTTTGTTAAACCTGGCAAAATAGACCTTACTCAGTCTGTGTTGGCTGTACCAGCCCAATACTCACTCATAATTGACGCAAACTTATGTGACTTCACTTCTGGGGATACAATTTTGTCGGGTGTTTGGGAGTTTCTTGTGCCAACTGATGGTAGAGTTTGCAATGGTCTTATTGAGGGGAAGGAATGCTCTCTACGGCTAAAAGTGGATTGGAAGCTGCCACATGATTAGTTGGAGTTCAGCTCTTTGTTTAGCTGAGATGATGTATTTCGTGTTAATTTGTAGCTTAATTGTGGCAGCATGTGACCCTTTGTTTTTATTTTTATTATGTATTACTATGATTATATGATGGGATGATATGGTTATTTATGATTATGATAGGATGATATGGTTATTGTCTGTGTTTTACAGTACCATATTGCGCCATTGTGTTTATGAGTTTATGTCTGTTATATCTTGCATGTTAAGAATGAGTTTTAATATCTTTTTCTTATATGAGAAAAGTTCAAATGGAGACTTGTTTCTGTCACCACCATTGCAATCTTAGACGATGAATTGATAAAAGGGAATGTGAAAGTGATCCTTTGTGGAGGTGCTTTGGGTGAATCCGTTATGAAAGTTACCCACATATAGTAGTTTAGCATAGTTCAGAAGTACAACGTGAGAGTTGGTTCAGGTGAAACCTTTTGCATATGGAAAGGGCAGCCATCATTTGCAGGTTTTCCCAACGCAACTTTAACTGCATTGGCTGCATCTTATGCTGTCACCAGTTTTGCAATTTTAGACGCTGAATTGATCAAAGGGAATGTGAAAGTAATCCGTTGAAATGCCAACAGAAAAGGGATGCAACATGCCATTCTGGAACTCATTCTGACTAACATCAAATCAAATTTAGCAAGCCCTGTTGCGTGTGAGTGCCTTGTGTGCTACCATATGTTTAAGGCGATGCTCATATTTTGTCTGGTGTTGATAATCCTTCCTTGATGGGATAAATTTTGCACTTTTATATGTCTACTGGTAAAAGAATTACTAAACATCATAAATTGCGCCCATGGCCTAATGGATAAGGCGCTTGACTTCTAATCAAGCGATTGTGGGTTCGAGTCCCACTGGGCGTGTACTGTGTTTTTATATTTTTTTCAAATGTTTTACTCAAAAGTCAAAACCATTACAAGTTTTAGGGATAAAAATGTTGAAGACCAAGCTTAGAAAGCTCTTTATTTACTCCTTTAGTCGTTCAAAATTATATAAACTCACAAGCTCGATAACACGTACGCCAGTATTTTGGTGTCAGTTTTGCTGATCTCCATGATAATTCTGACCCATTGCATCTACTTATGAATGGGTCAGTTCAGGGTTATTGGGGTTAAGATTCTATGTTTAAAAGTTAACTAAAAAGTTTACGGTTCTAAAATTTATAATAAGATACTTGCCATAATTTCTGACTCAAATATTGGACAGAAAGTGTTCTTGTAAAATCTGTCCCGCGCATTATGACACATACAAAATATTTAATCCGTTATAACCCGTTATGTAAGATGTCCATTATCATCTCTAATGTGGAATTTACCTTCCGGGTGAATGGGATGCAACCACCTTGTGAATTTTCTTTTAAATGGAAACCGTCAAAAATGTGAAATACTGGTTTTGCTGTTTTTCATTCCTGACATAATCCGAGGGCAGCTATCTGGAGGCATATAATGAGGATGATGCACTTTCTGCTGCCGGTGAGCAAGAGAAGAAAACAAATAATGTCGATGCAAAATTGGTGGACAAGTACGACAAAGCCAAAAGGTCAAAATCGTTGGTTGAAAAGTATCAAGAGGCTACTCGGGTTCGGTCAAATTAGAAGTCAAAACAGGACCAGGATAAACAGAAACAAGAATGGGAATGTCAGCATCCTTGGAAACCATGGGACCGTGACAAAGATTTGACCGGCGGACGACAGAATGTCAAATTAGATGCTGAGTATATGTCACAAGGGCTGACTTCCCGATTTTCTTTTGAAAATATGTCACAAAGTAGATGCTGAAAGTATCATGTATTCATAAAGTTAACTATAGAGATACATGTTCATGTTGTGTTACCATAACATGTCTAGATTATACATGCTCACCTGAACTTATCAGTGTACATGCAAAGAAAATACACTTGTCACATCATCTCAAATTTTCAATATGCCATCTTCATTTCATTTTTGGTCATGCCTACAAGTTATTATTGTATGCAAACTAATCCCACTGAGCCATGATGTTTCAGGGTTAAGTCTATAAAATAGTAACGAATTTTTCATTTTTTATAATTATAGTAAACGAACTTTTTATATTACCAATATAACTATTATAACTTTTAAATTTCGAACTTTATAGTAAACTTTCTTGCTAGCAACCTCCTATAACAGGTCACATAAACCGACACGTCATCTTTATTAAAAAAATATAACTTTATATATTACCAATATAACCATTATAACTTTCAAATTTTGAACTTTATAGCAAACTTTATTAAAAAAATTTCAACTTTAAAAAAAATTGTAATTCTTAAATGTTTTTGATAAACAAACTTTTTTTTTCAAAAAGTTTTTAATAAAATTAGAATAAAAGTTTTTTCGAAAAGTTTAAAAAAAAAAATATTTCGAAAAGTTTTTTAGAAAATTATTTACAAAGATTCTTCGAAAAAGTTTAAAAAAAAATCCAAATATGTTTTTAAAAAGTTTATTTATTTTTTAAAAAAAGTTTATTCCAATTTATTTTTTTTTAAAGTAATTTCAATTTATTTTTATTTTCGAAAATACCAAAATTTTTATTTTCGAAAAAAAAATTCGAAAAGTTTTTTAGAAAATTATTTACAAATTCTTCGAAAAAGTTTTAAAAAAATCCAAATATGTTTTAAAAATTTTTATTTAGTTTTTTAAAAAAGATTATTTCAATTTAGTTTTTAAAAAAAGTTTATTTCAATTTAAATTTTAAAAAAAAATTCATTTTAATTTATTTTTTTAAAAAGTTTATTTATTTTCGAAAATACCAAATATTTTCAAATTTTTAATTTTTTTGGTGGTGAATTTATTTTTTAAAAAAGTTTATTTATTTCCTTTCTTTTAAACATTTTCTTTTTAACTTTAACTTTTTTTTAACTTTAACTTTTTTTTTTGAAAAAATTATAAAACTGGTACAACCGGTAACATTAGTGTATTTAACCCAAAACAACAAGTTACAATGGCTATATTGGTAATATATAAAGTTCGTTTACTATAATTGTAAAAAATGGAAAGTTCGTTTCTATTTTATAGACTTAACCCTTCAGAATATCATCAATGATATCGGAGTATAGTCTAAACCAATCTTTTTATGTGACATGTTCATTATTTTTCTTTAACTAAAACTAAATCGCACACACAAGAAAAAATCTAACAATATCAACGATGATAACCTAGGCAGCGACGCGTACTTTGTAATTATCATTTTTGACGAACAATATTTTTTGTATTGCATATATATTTATATGTTAAAATTACTAAAATTAAATGGGACACACAAAAGATGGCCAAAGACCAAGTACCTTTTTCGTCAGCTTGACCAAATACCTCTTTTGACGACTGAGTAACTCGGTTGCCATTATGGCTCGACCGAGTGAGACAGTCGGTCGACCGACCGACCCATTATTCAACTGAGCCGATGTGACCAGCCTCTACAAAGATGCAAAACAAGCAAACATTTAGTTTCAAATTGGTAAATCATTTAAGGTAGACTAGCATTGACCCGCGCAATGCGGCGGCGAGTACTCATAATCATTTTTTAGACTAACAAATATTAATCTCTTATCATTAAGTTTGTATTGTTGAAAGGGTTAAGTCCATATATTAGCAATGTACTTTTCATCGTTTACACATCTAGGTAATATATTAATTTTATTACTAATATGGTCAAATAAACTTTCAAATTGCAAACAATATAGGTAATATGACCGGTTAAATGTCGGTTTGAACTAAAAATTGACTGACACGTCATTTATATTTTTATTTTAAGCTTGTGTGTAAATGTGACGTGGATATGTGTTGTGTTGGTCAACATTTCTTTTGTTTTATTAACATTCATCCCTGTTCTTCATCAACCATCTTCATCCACCCTTCTTCATCAACCAGATCTTCGTCGTCAACCCTTCTTCAAATACCCAATCTTCAAATACCCAATCTTCTTCAAATACCCAATCTTAAAATACCCAATCTTCTTCAAATAACCAATCTTCAAATACCCAATTTCCTGTTCTTCATCAACCCTTCTTCATATACCCAATCATCATCAACCCAAATATTCGTCCCATTAAATACCCAACCCAGATCTTCGTCATCACCTCCGCCCAGATTATCATAGTATAAGTTTGAATGTCAGTTTCTATAGCCTTAATGGTTGGTTTGCTCTATGATGGTATTTCGTCTCGTGTTATAATCTTGATGTCCACGCGATTGTAATGACTGTAGATTCCTGAAAATTAAAGTTGTTCATGGTGGATCAAGGCTTGATTTCTTTCTGGAAATTAAAGCTCTTCATGGTGGATCAACACTTATGGATCTCTAATACAAACAAGTACTTGAATCCTAAATGTATGGATAATAGCCGAATGATACAAAATAAAAGGTTAAAAAAAATAAAAAAAAGTTTTTAGCTGATTAATAAAATAAAAAAACCCAGGTGGAAATTAATTATCTAGTTGACAAGCTCAACCGGTCATCTTACCTATATTGCAAAACATTAGCCGGTTTACATGACCATATTAGTAATAAAATTAGTACATTACTTAGATGTGTAAACGACGAAAAGTACATTGCCAATATATGAACTTAACCCTTGTTGAAATTGTAAAAAATCTGAAGAAAAAAACTCTAAATTTAAAAAAAATTAATAGTTAATAAATATATAGCAAAATGGATATTGAATTAAAGAGCATAAAAGTTTAGAAAATATGGTGAAATTAGATTATAAAGATAACAAATAAATAAAAAGATTTTTCAATTTAAAAGAAAAAATATTATTTAAATAAGTTGTTACAAAAGTTTGTTACAAAAGGTTGTTAGAAAGGGTTATAGTATATAATGTTGATAAAAATATCACAACTTGCTTTATTTAGTAAGAAAACAAGTCTGAATTTTCATCATTTCTATTTTAAGAAGGTCCAAAATGCTTTATATATCATTATATTACTAGACGAGTACCCGCGCGTAGCGGCGGGTTTTTAGTTTCGACAAAATTTCACCTACGATTTTTTTTGTTTGGCAAACGGTGTTTATGGCAACAAAAATCACGTGTTAATACTGTTTTTGGGATAACATAGTTACATTAGGTTTCAATAATGTCAACCCTGTGTTGATACTGTTTTTGGTATAACGTTACATTGACAGTGTGTTGCAGTGTTTTTGTTTTAGCGAGAATTTTTAATGAATGAGATATGTGTGTAGTAGTTTTAGTGGACCCACATTTTTCAACTATTCTACATTTTCAACTTTTAACCTAAAGGATACACCCTTTATAATAACGGCAGCTGTGTTAGTTTCGCTACAATGGATACGACGTACAATTCTTTTCAAAAATCTTTATTTTTAGCGTTAAAGAATGCTTTTTGAATAACTGTTTTTCTTGCGGCATGGTTTCTTTGTTTTTCCGCTAGCGTCGATGTGTGTGTGAGATTGTTTTTTTTACATTGTTTTGAGTTGCATTGGTTGATAAAGAAATCATAACAACAATACTTTCTCTGTCCCAAAGTCATTATTCACAGACTAAAATCGACAATTTTTAAAAAACATTATTATTACAACTTTTTTTAATACTTTTTGTAGAATGACAAGTTTATCCTAAAAAATTAATATAACATTTATTTGTTGTTTGTAATAATAATCATACGTGACGGTACTATATCAAAATCAACAAAATGTTTGTTTATTTTTAAAAATAGACAATTATTTTGAGATAACTTAAAATAGTATATTAGAAAATAATTTAGAACCAAAGTATTTATTAAAGTGTTTTATCCTCATTGTCCCACAAAAACTAAAGTTTTTTAATATTACCTTCATCCTAAAATTATATTTCACATTTCTTTTTTGGGTTGTTTCAAATTAATTGTTCATTTTTAAAAATAGACACTAAATTTAGATCGAGATTACTATATTACTTTTAATTAAAATTATAATTACAGATTTTAAAAAAGATTTAAATTAACTGATTAAAGGTAAAACTGTCTTTATGAAAAAAGTAAGAAAGAGAAAGCTGTAAATGTGATATTTTTCTTAAATTGTGTGTTTTTTGTCGGTGAACAATAATTTTAAGACAGAAGAAGTAATAGTTGCTAATACAGTTCATTTATTTCCATCTACAATGAATAAGATAACTCTTATTTTATTTTGAACATGTTGGGTCATTTTAACAACTCGGTTAAGACATATAAATTTGATTATTCTTTTTCTCACGTAGTTCTTTTTACTCATGTGGTTCTTTAGGTTTTCTTAGCACGTTCTTTGCTTTTGTTCCTCAAATATAACATATGAATAAATGGGATAATGTTTACACTTCCAAAGTTCCAATGCATCTCGAGATATAGGAAAGTTTTTACACTTCCAATACCCACTTTTTCCAATGCCCACTTTTTCAATATAATCGGTTTTATTTTTTCAAAACTTTTAAAATTAGGTTAAAGGGAATGGCATCTTAAAATTCCATCGTTAACTCAGCTTTTTTCACAACTCACAAAAACTCACATCAACATGAAAATAAAAAATAAAAGACTCACATTCATTTTACCCAACTTTATATAAAATATACCTCACTAAATACCTTAATACACTCACATTTTATTAAAAAAAAAAATTAGCACACAAACCAAACAGTGAGTAAATGATTATACTAAAGTTTTAAAAGTAAAACCCACGCGTGACTTGTTGTAATGTTTAGGAAATGACTTTTGACACATAGGAGTCACTCATGAGATTATATACCCATTTTCTTCGGCCTTAAATACATTTCCAAAACTTTTAAGATCTTTAAGTTTAGCAAAATTCGCTTGTTTCATAGTATAAAAGTAGTTTATACAATTAGAAAATGGAAAATAGGATTGTGCAATATTTCGTACCACCTTCACCACATCTCAACTTTTTTCAAAATTTCTTGTCTCATACCTTTTCTCATCTACCGATATCTTTTGCTTTACACATATCTCAAAATTTATTTTTTCAAAATTTCTTGTCCCAAAATTTCTTGTCCCATATCTTTTCACATATGCCGATACCTTTTGTTTTACACATATCTCAACACCTTTTGTGCATGCTTTACACATATCTCAAGTTTCCCCACTTTAATCACAACTTTTTAAAATTGATTATATATGTTTATGTGGGTTACGGTCATGCACCTTCGTTTCTTTTGCAAATGTCACAAAAAGCCAAAATGTTTGATACTTTCAAAACATGGAGATCCAAACTCATTGAAATATAAAAATGAAGCCTTTAAATAAATAAAATTTCCAAACACAACTTAAAATTTAAATTATTAAAAATTTCATGACGTGCAAAAGTTTCAAAGAGTTTAATATTTCAAAATGTTAATGTTTCTTTAAAAATTAAAAGTTTTAAAATTCTTAACTTTGTAAATCTTAAATTTTTAAAAGCTTTTAGCATCCCACCATATAAAATTTTTTTACATTTGAGCAACTCCAAACAACACTTAAACATATAACACTTTCAACATATGTTCCAAATTCAAAACTTATAAAATTTCACAATTATACATTACCTTTTTACTTTAAAAATATGTCTTAAAGGTCAAAACTTGATATATTTATACTTCTTACCTTCAACAATCCAAAATTTTTAAAATATAGTCAATACAAAATTATCAACGTCACATGAACTGTATAACAAAATTTATACACCAACTTTTATAACAAATATAACCAACAAACATCTAATATAATCTTGTTTTTGGCAAGACCTGCAGTTTTAGAATAGAGAAAGCAACAACGTCATGCGGTGGTAACAACAATGAGTGGCAGCTAAAATTAAAAAATCAAAAACAAAAACCTCTTCAAATAAAACCATAAAAAATTGATAGAAAAATATTTGAAACTTATTTAATATACATAGATCTAACAAAAGCATACTAATTTTAGTGGTGGTCGCTGGTAGACTGGGCGAGACAACAACAGCAACGGTGGCGGAAGGCGGACGCAACAAAGTGTAGCGTGACTGAAATCGGTAAGTGCCAAAAAGTTATAAAAAGTTAGATCAACATATAAACCTACAAATCTATATCAGTTGCGTCAGCAACCTTTCTCGGCAGCAGTAATCCGACATGGTGGCAGCGATATTTTACGGCAAGTCAGCAGCGGGTACTCTTATCGGCGAGCCAGCTGTGTAAGCGGTGAATAATTCCGGAAAAGTGACGGCTAGCCTAAAGAAAAAATAAACATGTAAACGTTTAAATCTATAAATTAAACCAGTAGATTTATATTTAAAACAACATATCTACAAATAAAATACATTTAACTTTAATTAGTAATAAAGACTTACAAAAATAACTCAACGCATACCTTAATTACTACTCAAGTTGAATTTTTCAGTGGTGGTGAGGTTCGGTGGTGGCGACTTGTGGTGGTCACGACCAGCTGTAGTAGGGGTGTGGTGAAGACCGACTGTGGTAGGAGTGGTGGTCTTAGTTTTGACGGTGGAAGAAAATGTTATTATTGGGTACTATTGTGTGAGGATAGTATTTTCTTGGTGAGTGTGTGTTTTTCGAAACTGTGTGTATTTTTTGAGAGTGTATTTGGTTGTGCAATGGAGGTGAACCAATTTGGAGGATAGTGTGAGAGGTATTTGTTTGAATGGCTGGTTTATATTTTTTTTGGTTTGGAAATATTTTTAAAATTGGATGTTGGTTTGGTGTGTGTGTAAATTTAGGTTTGAGATATGCATGTTTTATAAGGGAGTATAGATTTGTAATATACTTTTAGTGGGACTCACAATTTTTCAACATTCAACATTCAACTTTCAACCATGGGGGTAAATGCTTTATAAGGTATTTTGGTTTGGAAATATTTTTAAAATTGGATGTTGGTTTGGTTTGTGTGTAAATTTAGGTTTGGGATATGCATGTTTTATAAGGGAGTATAGATTTGTAATATACTTTTAGTGGGAACCACATTTTTTCAACATTCAACATTCAACTTTCAACCATGGGGGTAAATGCTTTATAAGGTATATAGATATATACTAGAGAAAGTGCCCGCGCTTCGCCGCGGCGTGTTGATTTTGTTGGTTGGATGTTATGCATAGAAGACAGACGTTAAGAAAACATTTACAAAGTGTAGAAACCAAAGTTGTTTACATGATATATTAAACCATCGTATGCACACCATCCCATCAAAACGTTAAAACCATCAGGACATTTATAAAGGTCACATCTTGGGTTTTACCTTGCCCAAGATTATGAACTTATTAGTTTTACCAAAGGCTAATAAGATCATAGGCTGGTCAAATAAGCTAGGTTCAATCTCAACTACCATGGTGTAACAAATAACAGTTATCCACAAAAATAACATGTGTTTTAGTTATTCTTACGTTCTGATGAGATTGAGAAAGAAATGGGCACACACATGCAAATTAGCTAAAAGACTCATACTCGAATTTATAGATGTAGTCATTTAGCGACACGAAAAAGAAAATACTATGGAACCGGTTCATCGAGTAAAAAAATTACGTATAACGAACCCACAACCAATATTAGTTCATCGTCATCGATTCCCTGAAAGTACACAATCTCCTAAATCGATCCTTGTCCGACAACTCATATCGAAATCTAACATGTAACCATCCTAAATGCCATAACCCATATTGAGTATAATAAGTTGCTCTAAACATAAAAAAGCTAATATATGATCAATTTTTTGCACTTCCAAACAGCCCATACTTCTATGTTTACAATAGTGCGTATGAACAAAACTAACCTCACTGCAAGCAATTTGCGTGTATAAACTAAAAGTAACCTCATGTCCATATATATCAATCGCGTGAACTGAAATTGAGTATAATGCAGTTCGTTTTTTCTCAGTTCTTGCTAATAGAAAGTCCAACCAATATCGGGTTTTTAATTGTTCTTGGTTGTTAAGCTTGCTTGGTTAATCTATTGCTAATTCAACAAATGCTTGCCAAACGGAAAAATATTACCTACGTATATGTAAAACAAATTGCAAATACCACGTTTTTATTCAAGTAAAAATTTAAAATGCAAAATTTGAAACTAAAGGGACTGAAATTGTAAATTCTATGAACAATAAATGCTTGAAATGTAAACTCTAACAATTATAGGGACTAAAAGTGTAAAACTGTTAACTAAAAGGATCAAAAATACAAATTCTATAACAAACTAACCAAAAGTGTAACAAATTAACAAAATACTAACTGAAATTTAACAACTTCCAAATTCCAGGGACTAAAACAATGCAAACCCTAAAAACATGAAGATTAGCCAAAAATTAACACTGACAGAACTAAAAGGACCAAAGTGCAATAAAGAAAACTATTTAAGCAAAAACGGGACAAAGAAGAAAATAAGCTCGTTTGAGCTTATTACTCAACCAAACTTGATGAGACCAATTGCAAAACGTTTCAAATTCAAAATAAGCTACGTGTGTCCAAGGAAATTTGCTAAAAATCAGAAATAAGCAAATGAGTGCTTATTAATAAGCTCAAAATAAGCTACAGCTAAATCTAATCAACCACAACTTGATTTTTCTATTAAAACTGATTAAGCAACTGATTTAAAGAATGGGAAATCAAACCAGAACGAATTTCATCAAGTAATAAGCTCTAAATCTGAATTAAGCTAAAAAGAGCTTATGTTGACCAAGCGTTGACCAGCTTTTTTTCAAAAAGCTAATTTTCTCAAAAATCAAGTAACTCAACTACCTAAATGGATTTGTGAAGAAAAAGTGCTAAGTTTATGAAGAGGAAAATGAGATACAGATTTTCAGTTGTCAAGTTACAGAAACTTGAGTTAAGTCTACTTATCTGATTTTGGCTTATTACTAAGTGCTTATTGAATACTGTATTAAATCCTTCTAGACTCTGATTCTTTATGATGTAAGCTAAGACTGAAAACAAATTTGGTGAAATTTCATCAAGTAATGAATTAGAACTAATCAATTGAAAATGGCAAGTTTTTAAGACCAAAACTGAATGAAAACTGACCCAAACTATTCAAGTGCCATTTGCCTGTTTGACCTTTTTAGTGACTTGTAAAAGACTTAAAACAACTTGTTATCACTCAATGACTGTAAATGAACTTTAAAAATCCAAATCTCAATGCTTGAAAACTATTTTTGAGCTATTCCCAAACACTCCTTTACTGATTTTTACAAACTTTTACAAATGCTTTTAGAGTTCTGAATTAAGCTGACTTAAAAGCTATAGCAGTCTGAATTCAATGGTCAAAATGAAAAGTAATAGAGCTCAATGCACTCAATAAACTCCACTAGAACTACAAACCAATTACAAGAACAAAAGAGACTGAATCAAAGCAGTTAACTAGAATTAAATCCAAATCAAAGAACAAGCAGACAGGTTTGAACTACTAACACTCTAAAATCTAGCAAACATCAACAACAAGCAACTTTTATCAAGCAGCCATCAAGTTTATTCTAAGAAAGTAAGCCTGCAGTTTACTGTTGAGTGGAACAAAAATCAAGAAGCTTAAAACCTATTGAAGAATTCCTTTGAGAAGAAGAGGAGCGCTGAGCTCTCTTACCCTAGTGATAACCACCACCTTATCACTAGGAATCAATCAATCAACAATAACTGCTATCTAATCAACAAGAAACCATCATTCTGCTTGAAAACTCCATTGGAACTATGCAATGACTGAATTGTGATCAAACAGCTAGCAAACTTCACCAATGTCAGTTATGATCAATGATCGATCATAACAAACACTTATCAGCAACTCTAGTATCCAAATGCAGCAAGAAATGAACTGGAATGATAAGAACAGTTTTGGCGGGAAAGAGTAAATTTGAATTTTATTAATGGAAAACGGTTACAAAGTTGTTACAAGGGTAGTAACTAACTAACTAACTCAAGAGTTTGTCAGACTCTTGAGTAGCTAGGGTAAGATTGAGGGAAAAGGGAAAGGAAAAGTAGAACTAGGTGTTTTTACAAAATTAAGCTACTAATGAAAATGAAGTCTAATCCAGCTATTTATAGACATGAAGGAAGAGTTTGTTGGGGTTGGTGACGTGTCAGAACCAATCTCTGAGCTCCACGTGGCATCTTCTTGCTAATTGGATAATTTGGCTCAAGAACATATTTGGGGGTTTTTGATCCAATTACTTTCAGCTTAATTGATTATGAGGTATGGATTCGTCTCTCAAAATGGAGCAAATTTCATGTTTAACACTTTGCTTGAAATGCATTGTAGCTCAAAATAGGTTCTGGGCTCGTTCTTGTTTGAAAGTGACACGTGGCTTCTTCTGGCTGGCTCTCATCTGGTCACACGGATCAATATCCAAAAGTGGATAAAATAATTATGGAGTGGCGCATTCCTATTGGTTGAATGGGAGAAAATGCGCTTTACTGTACAGATATGGTATTAAATGTGAAGCGGCGCTAGTGGGCTTATGTGGCAGCTTATTTGGTGATCCTTGTGTCTCATTTCCTTGATTCACATTGGTCATTTAACACTTCACACGGATTAAGCCCAAATTTGGTGTAAACTTGTCACTTTCAGCCCCTATACTTTGGCAGATTTATGATTTGATCTCTAATCTTCAATTCTTTGGCAAAACTAGTCCTTTGAACTTCATTCTTGATCATTTGAACCCTTGACTGAGTTGACTTGATAGTTGACCAAGTTTGACTTATGATCTTGACTTTCACAATATTTGCACTATTAGTCCTTCAACTTTGATAACTTGTCAAGATAGGTCCTTGTACTTCAAAGTCTTGTCACTTTTGATCCTTCTTTGTCTTTTTCATCCATTTGAGCTTGATTTTTCCTTGTTTGCTTGAAAATGTATCTTTTTACCTACACAAGTGCACACAAACACAAACATACCACATAACACTGTTTTTGCCAAATATATTGGTATTTTGCTTCATGTTTTAGGGTTATTTGTTATTAAAAGGATATGAGTTTAAGCTCATATCAAATTCCCCTACACTTGAACATTGTCATGTCCTCATGCAATATTATATTTTAAGGCTCAAAATTTTACATTTCCCTCATAATTAATCCACCTTGGCCATTTGAGATGCATCTATGCTACTCTAAACTAAATGATGCATGATTTTGACTTTTAATAATACAATGAATCAGAATACAATTCTATCTATATCTTTTTGATTTTTCTTGAAATGGTTTTGATGGAAATAACTCATAAAGAATTCAATGACTTAGATTAGGGCTTGGGTACCATGGACATTTATCACCCTCAAGTTTCACTTTCCCCATACCAAGCTTAAAAATGGGATCATTGCATTCACAAGTAAAAAGTGCATCAACTTATTCATGACAATTAAATGTGGAACCGGTTATTATTTGAGAAAATTGCTTGTGGGCAAATTTGTCATTATTCAAGTGTGAAGTATAAGAAGTGTAAAATCCAAAAATAAGGAAGCACGGTTTTAATCCTAAGTAATCTTCTCATCCATTACTTGAAAAACCGCTCACAATTAATATAAGTCCGTATTAAGAGTAATAAGTCATTCGCCTTATGTGTAAAATCCTCATGTCATGCTTTCATAAGTAGCTACACACTCGCTAAGGAAAGAAAAATAAAATTCACGCAATAATTTACATCCGCCATCTTTTTTGAGACTTTGGATCTTCAACCCCGCAACCCGTCAAGGTAATATTGGATTGGAGCAATCTATTGAATCCCCGCAACCCGTCAAGGTAATATTGGAACTCAATAGTCACTATAATTAACACCACACTGCCCCTCTTGGGAGTCTTGCATTATTTTATTTTTTTTTTTTTATTTTTTTTTTCTAGCCACTCATTTTTTTTCATAAGCCGCTCTTATTTTTCTTTATTCCTCACTAAGAAATTTGAAAAGAAGAAAAGGAAAAAACACCCGCTAAATATGGAGCATGACATAAGTCTAGTACACATAAAACGTGCTAACTTAGAATCTTAAGACGTACTCATATCAACCATAAATGATTAGCCAAAAATGCATAAGAGATTACATACCAATTAAAACCGTACTTGATTATTTATTAACAATTATATACATGCGAAGAAATAGAGGTAAAGAAGAGAAGGGTTTAGCCACAAGTAATTGCTATGAAGTCTATCTAGCCCTTTTACACTTGCTTCAACTCTATCATTTCCCATTCTCCACAAATTTAAAATTTCAAATAATGAAATTGGTGGATGCTTAGCCTAATAGACCAATGAAGGACTACATGGTTAAGGATACTAGCTAGAGAATGCTAAAATAAGCAAACTCGGGTTGAGTCAAAATATCCATGGCGGGCCTAATATGTCAAAGAAATCTAAATTTGTTAAAACCATGTTTTATTATATTTTTCCTTTTTTATTTATTTTTGATGAAAAATAAAAGAAGAAATATATACAATGCAAGTGTGTTATGCAAATGAAAAAATGATTGATGCAAAAATTATGAATGCATATTTTTGTTGGCCAAAGTAGATCAAAAATTTGAAAAATGTTGAAAATTCAATTTTTCCATGTTATCATGCAAGACAATGACAAGTTCTAGGTAAGGTCACTTCGATAGAAGACCCCCTACACTTAAGCTAAACATTGTCCTCAATGTTTAAGAGCATGGAAGTATAACAACTTCCCCTACACTTATGACAATGAATAGACTTTGCTTAACCCAAGTTAAGGAAAGGACAACTATTAGTGAAATCATGTTTAAGCACAAGGTGTCAATGAAAAATTCACTAAAGTAACGAAGTGAACCGGATACAAGGGCCTCCTTCATAATGGCGGGTTTATAGTCATCCTCCATAAGGATTTTGTGAGTACAAAAATGTGGATCAATTCCCCTTATGTCGGATATTTTCCATGCTAAAGCTTTCTTATGATTCTTAAGAACTTCAATAAGTTTCTCTTTCTCATCCTCTTTCAACTCTTTAGCAATAATCACCGGTAATTGGTCTTTTCCTTCTAAGAAAGCATATTCTAAGTGGGATGGAAGTTCCTTAAGTTCAATGGGAGGTGGACTCTCTATGGAAGGTTTTACTATGGAAGGTTCCTCAATGGTAATCTCTTGTGGAATAGAAGAAGGAATAGGGTCCTCATTGAGCAACTTTTGGATTGTAAGAATATCTTCTTCCCAATTAATGGGAGAATCATCATCACCAAGAAAGTTAGACTCAAATTCCTCCAAGAGGAAATCACTCTCTCCAAAAGGTGTTAAAGAGGGAGCAATTGAGGCCACGGTTTCAACATGGGGAATCTCATCACTAGCACTCTTACAAGCATCATGAAAATGTTCATTACACACTTCATCTAGCACATCCACAATGTTAATAGTCTCACAAGGTCTAGACTCCTTAACCTCTTTTCTATCACAAACTTTGCCTAACTTAAACACCACTCTCTCATCTTCAACTCTCATAATTAATTCTCCTTCCGCCACATCTATCAAGGTACGACCCGTTCTCAAAAACGGTCTACCAACAATCAAAGGCACTCTAGGATCCATGTCATAATCGACCACTACAAAATCGGTCGGAAAGGTAAACTTATCCACACCTACAAACACATCTTCCGCTATACCTACGGGGTGAGCTATGGTTCGGTTGGCTAGTTCAAGAGTCATCCTAGTGGGAGTGAGATCGGGAAGAGATAGTTGTTTCCAAACCGATAAAGGCATGAGATTTATGCTTGCCCCTAAATCAGCCAAAGCCATGCAATTTTCAACACCGGGAAAATTACAAGGTACCAAGAAGCGCCCCGGATCTCCAAGTTTTGTTGGTAAGGTTTTAAGTAACACCGCGGAACAATTTTCATTAAGTGATGTGTTGGGCAAATCAACCAATTTCTCTTTGTTTGAGAGCAAATCCTTGAACATCTTAGCAAACTTTGGCATATAAGCAAGAGCTTCCGCAAAGGATATGTTGATATTGAGTTGCTTGAACATCCTTAAGAAATTGGAGACTTAGATGTCATCTTTGTTCTTTAACTTGTCCTTTTTCAACCTTGAAGGGTATGGAAGAGTAGGTTTTGGTGTAGGTGGAATAGGTGTTGTGGTGGAAGATTTGTCTTTGTTAGCTTCTTCATTGGGAAGTGTGGAAGATAAAGGAGAAGTATGAGGTGGTTGAGGAGGTGTGTTTGAGTGAATAGGAGCATTTTGAGGAGGTGGAGTAGAAGTAGAAGGCTTGTCACAAGTAGGAGCACAAGTGGGTTGAACAAGAGTAGGTTTAGGAGGTGAAGGATCCTTTGTTGTTGTTCCACTCCTTGTTGTAATAGCATTGACATTGGCCCTAGGGTTTGTTTGTGTGTTAGAAGGTAAAGCCCCTTGTGGTCTTTGAGTTACCGCCACTAAAACCCTATTGATTTGTTCCTCCAATGTACGTTTCATTTGGTCATTCATTCTCTTCTCAATTTCACGCATTTTCTTGTCAACATACTCTTGAGTCTCTTGCATCCCATATCCTTGAGTTGGATTTTGAGGGTAAGCTTGATTTGGTATTGGAGCATATGCTTGAGTGGGAATAAATGGAAGTGGTTGATTAAATCCTTGTTGTGGTGGATAAAAGGTATTTTCTTGAGGTTGAAATTGATTGGGTGCCTTGTAGTTATTTCCTTGGTATGGTGGTCTTTGCCCTTGATTCCTTGCTAAAATTTGAGGAGGATTTTGTGGAATTTGGGTGGGTGGTTGGGGTGGGAAGCCGGGTGGAGTAAGGTAATTTTGGGATTTGTAAGAAAGGTTATTTGGATTGATATTAGGTTTGAAGTGTTCACGATGTTCCTCTTGGTAAGCATAGCATTCCCCTTGATACCCTTGCACCTTATCACATTGTTCATAAGAATGGGGACCTCCACAAGTAACACAAGAAATGGTGATGGCATTCACATTATTCGAGGAATTGTTCAATGTCATGCTCTTAAAATTTTGAAACATTTCTTGTTGTCTTTGCAAATTCCTTTCACTATCTCTATCCATCCTTTGAAAAATCGCTTCTTGAAACTTGAGGAGTTGGTTGTCACAAGGGATTTGAGAATTATTTTGGATAACATGAACCTTTTCTTCAAATGGATTGTTTGTTTGAACCATTGCCTTAGTCTCAATGATGTCCAAAGCCTCTTGGTAGGTCTTAAGAAGAATATTTCCTCCCGCGGAAGCATTAAGTGAATCTTGGTGGTGAGGTTTAAGGCCATCATAGAAGAGGTTGATTTGGTGAACTTGATCCAATCCATGATTAGGGCATCGCCTCAACAACTCACTATACTCTTCCCAAGCATCACTAAAGGATTGGCTAGGTTTTTGTTGAAAGCCCATAATTAAATTCCTCAAAGCCATAGTCTTTTGTGGAGGAAAGAACTTGTTCAAAAACTTAGTGGTAAAACCCTCCCATGTGGTGATACTATCGGGTGGTTGGGTGTCTAACCAATGCTTAGCACTCCCCTCTAAGGAAAATGACACTAACATCAACCTAATAACCTCATGTGGAACCCCATTATGCTTAATGGTATTGCAAAGTGAAAGGAATCTCTTAAGGTGGGCATGAGGATCCTCATTTTGTTTTCCCAAGAAAGGTGATAAAGCAACCATATTGATCATAGATGTATGTAGCTCAAATGTGTTAGCGGGAAAGTCGGGAATCTTAATGGCACTAGAATATCCATGAATGTTGGATTGCATACGTTCATACAAAGTACGATTATCAATAGCCATGGCTTCTTGTGGTGGAGTCAAAGCACGATTCTCGTGATCGGCTTGGTGGACGGTGGTGGTCTTACTCTTTCTCTTTTTCTTCCTTTTCGGAGGAAGAGGTTGTACACCAATCGGTATTTGTGCACGCCCGCGAGTGAGCATGCAACTCAATACGAGGAATGAGAGAGAAGCTCTCGTGTGACTTTGAAGAGAAATGGATTATCCTCTTCGAGTTTCAATATTAAATATCCACAAGAAAATAACAATATATGTATTTACTACTTTGGGTGCAAGACCCTCAATGAAGCCTTCCTTCTTAGAATACTCCCAAGTGAACGGGGGGTTAGGTGGCGCGAAGCACTTAAGTACCTATTGACCCTTAGATGGCATTTTATAGCACATCGCCTTTCTATTCACTTAAATGTTCGTATTCTTCGAATTGTTGCTTTATTGAGAGTATTTATCTATTCTTGCTTTATTTTGTTTGATCGATACACGTGTCAAGGACCGGAACGCCCCTCAACACGGTGTATTGCCTCGGCAATACTTATGGAGAATATGTAGATTGATTGTTCTTATACGTATACGTATTTACTTATAATAATATATGGAAAATATTTTTGTATTTATGAGTTTTTTTAAGAGAAAATACTATATATACATAAAAACCGAGAGAATCCAATAATATATATTTTTGGGTGCAATCTCTTAGGAAAAAGATTGCTTTTTGGATTTTTTATTATTTTTTTTTTTGGTCAATTCTTTAGGAAAAGAATTGTTTTGTTAATTTTTTAGTTTTTATTGTTGGGCCAATGAAAGTTTTAACTATGGCCCTGTCTAGATTTGTTTAAATTAGACTAAGTGTTGAAAGGTCGCTGAGAGGACCAGCGACAGAGACTAGACCAGTGGAAGGCAAAGCCTCAGCTGGCACACCAGGATCATTCAAGTCAAAGACAACGTCAGAGAAGTCGAAGACAATCTGAAGTCAGACTCACCAGCGATTATGGATAGCTGGGATGTCAAAGGAATGCACTGGTGTTCAAGGATCTCTGAGTTGACAACACTCAGAGATCACTTAAGAACCCTAGAGACTTGGATCAAGCAAAGCTTATCCAACCCCTTATAGTTTAGGCGGGAGAATCTTACAAGTGTTTTGAGCGGGACAAAACAAGAGATTCAAAGTCAATGCCTAGTACGACCTAGTGGGACAAAGGTGAACAGTTGGCAGAACTGTTTACCTAAAGTAGTTAAAGGCATGTCTCGATTTGGACATGCATTTAATACGTTGTACTCTTCCATTCAGAAGATGACACGTATCAACTACCCCCACTAAGGATACAACCTCGTACCACTATAAATAGGGGATGAGAAAGAAGTTAAGATTCAACCCTTGTGCTTGGAATCTTTATCTAAGTTCTTTCTCCCACTAGAACCACTGAGGCCTCAGCTGTCCATCAGCGACTCGTTGGTTCTCTTGTAAACTTGAGTCTCGAATCAAGTTTACTTGTTCTAGGGTTCATTTCTTGTTGTTATTCAACAGGTGTATTCATAACACTTTGTAATACTTTGTTGATAATAGTTAATAAAGGATTACTCGTTTGAAAAGTATATCTATTGTGTGTTATTGTTTTCGTGTCTTAGTTTCAACAATTGTTGTATTTTGGGACTTTCAATTGGTATCAGAGCGGTTTGATTTATAAATTTTTCTAAAAACCGTTCTAGTTTTTAAAATCAAGATCCAAATATGACTGAAACTATGCCACCCATCCCACCACCGTTTGGTCAATCTAACCAAGCAAATACTTCAACAAACGCTCCAGCCACCACATCTACTACCATGCCTACACCCGTTGTAAGCACTGGTGTAAATGAGGATGATCTTCCACAACTTCTTGATAATCGTGGAGGGTCACATGTGTCTAATGTTCCAGCGTTTGATGAAGAAGATTTCTCAAGTTGGAAAAGTGAATTTCTTATATACTTAGATGGCCTAGAACCCTTCTTGTTTGAAATCTTAGAAAATGGTCCTTATGTACCACTGGCTATTTCCTCTACTCCAGAGAGACCCATTAAGAAACCTGTTAAGCAATGGTCTCCCGCTGATAGACGTCTGGCTAACCAGGACAAGAGACTTAAAAGTATAATAGTCTCTTGCCTACCCAAGAACATTATGAAGTCCATCATCAAGTGCAATACCGCACAAGAAATGTGGACTGAGTTGGTTCTAGGGTATGAAGGACCAGAAGAGACTAAAGAGACCAAAATCCAAGCATTAAGACTTAAGTTTAACGCTTTCAAAGCCTTGGAAACTGAAACTGTTTCTCAAACTTACACCAGACTCAAGATCTTACTGAATGATTTAGGTAACAATGGTGTTGTACTACCCAAGGCTGAGGTTAATGCCACATTTGTAAACAGCTTGCCCAGGAAATGGCTTAGCCTTAACCAAACTCTGAGAGCAAATAATGCCATAAAAAATGATACTCTTGCTCAACTATTTGGTAGATACAATTATGAAGAAGGACTGATTGACTCTATTTACAAATCAGAGACTGATAGGTTTACTTCTCCTATATCTGGGTCAAAAGCTCTTGTTGCTAACCACTCTTTTCAGGATAGTGACTCTGACGTGGAAGAAGACACAAGAAGTAGTCAAGAATTCCTTGATGAATTACATGCTGAATTCCATGACAGAGCCCTCTTAGCTGACCAGAAGAGATACTACAAAAGATCTGGTAGAGTTGGTGCTGCCAAGATTGACAAATCCAAAGTGTCATGTTACACTTGTGGAAAGACTGGTCATTTCCAAAAGGACTGCTGGTCAAACAATACATCTTCTCCCAGTTTTCCATCATCCAGCAAAACCCCCAGCAAAAAGAAGTTTTCTTCCTCACCTTTAAAGCAATCCTCTCTCAGTGACTCTGAGGGTAAAAAGGACTACAAGGTAAAATACAAGGCCTTGAAAGCTGAGCTGATCAAACTCAATCAGAAAGCTGATGATGCTGCCAAGAAGAAGGATAACAAAAAGACTGAAAAAGGTCTAATAGCTGCTTCTTTTGACTGGGATGATGAACCCCTCACCTCTGAGGATGAAGGAACCACCACCGTCAGAGCCTTCATGGCTGTTGCTGATGAAGAACCAGCGGTTGGTAAAAGTGAAGCTAGATCAGGTCAATGGGTTGACATCACAATGAAAAAGGTACAAAGATTACTTTCCATGCCTGAGGGTCCTGACAGAGACCATGTCAGTGATTACACTTTAGTTGACCTCCATTTTGTTGAAGAACAAAGAAAAAATCTGTTAAACAAGTTTCAAAATCTCAAAAATGAGTTGAGTCTTTGTCAATCTGAATTAGCTAATCTCAAACCTTTTGTGAACATCGCTAATCAACTTCAAAATGAGGTCAGCAAGTTGTCCATTGAAAATGAATCTTTAGCTGATGAAAACTCTGAGTTGAGAAAAAACATTGAAAAATGGAACCTTGCCCAGTCCAATGTGGAAGAAATAGTCGCTGAAACCATTCCAGGAAATGTGGTTCAAGCCATAGGGGGTAAGGGTAGGTTCAAAAACCACATTCCAGTGCCCAGTGTTAAATTTGTCCCATCAGAAGTCACTTCTCCTCTCTCCACCTCTGTGGTTGAGAAGGACTCTGACAAAGAATCTGACGCATCAGCTACTCCCAAACTTGCTGGTGCTAACCCATCAG
Source organism: Glebionis coronaria (assembly GCA_025667525.1). NCBI lineage: Eukaryota > Viridiplantae > Streptophyta > Magnoliopsida > Asterales > Asteraceae > Glebionis > Glebionis coronaria. The sequence goes on along the minus strand of CM046882.1, from coordinate 401,688,439 downwards.
ATTCCTTGCTTGGCCCAAAACCAGTTCTCAAAACCTCTGGGAACCTCACTTCCAAAGTTGCTGATAAAGCACACAAGAAGGTTTATGTGGCCAAAAACACTGACATACCCACTTCTTCCCCCGAAGAGTTATCTCCTACCAAGAAACTTCTCCTCACCCTGATGGAAGAGGTAAAAGGTTTGAAAGAAAAAATCAACCCCAAGGATAACAGTCCTTCTGTTAACTCCCTTGGTGAAAGCTCCAGCAGCTCAAAGGGGAGAACGCTATTCAGGCCTTGCAAACACTGTGGGTTCAAAAATCATTCCTCAGATGATTGTTCCAAGAGACCCAAGTGTATCACATGTGAGTCCACTGAACACTCTTCTAGAGAGCATGAGGAGATCATCGCTGTTCAGAGAACTCGAACACAGCTTAGATCTAAAACCCCTCACAGGCCCTCTAGAAGACCTGAGCAACCAAAATCCAGAGAAAGTTCTCAGGGATACAGGCCTAATCCTCCCTGCAAATATTGTGGCTTTTATGACCACCACTCTGATGAGTGTGAACATTACCCTGGTTGTGACATCTGTGGCAGCATGCGACATGAAACCAGGGATTGCAACCAAAGAGGGGGAGAAAGGCCCAGAAGACCCAATGTCGCCAGTCAGCGACAGCATGGACCCACTGTAAAGTGGGTTCATCATAGAAACTAATCTGGTTTGTTATATCTATGCAGGCATACCTAAAGAAATCTGTTTGGTATTTGGATAGCGGGTGCTCCAGACACATGACAGGAATTAAACAATATCTGCATAGATATAAGAAGGAGCCTAGTCCAAAAGTAGTCTTTGGGGATGACTCCTCAGGGGCCACTGAAGGATATGGCTCAGTGGATTGCAATGGATTAACCTTCACAAGGGTCACTTATGTAAATGGTTTGAAGCACAACCTAATCAGCATTAGTCAACTCTACGATGCTGGGTTCAAGGTTCTGTTCTCTAAGACCCAAGGAACTATCTTCAATCAGAACGATGATGTCGTTCTAATTGCACCCAGAAGAAGGGATGTTTATGTCATTGACATGACATCATCCCCTGAAGGAGAGAACACCTGTCTCTTTGCCAAAGCATCTGATAGCGAAAACTGGCTCTGGCATAAGAGACTCTCCCATCTCAACTTCAAAAACATCAACAAACTGGCAAAGAATGACTTGGTAGCTGGACTTCCCTCTCTGACCTTCAGCAAGGACAGACCCTGCTCAGCCTGCGAGAAAGGGAAGCATCACAGGGCTTCATTCAAAACAAAACAATCATTCTCCATTAACAAGTGCCTTCATCTTCTTCACATGGACTTGTTTGGACCAGTTAAACCTCAATCCCTCAATCACAACAAATATACCTTGGTCATTGTAGATGAATTCTCCAGATACACATGGGTATTCTTTCTTAAGAGAAAGAGTGATGCTGCTGAAAGAATCATGTCCTTCATCAGAGAAATAGAAAACCTCAATGACTGCAGGGTAAAGGCTATCAGAAGCGACAATGGCACAGAATTCAAAAACCATGCCATGGAAGCCTTTTGTGATGAAAAGGGTATATCACAGAACTTCTCAAACCCAGGAACCCCTGAACAAAACGGTGTCGCTGAAAGAAGAAACAGAACACTCATTGAAGCTGCCAGAACGATGCTCAGCGAATCTAGACTTCCTAAACAATTCTGGGGTGAGGCTGTGTACACAGCATGCTACACACAAAACAGATCCATTATTGTGAAGAGACATGGCAAGACCGCTTATGAAGTGTATAGGAAGAGAGCCCCTGATGTAAGCTACTTCCATGTCTTTGGTTGCCCTGTTTTCATTCACAATTACAAAGATCACCTGGGTAAATTTAATGAAAAATCAGATGATGGATTCTTCCTTGGATACTCTCCCACCTCCAGATCTTTCAGAGTATTCAATATTCGCAGGCAAGAACTAGAAGAGTCCATTCATGTCACCTTTAATGAAGCTGACGCTGTCATAACACACACCAACTCAGAGGATTGTGACATTGACTTCAACGAAGTTAAATCTTATCCCAAAGATGATTTCTCAAATCCCAAGGAATCATCTCAAAGTCGTCACAAGGATCTCCCATATGTTCAAGCTTTTGATCCTCACTCCATCTCTGACATCACTCCAGAGACTGTTGGTGTTGAATCTCTTACTCAAATCTCTGAAGAAAATGCTGATCCTGTCACTTTGGATATTCAATCAGATGAAGAGATCATGGACGAAGAGATTACATGTGATGAACCTCCATCACTCCCTGAACTTGAAGTGACTCCTGATCCCACAGAGACTCCTGCTCCACAATCCAAATGGAGTAGGAACCAAGATATTCTTCTAGTTAATATTCTTGGAGAACCCTCTGAGGGAGTCACCACCAGAGGAAAATTAAAAACTCTGGAAACCGCCTATGCAAATGAATGCCTGTTTGCAAATTTTCTCTCTGAGGATGAACCTAAGAACGTGGCTGCTGCTCTGCTTGATGAAGGCTGGGTTGTTGCCATGCAAGATGAACTCAATCAGATCAAGAGAAACAAGGTGTGGACTCTGGTTAAAGCTCCAGCTGATAAGCAAGTGGTTGGAACAAAATGGGTCTACAGAAATAAAAGGGATGAAGCTGGTATGATTGTAAAAAACAAGGCTAGGCTCGTGGTGCTGGGATATAACCAATCTGAAGGAATTGATTATGATGAAACCTTCGCACCAGTGGCCAGGTTGGAAGCCATCAGAATCTTCCTAGCCTTTGCAGCTTATATGGGTTTCATGGTTTATCATATGGATGTGAAGAGTGCCTTTCTTAATGGGAAACTTGCAGAGGAAGTATATGTCAGTCAACCCCCTGGGTTTGAAAATAGTGACTACCCAAATCATGTCTGCAGACTTCACAAAGCACTCTATGGGCTGAAACAAGCGCCCAGAGCCTGGTATGAAACTCTCTCAAAATTCCTTCTTGAAAATAAATTTGTCAGAGGTACCATTGACCAAACCTTGTTCACCTATAGGTCCAAGGGTGATGTCATATTAGTACAGATTTATGTGGATGACATAATTTTTGGTTCAACCAATGTTAACTTGAGCAAACAATTTGCCAAACTTATGACCAAAAAATATGAAATGAGCATGATGGGGGAACTAACCTTTTTCTTGGGTTTTCAAATCAAACAAAATTCAAAAGGAATTTCTATTTGTCAAGAAAAGTACGTTAGAGATTTGCTCAAGAAGTATGATCAGTCTGATTGTGCATCAGTGAAATGCCCCATGCTTCCTCCCAACAACTTGGGAGCTGATGACTCAGGGGTCTCTGTTAATGAGACCTTATATAGAGGCATGATTGGGTCACTGATGTATCTCACAGCAAGTAGACCAGACATACAATTCTCCACTTGTCTCTGTGCTAGGTACCAAGCTAACCCCAAGGAATCCCACCTTGTAGCTGTCAAAAGAATTTTCAGGTACTTGAAAGGATCTCCCTCATTGGGTCTCTGGTACCCAAATGGTTCAGGCTTCGACCTCAAAGCCTACTCCGACTCAGATTACGCAGGGTGCTGCCTTGACAGAAAGAGCACCTCTGGTAGCTGTCAAATCCTTGGAGGAAAGTTGGTATGCTGGAGTGCAAAGAAGCAAAACTCTGTGGCTATGTCATCAGCTGAGGCTGAATATGTTGCGGCCGCTGGTTGTTGTGCTCAAGTTCTCTGGATGAAAAGTCAGCTGGCTGACTATGGAATTAATTATGAGCAGGTTCCCATATTCTGTGACAATACCAGTGCCATAGCCATCTCCAATAATCCAGTACTTCATTCCAGAACCAAGCATATTGACATCAGGTATCACTTTATCAGAGACCATATTCTAAAAGGTGATATTGAGCTACATTTCATACCCACTGAGTACCAGCTCGCTGACATTTTCACTAAGCCGCTGGCTGAGCCAAGTTTTACTAGGCTTGTCGCTGAGCTGGGAATGCTCAATATTGGCAAATAAATCTGATGATGACCGCTGTCTCTGGGCATTTAAGGGAATTGAATGTAACGAGGTAGTTACATTTCAATGGGAATGTTTTTAATCAGATATTAAATTCAAATGATTGTCTCTTTGTGCCACCAACTTTCCCGCTTTCCAAGGGGACAAGTATACCATGAAAGGTCAAGGGGACCCACGAGTTTCTGAAAAAGGTTAATCTTTGCATTTAATGCTCTTATTGGAAAACGGCTAAACCTTTCAAAACCCTTGACCCAAATTTTTTTTGTCACTTCGAAAATCTTCTCTCACACAATTCCTTCTCATCTTCTCCATTCTCTCACCACCTTCAAACTCACAACAATGGCGTCTTCTTCACCAAACCAAACCTTCGTTGTACAAGCCGCCACAAACGTTGATTTCGAGATCTCAGATGGCAAGATTGCTTTAAATAACTGTGTGGCCCTTCTCGAACACAACAACCCACTCTACCATCCGTTGTTCCAATTCCTCAATAACTCCACCATTGGCGAAGCTATCACCAAGGAACCCTCCACTTGTTACTATCAATACCTTCGAGAGTTCTGGTACAGCGCTGAAGTCGATCCATCCTCTTCCCAAATCACCTTCAACCTTTCCACCCATCCTCAACCTCTCACCTTTGATTTCACAACCTTTGCCACAGCCATTGGACTCCCTTACAACAACAATAACATGTCAGCTTTACCCACCAGTGCCACCGTGAGAAAAGCTCTGGCCACCCTTCAACCTCATGATGATCATGAACAACCTTTCACTGCTGCTGGCTTCCAAAGCAAATCCCTCATTAAGGTCAATTACTTCTCTCCCACATGGAGAACGCTGATGCTGTACATTGTCAAATGTCTGGGAGGGAACACTGGCTCTCACGACCAACTGAATGGCTCCCAACTGGCCATTGCCTACAGCTTAATCTGGGGTTTGGATATTGGAATCGCTCACATACTGTACACCGATCTCATCGCCAAGTTGGAAAACAAAGGAAAGAAGACTCGTGGTGCCACCATCTGCTACACCAGATATCTCTCTCTTGTCTTAGAAGATATTCTTGGTGAATCCTACACCAATGATGCCTTACACTCCTTTCCCTCTCATCACATCACAGCAGCTTCTCTGAAGACTCCCATAGAAAATGAAGTTCCCCTTACCAGGCATATGATGAGAGTTGTTGGACTTCTTGCTGAGGATGATGAGCCCTTGATCCCTCAACTTGAGGTGAATGCTGAAAGCACGATTGATAAGTCTCTGTCCAAGACCTCTGTGCAATCTACTTCTCAGCCCAAGGTGCTTAAGGAAAAGAAGAAGAAGAGGAAAGACATCCCCCTTTCCTCTGAAACCCCTTCTGTTAATCCTTCCAAGAAGACAAAGACAAAGAAGAACCCATCCCCTTCTCTGGTGGATGTGGTAGAAGAGCCCATTGCTGACAAACAACCAGTGTCTAGTGTCTGCATGTCAGCGAAGACGACTAAGATCCCTCTCCACGCTGATATCAGTCAGGTATTAGTCTGACCTTATTTTTCCTCTCAGAGGTCCACATACATTCACTCTCATTATCTGTAGGAGAGAGTGATGTATTTTAGAGTTTGCCTCAACTCTTAGCGTGTCTGTGTCAGCACCTAGACCTTTAGGACTCTCTGTACACTCTTGTCTTCACTAGGAAATGATTCACTTGTGCTTCTAACGCACCCCGATGATCCTTCAACCTCTGGACTGTGCTCTTGGCAAACAACAACCTGAGCACATATAAGTCCCGACCCAGAGTCTCTGCACTTCTCACTGACTCTGGGTCCCCATCATTAATAAAAGAGTCCCAAAGAATTTATTCTTTTGGAAAGACTGAATCATCACCCTCAGTCTTTCTAGGGGCAGCGATAAAAGGCGACCATCACCCTTATATTAATTCACAATCAAAAGAGTCCCAAGGAGTAATCCCTCAGGGAGAGCTGGATAATCACACCCAGCTATCCCAGGGGCAGAGAAAGGCGACCATTCCCATATCATTTTCACAATAAAAGAGTCCCAAGGAGAAATCCTTCAGGGGGAGCTGGATAATCACACCCAGCTATCCTAGGGGCAGCGAACGGCGACCATTCACCTCATAACTTTCACATAAAAAGAGTCCCAAGGAGTAATCCTTACGGGGGAGCTGGATAATCACACCCAGCTATCCTAGGGGCAGCGAATGGCGATCCTTCAACACTTTTATTTCACATTAAAAGAGTCCCAAGGAGCAATCCTTCAGGGGGAGCTGGATAATCACACCCAGCTATCCTAGGGGCAGCGAATGGCGATCCTTAACATACCTATTTCACAATTAAAAGAGTCCCAAGGAGAAATCCTTAGGGGGGGGGGGCTGGATAATCACACCCAGCTTTCCTAGGGGCAGCGACTGGCGATCTATAACTGCATTATTTTTCACAACTGGTTACTAATAACTCTTATCACAGGCTCACAATCTTCATCAGGAACAGCTTAACAATGATGATTACTTGATTGCTGATGACAATTCCGCTGAAGTTGCCACAATTGATCTTGATGCCCTCTCAGACTTCGAATCTCTGCCTGATGATGAAGTTCTTATTATAGAGGAAGGCCCCTTCACCTCTGACTTTGAGGAAATGAGCACTGATGACTACAACCTGTCCTCCATTGAGCTGACACCGGTCTCTGTCCCCTCCCTTCCAAATGTTCAAGAACTAGCTGCCAAAAGGCTATGGGAACAGAGACTTAGCTCCCCTGCACCTATTCCATTTCCCACCTTGCCAAGTGTCATGGAGCTGGGGGCTAAGCAACACCTGGAATACCTACTCTCACGCAAGTCAGCACAAGTCCCACGAATGAAAAATGTACAGGAACTGGCTGCTGAGGCTTTATGGGAAAAGAGAGGGGATATCAGCATCACGAAACCCAAAGTCACAAACGAAGCTCTTCTCTCTGAAATCCAGACCCTGACTCATGCTGCTGAGGAGCTTACTACAAACTTAGAAACATCACTAACTTCATCAGTGGAGTCTTCCATGACCGCATTGCTCCCGCAACTGCTGAACAACGCTCTGAAGGCACAACTACCTGACCTACTCAACCAGAGTCTTCAGACGTACATACCATCTGTTCTAACCTCAGCGGTAAAGGCAAATGTTGCAGCTATAGCTCAGGCTGCTGAACCCTCAAGACGTCTTCTTCAGGAACTTCTCCAAGGTGAACTTAAGAAAATTTGCATATTTGTTCACAATGAGTTCCTTCGCTTTAATAAGGCAGGTTCAGGCACAGCACCTGCTGGGGCTATGCCTGAGGGGGAGAATTCTGCCTCCTCCTCTGAAGAAGATGAATTCACAGCTGAAATTCCAACACCCAAACCACTGAGATCTTTCAAATCCGCTGCTGAAACTGCGAAAGATAAGGGAAAAGGAATTGCTGTTGAGCAACCAGAGATAACCCTACACTCCCTTCAAGCTGAAGGTGGATCCACAGCCAAACCCTCCAAAAACTATGACCTCAACAAATTCAAAAGCGCTGATGAACCACCACTCACCCCAGAGCAAGCTAAAGCCCAAATCCTTGAACATCAAAGGTTAGCAAATATCAGGGCTGCTGAACTAAGGAGCAAAGAAGCTCTGAACAAGCTCTCTCCCACTGCTAAGAAAGCTCAACTGGCTAAACTCAAGGAACTGGAGGTTAAGAGGAACAACCTCCTAACAGAATATCAAAGACTGGTCAACCAGAGATCTGAACCCGGTCGTATCACTAAGTACACATGCTTCACTAACAAAGACAAAAAGGTGGTAATGACCATTTATAGGGAGAATGACATGCAGAATTATAAAGTCTCCAGCGACTTCAAACTCAGAGATCTGAGCCTCTCTGAGTGGTTGGAAATACTATCTCTTGCCCAAAAGAAGACTGGGCCTGGTCCTGCCCAAATGATGAAAAACATTCAAGCAAAACTCAATTGGGTAAGAGATACTGCAAAGAAGCTGAAGGTACCCCTACCTCTACAGCTTTCCTCTCAATCATCTTCTCAGGCACAAAGGAAAAGGAAAACACCAATGGGGCCTCTGACCGAAAGGTTGGTCACTGAAGATGTAGTGGTCGATGGGATGCTCAGAAACTTGGTCCTTCCCAAGGAAATCACCAAACCCATAGAAGGCCAAGTTTACACTGAGCCAGAGTTAGGTATGGTATTTATGAATGGTAACTGTGATTATGCTTTTCAGCGTTTGAATGAGCTACCTCTGGCATCAACCATTCAGCTAATCAGACTCAAGCAGGGCATCCTAAGGAATTGCAAAGAAGCCGATGAGTTCGATTTTGAAATTGAACTTGTCATTAACTCTAGGAGTGACAAAGTCGAAGCCCAGAGAATCTGTGATCAAGGTCTTGATCGCTGAAGAACCTATTTATTTTTGTTTATGTTTTCACCTTAGGGTGCTATTGTAATAGACTAGGTTCATTCTGTTTAATAAAACTTTGAGGTATGTTTGTTAAATTATGTGTAAGAAGAAGCTGTGTACTCACTTACAATAATTTTAGACTTAGTATAATTTATAAACAAATAGGGGGAGATTGTTGGGCCAATGAAAGTTTTAACTATGGCCCTGTCTAGATTTGTTTAAATTAGACTAAGTGTTGAAAGGTCGCTGAGAGGACCAGCGACAGAGACTAGACCAGTGGAAGGCAAAGCCTCAGCTGGCACACCAGGATCATTCAAGTCAAAGACAACGTCAGAGAAGTCGAAGACAATCTGAAGTCAGACTCACCAGCGATTATGGATAGCTGGGATGTCAAAGGAATGCACTGGTGTTCAAGGATCTCTGAGTTGACAACACTCAGAGATCACTTAAGAACCCTAGAGACTTGGATCAAGCAAAGCTTATCCAACCCCTTATAGTTTAGGCGGGAGAATCTTACAAGTGTTTTGAGCGGGACAAAACAAGAGATTCAAAGTCAATGCCTAGTACGACCTAGTGGGACAAAGGTGAACAGTTGGCAGAACTGTTTACCTAAAGTAGTTAAAGGCATGTCTCGATTTGGACATGCATTTAATACGTTGTACTCTTCCATTCAGAAGATGACACGTATCAACTACCCCCACTAAGGATACAACCTCGTACCACTATAAATAGGGGATGAGAAAGAAGTTAAGATTCAACCCTTGTGCTTGGAATCTTTATCTAAGTTCTTTCTCCCACTAAAACCACTGAGGCCTCAGCTGTCCATCAGCGACTCGTTGGTTCTCTTGTAAACTTGAGTCTCGAATCAAGTTTACTTGTTCTAGGGTTCATTTCTTGTTGTTATTCAACAGGTGTATTCATAACACTTTGTAATACTTTGTTGATAATAGTTAATAAAGGATTACTCGTTTGAAAAGTATATCTATTGTGTGTTATTGTTTTCGTGTCTTAGTTTCAACAATTGTTGTATTTTGGGACTTTTATTTATATATTTTTATATTTTTGATTTTTTATTTGTTTTTGATTTATGATACGTAAAAATAACGTTCACAAAGTGAACGGATCCCAAAAGCCAATGAAAACCGTCAATCGATAGTCTCTCGTGTAGTCAAAGAATCGGCAGCGGCGCCATTTGAAATTGAGTATAATGCAGTTCGTTTTTTCTCAGTTCTTGCTAATAGAAAGTCCAACCAATATCGGGTTTTTAATTGTTCTTGGTTGTTAAGCTTGCTTGGTTAATCTATTGCTAATTCAACAAATGCTTGCCAAACGGAAAAATATTACCTACGTATATGTAAAACAAATTGCAAATACCACGTTTTTATTCAAGTAAAAATTTAAAATGCAAAATTTGAAACTAAAGGGACTGAAATTGTAAATTCTATGAACAATAAATGCTTGAAATGTAAACTCTAACAATTATAGGGACTAAAAGTGTAAAACTGTTAACTAAAAGGATCAAAAATACAAATTCTATAACAAACTAACCAAAAGTGTAACAAATTAACAAAATACTAACTGAAATTTAACAACTTCCAAATTCCAGGGACTAAAACAATGCAAACCCTAAAAACATGAAGATTAGCCAAAAATTAACACTGACAGAACTAAAAGGACCAAAGTGCAATAAAGAAAACTATTTAAGCAAAAACGGGACAAAGAAGAAAATAAGCTCGTTTGAGCTTATTACTCAACCAAACTTGATGAGACCAATTGCAAAACGTTTCAAATTCAAAATAAGCTACGTGTGTCCAAGGAAATTTGCTAAAAATCAGAAATAAGCAAATGAGTGCTTATTAATAAGCTCAAAATAAGCTACAGCTAAATCTAATCAACCACAACTTGATTTTTCTATTAAAACTGATTAAGCAACTGATTTAAAGAATGGGAAATCAAACCAGAACGAATTTCATCAAGTAATAAGCTCTAAATCTGAATTAAGCTAAAAAGAGCTTATGTTGACCAAGCGTTGACCATCTTTTTTTCAAAAAGCTAATTTTCTCAAAAATCAAGTAACTCAACTACCTAAATGGATTTGTGAAGAAAAAGTGCTAAGTTTATGAAGAGGAAAATGAGATACAGATTTTCAGTTGTCAAGTTACAGAAACTTGAGTTAAGTCTACTTATCTGATTTTGGCTTATTACTAAGTGCTTATTAAATACTGTATTAAATCCTTCTAGACTCTGATTCTTTATGATGTAAGCTAAGACTGAAAACAAATTTGGTGAAATTTCATCAAGTAATGAATTAGAACTAATCAATTGAAAATGGCAAGTTTTTAAGACCAAAACTGAATGAAAACTGACCCAAACTATTCAAGTGTCATTTGCCTGTTTGACCTTTTTAGTGACTTGTAAAAGACTTAAAACAACTTGTTATCACTCAATGACTGTAAATGAACTTTAAAAATCCAAATCTCAATGCTTGAAAACTATTTTTGAGCTATTCCCAAACACTCCTTTACTGATTTTTACAAACTTTTACAAATGCTTTTAGAGTTCTGAATTAAGCTGACTTAAAAGCTATAGCAGTCTGAATTCAATGGTCAAAATGAAAAGTAATAGAGCTCAATGCACTCAATAAACTCCACTAGAACTACAAACCAATTACAAGAACAAAAGAGACTGAATCAAAGCAGTTAACTAGAATTAAATCCAAATCAAAGAACAAGCAGACAAGTTTGAACTACTAACACTCTAAAATCTAGCAAACATCAACAACAAGCAACTTTTATCAAGCAGCCATCAAGTTTATTCTAAGAAAGTAAGCCTGCAGTTTACTGTTGAGTGGAACAAAAATCAAGAAGCTTAAAACCTATTGAAGAATTCCTTTGAGAAGAAGAGGAGCGCTGAGCTCTCTTACCCTAGTGATAACCACCACCTTATCACTAGGAATCAATCAATCAACAATAACTGCTATCTAATCAACAAGAAACCATCATTCTGCTTGAAAACTCCATTGGAACTATGCAATGACTGAATTGTGATCAAACAGCTAGCAAACTTCACCAATGTCAGTTATGATCAATGATCGATCATAACAAACACTTATCAGCAACTCTAGTATCCAAATGCAGCAAGAAATGAACTGGAATGATAAGAACAGTTTTGGCGGGAAAGAGTAAATTTGAATTTTATTAATGGAAAACGGTTACAAAGTTGTTACAAGGGTAGTAACTAACTAACTAACTCAAGAGTTTGTCAGACTCTTGAGTAGCTAGGGTAAGATTGAGGGAAAAGGGAAAGGAAAAGTAGAACTAGGTGTTTTTACAAAATTAAGCTACTAATGAAAATGAAGTCTAATCCAGCTATTTATAGACATGAAGGAAGAGTTTGTTGGGGTTGGTGACGTGTCAGAACCAATCTCTGAGCTCCACGTGGCATCTTCTTGCTAATTGGATAATTTGGCTCAAGAACATATTTGGGGGTTTTTGATCCAATTACTTTCAGCTTAATTGATTATGAGGTATGGATTCGTCTCTCAAAATGGAGCAAATTTCATGTTTAACACTTTGCTTGAAATGCATTGTAGCTCAAAATAGGTTCTGGGCTCGTTCTTGTTTGAAAGTGACACGTGGCTTCTTCTGGTTGGCTCTCATCTGGTCACACGGATCAATATCCAAAAGTGGATAAAATGATTATGGAGTGGCGCATTCCTATTGGTTGAATGGGAGAAAATGCGCTTTACTGTACAGATATGGTATTAAATGTGAAGCGGCGCTAGTGGGCTTATGTGGCAGCTTATTTGGTGATCCTTGTGTCTCATTTCCTTGATTCACATTGGTCATTTAACACTTCACACGGATTAAGCCCAAATTTGGTGTAAACTTGTCACTTTCAGCCCCTATACTTTGGCAGATTTATGATTTGATCTCTAATCTTCAATTCTTTGGCAAAACTAGTCCTTTGAACTTCATTCTTGATCATTTGAACCCTTGACTGAGTTGACTTGATAGTTGACCAAGTTTGACTTATGATCTTGACTTCCACAATATTTGCACTATTAGTCCTTCAACTTTGATAACTTGTCAAGATAGGTCCTTGTACTTCAAAGTCTTGTCACTTTTGATCCTTCTTTGTCTTTTTCATCCATTTGAGCTTGATTTTTCCTTGTTTGCTTGAAAATGTATCTTTTTACCTACACAAGTGCACACAAACACAAACATACCACATAACACTGTTTTTGCCAAATATATTGGTATTTTGCTTCATGTTTTAGGGTTATTTGTTATTAAAAGGATATGAGTTTAAGCTATCATGAACCTGAGCACCTTATAGCAAAAGATTTGCAACCTGAGTGGATCCTCCAACAGCCTTCCGGTACGATGTTGTTTGCTGGGAAAGATCCACTACCTTCACATTTCAAAGATGTACATAAGTTTAATCAACCAATTTACGATTATAATCAAAATCTAACTGACGTTAGCTAAGAAACAAACAAATTACGACACATTCGACCGTCATGGGTTACTAATTGTGCATCCTTTGGTTTGTTGATACCTTAAACTAAAGCTTAAAATAAAGCTTCAGGAATAGGACCTTATTTAGCTATTGCCTGCAAACATGAAGGTATGTGCACCAAAACACTAAAAGGTCACATTTTAAGTGCGCATTAAATCAAACTAAACAAAACTTTATCCATATATAAACCAAATAATAAATTTTTAAACATCATCTTATTTTAATGGGTCTATTATAACACGCAACTTAAATGAACCAAAAACCATGTTTTATTTGTCTTACATTATTATTTTCAATAAGCAAAACGGGGCATAAAACGAATATCAAGTTATGAAAATTCAAAAACATAGAAACCAAAACTGTAACGCGTATCTCAATATTTTCGAACATACCCTGATGTGCCTATTTCGATTTGCTTCCAGCTTAGCTTTAGCTTTGAGTCGCCCCCCACCATATCCTCCTACCAAAATATATCATAAAAAAACAAAACATAGTTTTACAACATATATTTATGCCTTCCAAAATACATCAAAACTAATTTATAGAAGATGATACGTCGCAAAAAATGGTTTCATGATAAAATAACCTATAAGGCTCAGGTCTGAATAAACAAATAAGTATGCATCAATTTCTAATTTAGAATAGTATGCATCTAAGATCCATGAACTAAGGCAATGCTAATTGAAAATTAAAAGAATTTTTTTTAATTTGTACCCGAGGTCTTATAGGCTATAATGCTGCAATCCCATGCCTTCATCCAAAAGAAATATATACTTGGTGGGTATACAAACATGGTGCAATCGAATTTAGTAGTAACTTCACAGCTTTCAACAATTATTTTGCATTTCAAATAATCCACCGCTTACCATTGTTTACCCGTTCTGTTACAGAGGCACATCCAAACACCCCATAAATCCCAAATTATTCAGATTCAAACTAATTCAATGATTTATACATAGAACATATAACACTAAATTTAACAGCTTTCCATATAAATCAATAAAGCATTACAAATGGTAGGCAAGAAGATCATCAGGTACTTACACTGGTCGTGATCAGGAAAACCTTCATGGTTGGAATATTTTTTTAACCTCACATTTTGATCCCGCGAAGCAACCTGCAGATATGTATAAGATGTTATGCGACATTTCATTAGTAAGGTTCCCGTATAAAAAATGACTATACTGTTTTTGGACACGGTAAAAAAGAACCTAATTTTTGGACACATTTAATAAAGTCACACTGAATCAATGCCCACATTTCACCGCGGGTGTTTTGATTGCGTTAGTCGCAGCGTATCTTTCCCCTTAAGTTAAAAACACTATAACAAATCATACGTTATTGTAAGATTTTCATTACGGAGGCATACATGGCTTAAAAAATGCTCTCATTAAAGTCCTACTTTTCCTTTTGTGACTAACTACAGGGTGTTCCATTTAGAAACCATTTCATACATTCTACTTATACTGTATAGAGCATTTGCATTCTAATGAACTCTGAATAAACCCGTGGATTTGTCCTTAACATTGTCATATGTAACTACCGATGCCCGCCCACAGGTTCTGGAAGATATGGTGCAAAATGTTATTCATTTTTTAGGAGCATTTTGTAGGGTCAGGTTGGACAAAAAAACGCACACTCCATTATAAAAAAACTTATAATTACAGTTATACCTCAAGAAAAAAAAGAGTTGAGATCGTTAAACAATATTGGTGGGGGATGTTTTCTTTGTATCATAAAATACACCAACAGAAGCACTCTGATTCAATTTTCCACTACCGTTTACTTATCTTTATGCAGCATGATGCTGCAAACGACCACGAAGACCATTAGCATATTCAAAATTATGTACGAAACTAAATAATAAAAAAATGATTACCTTTATCAGCATAGCATGTACCCTTCTCCTATCGTGCGGCCCTGATTTATTATGACCATGTGGGCAATGGGCGACACACGGGAAGCATCACAGATCGCACACGCCATTTGTGACACGGGCTCAAAATGGATATTTTTTTCTAATAATATCATTTTAAAAGTTTCAATGACATGGGATTTAAGTGACATTCCAAACACCCAACTCCAAAAATCCCACTGTCCCGTTTTTTTTTTGCAGCCCACTACCAACGTTAGACGACCATCACTATTGTTACACGTCGGGTATAGCGGAAACAAAAGTAACGATGGCATCGAGACTTGCATTGATGTGGCCAACACCACTCGAGAAAACCCAAAAAACGTTAACAGAATCACACGTTTGGTATGACTACACAATTCTGGTGAATAAAAATGTTAAAGACATTTATCTTATTGTTTTCAGGCTCAGATAACGAACCAATCGGGTATGTCGAGAATGAGGATACGCGTCATGGCTGCAAACTGTGCAAGCTTGCCCCGCCAAGATATACGTAGTCCAAACTTTAATCGAACCCGGTTATCGACGTTAAAATATTATCATCATAGCCCGGTTATCAACGTTCCATGGTACATCTTTTTGGCTCAGAACTTCGCCAAAATACCAAAGGACGGGGTGGAGATGTTTGATAGCTATTAGTCTAAGATGCCTTTTTTTGCATACTACCTCGTTTAGCCAAACCTTATTACACCGAAAAAGAGAAGCAGCAAAGGCAACGATCAACCATAAGCACCTTCCGAACCATACAAAGTTATATCCAAATGGTAATCATCACTGGCACACGACACAAATCAAGAAACTCATAAAAGAAACCACCCACCAAAGCCACCCAACATCACCAGCTGACCATCGACGCTACACACCATGTACGGCGGCAATGAAGAGTCAGCGGCATCGAAGGGCTGCCCCTCATTAATAAGAACAAATTGCTGTAGATGGATTTCCTGTAGCCTAATTTTGCAACAAAAAAAGTATAAGCAACTCCTAATTTCAAAACCCGAAACAGAAAGCAAACGTTACAAAATTTGCTCTTTTTAAAAAAGTTTATACTCCCAAAAGCCCTAATTAGAAAACCCCAAAAGTGAAAGCAAAACCTAATCTAATCTTAACATGAATAAAATTGACACAAAGTATTTATACCTTTTATATTTTGCAGACGATTCTCGATTCTATAAACACAATCAATCAAATGATTCATATCATCCAAATCATAATCAGAGCAAATATAAACATTATTTGATCGATTGTTTGAGATCTAAGGACGATTTGATCCAGATATAACCATGGTGTTTTGGGGTATACTTTTTGGGTGTTTATAATCATAATAGTGGGTTTTTGTAGCTTCTTGGTCACGTTACCAACCGTATGTATGCCGACGACCTTAAAAGGTCGCCCAGACAAAACCGAACGACATTAATTGGATATCAACCACACGACACACGACATAAGACCGCTGATAATCATAATAGTGGGTTTTTATACCTTGTTGGTCGTGTCACCAATCATATGTATGTCGTCAACCTTAAAAGGTTGCCTGGACAAAACCAAACGACATTATCAGAGCTTGATGTCGTCGCCCGGAATCAACAGCGGCAACGAAAGACACGAATGTCAACGTCGCCTGCCATCAACCCGACAACAAAAAAGGTTAGGAATCACAACAATGCAAAACCCCCAATGAAGCATATTTAGTTTCCCTAAACATATTTGCAAGTTATTCACAGAAATACTCGGGCCACTTTACTCATACTTGTTACAATCAAGTAACGATCAAAAGTCCACCAACCCTAATATTAAATTGGATGCCCAGAAGAAAACTTTACAAATAGTTGTTACAATCAGGTAACAATCAAAATCTCCTGAAACCTAATAACAAATTGGATGACCAGAAGCAAAGAACATCCCTATCAACTAATAATTAGGCAAAATCATTTAAACAACTTACTAATCCCAGAAGCAAACAACATCATTAGAAACCAAATCCCAACAATCAAATCATTTAAAGAACTTACTAATCCCAGAAGCAAACAACATCATTAGAAACCAAATCCCAACAATCGTTATATCCAACAAAAAAATCATGACAGATCGGTATGATGTAACTAACCTCAGAGAGAGATCTAGATCATAGAAAGATCAGGTCTTATTAGAATCCATTACCTCACTGAAAGATTAAATTTAATTATAATCTAATCACAGATCGTTATGATCGTAGAGAGAACCAAGAGAGAGACGTTCCCCTCTCCTAGATGGGCTTCGATAATTTTGAGAGTTTAGATAATTATTCAGAATTTGGTGTGTGTGAGAGTAGAAAAGGGGGATACTATTATTGGTGTGTGAGGGTACAGTTGCAGATCGGAGAGATATGTGTAGTATGAGTGTTTGTGAGTAGAAATAATATAATAGTGGTGGTGTGAGGGGAACTGTTCCTAGGAGAATGTGATTCCCATCTATTATTATAGATATAATATATTAGTATAGATAGATTACTTAGTTAACAAGTAAAAAACAAGTTGCGCCCATGGCCTAATGGATAAGGCGCTTGACTTCTAATCAAGCGATTGTGGGTTCGAGTCCCACTGGGCGTGTGTATATTTTGTTTTATTTTTTATAAATGTTTTTACTCAAAACCATTTCTAGAGTATGCACATTGTGGGCGAGTAAAAACACGCCTTATTTTCTTCCTCAATACTTTAGTCATTACTTTTTAGTAATAAGTACTCGTCATTCCGAAATTAAGTAGCTGCACTACTCCTGACACAACATATTAGACGGGTTCGGATTGTAAATAAGTCAATCCGTCTAATCCGTTTAACAAAAGGATCGTGTTCAAGTCAGCCTCAACAAGCCGATTCCAAACCCTAACACTTTTAGAATCAAAATAAAGAAATGCATATTAATAATTGGAGGTACTTCAACTGTAAAAGTCTGTAGTAACACTACAACAAAATAAGTATTTAGGGTCGCCCTTTTTCTAGGGTCGACTTAGTCGTCCCTAGATTAAGTGGGGGCCCACCAGTTTTACAAGAAAAACCAAGTCAAGGAGGTTGTGGGACAAAGTGGGGCCCATGTATCTTAGGGACGACTAAGTCGTCCCTAGGTGAAGCAAATTTATTTTCCTCTTTTTTATCACTTTTAATTATTTAAAATTATTTAAAATTAATATAAATATTTTTCTGTAAAAAGTTTAAAATTAAAGAGGGGCCCATGTATCCTAGGGACGACTAAGTCGTCCCTAGGTGAAGCAAATTTATTTTTCCTCTTTTTTTATCTCTTTTAATTATTTAAATTTATTTAAAATTAATATAAATATTTTTATGTAAAAAGTTTAAAATTAAAGAGGGGCCCATGTATCCTAGGGACGACTAAGTCGTCTCTAGGTGAAACAAATTTATTTTTACTCTTTTTTATCACTTTTAATTATTTAAATATATTTAAAATTAATATAATTATTTTATTTAAAAAAACATTATACTTATTTTAAAAAAAAAACTTTATACATATTTAAAAAAACTTTATACATATTTAAAAATAACTTTATACATATTAAAAAAACTTTATACATATTTAAAAAAAACTTTATACATATTTAAAAGAAACTTTATACATATTAAAAAAACTTTATGTATATTTTAAAAAACTTTATATATATTTTAAAAAAACTTTATATTTATTTAAAAAAACTTATACGTATTTAAAAAAACTTTAGATATATATTTAACACTTAAACACGCGCTTAATTAAACATAGATATCACAACGATAATAGATTCATAATAAGAAAAAATAAACACATCACAAACTAGTTCAAACTAAACATACAGATTAACACATAATAATAAAATACAAATTAACACATTAAAATAACAAATAGATTACTACTCAAAGCTAAGATTTTCCATTTCATTTAAAAGCTCATGAAGTATTGCAGCCGATTGACATGCGTGGTCTTCAGGATGCCTTTCCATTTCTAGTATTGCCTCTAGCATCTTTATCTTTAGATCTTTGATCTTGTAATTGGAGCACTCAGTGGGTGCAGATTGAGAAGGACATGTAAAAGAACTTGGATGTGAACCTTGAGGTGTTGAAGATCAAGGGGAAGATCTTATAAGGAGTTCGAGATCAAAATCATCCTTCCATTTAAAATATTTACATCCATAATCTTCTTTTTATGGCTGTTACAAAGTAAACAAATAATATGACATGTCATTTTAATAATCATACGTATTACATAAATAAAACATTAGATTGTTTACCTTCGAAAGAGGACATGCATAGTAAAGTTTACCAAAGCTATGAGGTTGATGTGACTGTCTCAACACTATATATCCTTTTCCACGTGTACACTTATAAGCTTCAAGCGGATCCATCTAATGTAAAATCGGGTGGTGGTGGTGGTGAGTTTGGTATGAGAGAATAATAGTTTGTGAGGATAAGAGCTACCATAAATAAAGATAAAAATTTAGGGTCGACACATTTAGGGACGACTTAGTCGACCCTAGCTTTCCCGCAAACATTTTCCAGCCAAGGTTTTCCCGCCAAATTTAGGCTTTCACGTATAACCGTAACATATCGACTCATCAGTTGAACCTCTAACGTATAACCTTTGTATAATAACATGCGTTTCCCTACTTAAGCTCAGTATTTTTAGTTTAATGGTCACCTCAAAGCATTAATAACATCTAACGTATAACCCTAGCATATCGACTCATCGGTTGAACCTATAACGTATAAACCTAGCATATCGACTCATCGGTTGAACCTATAATGTATAACCCTAACATATCGACTCATCAGTTGAACCTCTAACGTATAACCCTAACATATCGACTCATCAGTTGAACCTCTAACGTATAACCATAGCATATCGACTCATCAGTTGAACCTCTAACGTATAACCCTAGCATATCGACTCATCAGTTGAACCTCTAACGTATAACCCTAGCATATCGACTCATCAGTTGAACCTCTAACGTATAACCCTAGCATATTGACTCATCAGTTGAACCTCTAACGTATAACCATAGCATATCGACTCATCAGTTGAACCTATAACGTATAACCCTAGCATATCGACTCATCGGTTGAACCTCCAACGTATAACCATAACATATCGACTCATCGGTTGAACCTATAAAGTATAACATATTGTCTTACACTCGGTTGAACCTCTAACGTATAACCGTAACATATCGACTCATCGGTTGAAACTCTAACGTATAACCCTAACATGTCGACTCATCAGTTGAACCTCTAACGTATAACCGTAACATATCGACTCATCGGTTGAACCTCAAACGTATAACCCTAGCATATCGACTCATCGGTTGAATCTCTAACGTATAACCCTAGCATATCGACTCATCGGTTGAACCTCTAACGTATAACCCTAACATATTGACTCATCAGTTGAACCTCTAACGTATAATCGTAACATATCGACTCATCGGTTGAACCTCTAACGTATAAACCTAGCATATCGACTCATCGGTTCAACCTATAACGTATAACTGTAACATATTGACTCATCGGTTGAACCTATAACGTATAATCCTAACATATCGACTCATCAGTTGAACCTCTAACGTATAACCGTAACATATCGACTCATCAGTTGAACCTATAACGTATAACCCTAGCATATCGAATCATCGGTTGAACCTTCAACATATAACCGTAACATATCGACTCATCGGTTGAACCTATAACGTATAACATATTGTCTTACAATCGGTTGAACCTCTAACGTATAACCGTAACATATTGACTCATCGGTTGAACCTCTAACGTATAACCCTAACATATCGACTCATCAGTTGAACCTCTAACGTATAACATATTGTCTTACACTCGGTTGAACCTCTAACGTATAACCGTAACATATTGACTCATCAGTTGAACCTCTAACGTATAACCCTAACATATCGACTCATCAGTTGAACCTCTAACGTATAACCGTAACATATCGACTCATCAGTTGAACCTCTAACGTATAACCCTCATCGGTTGAACCTATAACGTATAAATGTAACATATCGACTCATCAGTTGAACGTATAACGTATATGTTAGCCTTAAAACGTGTGCGACTAACGGAATTACATTAGTTTCATAGCCGGGACTTGCAGGGACTATTAATGTCACATGTAAGTAGTTCAAGTCCCGTGCTATATATACCCCTCCATACTTCCATGGAGGGGTGAGGTTGTTCATTTCTTTCTTGTCTTTATCTCTCTAATAAACACACATTTATTAGAGTAACTCTTTCTCTCACTAACAATGGCTAAACACCTCAATCACCCTCCCCGACCTCCGGATCTTTTACCCTGTGTTAATAGTGAATCCAAATTAACAATTGGTGTCAGAGCTAACCGGGGTGTTTCGTGTTTTTGTATTAGCATGTTTGTGTTCGTGTTTGTGTGTCGGATCTACTTTGATGTGGTACGTTTTTCATTTTCTTTGATAACTGTTACACGGTCTGATTCCACATCAGTTCTTTTATTATCATTTTTTAATCTTTTCTTTATTGGTTCCATCAAAACATTGTCCACTTTTCTACACTTTTTTTGTCTCATCATATGATCTAATTTGTCATGGGGAAAAGGACAGAAAGTTAACAGATCCACCATTTTCAGTTTTAAAACCCTTTTCCGACTGTTTTCCGATAAAGCATTCCGATGGGTTTTCCGACAACTTATTCCGATGGGTTTTCCGATGGTGATTCCGATAAAGCATTCCGATAGGTTTTCCGACAGCCTATTCCGATGAGTTTTCAGATAGTCATTCCGATGGGCTTTATTTTGATTTTCCGATGGACTCTATATTGATATTCCGATGGAATCAATTTTGATAATCCGATGGACTCTAATATAACATTCCGATGGACTCTATATCAATATTCTGATGGTTCTGAAAACTCAGTTGACTCAAAAACATAACTTTACACCGTTTCAACTCGGTATTGACCGAGTTGACCGGGTTAACTCAACTGAGTCAAAGATTATAACTCAACCAAACCCAAAATCAGCTCATCCCAACAACCAATGTCAACAACACCAAAACCAGTATTTGTCCTATCCCAACGTCACTAAAACCCCATACAAACTGAAAAAAAAAATACCGATCAAGACTAATACTGTAAACCTTCATCATGCAACATCAATTGAACTCAGACTTTGTAAACTCAATGATAGATCCTTGAAGATCTTAGAGTTTAAACAATAATTCCATCACTGATCTATGTGGGTTTATCCCTTCGTGGTTTTATTTTCGAAATAAAAGAAAGATTGATAGCAACCTTGCTATAATCAATTCTTTTTTATCGATTCAAGCACTCAATCAATCACATGCAAACGAATATAAACCTACCTGAGACCCTCATATAGATCTTGAAGCCGTATCACTCGATTCAAAAAGCGGGTTTCACTTAGATTTCATTCAAATCAAATATGTTGGATGTATTTGTTTGATTTTGTGATGAATTCGTTTGTGGGATGTTCATGGGTTTCAGATTCAGTTTGGTGAGATGAGATTGATGACAAGAAGAGTTGAAATATAGTGGCGTGGAAAATAAGATGAGTTTTGGGATAGAAGATTAGTTAGGGGCGGAGGTTTCTAATCATCTGACCTAATTTTTAGGTATAGGACCTTTATATTGAGATTGGACCGGGTCCTAATATTTCTTTTGGGCCAAGATTCATGGCACTGTTGTGTTGGTTAGTAAGTGGGCTGTTTTTCTATTGGACTCGTAATGAAGGAAAATGGTTAGACTCGGTTTCAATTTTTGTTACTGGGATGATTATTAGAATCGTTTATTACTAGGCCCATATTTATGAGTTGGATTTTATTTTCATATCTTCGAGTTGGGGTGGAATTTTGGTATATCCAAGTGAATGAGGTTAAGTCGATTATCGGGTATATGATGATTACGGATTTTTTTCATCAAAGAAAACCCTGTTTTGAAACCCTAATCTCTCGAAAAAAATTTCGACGAGCATCAGTTGGGTATATGACTGATTTGGGCTTCAAAGTAAAGTTAACTAGACAACGTTGACGACTTCTCATTCTTTAGTCATCGTTGTATCTCAAGTTAACAACACTCACACAAACACAACAACACACAAAACAAACATGAAGACAAAAACAAACAAACACCAAAACGATCCTTTAAGATTCACCAAAATTGTCAAAACGGCTAGTATTCGGGCAAAGTAATGTCAAGTGATTACGAAGTGGATTTGGTATTTATTATTTGAAGGTGAAGTGGAATATCACGAAGGCGTCTACTCAATTCATCATCGAGCCTTTTCAACCCCTCTATCGATTGATGATTCGCTTCAGCATTTATGATTGAGACTTGATTTATCTAGTTTCCACTGTCAAGGGGTGGATGGTCGACGACATGGACAACTATCATTTAAGGAGTTATGTTGTAGTGCTCAGTGTCACACTCACCGGGAGTTGTGGATACTTCAAGAGGTGTTCTACATCTTATACCTCTCTCTTTATGTATAAGATTCTAAGAGACGTTTCTCTGCACCGTTCTTCAATTAACACAAGTGTTAAGCGTAAGTAACAAATTTGGAGGATTGTACTTCAATTTCAAGTTTGGAATATCAAGTTTACTTCACCAGTGGTCACTACAGATAGCCGAAAGAATACGAGGTTGGTAAGTTTAGCCAGAGAGTACAAGAGTAGAGATGTGATCAGCAAACAATTCTCACGAGCAACTTGAGCAACAGAATGTCAACAAAGATTTCTGCTTCAGACACGAATATCTCGCGATTCTGATTGTACTCGTCAAATGATGCTTCCGAATGTTCCTAACCACCATACTTTTGACAAGAATGCTACCGAGTGTTCTTAATCACCATACTTTTAACAAGAATGCTACCGAGTGTTCTTAATCACCATACTTTTAACAAGAATGCTACCGAGTGTTCTTAACCACCATACGTTTGACAAGAACGCTACCGAGTGTTCGTCACCATCATACTTTCGACAAGAACATCTCGCGATTTTGACCGTACACGTCAGATGATGCTTCCGAGAGTTCGTCACCATCATGGGGGAAGAACGTGTACTTTGGAGACTTAGTTCCCACTCTGGAGTACTTAGTTCAACTTCTAGGGGGAAGTATTCTACAAGCGGGGAGAAGATTTGTTGCTGATTTCTTACATGTTCCTCCAAACACATAATCATAAAGACCAAAAATGTCAAGGTAGCAGTTACTTGGTGGGGTTTACTTCTTCTTCTACAAAATTCCACTATGCACTTTAAATGTCAAAGAAAGAAGATTGCTCAAGCTACAGATTCTGCTCAAGACAGGGATATTGGTTTGGGGGGAAGCTGATTCAGAAGCTTCGTCAAAAAGAAGTCTATGAAGAAAGCTTTTCAAGACATGTGGTATGAATTGGTGGGAAGTTAATCCAGTTCATACATGATACAATGGTTCCTCAACAAGCAAAGACAAAGAGGATTCAAACTGGGGTATAAGTTTTTCTAGAAGACTTGAAGACAACCGTGTCATCCTCAGCATTGGAAGCAAACTTAATATTGTCATATTTTTGTTGTATTTGTATTTGTTAGGAACATTGTAAGTAATTCCGTATGTCACCACATTGGGGGAAGATTGTTAGCCTTAAAATGTGTGCGACTAACGGAATTACATTAGTTTCATAGTCGGGACTTGCAGGGACTATTAATGTCACATGTAAGTAGATCAAGTCCCGTGCTATATATACCCCTCCATACTTCCATGGAAGGGTGAGGTTGTTCATTTCTTTCTTGTCTTTCTCTCTCTAATAAACACACATTTATTAGAGCAACTCTTTCTCTCACTAACAATGGCTAAACACCTCTATCACCCTCCCCGACCTCCGGATCTTTTACCCGTGTTAATAGTGAATCCAAGTTAACAGTATAACATATTGTCTTACACTCGGTTGAACCTATAACGTATAACCTTAACATACCGACTCATCGGTGGAACCTCTAACGTATAACATATTGTCTTACACTCGGTTGAACCTATAACGTATAACCGTAACATATTGACTCGTCGGTTGAACCTATAACGTATAACCCTAATGTATCGACTCGTCAGTTGAACCTCTAACGTATAACCGTAACATATCGACTCATCAGTTGAACCTATAACGTATAACCCTAGCATATTGACTCGTCGGTTAAACCTATAACGTATAACCCTAACATATCGACTCATCGGTTGAACCTCTAACGTATAACCGTAACATATCGATATGCGCGGTTATTAATTATTACAAACTAAGTATAACGTATATTTTAATATTAATTATAATAATTTATTTTGATTTTTATTATTAATTTATATTGTTAATTCTATTACATAGAAGGTATAATGTAAAAATGTATGAAAAACACCTAGGGACGACTTTTTCGTCCCTAAATATTAAGGTAAAGTCGTCCCTAAAAAAACCCTCCAAACACTTAGCAAAATTTTAGAAAAATTGAAAATTTTGGCAAAAATTTAAATAACTCGCTTGGGTTTCAGTTTTCCCGGTATACACCTAGGGACGACTTAGTTGTCCCTAGGTTTTCCCAAAATCTAGGAACGACTTTGTCGTCCCTAAGTTTACACTAGACGTCGTCCCTAAGTTTTAATATGCGGAAAAAAAATTATAATTAATCTAGGGACGACATAGTCGTCCCTAAATTACAAAAGCTGGTCGTCCTAAGTATCAATATAGATCAGATATCTTATCTTCTTTCTCTCATTCACTTTAAGTAAAAAAAAGGGGGACGAGCAGCAGCAGCAATCCACTACCACCAATTAATCATAACCACCATCCAACCCACCATAACCACCATCACCATAACCACCATCCAACCCACTACCACCAATTAATCATCCAACCCACCACCATCAATCATCCAACCCACCACCACCACCATCAATTCGACCCACCACCACCACCAATTCGACCCACCACACTCGCACACGAGCACAATTATGTTTAATTTTGGTTTAATTTTGGATTGTTTATCTACTTAAAGGTAAATGATTATGTTTAATTTTGTTTAATTTTTAATTTGTGTAATGTTTAATTAAAAATGATATTGTGTTTGTTTTTTCTAGTTTTAATTAAAAATGATATTGTGTTTGTTTTTTCTAGTTTAACTCGACCAGTGAACCACCAGTCAACCACCGGACCACCACCAGTCACGGCAGTAGTCACGGCAGCAGCAACCACCGCACCACCATATTTTGTTTAATTTTGTTTTTTTAACTAAATATAAAGGTAAATGATTTTTTTAATCTATTAATTTTGTTTAATTTTGTTTATGTTTAATTATTATTAATGTTTATTTTTTATTGTCTAGCACTGCCGTCACCACCACCACCACTGCCGTCGCGGCAGCAGTAGCAACCACCACCGCCGGCAGCAGCAACAGTAGCCACCACCATCGGCAGCAGCAGTAGCCAACACCACCACCAAAGGTGATTTTGACTTAATATTTCGGCTTATGATTTTGGATTATATTTAAGCTTAATTGATTTAGGCTTATTTAGGCTTAGTTGATTCCGGATTATATATAGGCATAACTGATTTAGGCTTAGTTGATTTCGGCTTAATATATATATAGTTGATTTTGGCATAATTGATTTAGCATTAGTTGATTTCCGTTATATATAGTGCTTAATATATATAGAGTTGATTTCGGCTTAATTGATTTAGGCTTAATGGAATTCGGGTTATATATGGCTTAATATTTATATAGGGATTTCGGGTTAATATTTTGGCTTAATATGAAATAGGCATGAGTTTAATTTTTTTATATGTTTGTCGTAGTCGGGACCCGAGTCACAGTCGAAGGGAACCGAGTCACAGCCGAGAACCGAGACGTGTGTCACAACCGAAAAAAAGGTAATGTTTTTTTAAATCGTTGTGGTGGTGTTTGTTTCAAATTAGATAAAATTTCGGAAACCAACTAATTTATGTTTTATTATTTTATGTTTGTGTTTGGTTAGCACCAGGACAGTCGGGACAACTTCCTCATCCGGACCTCTTTTTCTATCTTTCTATCTTTGCTTATTTCAGCCGTGACCGAGGTGTGTAATTAATATTATGCATATGTTTATTATATTATATATATGATATATGATTGTTAGTCTTTTGTAGTAAATAATTTTAGGAATATTTTAGGATTTTATCGATTAATTTCGGAAAATTCCCGTCCGAAGTTAATCAACCTATAGAAAACCCGTCCGAAATTAATTTATTAGGAATTAATTTCAGAAAGTCCCCTGTTTGGGACTGCTTTTTGATGTTTTGTCTCATTTAGGATATGAATGCGTATAACTGGTTTATTATTTGAAATGATTTCGACAGTGTTTCTCCTTTAATCCTACGAATATGTCTTTAAACACATATTTGGGGAGTAGAGGGGAAATGCTGCCGAAATTTTCTCAAATAGTAAAACGGTTATACGCATTCATATATGGGACGAAACATTCAAAAGGTGGGTTACGATTGCCTTCCATAGTTACACTAGGAAGAAAAAAATAGTTCATATTCATTTGGTTAGTATGACATTTTACGTATAAAAAAAATAATTTATCTGAGTATGTTTATTTGCAACGCAGTTATGACAACTGATAAGAGTTGGACCACTGTAAACAATCGTAATTCCAATGAGTTTTAGGATGGTCTTTTTGGATTCATCCAGGATTGTGAGAAATTTTTGCACCCCATCTCACAAAAGCTCCGTTGCCCATGTAGTAGTTGTTGTAACCGTGAAACGTTGGTTACCCTCGGCCAACTTGAGGCACACATATCCCAATACGGGTTTGAAAAACGTTACACCACTTGGATATATCACGGTGAACCAATTCTTCCGTTACCTCCACTATTACCACATTCACCTTATCGAATTCACATGGATGCGTTCTTCGAAGATATTTCTGCAAAAAATATTCCAAATCCGCCATCTGAAACTCCACCCTCTCAAACTCCACCAACTCAAACAACCGGTCCTCAACCAACCCAAACATCGGGTCCTAGTAACGAGTTTGAAGAGTTACTTGCTAGGTCTACCCAAAAGTTGTACCCAAGTTGTGATATGAGCACATTGGAGTTTACATCAGAGATTTCGCACATCAAGGTTTTACACAAAATAACTGATGCCGGGTTTAACAAAATTCTAGCTCTTCTCCAAAAGGCATGTTCCCCTAGTAAAGGATACAATTTCCCGTCTTCATACTATGAAATAAAAAAGACATACAAAAAGATCGGGTTAGGATACGAATCGATCCATGCTTGTATAAATGATTGTTTTTTATATTGGGGATCACCAGAAAACAAGGCAAGGGATACTTGTCCAATCTGTAATGCGAGTAGATGAAAAAACCCAAAGAAGAAAAAAGGGGACGCAATTAGTTGCCAACAAGGTGTTGCGTTACTTTCCGATAAAACCTAGACTACAACGTATGTTCAACACAAAAGACATAGCAAAGTGGATGACTTGGCATGCGATCGGACAGTCTAAGGAAGACGGTAAAATGAATCACCCTTGTGACGGCAAAGCATGGAAATATTTTGACATGATGGAACCTGAGTTCTCTTGTGACCCTAGAAACGTTCGATTAGGGTTGGCTGCTGATGGTTTTAATCCATATGGCATGATGAGCCAAACTTACAACATGTGGCCGGTTATATTGACAACATACAACACACCACCGTGGATGTGTTTGAAAGAAACTTCTTTAATGTTGACGATGTTAATTCCCAGCCCTAAATCAGCTGCAAAGGACATTGATGTTTTCTTGTAGCCTCTAATTAAAGAACTCAAAGATTTATGGGAGGGGGTCTGGACGAAAGACGCTGCTACGGGTACTCATTTCAAAATGAAAGCGGCAGTTTTATGGACCATCAATGATTTTCCAGCTCGAAGTAGTTTGTCTGGGTGGACTGGGCAAGGGTACCACGCATGCCCTACTTGTAATGTGGACACTCCATCGATGCGTATCAACAACAAAATCGTTTATGTTGGTTACAGAAGATGGTTAAGAACAAATCATCCAGAAAGGAAAAAATCTAAGGAATTCTACGGTTCTCCCGAAAATAAGTCTAAACCAAGAATGTTTTCAGAACTTGATATCCAATTGGAGATTCGTAAAGTCTTTAAACGTAAACCGGGGAAACATAAAACAATTCTCAAAGAGAACCGCCCCAAAAATCGAGATGTTGAATTAAACTGAAGTAAGCGTTCTATCTTTTGGGATCTTCAGTATTGGCCCTTTCTTCTACTAAAACCCTGTTACAGAACGACAAGTCCAAAGACACGCCAAAGGCAAGGCTAGACTTGGAAAAAATGGGAGTTCGAAAGGAGTTGTGGTTAGTTAAAAAAGACGACGGGAAGTTCGATAAGCCTCATCCAAAGTTCTCTTTCACTCCAGAAAAAAGAAAACTTTTTTGTAAATTCATCAAAGGAGTCAGACTACCTGATGGCTTTGGATCCAACTTCAAGAAAAAAGTGACCGCTGATGATGACAATATAACGAACCTGAAATCTCATGACTGTCATATAATGATACATCGGTTACTTCCTTATGGAGTGTAACAATACTTGCCCAAAGACGTTGCAAAACCTATAATCGAGATTTGCTTATTCTTTAAGCATCTTTGTGCTCGAAGTTTGACTGTGCAGGACATGAAAGAA